>CM038682.1:678461235-679061235 GCA_021605205.1 Aegilops longissima | reverse complement strand
TGACACACATAATTATATATAATGCACGCAGATGAACCGACAATGGATGTACGGTGACAGACACACATAATTATGTTTCTCGAAGTGGCTGAGGCAAACAGGCGGAATGGTTTTATGTGTTGTCCATGCCCTAACCCTCTCAACTTTTTAGCACATGGTATGTGGGTGAAATGATGATACCATGCCAACTTTCAACCTTTTCAGAGTTCATTTGAAATGCTTTTGAATTTCAGGGTCTTATAGCTCAAAAAATCAGTAAATGGATGAAAAATAACAAATGAAATCAGGAAGGGTTGAAAATTGATGATGTGGCTTTGAATGGTGCATTTTGAACACACAAAAAGTCTGGAGTTCAAATAAGTTTAAAAAAAATGAAATCCCTTTGTAATAGATGAGTTTCCGTATGAAACCCTGATACTTCACAAGAAGAGATTGTCTGTTTTGTACACGCAGTGCATCTAGTTTTTGCCGTAACCCTCTGAA
Organism: Aegilops longissima; assembly: GCA_021605205.1. NCBI lineage: Eukaryota > Viridiplantae > Streptophyta > Magnoliopsida > Poales > Poaceae > Aegilops > Aegilops longissima. The sequence continues at coordinate 679,060,752 of CM038682.1, read as the reverse complement.
CTTTTTAGCACATGCTATGTGGGTGAAATGATGATACCGTGCAAACTTTCAACCTTTTCAGAGTTCATTTGAAATGCTTTTGAATTTCAGGGTCTTATAGCTCAAAAAAATCAGTATATGCATGAAAAATGACAAATGAAGTCAGAAAGGGTTGAAAATTGATGATGTGGCTTAGAATGGTGCATTTTGAACACACAAAAAGTCTGTTGTTCAAATAAATTTTAAAAAATGAAATCCCTTTGTAACAGATGAGTTTCCGTATGAAACCCTCATACTTTGAAAGAAGATATTGTCTGTTTTGTACACGAAGTGCATCTAGTTTTTTTCGTAACCCTCTCAACGTTTTAGCACATGCTATGTGGGTGAAATGATGATACCATGCCGAATTTCAACCTTTTCAGAGTTCATTTGAAATGCTTTTGAATTTCAGGGTCTTATAGCTCAAAAAAATCAGTAAATGCATGAAAATAACGAATGAAGTCAGAAAGGGTTGAAAATTGATGATGTGGCTTTGAATGGTGCATTTTGAGAACACAAAAAGTATGGAGTTCAAATAAGTTAAAAAAATGAAATCCCTTTGTAACAGATGAGTTTCCGTATGAAACCCTGATACTTCAAAAGAAGACATTGTTCGTTTTGTACACGAAGTACATCTAGTTTTGTCGTAACCCTCTCAACTTTTTAGCACATGCTATGTGGGTGAAATGATGATACCATGCCAAATTTCAACCTTTTCAGAGTTCATTTGAAATGCTTTTGAATTTCAGGGTCTTATAGCTCAAAAAATTAGTAAATGCATGAAAAATAACAAATGAAGTCAGAAAGGGTTGAAAATTGATGATGTGGCTTTGAATGGTGCATTTTGAACACACAAAAAGTCTGGAGTTCAAATAAGTTCAAAAAAATGAAACCCCTTTGTAAAAGATGAGTTTTCGTATGAAACCCTGATACTTCGAAAGAGATTATCCGTTTTGTACACAAAGTGCATCTAGCTTTTTCCGTAACCCTCTCAACTTTTTAGCACATGCTATGTGGGTGAAATGATGATACCATGCCAACTTTCAACCTTTTCAGAGTTCATTTGAAATGCTTTTGAATTTCAGGGTCTTATAGCCCAAAAAATAAGTAAATGCATGAAAAATAACAAATGAAGTCAGAAAGGGTTGAAAATTGATGATGTGGCTTTGAATGGTGCATTTTGAACACACAAAAAGTCTGGACTTCAAATAAGTTCAAAAAAATGAAATCCCTTTGTAACAGATTAGTTTTCGTTCGAAACCCTGATCAACTAAAAAGCCACATCATTTAGCTCAAAAATAATCAATTATAATATTCTGTTATGATCAACTAAAACAAAACTATAATATTCTTTAATAGCCAAAAGAAAATCAACTAAAAAACTTTTATTAAACTCTAATAGCAAAAGGAATAAACTAAAAAGCTTTTATAAACTTCTAGTATTTTTTAAACTAAAATTATATAAAATTTATGCAACTAAAATTATCAAAGTATTTTCTGTTGAAAACATGAAAAGCAGAAAGAAACAAAATAAACTTTAATAAATAAGTGCAAACAAAATAAATTAAATTAAAATTTAATAAAATAAATAAGTAGAAACAAAACAAAATAAAATAAAATAAATAAGTAGAAACAAAATAAACTTTAATAAAGTAAAATAGATAAACTTTAATAAAATAAATAAAAATAGCACAGTAAGTATTTTGTTGTAAGTAGAAACAAAATAAAATAAATAAAGCAACAAAGAAAAAAGTGCAACATACTGGGCCACTACGGCCTGAATACGACTAGAAACCCAACCATGGGCCAGGATTCAAGCCCGCAGGAGGCCCAGTAGACCCACAGGCACATAGAGGCAGATTAGGCCTGAAAGCCTGCAGTTGTGAGGAGCTCGAGAGGGTGGGCGCAGCAGCGCTTATAAACCACTCTCAAGCTCTCTCAACTAGCAAGGTGGGACTAAACTTTTGCCCGCGACACGGGCAGCACAAGGCCTTTGGTCCTGGTTGGTGCCACCAACCGGGACTAAAGGGGTGCATTGTTACCGGTTCGTGGCACCTACCAAAACCAATGCCCCCCTTTAGTCCCGGTTGGTGCCACAAATCGGGACCAAAGGCCTCTGCTTCCCGCCCTTTGGGCTGTTGAAAAGAGACCTTTGGTCCCAGTGGGTGGCACCAACCGGGACTAAAGGGAGGCATTGGTCCCGGTTGCTGCCACGAACCGGGACCACTGCGTTGTGTATATAAGCTGGACTTATAAAATTTTCAGTTTCATCGACCATTTGACCCCCAACGACGCCGAACTCATCGATGCCGCCAGCTGCACTGCTTTCGCCGTCGCCGCCTGCAAGACTTGCCGTGCTCGCCGTCGCCGCCCGCCGCCCGCTCCTCGTCGCTGCCCGCTCCTCGTCGCCATCGCCCGCGCCCTTTCCCTGCCCCGAGCGCTGCCCTGCCCATGTCCCTGCCCGACGCTGTCGCCCCAGCCCAGCGCCGCGCCTGCCCCGACGCCGCCTCGACCCGAGCTCCTGCCCCAACGCCGCCCCACGCCCCCGGCCTGCCCCGACCACGCTCTGCCCCGACCACACGCCGCCGCCACGTTCGGTTCGGCCGCCGGCCTTCCTCTCTGTTTTTCTTCATATATATGATGTTTTTTTTCAGATTATGTGCATATGTGTGATTATATGTATGTGTGTATATATGATTATATGTCCTATTTTTTCAGATTTTTTGTTCATATATATGATGATTTGTTTTTGCATTTTTATAAAAATGTATATATGTATGTATGTTCTCTGTGTATATATGTTCATATATGCAAAAGTTAGATTTTAGAAAAGTTTTATCTATACATGTTCTCTGATTCAAGACATTTTAGGTTAGTTTCATTTTAGAAAGGTTTTATATATTTAGGAAGAAGGAAGAGAAGGAAGAAGGAAGGAGAAGAAAAGTTTTATATATGCAAAAGTTACATTTTTAGAAAAGTTTTATATATCTAGCTAGGAAAGGAAGAAGAAGAAAAAGAAGGAGAGGAAAAAGGAACATAAGAAGAGGAAGGAAGGAGAAGAAGAGGAGAAATAAATAAGAAGAGGAAAAAAGAAGAAAAAGAAGAGGAGAAGAAGAAAGGAATAAGGTTCTTCTTCTCCTCTATTCCATTCTTCTTCTCCTCTTTTTTTTCTTCTTTTTTTTCTTCGATCTTCTCCTCTATTGCTTTCTTCTTCTCCTCGTTTTATTTCTTCTTTGTCTTCTTATTTTTTATCGGGTATGTCGTTGTCGATATACCCCCTTCTGATAACTTCAACATGAGGGGGGGGGGGGTCGATATACCCCCTCCCCGATAACATTATTTTCCCATGTATGTATGTCGTCGTTGTCGATATAACCCCCTCCCTGATAACTTCGACATGAGGGGCAGTCGATATATATACCCCCTCTCGACCGCGATAACTTATACCACGGGAGCACCCCCCGGCCCTCTCGCTCGACAAAAACTCTAGAGGATACCCAAACCCTTGAAGCATTGTCGAGGGTCTCCTACCCCCTCCCGCCGCGCCCCTACCCGACAAACTCTCTTGAGGCCACCCAAATTTACCAAGTTAAAAGAGCGTTGTCGTCGAGGCCACCCCAAACCCTTGAAGCATCGTCAAGGCCACCCCAAACCCTTGAAGCGTTGCCGAGGCCACCCCAAACCCTAGAGAAGCGCAGAGGCCACTAATATGATTCCTTATTATGATTAACTAGCTAGTTCTATGTTTGCCACTAATATATCCATCTGTCATGTTTGAATAATAATTTCCATGTTGTAAATATTTGCAGAAACTATGGAGCACCCCCAGAGGAGGATCCGGAGAAGCCAGTTAAAGAGCCATTGATCAAGGCTCATGCTCTTAAGAAGATGGCTGAGCTATTCAGGAGGTGGAAGAATGATATGAGATCAACGTTTGTCGATCATGACAAGACTCCAGAATTCATCGGCCGATTTGAGAAGATCAATATCACAGGGACGCATTTGTCGCCCAAAAAAAATCTAAGAATGCCAAGAAGATGTCAGCGACAAACAAGATAAATGCTACAAAGAAGAAGCATCACCATCGCACGGGGTCAGGTGGCTACCTGAAAGCCCGGCCGTTGTGGGACAAGGCTCAGAATGACTTGCTTGATAAAGGGATCGAACCATAGACATTGCATTGGCCAGACCGTTCAAGGACTTTGTTCTTCGGGGTTGGGGGAACATTGGACCCTAAAATAGGGAAGTGCGTTTGGACGAACGAGCAGCTGAATACACCCATCACGAGGCTTCAGGAGGTTATCAAAAAAGCACAGGAAGGGACGTTCGTTCCGGACAGAGAGAACGACGAGCTCACACAGGCCCTCGGGAATCCTGAGCACCTCGGACGGACACGAGGCACGCCAGGCTCCGTTTCGTGGAAGGTTAGGTTTCCCGGCGCAGACGGTTACAAACGCCGGGAGAGGAAGAAGAAAGTGGAGTTGACCGAACTACAGGCGCTGCACGCAAGGGTACAAGCGCTAGAGGAATGACAAGCAGTTCACAACAAGCGACCTGCTGAAGATACTCCCAAAGCTACCCCACCATCTCAACGGAGAAGCAGCGTGGCTTCCACCGAGCTGCTTCAGCCTGTCTTCACGGCTCCTACTAGCTACCGCGTGGAAGCTATCACGGGGTCTCAACATTGCCACCTTATGACGCAATGGCTAAAATTGAAAGTCAAGGCGGTTGTTGGCTCTGTTGCTCCTCCTGAACCTGGCCCAACTTTTCACTGCCGGCCGATTCCAGAAGGATATGCTAGGGTGATGGTGGATGAAATAACAGACGGATTTCAGGACCTCGAGCTTGACCACCCTACGGGTGAAGGGGAGACTCGGCTAGGTTCTTCTTGAGGACTCCATGCCTATGGCGGAAGGAGCTCATCAACCTTCCTAAATGGATGCCTCCGCCTCCTCCTCCTACTCCGGCAAGTCAGGGCACTCCACCTCCTCCTCTGCCTCCTCCTCCGGTGAGTGATCAGGGCACACAACCTCCTTCTCCGGCGAGTGGTGGCTGTCGGTGTCAAAACCTGCGGATCTTGGGTAGGGGGTCCCGAACTGTGCGTCTATGGTCGATGGTAATAGGAGACAGGGGACACAATGTTTACCCAGGTTCAGGCCCTCTCTATGGAGGTAATACCCTACTTCCAGCTTGATTGATCTTGATGAATATGAGTATTACAAGAGTTGATCTACCACGAGATCGTAATGGCTAAACCCTGGAAGTCTAGCCTGTATGACTATGATAATGAATATATCTTTCGCAGGACTAAGCTCTCCGGTTTATATAGACACTGGAGAGATCTAGGGTTACATAAGGTCGGTTACAGAGAAATGAATCTTCATGTTTGGCCGCCAAGCTTGCCTTCCACGCCAAGGAAAGTCCCATCCAGACACGGGTGAGAGTCTTCGGTCTTCGTATCTTCACAGCCCATCAGTCCTGCCCATGGCTAACAGGCCAGACGCCCGAGGACCCCTTAGTCCAGGAATCCCTCAGTAGTCCCTGAACCTGGCTTCAATGACGAGGAGTCCGGCGCGCAGATTTGTCTTCGGCATTGCAAGGTGGGTTCCCCTTTCCGGATACTCCACAATGGTCTTCAGACGAACGAGTTTGGCTCTGCAACACGAGTAGCATATACTTCCGTAGAGGGCATAAGAATTTATAAGTCCAATCCTCTGGCAACTTTTTACAACATGACATCACGTCAGTCCGGTCATTATTTTGAACCGTTTTTCGTCTACCGCTCCATGTTTCGAGACACAGTTGCCATTGGCATGTCTTGTCGAAGCAGAGATCGTGTCCCCTTATTGCGGGATTCTCATCAATACGGGCATGGGTAACCCAACCATGTCGTTTACACAGCCCTCGGGAATAGGCGAGGATTAAGGCGAGTGGGGAGGCGCTTGATATTCATGGCCTTTATAAGGGGATAAGGATTCCCTTTCTTCACGCACGCCTTCTCTCTCTCTCTGCCCTTCCATCCTCCAGCTCCAGCGCCCAAGCTCTGGATTTCCCCGCCCGAGAAAGCACTCCAACCATGTCCGGATCCGGAGCTGGAGGCAAGTGGATGGCCTCCTCCGTCAAGAAGAAGGACATCAAGGAGCTCCGGGAGGCCGGATACCTGGCCAAGGAGATCGTTCACTGACTCCTGACCACGGGATAGATCATCCCTACCCCAAAGCCCCATGAGAGGGTTGCGTTTCTCACACATTTCGTCCACGGGCTGGGATTCCCTCTCCACTCGTTTGTCTGCGGGCTGATGTTTTACTACGGGTTGGAATTCCACGATCTAGGCCCCAACTCTATCCTCAACATCTCGGCATTTATTGTCGTGTGCGAGGCCTTTCTCCGCATCCCACCTCACTTTGGCCTATGGCTGAAGACCTTCAATGTGAAGCCGAAGGTGGTGAGAGGCCAACAAGCAGTGTGCGGAGGCGCCATGGTGGGCAAGATGCCCAATGTCACCTGGCCCAAAGGATCCTTTGTGGAGACGGTGAAGGGGTGGCAGTCGGGGTGGTTCTACATCACCGAGCCACGCGACACCAACTGGGCGGCAACCCCTGAATTCCGATTTGGGGTTCCGATGCGGCTCACCTCCTGGCAAGAGAAGGGCCTAACCTGGGGTTCCTCGAACGAGCTGACTGGGCTCCAGACGTGCGTCCAGAACATGATAACAAAGAGAATTGAGCTTGTCAATGTGATCCAGTTATGCTCATTCGTCGGATCCTTCCGTGCCAACGCCGGGCTTGCAATTTGTGGGAGTTCGACCCGGCCAAGCACCAGACGCTACTAGAGCTCTTTGGCACAGCGCACGAAGACATCTAGAAAGTGCTCTTCAAGGCCGGCGAGACACCACCGCCGACGATCGAGGATCGCGGGCTTAGCTTAAAACAACAGGCTAATTCGGTATTTCTTTCATGTTTTCAAGGTATACCCTTTACTGGCATATTTTGAGGAAGGAGTCTAAGCCTTCCTATCAATTTTTCAGGCCTGGATCGAGATAGAGGGGAGGATTAACTGTCTGGCTCCGCTACCCGAAGACCAAGAATTCCCACTTCTGACGAAGATGCTATTTCCGGCGCCTTATGAGGTGCCGGAGAAGAATGCCAGGAAAACGTCCAAGGGGGCCAAGAGTGGCCCTCGCCGAAAAGGTGCTTCGGACGTGACGTCCGAAGATGAGACTTACTCTTCGGCCGCCAAAGATGACGAGCAGGAGGAGGTAGAAAGCGACTCCCCCCCTGAGGGGGGAAGGAAGAAAAGGGCGGCCTGCACAAATCTGGAGGTGAAGGCGCCCAAGAGGGGGAAGGGTTCCCTCGCGGATAACTCCACGTGGGATGTCGACAGCAGTCTGGAGCGACCCCCCCGGACCAAGCCTCGGGCCGCATCGTAAGTACCAAAAACCTTATGCACGTCCAAATGTCTGGCCTTTCCGCTTTGTAATATTAATATGTTTAAATTATGCCATTGCAGTCTAGCCCGTGACAGCTCCCCGCGATCCTCAACAGGAGGTTCGCTAGATTCAAAGGAGATGGCTAGCGTGTCACCGCCGCCCGCTCACTCTCCCCCGGCCAAGGCTGATGAAGAGGTGGTGTCCCAAAGGACCTTCCCGAGTTAGGGAGAGGTTCCGGAGGCCGCCGGGGTGGCGCCGAAGGATGACTCCTCGGCCGCCAGACTCATGGGGGAAGAAGCCCCCATGGGGACTGGTGATGGGGGCCAAGTTCAATTCGGCCCCCAGCCGGGCACCATTCCGGAGACCTACACGGCTCTGGAGTCAAGAGAGCAGCCTTCCCCGAAAGGAGGAGGTGTGTCTGTTCTGCCGGTGACCTCTGTCCAATGAGGGGCACCGGATAATCTGCTGGAAGCGCTGCAAGGCGCTTCCATTGTGGATGAACACCGTATCCTTATGGGTACGGTGATCTAGAAGGTTCTGTTCGCCAAAATCGGATTGACCGAAGCCTGCACTAGCCTTCTAACAGGCTTTGAGGTAAGTAATGTAGGAAGAATATCACAGTGTAGACAGTAGCCCCTGATGCTCTGTTCGGTGTTTGTAAAGAAAAAGCCGAACAGAGGATCAAAATAATTTTCGCAGGAGTCTAACATAAGATGTTTATGTGAATAAGCAGGCATCGATGCTGGTTGCTGCCGCTCATACTGCCAAGGTCTCTGGATTGAAGCAGAACCTGGAGCGGGCCGAGGAAGAGCTCGGCCTCGTGAAGAAGCAGCTAGAGGACATCCAAGGTATGCAGTAACCTGCGTGTATATTTAGGAAGGATGAATGGTTCGTGCTGACTATAGTGTCGTGAACTTTATTCGGGGCCACGACCGAGGTGGTGGCCCTCAAGAAGGCGTTAGCCGAGGCCGAGGACAAAGCGGCCAAGGAACGCGCCGCGTGCGAGAAGCACGAGGCCTGGGTCAGCGAGGTCCAACAAGAGCTCCAGGACGCCGTCAAGAAGTACGAGTCCTTGGAGCGTGATTCTAAGACGCAAGGGTCCGAACTTGCGAAGGCCTGCTAGAGCGCACAAGATGCCCGAGCCGAAGCCCAGAGCACCCTCCAGGAAATCCAGACGGCCAAGAAGATCACTGCGGGTAAGGCTTTCATTATGCAAAGCAAGTCTGCAAAGGAAACGTTCCTTTTACTTACCCTAATTTGGAGCTCTCCAGGGGCGTTTACGGATCTGCCGCGCAGCATATTAGATGTTGCCGAGTTCTATCGAGCCGAAGAAGGGAGTTCTATGGAGAAGCTATTCTGGTCTCAATACCTTGGACCAGGACATCCTGTGCCCTTTAGCGACCAGCTAAAACAGCTGGTCGAGCTGCACCAGGCGGCTGAGCTAGCCATGAAGGACCCAATAGTCCGGCTATGGTCAACCGAGCCCATGCCCAACAGCTACTTCAGACTTGTGAAGCGGCTTGTGAGTGCCTGCCCACAGCTTGAAGTCATGAAGCAGTCGGTCTGCCTTGAAGGTGCACGGATGACCTTTGCCCGTGCCAAAATGCACTGGGCGAAGATGGATGCAAGAAGCTGATGACCGAGGGGGCGCCTGAGGGCAAGGAGCACCGCCGACCCAAGCTATATTTTGATAGTGTCTTGGAGTGATCCCGCCTAGTGGTGGAGCAATGTGCGAAGGATGTTATATTCCCATGAAAACATTCATGTTATCTTGTCCTGTAATATGAAACAAGGTCGTTATGTAATATAATGCTTGTGACTTTAAAATTTTACTTCCTGTGCGGCCGTTTATGAAATCTGAGGGTTGGCCAGTCGTCAGCTTCTGCCCCCACGTAGATAGTATGGGGGTGTTCGGGATGAATCTAAACACTCTTTACTCCACATTCTGGTCCTTGAAGGAGGTGTTTAGCGCAACGAACAAGGCAATCAGACTATACGGCTTTCATCACCCTCACTTAGCCATAGAAGTTTGATAATGAGAATTTTGGCGAAGCCCCTGGTATTCGGAAGGCCGAACTAGGGGCGCTATACACACATGATCGGATAAAAATCGATTCCTCGCATAAAGCGGAAAAAATCTCTAAAGATTTGAAACCTCTCGAACAACTGACCAGCTCTCGCCGCATCATGACAGTCAGTTTTCGGCTTTCTCTACTGAGGTGCTCGTCCGGAAGAACCGGGACACAATCGCAGTAGTTCTCCCTTTACTACCCTAGGTGATATAGCAGAACGTAAGGTAGTAAGCACAGGAGCCGGGAAACCCAACTATTGACCAAAGACATGATTCGGAGCCGATGCATATAATGCTATAAGTTCGGGGTGCCGAACTGTACTATAAAAGTGTTCGGACTTTATTACCGTATTGCGGGGCGTGATGAAGCCCCTGGCGAAGTGATACGTACCAGAGTGTACGGGTGCGATGAGTAATAAATACAAAGACAAGGAAAAAAATCAAGTAATAAGCTGACGCTGCCAATTATTTTTCATTGTAATTTGATTAATACGTCAAGGCGTACTTGTGCAAGTAATGAGATAAGCGAGTAAGGCTATTTAACATGCCATGACCAAGAGCGAGCTGCGTGCAGCTGTCAGTGTCAAAACCGGCAGATCTCGGGTAGGGGGTCCTGAACTGTGCGTCTAAGGCGGATGGTAACAGGAGGCGGGGGACACGATGTTTACCCAGGTTCGGGCCCTCTCGATGGAGGTAATACCCTACTTCTTGCTTGATTGACTTGATGATATGAGTACTACAAGAGTTGATCTAACACGAGATCGTAGAGGCTAAACCCTAGAAGCTATCCTATGGTATGATTGTTGTTGTCCTATGAACTAAACCCTCTGGTATATATATACACCGGAGGGGGCTAGGGTTACACAGAGTCGGTTACAAAGGAGGAGATCTACATATCCGTATTGCCAAGCTTGCCTTCCACGCCAAGGAGAGTCCCATCCGGACACGGGACGAAGTCTTCAATCTTGTATCTTCATAATTGATAATCCCCAAGTGCAAGGAATCATCGTAGCACTTTCCAAAGATGGAAGTGATAAGTATGGAATGTCGAACCCACAAGGAGCTAAAGGTAAGATCAATATTCTCTCAAGCCCTATCTGCCATCGACACGACCCCACGGCAATCAACGCTTACTTCCAACTAGAAACGAAATGAAACTACGCTAGGGTACGTAAGAGGATAACCTTGCATGATATCGAGAGCTAAAACATAAAAGTAGGTGCTGTTATCATAAAGTTAGGATATAATACTAAATATTATAAATAGCGAGTGTGGAATAATGGTGGATCAAAAGGAATTGTCCTAGGCAATTGTTAACAAGACCGTAATCACTATTGCAGTTTCATATGAGGGAGACGATGAGCTAACATACTTTCTCTACTTGGATCATATGCACTTATGATTGGAACTCTAGCAAGCATCCGCAACGCTAAAGATCATTAAGGTAAAACCCAACCATAGCATTAAAGCATCAAGTCCTCTTTATTCCCATACGCAACAATCCTCTTACTCGGGTTTGTGTTTCACCACCACCAACCCACTATAAGCTTAATCATGAACGATTGCAACACCCTACATCGAATCCTCACGCTATGCCGACACGGAGGGCACCATAGGACAGCACCAAAGTAAAACATACAACTCATACCAATCTAGATCATTAATCAACCCAAAGACAAAAGATATCTACTCAAAACATCATAGGATGTCAACACATCATTGGATCATAATATGTGGAATAAAGCACCATGTTCAAGTAGGGATTACAGCGGGGTGCGGGAGAGTGGACCGCGTAAAAGAGATGAGGATGGTGATGATGATGGTGATGTTGATGAAGATGATCACCGTGGCGATGATTCCCCTCCCGATGGCACTCCGGCGCCACCGGAGGAGAGGAGGAGAGGTTCTCCCCCTTGTGCTTCCTCCTCCATGGCCTCCACCTTCTGGTCCATGGCCTTCATGGTGATGAAGACCCCTCCGGGATACTCCTCCATGGCCACCGGTGATGATGGCCCCCTCTGGCAGGGTGCCGGAGCGGGCCCCGATTGGTTTTTCGTGGCTACAGAGGCTTGCGGCGGCGGAACTTCTGATCTAATCTCCATTCTGGAAATTTTAGGGTACGAGAGTATATATGGGTGCAGGGAGGACGTCGGTGGACTTCTGGGCTGGCCACGAGGTAGGGGTGCGCGCCCTGGGGGGCGCCCCACCTCGTGGGCAGCCCGACTCCCCGTGAGCTTCCGCACTCAATGGGCTTCTTCCGTCCAAAAAGGTTCCGTGGAGTTTCAGGTCTTTTGACTCCGCTTGATATTCCTTTTCTTCGAAACACTGAAATAGGCAAAAAATAGCAATTCTGGGCTGGGCCTCCGGTTAATAGGTTAGTCCCAAAAATAATATAAAAGTGGATAATAAAGCCCCAATATTGCCCGAAACAGTAGATAATATATCATGGAGAAATCAAAAATTATAGATACGTTGGAGACGTATCAATAATCCAACAGTTCGGCCAAAGGATATAGTCCGGCTGTCCGAGGACCCCCTAATCTAGGACTCCCTCAGTAGCCCCTGAACCAGGCTACAATGACGATGAGTCCGATGCGCAGATTGTCTTCGGCATTGCAAGGCGGGTTCCTCCTCCGAATACTCTATGGAAGATTTTGAACACAAGGATAGTGTCTGGCTCTGCAAAACAAATTCCACATACCACCGTAGAGAGAATAATATTTCCACAAATCTAATCCACTGACACATTCGACAACATGACATCATACCACGGCCTGGTCATTATTCGAACCGTTTTTCTCAACCAGCTACTGCACACATTGCGATGCGGTTTTCTTGGCACGTCTTGTCGAAGCAGAGATCGTTTCCCCTTATCACAGGATTCTCATCAATACGGGTGTGGGTAACCCAACCGCGCCATCAATTACGGTGCTTGGGGAATAAGCGAGTTTACCAGGCAGGTGGGGAGGCATATAGTTTCCTCCGCCCTTATAAAGGGACATGGGTTCCTTTTTTTTACCCACGCCATCTTCCTCCCTGCTCATCCATTCTTGCGCACTCGAGCTCCAGCACCCAAGTTTGCATTTCCTCCTCAAACCACTCCAAGCATGTCCGGAGTGGGAGGCAAGTGGATGGTCTCCTCCATTATGTAGGAGCACATCACGAAGCTACGGGGAGCAGGATATCTGGCCGCGGATATCGCACACCGGCTGCCAGATGCGGGGCAGATCGTCCCTACTCCAGAACCCCATGGGAGGGTGGGTTTCCTTACCCACTTCGTCCGCGGACTGGGATTTCCCCTCCACCCGTTTGTCCGCAGGCTCATGTTCTACTACGGGCTGGATTTTCATGATCTGGCCCCTAATTTCATCCTCAACATCTCGGCGTTTATCATCGTGTGCGAGGCTTTCCTCCGCATCAAGCCCCACTTCGGCCAGTGGCTGAAGACCTTCAACGTTAAACCGAAGGTGGTGGTCGGCCAGCAAGCGTAGTGCGGAGGCGCCATGGTGGGCAAAATGCCTAACGTCACCTGGCTCGAAGGCTCCTATGTGGAGACCATAAAGGGTTGGCAATCGGGGTGGTTCTACATCACCGAGCCGCGCGACACCAACTGGGTGGCGGCGCCCAAGTTTCGACCCGGAATCCCCATGCGGCTCACCTACTGGAAAGAGAAGGGCCTGTCCTGGGGTTCCTCGGTAGAGCTGACCGGACTCGAGACCTGCGTCAAAAACATGATGAGCAAGAAAATCAAGCTCGTCAACATGGTCCAAGTCATGCTCTTCTGCCGGATCCTCCCGTGTCAAAGACGGGCATTCAATTTGTGGGAGTTCGACCCGGCCGAGCACCAGGCGCTGCGAGAGCTCTTCGACACGATGCAAAAGGACGTCTAGAGGGTGCTGTTCAAGGGCGCCGAGGTACCTCCTCCCCTTACCGAGGACCGCGAACTTAGCGCAAAGCGTCCTGCCAATCCGGTAAGCCTTTCACATCTCATAGGATGTTCTTTTCCCCAGTATAACCGCGCGCGGGATCTAAGCCTCCATGCCATTTAACAGGACTGGGTAGCGACAGCGGAGCAGATCGATTGTCCGGCTCCCCTGCCCGAAGATCCAGAAGATGCTCTCCTAACGGAGATGCTGGTTCTGGCGCCTTATGAGGTGCCGGAGAAGAAGGCCACGGGGACCAGGAAGGGTCTCCGGCGCAAGGTTATATCGGACTCATCGTCCGAAAACACTAAGGCGCACTCCTCCCATGAAAACGAGGAGGAGGCAGAGGAAAGTTCTCCCCTCCAGCCGGGGGGGGGGGGGACAAGAAAAGGAAGGCCGCCCCATCCGGGGAGGCCGAAGGGTCCAAGAAGGGAAGGACCCTCCTCCCGGACTGCTCCACGACGGCCGCCTATAGCGAGGACGAGTGGTTGCCCCGGGACAAGCCCCTGGCGAAGTTGTAAGTATCCGGATACCATAATAATTCTTGGTACGTCTTATTGTACTATTTCTTATCACGCTGCACGTGATTATGCAGCCCCTCTCGAGCCGACATCGACGTATCTTTGTCGGATGATTCTTTGGGCCCGTCGGACCTGAACAACGATTCACTTCCGACAGCCTCCTCCCCTCGCCCTACGGACAACGTTGAGGTGTTGTCTCAAAGGGCACTGAACCAAGGGGAGATAGTCCGAGAGGCGCCTCAAGGCGATATTCCAGACACTGGGCGCAAGGGGAGCAAGACTCACATGGGCTCCGATGACGGGGGCAGCAAATTCGGCCCCCAGCCGAATACTGCGCCGGAACCACTAGTGGTTCCGGACTCTGCCAGGCGACCCCTCGCTAAGAGGGGCAAGCCTCCTGTGCCAATGGCCTCTGTCCATCCAGAGGCATCGAACAACCTGCTGGAAGTGCTTCGCGGCGCTTCCATCGACGAAGAGCACCGCACTATGATGAGTGCGATGATCGAGAAGGTTCAGTCCGCCAAAAGCGGACTGACTGAAGCCTGTGCCAGCCTCCTAACAGGCTTTGAGGTAAGTAATAAAATTATGAGAGAATGTTACAGCATAGACAGTAGCCCCTGATGCTCTGTTTGGTATTCGCAAAGAAAGGCCGAACAGAGGATCAAACAATAACCACAAGAGTCTAACTAGAATATGTCTATGTGCATATGCAGGCTTCACTATTGGCCGCTGCCGCACGTACTGCGGAAGTCGCTGCACTGAAGCAGGACCTTGAGCGATCCAAGGAAGAGCTCGGCCTTACCAAGAGGCAGCTCGAAGAGAACAAAGGTAAGTGATACCCCGTCTGTATATATTAAAAAAAGGTTGGTTGTAAAATAATAGGATCACCATGAATTTGCTAGGGGCCACGACTAAAGTGGTGGCCCTAAAGAAGGCGCTATCCAAGGCCGAAGACAAAGCGGCCAAGGAGCGCACCGAGCGCGAGAAACAAGAGGCCCGAGTTGGCGAGGTGCAGCAAGAGCTTCAGGACTTTGCCGAGAAGTAGAAGTCCTTGGAGCGTGACTCTAAGACGTAGGAGTTCGAGCTTGCAAAGGCACTTGAGAGCGCACAAAATGCCATGGCCGAAGCCCAAAAGGCCCTCCAGGAGATTGAGGCGGTTAAGAAGATAGCAGCGGGTAAGGCATTCATTATGCAAAGCAAGCATGTGAAGGAAACTTTCCTTTTACTTACCCGAGATAGGAGCATTCGCAGATGTGCCCCGCAGTGTACCGGATGCCGCGGAATTCTACCGGGCTGAGCAGGGGAGCTCGACGGAGAAGTTGTTCTGGTCTCAGTATACTGGGACCGAACACCCAATGCGCTTGAGCGACCGGCTGAAGCAATTGGTCGAGCTCCATAAGGCGGCCGAACAGGCCATGAAGGGTCTTATAGTCCGGATGTGGCCTGGATATCCCCTGCCTGACAGCTACTTCGGTCTGGTGAGGCGGCTTGTGAATGCCTGCCCACGTCTTGAAGTCATAAAGCGGTCCATCTGCATCAAGGGTGCGCAGGGCCTTTGCCCGGGTGAAGGTGCACTGGGGGAATATGGATGCTGAGAAGCTGGTGACCGAAGGGCCGCCAGAGGGGAAGGAGCACCGCAAGCCCGAATTATATTATGACAGTGTCCTGAAGGGTGCTTGCCTTGCGGCGGAGGAATGTGCTAAGGATGTAATATTTGAATAAATGTACTCATGTGATCCTGTAATATGAAACGAGTTCATTTGCGCTATGCTTCGCTTGTGAATTTAAAATATTACCTTATGTGCGGCCGTTTATAAAATCTGAGAGTTGGCCAGTCGTCGGCTTCTGCCCCCATGTAACTAGTACTGAGGTGTTCGGGACAAACCTAAGCACTCTTTATCCCAATTTTGGGTCCTTCGAAGGAGGTGTTCAGCACAACGAACCAGGCAATCGGACTATAAGGCTTTATCACTCTCACTTAGCCATAGAAGTCTACAATTTTAAATTTTGGCGAAGCCCCTAGTATTCGGAAGGCCGAATTTGGGGCGCTATATACGCCTAGGTCGGACAAGGCCGACTCCTCGCCCGATGCGGAAAGAGTCTTTAAGGACTTGAGACCTCTCAAACAGCGACCAGCTCTTGCCTTATCATGACAATCAGTTTTCTGCTTTCTCTACTGAGGTGCTCGTCCGAACAAACCGGGACACAATCGCAGTAGTTCTCCCAGCGCTACCTTAGCCGATATTGCAGAACGTAAGGTACCAAAACATAGGAGCCGGGCAAACCCAACTATTGACCCAAGACATGATTCAGAGCTGATGCATATAATGCTATAATTTCGGGGTGCCGCACTGTCGAAAGTGTTCGGACTTCTCACGCCGTATTTATGGGGTATTCTGAAGCCCTTGGCGTACTGGTCATACCAAAATGTACGGGTGCAATTTGTCGTAAATAAGCAGACAAAAAAAAGAAAGGGTAATGCAATAATAGACTAACGCTATGCATTGTTATTAAGTAATACGCCGAAGCGTACGGATACAAGTAGTGCAATAAGCAACAAGTAGGACTATTTGACATGTCCTATCCAAGGGCAAGCTGCGTATGGGTATTTAAAATAGGTATTTCGATCATTATCAGAGACCATCTGCGGATTCCCTTGTACGTTAGAACTTCTTGCTTCCTTGGTATTTCCTTCCTGTAATGCGTCCAACAATCAGACTGCCGAGAAGGGGTTCTAGAGAGGAAGGTCCTGAAAGAGAGAAAATGATAAAGGTATACAGCCCCTGGGGCGGTTGAGCCACATTGTGGGACGTGCCTTGGTCGTGCCCCCGCCTATGCCCATGGTATTTTTAGTGCGTAATTATGTATGCGCGGCACAGATTTCGTCACTTGACTGGGACTAGGACAGAGGTTGAATTGCTAGGCGAGCTCTGAAAGTGCCAGGCGATCCTGTTGCAGATAATTCCGGACTCGCTTGAAGGTGTCCGGGGGATTTATCGCCGAATAGGCGGTTTGCCTGAAAAGGCTGCTTTGTGCTTCTGCTGCGAGGGCCGCAATGTGCTCCTCCGTGCGGAGTGAGCGTTCTGTGTTTCCGTTGACTGTTATAACCCCACGAGGTCCTGGCATTTTGAGCTTGAGGTATGCATAATGCGGTACCGCATTGAATCTAGCAATGCGATTCGCCCGAAAGCAAAGGCGTGATAGCCACCGCGGAACGGACGATATCAAGATTGACTCTCGCTTCGGAAGTTGTCCGGAGATCCGAAGACCACTTCCAGTGTGATTGAGCCCGTGCAATGGGCCTCTACACCTGGGATGACACCTTTAAATGTGGTTTTAGTGGGTTTGATCCTCGAGGGGTCTATACCCATTTTGCACACTGTATCCTGATAGAGGAGGTTCAGGCTGCTGCCGCCGTCCACAAGGACTCGAGTGAGGTGAAATCCGTTGATGATGGGGTCAAGGACCAATGCGGCAGAACCGCCATGACGGATACTAGTGGGGTGGTCCCTGCGATCGAATGTGATCGGACAAGAGGACCATGGGTTGAACTTTGGGGCGACTGGCTCCATCACATAGACGTCCCTTAGTGCACGCTCCCGTTCCCTCTTGGGAATCTGGGTTGCATATATCATGTTCACCGTTTTCACTTGTGGAGGGAACCTCTTCTGTCCTCCCATGTTCGGCGGCCGAGGCTCCTCCACGTCATCGCTATGCAGCCCCTTGTCCTTGTTTTCGGCATTCAACTTGCCGGCCTTCTTGAACACCCAGCATTCTCTGTTGGTGTGATTGGCTGGCTTATCGGGGGTGCCGTGAATTTGACACGAGCGATCGAGTATGCGGTCCAAACTGGACGGGCCCGGATTACTTCTTCTGAACGGCTTTTTCCGCTGACCGTATTTAGGGCCACTGAATCCGGCATTGACTGTCGTGTCTTCGGCGTTATCGCCGTTGCTGCGGCGCTTGTGTCTGTTACGACGTGGTCTGCCGTTAGTATCTTTGGTATCTGAAGTGCCAGGATTTCTTGATGTGTTGTTGCTGCGAGCCAGCCAGCTATCCTCGCCCGTGCAAAAGCGGGTCATGAGTGTTGTGAGGGCGGCCATGGATTTCGGCTTCTCCTGGCCGAGGTGCCGAGCGAGCCACTCGTCACGGATGTTATGCTTAAATGCCTCTAAGGTCTCTGCATCCGGACAGTCGACAATTTGGTTTTTCTTGGTTAGGAACCTGGTCCTGAATTTTCTGGCAGATTCCCCTGGCTGCTGAATTATATGGCTCAAGTCATCAGCATCCGGTGGTCGCACATAAGTGCCCTAGAAGTTGTCAAGGAATACATCTTCCAAATCCTCCCAACTGCCAATGGAGTCTCTTGGCAAGCTATTCAGCCAATGCTGAGCTGGTCCTTTGAGTTTTAGTGGGTGTACTTGATGACATGTAGATCATCACCGCGAGCCATGTGGATGTGGAGGAGGAAATCCTTGATCCATACTGCGGGATCTGTTGTACCATCGTATGATTCGATGTTTACGGGTTTAAAACTCTCTGGGAATTGGTGATCCACTACTTTATCAGTGAAGCATAGGGGGTGTGCGCCGCCTCTGTGCCGGGCTATATCACGACGCAGTTCATACGAGTCATGTCTGCTGTATTCGGCCCGGCCAGATTTGCTTTTAGTATATCCAGCGTGATGGTCATCGTCCCACGTCGGGGCGCGCCCCCGTGATCCATAGATCGATCTTGTATGTTTTTCTTTGTTCTCCAATACGTCTCGCAGGTCCCGCGTGTTGCCCCAGGCCTTGGTATTTTTGTTTGTATGGCGGCGGGGCGCGGGCTGGACTTCGGGCTGATATGCCTCTCTGTCTCGGCCACGAGGTGGCCGATCAGCCGCATCATACACTGGTGATGTGGGTTTCAATGCTTCCTCCTCGAGTTGGGGTAGCAACCTGCGCTTTGGGTAACTCTTAGGTGGGCGCTCGAGTTCGTATTCCTCGGCCGCCAGGACTTCAGTCCATCGATCCGCTAGCAGATCTTGATCAGCTCAAAGCTGTTGTTGCTTTTTCTTCAGGCTGTTTGCTGTGGCTATAAGCCGAGGCTTGAAGCGCTCCTGCTCGACGGGATCCTCAGGCACGATAAATTCTTTGTCGCTGAGGCTCACTTCGTCTTCGGAGAGAGGCATGTATTTGTCATCCTCTGATTCTCCGTCTGTTGCCTGTTTATGAGGGCTAGCTTGTTCATCCTCCCGTTCGAGATCTGGATGGTGGGGATTGTCATCGTCTTCGGCACTATCCGGAGCGCTATTGTCTCTTGGGCCGTTATCGCTGCTATGGCGGGACTTAGAGTGGCGCCGCTGACGTCGGTGCTTGGATTGCTGCTTGGAGGGTTTATCCTCCGTTGTCTTATCGCCATCACCTTCTTTGGGGGTGTCCACCATGCATATGTCATATGAAGAGGTGGCAGTCCAGCACCCTGTGGGCGGTGGTTCCTGTTCGTCTCCTACATCTTCGTCCATACCGTCGATGTCTTCGGAGCCGAAATCGAGCATGGCGGTTAAATCATCGACAGTGGCTACTAAGTGGGTGGTGCGTGGGGAGCGAATTTCTTCCTTGTCTGCATCCCATTCTAGCCGGACATAGTTCGGCCAAGGTTCTCCTGACAAGGAGAGAGACCTTAATGAATTTAGCACATCGCCGAAAGGCGAGTGCTCGAAGATATCCGCGATGGTGAACTCCATGATCGGCGCCCAATCAGATTCGATAGGCATGGATGCAGGCGGTTCGGGGCCTGTGGCCGGGGATGAATCCGGGGATCCGGCGACACAGGTCGCATAGGAGGTGAAGTCAGTATTCGGCTCTATCGCCACTAAGTGTGTGGCCTCCGAGGCGGGGTCCATCCACCCGTCCTCGGACGGCATAATTGACTCCAAATCTAGGGCCGGAGTAGGCACAGGTGTGATCTCCCGAACACCGCCCAGCGACAGAGCTAAGTCATGCTCGTCGTGACTGTGCGGCGCACCTGACATGTGCTCAAATCCATCGAAGATTAAGTCTCCGCGGATATCGGCAGTGTAGTTCAAGTTTCCAAACCTGACCTGATGGCCAGGGGCGTGGCTCTCGATCTGCTCTAGATGGCCAAGCGAGTTGGCCCGCAGTGCGCAGCCGCCGAATACGTAGATCTATCCGGGGAGGAAAACCTCATCCTGGATCGCATCGTTGCCGATGATTGAAGGGGCCATCAAACCTTATGGTGACGACACAGTGGAACTCTTAATGAAAGCACCAATGTCGGTGTCAAAACCGGCGGATCTCGGGTAGGGGGTCCCGAACCGTGCGTCTAAGGCGGATGGTAACAGGAGGCGGGGGACACGATGTTTACCCAGGTTCGGGCCCTCTCGATGGAGGTAATACCCTAATTCCTGCTTGATTGATCTTGATGATATGAGTATTACAAGAGTTGATCTACCACGAGATCGTAGAGGCTAAACCCTAGAAGCTAGCCTATGGTATTATTTTTGTTGTCCTACGGACTAAACCCTCCGGTTTATATAGACATCGGAGGGGGCTAGGGTTACACAGAGTCGGTTACAAGGGAGGAGATCTACATATCCATATTGCCAAGCTTGCCTTCCACGCCAAGGAGAGTCCCATCCGGACATGGGACGAAGTCTTCAATCTTGTATCTTCATAATCCAACAGTCCGGTCAAAGGATATAGTCCGGCTGTCCGAGGACCCCCTAATCCAGGACTCCCTCAGCGGGTATGTAAAACAGGTATAGCGATCGTTAGCAGAGACCACCTGGGGATTCCCTTGTACATCAAAGGTCCTTGCCTCCTTGGAATATCCGTCCCGTGATCGGTCCGATGATCAGGTTATCAGAAAAAGCCTCGAGAAGAGAAAAGGCCGAAATGAAAAAGAAAGAGTGAAGGTGTGTGGATCCAGGATCTATCGAGCCGCACTATGGATCACGAGCTAGCTATGCCTCCGTCGATGCCCATGGAATTTTGAGTGCGTAGTTATGTATGCGCGGTACGAATGCAGCCATTTGACCAGGACTGGGACACAGGCCAAATTTCTAGTTGAGCTCTTGACGAGCCGGGCTATCTTGCTGTAGGATAGTCCGGACTCTCTTAATGGTGTCCGGGGGCTTGGCCGCTGAATTAAGGTTCTGCTGGAAAAGGCCGCGATGTACTTCTGCTGCTAAGGCAGCGGTATGCTCCTCGGTACGGAGGGAGCATTCCGTATTTCCATTGATTGTTATGACGCCACGTGGTCCGGGCATCTTGAGCTTGAGATAAGCATAGTGAGGTACCGCATTGAATCGAGTAAATGTGGTTCGTCCAAGCAGTGTGTGATAGCCGCTGCGAAAGGGGACAATGTCGAAGTTTAACTCCTCGCTTCAGAAGTTGTCCGGAGATCCGAAGACGACCTCTAGTGTGATTGAGCCCATACAGCGGGCCTCTACACCTGGTATGGCTCCTTTAAAGGTAGTCCTTGTGGGCTTGATCCGTGATGGGTTAATGCCCATGTTGCGCACTGTGTCCTGATAGAGCAGATTGAGGCTGCTGCCCCCATCCATGAGGACTCGCGTCAGGTGGAATCCATCAATGATTGGGTCTAGGAGTAGTGTGGCTGATCCGCCATGCCCGGTACTGGTCGGATGATGCCGACGATCAAAAGTGATCGGGCACGATGACCATGGATTGAATTTTGGGGCGACTGGCTCTATCGCATAGACGTCCCTGAGTGCACGCTTGCGCTCCCTCTTGGGGATGTGTGTAGCATATATCATGTTCACCATTTTGACCTGAGGGGGAAACTTCTTCTGTCCCCCTGTGCTTGGCTGCAGGGGCTCCTCGTCGTCATACTTGCTCTGCGATCCCTTTTCCTTGTTCTCTGTGTTTAACTTGCCAGCTTGCTTAAAAGCCCAGCAATCTCTGTTGGTATGGTTGGCTGGTTTGTCCGGGGTGCCATGGATTTGGCACGGACGGTCGAGTATGCGGTCCAAGCTGGATGGTCCCTGATCGTTTCTTTTATACAGCTTTTTCCGCTGACCGGACTTGGAGCCCCTGAATCCGGCATTGACAGCAGTGTCATCGATGTTGTCGCCATTGCTTCGGTGTTTGTGTCTGCTGCGTCGGAGCTTGCCATTGCTGCTTTTGGCCTCGGAGGGGCCTGCGTCGCTGGACGTATTTTTACTACGAGCCAGCCAGCTACCCTCACCCGCACAAAAGCGGGTCATGAGTGCCATGAAGGCTGCCATAGATTTCGGCTTTTCCTGGCCGAGGTGGCGAGCGAGCCATTCGTCACGGATGCTAAGTTTAAAGGCCGCTAGGGCTTCGGCATCTGGATAGTCAACGATCTGGTTCTTTTTAGTTAGGAACCTAGTCCAGAATTTCCTGGCTGACTCTCTAGGTTGTTGGACTATGTGACTTAAGTCATCGGCGTCTGGTGGCCAGACATATGTACCTTGCAAGTTGTCAAGGAAGGCTTCTTCCAAGTCCTCCCAGCTGTCGATAGAATTTTCAGGCAGGTTGTTTAACCAGTGCCGAGCTGGCCCTTTGAGATTTAGTGGGAGGTATTTGATAGCGTGGAGGTCTTCTCCGTGGGCCATGTGGATGTGGAGAATAAAGTCCTCGATCCATACCGTGGGATCGGTTGTTCCGTCATATGATTCAATATTGACGGGTTTGAACCCGTCAGGGAATTCATGATCCATTACTTCATCAGTGAAGCAAAGAGGGTGCACGGCGCCTCTATATCGGGCCGCATCGCGATGTAGCTCCGATGGAGTCCGTCTGTGGTTATCAGCCCGGGGGTGACTAGGTTTGTCACGTCCGAATAGGTGGCTATCATCGCGCATGGAGGAACGTCCTCGTGATCCGTAGATCGATCTGGTGTATCCTGCTCTGCTGTCCAGGTCCTGCCGAAGGTCGTATGTATAACCCCGAGCTGTTTTGTCTCTGTTTTTTCGTGGCGGTAGGGCGGGCTGCTGTTCGGCCTGAGTTGCCGCTTTATCTCGACCGCGTGGTGGTCAGTCCGCCGCACTGTCCCGACCACGTGGTGGTCGGTCGGCCACATTGCGTGATGGAGGTATGGGCTCCGGCGCCTCCTCGTCGAACTGAGGTAGCAGTCTGCGTTTTGGGTAACTCTTGGTTGGGCGCTTGAGGCCGTATTCTTCGGCTGCCAGGACATCAGTCCATCTATCAATGAGCAGATCTTGGTCAGCTTGAAGCTGCTGCTGCTTCTTCTTCAGGCTCCCTGCAGTGGCTATTAGCTGGCGCTTGAAGCGCTCCTGCTCGTGAGGTTCCTCAGGCATGATGAAATCCTCGTTGCCGAGGCTTTCCTCATCCTCAGAGGGTGGATGATAACTACCGTCCTCCGAGTCGTTGGGCATGGCCTATTCGTCGGGGCTGGCTTGCCCGTTTTCTTGTTCCTCCTGTTCGGATGTTGCCTCAACAGGTCTTCATTGTTTTTGGCATCGTCCGGAGTATTATTTTCTCCGGTGCCAGTATTGCTGTCTTTTGAACGACATGACTTAGAGCGGCGTCGAGGACGCCGATGCTTGGGGTGTGTCTCAGGAGGTTTAATCTCAACTGGATTTTCTTTTTCATCGTCGTTTGTTGCTTTGGGTGTATCCACCATGTACACATCGTATGAAGAAGTGGCCGTCCAACAGCCAGTAAATGGTGGGTTTTGGCCTTGCTCCTCGCCGGCATCGTCGTCCATACCGTCGATGTCTTCGGAGCCATAATCAAGCATGTTGGTTAGATCCTCAACAGTGGCAATGAAGTGGGTGGTGGGTGGGAAGCAAAATTCCCCATCATCAGCCCCTAGTTCGAGCCGGACATAGTCCGGCTGTGAGTCCCCCACCAAGGACAGGTTCTTTAATGAGCTCAGCACATCGCCCAAGGGCGAGTGTTGGAAGATGTCTGCGGTGCTGAATTCGAAGATCGATAACCGATCGAGCTCGGTGTCCGCAGGCGTACGTGGTTCAGAATTTATGGCCAGAGACGAATCCGAAGTTCCAGTAGCCCAGTGATACGTCCATTTTGCATCATGATTTTATATCGCTATTTATTGCATTATGGGTTGTTACTACACATTATGTCACAATACTTATGCCTATTCTCTCTTATTTTACAAGGTTTACATAAGGAGGGAGAATGCCGGCAGCTGGAATTCTTGGCTGGAAAAGCAGCAAATACTAAGACCTATTCTGCACAACCCCAAAAGTCCTGAAACTCCACGAAATTCATTTTTGGAAATAATAAAAAATATTGAGCGGAAGAAGTACACCAGAGGGTGACCCACCTGGCCACGAGGGTGGGGGCGCACCCTACCCCCCAGGGCACGCCCCCCTGCCTCGTGGGCCCCCTGTTGGCTCTCCGATGGCCATCTTATGCTATATGAGGTCTTTCGTCGAGGAAAATATCATAAGCAACCTTTCGGGACGAGACTCCGCCGCCACGAGGCGGAACCTTGGCGGAACCAATCTAGGGCTCCGGCAGAGCTGTTCTGCCGAGGACACTTCCCTCTGGGAGGGGGAAATCATCACCATCGTCATCACCAACTCTCCTCTCAACGGGACAGGGCAATCTCCATCAACATCTTCACCAGCACCATCTCATCTCAAAACCCTAGTTCATCTCTTGTATCCAATTCTTGTCTCCAAGTCCGGGATTGGTACTAGTAGGTTGCTAGTAGTGATGATTACTCCTTGTAGTTGATGCTAGTTGGTTTATTTGGTGGAAGATCATATCTTCAGATCCTTTATGCATATTAATACCCCTGTGATTATGAATATGAATATGCTTTATGAGTAGTTACTGTTGGAAATATGCCCTAGAGGCAATAATAAAAGCATTATTATTATATTTCCTTGTTCATGATAATTGTCTTTTATTCATGCTACAACTGTATTATCCGGAAATCGTAATACACGTGTGAATACATAGACTACAATACGTCCCTAGTAAGCCTCTAGTTGACTAGCTCGTTGGTCAACAGATAGTCATGGTTTCCTCGACTATGGACATCGATGTCATTGATAACGGATCACGTCATTAGGAGAATGACGTGATGGACAAGACCCAATCCTAAGCATAGCACAAAGATCGTGTAGTTCGTTTTGCTAGAGCTTTTCCAATATCAAGTATCTCTTTCTTAGACCGTGAGATCGTAACTCCGGATACCGTAGGAATGCTTTGGGTGTACCAAACGTCACAACGAATCGAGTGACTATAAAGGTGCATTACAGGTATCTCCGAAAGTGTCATTGGGTTGACACGGATCGAGACAGGATTTGTCACTCCGTATGACGGAGAGGTATCACTCGGGCCCACTCGGTAATGCATCATCATAATGAGCTCAAAGTGATCAAGTGTCTGGTCACGGATCATGCATTACGGTACGAGTAAAGTGACTTGCCGTAACGAGACTAAACGAGGTATTGGGATACCGACGATCGAGTCTCGGGCAAGTAACATACCGTCGACAAAGGGAATAGCATACGGGTTGCTTGAACCCTCGACATCGTGGTTCATCCGATGACAACATCGAGGAGCGTGGGAACCAACATGGGTATCCAGATCCCGCTGTTGGTTATTGACCGAGAGCGCCTCGGTCATGTCTACATGTCTCCGAACCCGTAGGGTCTACACACTTAAGGTTCGGTGACGCTTAGGGTTAATAGGAAGACTTGTATGTGATTACCGAATGTTGTTGAGTCCCGGATGAGATCCCGGACGTCACAAGGGGTTTCGGAATGGTCCGGAGGTAAAGATTTATATATGGGAAGTCGTCAAACGGACACCGGAAAAGTTTGGTCATATCGGTTTTGGAGGGTCCAGGGAAAGTTCCGGAGGACCACCGGAGGGGCCACCCCTTTGGGGGCCACTTGGGCTGCGTGGGAGGCAGCCAGCCCCTGGTGGGCTGGGCGCACCCTCCCTTGGCCCATGCGCCTAGGGTTGAGGGGGAACCTAAAGGGCCCCTTGCTTGGGGGCAAGCCCTCCCTTGGTCGCCCCCCTCTAGATGCATCTAGAGGGGGCCGGCCCCCTCCTCCCTTCCCCTATAAATAGAGGGGTGGAGGGAGGCTGCACACACCATTGAAGGCACAGCCCTCCCTCCCAACACCTCTCCTCCTTCGCATAAGCTTGGCGAAGCCCTGCCGGAGAACAGTCCCTCCATCTGCATCACGCCGTCGTGCTGCCATTGGAGTTGTCTTCCTCAACCTCTCCTTCCTCCTTGCTGGATCAAGACGAAGGAGACGCCGTCGTCCCGTACGTGTGTTGAACGCGGAGGTGCTGTCCGTTCAGCACTTGGTCATCGGTGATCGGAATCACGTTGGGAACGTCTTCATCATCACCACTCCCTCGAACGCTTCCGCACTCGATCTACAAGTGGTATGTAGATGCAAACTCTCTCTTGACTCGTTGCTTAGTAGAACTCATAGATGGATCTTGGTGAAACCGTAGGAAAAATTTAATTTTCTGCAACGTTCCCCAACAGTGGCATCATGAGCTAGGTCTATGCGTAGTTCTCTATTGCACGAGTAGAACACAATTTGGTTGTGGGCGTGGATCTTGTCAATTTACTTGCCGCTACTAGTCTTATCTTGCTTCCGCGGTATTGTGGGATGAAGCGGCCGGACCAACCTTACACGTACGCTTACGTGAGACCGGTTCCACCGACTAACATGCACTAGTTGCATAAGGTGGCTGGCGGGTGTCTGTCTCTCCTACTTTAGTTGGAGCGGATTCGATGAAAAGGGTCCTTATGAAGGGTAAATAGAAGTTGACAAGATCACGTTGTGGTTATTCGTAGGTAAGAAAACGTTCTTGCTAGAACCCAATTGCAGCCACGTAAAAGATGCAACAACAATTAGAGGACGCCTAACTTGTTTTTGCAGCAATTGTCATGTGATGTGATATGGCCAAGTTGTGATGAATGATGAATGACATATTGTGATGTATGAGATCATGTTCTTGTAATAGGAATCACGACTTGCATGTCGATGAGTATGACAACGGCAGGAGCCATAGGAGTTGTCTTTATTTTGTATGACCTGCGTGTCATTGAAGAACGCCATGTAACTTACTTTACTTTATTGCTAAACGCGTTAGCCATAGAAGTAGAAGTAGTCGTTGGCGTGACAACTTCATGGAGGCACAATGATGGAGATCATGATGATGGAGATCATGGTGTCATGCCGGTGACAAGATGATCATGGAGCCTCGAAGATGGAGATCAATGGAGCTTTATGATATTGGCCATATCATGTCACTATTATATAATTGCATGTGATGTTTATTATGTTTATACATCTTGTTTACTTAGAACGACGGTAGTAAATAAGATGATCCCTTACAACAGTTTCAAGAAGTGTTTCCCCTAACTGTGCACCGTTGCTAAAGTTCATCGCTTCTAAGCACCACGTGATGATCGGGTGTGATGGATTCTTACGTTCACATACAACGGGTGTAAGACAGATTTACACACGCAAAAACACTTAGGGTTTACTTGACGAGCCTAGCATGTACAGACATGGCCTCGAAACACGGAGACCGAAAGGTCGAACACGAGTCGTATAGAAGATACGATCAACATGAGAATGTTCACCGATGATGACTAGTCCGTCTCACGTGATGACCGGACACGGCCTAGTCGACTCGGATCGTGTAACACTTAGATGACTAGAGGGATGTCTAATCTGAGTGGGAGTTCATTTAAATAATTTGATTAGATGAACTTAATTATCATGAACTTAGTCTAAAACTTTTGAATGATATGTCTTGTAGATCAAATGGCCAACGCTCATGTCAACTTGAACTTCAACGCGTTCCTAGAGAAAACCAAGCTGAAAGATGACGGCAGCAACTATACGGACTGGGTCCGGAACTTGAGGATCATCCTCATAGCTGCCAGGAAACAATATGTCCTAGAAGGACCGCTAGGTGACGCTCCCGTCCCAGAGAACCAAGACATTATGAATGCTTGGCAGTCTCGTGCCGATGATTACTCCCTCGTTCAGTGCGGCATGCTCTACAGCTTAGAACCGGGGCTCCAAAAGCGTTTTGAGCATCACGGAGCATATGAGATGTTCGAGGAGCTGAAACTTGTTTTCCAAGCTCACGCCGGTCGAGAGATATGACATCTCCGACAAGTTCTATAGTTGTAAGATGGAGGAAAACAGTTACATCAAGTGAGCACATTCTCAAGATGTGGGTTGCACAACCGTATGACCCAGCTGAATATTAACCTCCCTGATGAGACGGTCATTGAAAGAATCCTCCAGTCGCTCCCACCAAACTACAAGAGCTTTGTGATGAACTACAACATGCAGGGGATGGTAAAGACCATTCCTGAAGTGTTCTCTATGCTGAAGTCAGCCGAGGTTGAAATCAAGAAAGAACATCAAGTGTTGATGGTCAATAAGACCACTAAGTTCAAGAAGGGCAAGGGCAAGAAAAACTTCAAGAAGGACGGCAAGGAAGTTGCCGCACCCGGTAAGCAAGTTGCCGGGAAGAAGTCAAAGAATGGACCCAAACCCGAGACTGAGTGCTTTTATTGCAAGGGGAGGGGTCACTGGAAGCGGAACTGCCCCAAATACTTAGCGGACAAGAAGGCCGGCAACACCAAAGGTATATTTGATATACATGTAATTGATGTGCACTTTACCAAGACTCGTAGTAACTTCGGGTATTTGATACCGTGCCGTTGCTCATATTTGTAACTCACAGCAGGAGCTGCGGAATAAGCGGAGATCGGCAAAGGACGAGGTGACGGCGCGCGCCGGGAATGGTTCCGAGTCGATGTGATCGCCGTCGGCACGCTACCTCTTCATTTACCTACGGGATTAGTTATGAACCTTAATAATTGTTATTTGGTGCCAAGTTTGAGCATGAATATTGTATCCGGATCTCGTTTAATGCGAGATGGCTACTCATTTAAATCCGAGAATAATGGTTGTTCTATTTATATGAGAGATATGTTTTATGGTCATGCTCCGATGGTCATGGTTTATTCTTAATGAATCTCGAGCATAGTATTACACATGTTTATAGCATGAATACCAAAAGATGTAAAGTTGATAACGATAGTCCCACATACTTGTGGCAATCGCCGCCTTGGTCACATTGGTGTCAAGCGCATGAAGAAGCTCCATGCTGATGGACTTTTGGAGTCTTTAGATTATGAATCATTTGACACATGCGAACCATGCCTCATGGGCAAGATGACCAAGACTCCGTTCTCCGGAACAATGGAGCGAGCAACCAACTTGTTGGAAATCATACATACCGATGTGTGCGGTCCAATGAGCGTTGAGGCTCGTGGAGGATATCGTTATGTTCTCACTCTCACAGATGACTTGAGTAGATATGGGTATGTCTACTTGATGAAACACAAGTCCGAGACCTTTGAAAAGTTCAAAGAATTTCAGAATGAAGTAGAGAATCAACGTGACCGAAAGATAAAATTCTTACGATCAGATCGTGGAGGAGAATATTTAAGTCACGAATTTGGTACACACTTAAGAAAATGTGGAATCGTTTCACAACTAACGCCGCCTGGAACACCTCAACAGAACGGTGTGTCCGAACGTCGAATCGCACTCTATTGGATATGGTGCGGTCTATGATGTCTCTTACTGATTTACCGCTATCATTTTGGGGATACGCCTAGAGACAGCTACATTCACTTTAAATAGGGCACCGTCTAAGTCCGCTGAGACGACACCGTATGAATTATGGTTTGGGAAGAAACCTAAGCTGTCGTTTCTAAAAGTTTGGGGATGCGATGCTTATGTCAAGAAACTTCAACCTGAAAAGCTCGAACCCAAGTCGGAAAAATGCGTCTTCATAGGATACCCTAAAGAGACCATTGGGTATACCTTCTACTTAAGATCCAAGGGCAAGATCTTTGTTGCCAAGAACGGAACCTTTCTGGAAAAAGAGAAACTTCTCTCGAAAGAAGTAAGTGGGAGGAAAGTAGAACTCGATGAAGTACTACCTCTTGAACAGATAGTAGTGCATCTCAGAAAATGTTCTGTGATGCCTACACCAACCAAGAGGAAATTCATGATGATGATCAAGGTACTTGGATCAAGTTGCTCTGAACTTCAGTGGGTCCACTAGGACACGTTCCGCACTGAGTGGTACGCAACCCTGTCACGGAAATCATGTTGTTAGACAATGGTGAACCTTGAACTATGAAGAAGCGATGGCGGCCCAGATTCCAACAAATGGCTAGAAGCCATGAAACCGAGATAGAATCCATGTATGAAAACAAAGTGTGGACTTTGACCGACTTGCCCGATGATCGGCGAGCGATAGAAAACAAATGGATCTTTAAGAAGAAGACGGACGCGGATGGTAATGTCACCATCTATAAAGCTCGACTTGTCGCTAAGGGTTATCGGCAAGTTCAAGGGATTGACTACGATGAGACTTTCTCTCCGTAGCGAAGCTTAAGTCCGTCCGAATCATGTTAGCAATTGCCGCATACTATGATTATGAGATATGGCAGATGGACGCCAAAACAGCGTTCCTTAACGGATATCTTAAGGAAGAGCTGTATATGATGCAGCCGGAGGGTTTTGTCGATCCTAAGAATGTCGACAAAGTATGCAAGCTCCAGCGATCCATTTATGGACTGGTGCAAGCATCTCGGAGTTGGAACATTCGCTTTGATGAAATGATCAAAGCGTTTGGGTTTATCTGAGACTTATGGAGAAGCCTGCGTTTACAAGAAAGTGAGTGGGAGCTCAGTAGCATTTCTCATATTATAAGTAGATGACATACTTTTGATGGGAAATGATATAGAATTCTTGGACAGCATTAAGGCCTACTTGAACAAGTGTTTTTCAATGAAGGACCTTGGAGAAGCTGCTTATATATTAGGCATCAAGATCTATAGAGATAGATCGAGGCGCCTCATAGGTCTTTCACAAAGCACATACCTTGATAAGATTTTGAAGAAGTTCAAATGGATCAGTCCAAGAAGGGTTCTTGCTCAGATTGCAAGGTGTGAGATTGAGCTCAGCTCAATGCCCGACCACGGCAAAAGATAAAGAAGAGATGAGTGTCATCCCTATGCCTCAGCCATAGGATCTATTATGTATGCCATGCTGTGTACCGGACCTGATGTAAACCTTGCCGTAAGTTTGGTAGGAAGGTACCAAAGTAATCCCGCAAGGAACACTGGACAGCGGTCAAGAATATCCTGAAGTACCGAAAAGGACAAAGGACATGTTTTCGTTTATGGAGGTGACGAAGAGCTCGTCAGAAGGGTTACGCCGACGCAAGCTTCGACACAGATCTGATAACTCTAAGTCACAAACCGGATCGTGTATATGTTGAATGGTGGAGCGAGAAGCTGGTGCAGCTGCAAGCGAAGCGTCGTGGCGGGATCTACATGTGAAGCGGAGTACATGGCAGCCTCGGAGGCAGCGCATGAAGCAATTTGGGTGAAGGAGTTCATCACCGACCTAGGAGTCATACCCAATGCGTCGGGGCCGATCAAACTCTTTTGTGACAACACTGGAGCTATTGCCCTTGCCAAGGAGCGCAGGTTTCACAAGAAGACCAGGCACATCAAGCGTCGCTTCAACTCCATCCGTGAAAATGTTCAAGTTGGAGACATAGAAATTTGTAAATTGCATACGGATCTGAATGTCGCAGATCTGTTGACTAAACCTCTTCCGCGGGCAAAACATGATCAACACCAGAACTCTATGGGTGTTCGATTCATCACAATGTAACTAGATTATTGACTCTAGTGCAAGTGGGAGACTGTTGGAAATATGCCCTAGAGGCAATAATAAAAGCATTATTATTATATTTCCTTGTTCATGATAATTGTCTTTTATTCATGCTACAACTGTATTATCCAGAAATCGTAATACACATGTGAATACATAGACTACAATACGTCCCTAGTAAGCCTCTAGTTGACTAGCTCGTTGGTCAACAGATAGTCATGGTTTCGACTATGGACATCGATGTCATTGATAACGGATCACGCCATTAGGAGAATGACGTGATGGACAAGACCCAATCCTAAGCATAGCACAAAGATCGTGTAGTTCGTTTTGCTAGAGCTTTTCCAATATAAAGTATCTCTTCCTTAGACCGTGAGATCGTGTAACTCCGGATACCGTAGTAATGCTTTGGGTGTACCAAACGCCACAACGAATCGGGTGACTATAAAGGTGCATTACAGGTATCTCCGAAAGTGTCTGTTGGGTTGACACGGATCGAGACAGATTTGTCACTCCGTATGACGGAGAGGTATCACTGGGCCCACTCGGTAATGCATCATCATAATGAGCTCAAAGTGATCAAGTGTCGGTCACGGATCATGCATTACGGTACGAGTAAAGTGACTTGCGGTAACGAGACTAAACGAGGTATTGGGATACCGACGATCGAAGTCTCGGGCAAGTAACATACCGTCGACAAAGGGAATAGCATACGGGGTTGCTTGAACCTCGACATCCTGGTTCATCCGATGAAAACATCGAGAGCGTGTGGGAACCAACATGGGTATCCAGATCCCGCTGTTGGTTATTGACCGAGAGCGTCTCGGTCATGTCTACATGTCTCCGAACCCGTAGGGTCTACACACTTAAGGTTCGGTGACGCTTAGGGTTAATAGGAAGACTTGTATGTGATTACGAATGTTGTTCGAGTCCGGATGAGATCCCGGACGTCACGAGGGTTTCGGAATGGTCCAAGGTAAAGATTTATATATGGGAAGTCGTCAAACGGACACGGAAAAGTTTCGGTCATATCGGTTTTGGAGGGTCCACGGAAAGTTCGGAGGACCACGGGAGGGGCCACCCTTTTGGGGGCCACTTGGGCTGCGTGGGAGGCAACCAGCCCCTGGTGGCTGGGCGCACCCTCCCTTGGCCCATGCGCCTAGGGTTGAGGGGGAACCCTAAAGGCGCCCCGCCCCTTGGCCGCCTCTAGATGCATCTAGAGGGGCCGCCCTCCTCCCTTCCCCTATAAATAGAGGGGTGGAGGGGAGGGCTGCACACACCATTGAAGGCGCAGCCCCTCCCCTCCCCAACACCTCTCCTCCTTCGCATAAGCTTGGCGAAGCCCTGCCAGAGAACAGTCCCTCCATCTGCATCACGCCGTCGTGCTACCATTGGAGTTGTCTTCCTCAACCTCTCCTTCCTCCTTGCTGGATCAAGACGAAGGAGACGCCGTTGTCCCGTACGTGTGTTGAACGCGGAGGTGCTGTCCGTTCAGCACTTGGTCATCGGTGATCGGAATCACGTTGGGAACGTCTTCATCATCACCACTCCTCGAACGCCTCCGCACTCGATCTACAAGTGGTATGTAGATGAAAACTCTCTCTCATGACTCGTTGCTTAGTAGAACTCATAGATGGATCTTGGTGAAACCGTAGGAAAAATTTTAATTTTCTGCAACGTTCCCCAACAGTTACGTTTGTTCCTGAGGACATGGGAGAAGTCTTGCTATTAGTAGTCATGTGAATTTGGTATTCGTTCGATATTTTGATGAGATGTATGTTGTCTAGCCTCTAGTGGTGTTATGTGAACGTCGACTACATAACACTTCACCATTATTTGGGCCTAGAGGAAGGCATTGGGAAGTAATAAGTAGATGATGGGTTGCTAGAGTGACAGAAGCTTAAACCCTAGTTTATGCATTGCTTCGTAAGGGGCTGATTTGGATCCATATGTTTCATGATATGGTTAGGTTTACCTTAATACTTTTGTTGTAGTTGTGGATGCTTGCAATAGAGGTTAATCATAAGTGGGATGCTTGTTCAAGTAAGAACAGCACCCAAGC
The DNA here is from genome assembly GCA_021605205.1 of Aegilops longissima. Taxonomy (NCBI): domain Eukaryota; kingdom Viridiplantae; phylum Streptophyta; class Magnoliopsida; order Poales; family Poaceae; genus Aegilops; species Aegilops longissima. The sequence goes on along the minus strand of CM038682.1, from coordinate 679,026,976 downwards.
ACCGGTCCACCCACATATCAAATTATCAAAGTACCGAACGCGAATCATATGAACATGATGAAAACTAGCTTGACAATATTCCCATGTGTCCTCGGGAGCGCTTTTCTCTATATAAGAGTTTGTCCAGGCTTGTCCTTTGCTACAAAAAGGATTGGGCCACCTTGCTGCACTTTATTTACTTTTGTTACTTGTTGCTCGTTACAAATTATCTTATCACAAAACTATCCATTACCACTTATTTCAGTACTTGCAGAGAATACCTTGCTAAAAACTGCTTATCATTTCCTTCTGCTCCTCGTTGGGTTCGACACTCTTACTTATCGAAAGGACTACGATAGATCCCCTATACTCGTGGGTCATGACGCCGATGTCCCGTGAGTTTAAGTCTGTGTGCGGCTCCAACGCTGCGAGGTCCGTGTCCTCCGTGGTGGGGTTGAGCTTCCCATCCTCAGATGGCGCGGTCTGCTCCAAATCTAAGGCCAGAGCAGTTACGGGAGCAATTTCCTGAATGTGGTCCGATGACAGATTTAGGTCGTGTACATCGGAGTGACAGGGAGCCGCCGCCACGGTCTCGAATCCGGCGAAGATCAAGTCTCCACGGATGTCTGCAACGTAGTTCAAGCTTCCAAATCTGACCTAGTGGCCAAGGGCGTAGCTGTCGATCTGCTCCAGATGGCCAAGCAAATTGGCCCGTAGGGCGAAGCCGCCGAATACGAAGATCTGTCCGGGGAGGAAGGTCTCTCCTTGGACGGCCTCGTTGTTGTCGATTGAAGGGGCCATCGAAACCTTGTGAGGACGGCACAGTGGAACTCTCAATGAAAGCACCAATGTCGGTGTCAAAACCGGCGGATCTCGGGTAGGGGGTCCCGAACTGTGCGTCTAAGATCGATGGTAATAGGAGACAGGGGACACAATGTTTGCCCAGGTTCGGGCCCTCTCTATGGAGGTAATATCCTACTTCTTGCTTGATTGATCTTGATGAATATGAGTATTACAAGAGTTGATCTACCACGAGATCGTAATGGCTAAACCCTAGAAGTCTAGCCTGTATGACTACGATAATGAATATATCTCTCGCCGGACTAAGCTCTCCGGTTTATATAGACATCGGAGAGATGTAGGGTTACATAAGGTAAGTTCAGAGAAAGGAATCTTCATGTTTGGCTGCCAAGCTTGCCTTCCGTGCCAAGGAAAGTCCCATCCGAACACGGGTGAGAGTCTTCGGTCTTCATATCTTAACAGACCATCAGTCCGGCCCATGGCAAACAGGCTGGACGCCCGAGGACCCCTTAGTCCAGGACTCCCTCAGCGGCACTCCGCCTCCTTCTCCGCCTGCGCCGGCGCGCCTAAGCAGCTAACCTCCTCCTTCTCCGCTCGCCAGCAAGGGCGGAAGAGACCCGCCGCCGCTCCGGCTGCTCCGCCTCGAAAGAAAGGAAAGAGGACAGTCGCAGCCACTCCGTCCTGCTCCGGCGTCTAGCAGTACAGCCAGAGGCGGGAGGTAATACAGATTCGGTCCATCTCTCAAGCCTCTGGAGAAGTTATCATACGAGAGGACCTTGGAGGAAACCGCGAAGATCGTGGAAACCGTAGTGAAGGACTTCTTTGAAGGGGTGAAAGCAAAGAAACATCCACCTCTGGAGGAGAAGATAGATCCGGTGAAAGCAAAGCGCACTATCGATGCCCCGAAGAAACCACCAAAGTCTCCGCCAAAAACAACTATGAGCGCATTACTGAAAAGGTATATATCAAAGCGGAGCGGTTGCGAAGTACTATCAATGATCGAAGGTTAGCAGAACGACGAGCTGGGAAAAAATTGCCCAGCTTGGCGAACAACCGAACCAATTGTGCCCCCCCCCCCCCGCTCAAGGTGTCTAGCGATATCGTCGCTAATCATCCGGAGATTTTGCCCAATACCAATATTGGAGATTACTTGCCCGACGATGTACATTATGATTTATTGGAGGTGGACGAACACAAGTACCATTACGGGAAACCTCTCATCGAAGATGAAAAATCTCTAACAATGATGATGCGAAGATTCCATGATTGGTACATGGAAAACTGCAGAGAGTCTGGGGGGACGAATACTTTGACGTTGAGAGTTAAAGAGGAGCACGACCTCGTTGAAATTGATCTATCGTCTATTCCATTTAAGGAGTTCTTCCAGTTTTTCAATCAAAAGGCCCTCGATAAATTAACGGTCACTTGCTACTGTTTGTAAGTGCTACTTCTGTCATTAAGTCTCTATATATAGCTCAGCTCTTTCATTGCATGTATTTATAATTATCCTCACTATATTATGCAGATTGAAGATCGTCGAGTGTAGAAAAGTAGAAATGTATGATATTGGGTTCATTAACACAAATCTCATAGATGAATTTACGGTTAAAAAGAATGCCAAAGAAGCCGAGGCCAACTTGCTTCAATCGTTGGTAATAAATCAAGACAAAGATAAAATACTCTTTCCTTACAACTTCAAGTGAGTGTTATTGTCTTGTGCATATTCGGTTTCCCTTATTACTCGAGGTTATAGTAATGTAATTGATGAGTTATGCATGCGTGCGCAGCTTCCACTATATTCTCCAAGAGAACTATGCGGACATGACTAAAATTCTCAACAAGTAAGTTCAATCGATCATTATCACACCATATCGGCAATTTTTTGTTCATTTCCTGATATCTCAAGTAATAATTATTTTCTTTGTCTTGTAGGGTTTGGAAAAAGTTCACCGCAGATGCTCCAGGACTGCCGAAGGAGCTGCGATATACATACCCGAAAGTAAGTACTACTAGCTAGCTAGTTCAGCGCTTCTCCCGTTGATTGTAGCTACTTTCATCAATGGCATTTATAATGGTTCATTATCAGTTTGATTAACCTCTATTTCTCGTAAAGTGCTTGTGGCAGGAACAAGGGAATGATTACTGTGGATGCTACGTGTGTGAGTTCATCTACAATGCGACTTGCAAAAATAAGCAGGGCTACTCTAAAAGACAATTTGATGTGCGTAAGCAATAATAATCACAATTTCATTTTATTACACCATCATTTCTGTTGAGTTTCATTCATATATATGTATTAACCCCCATCTTCAAATTAGACGTGGCAGATGCGGAATGAACTCCTACCAGAAGATCGCATGAAAGCAATTCAAGAGGAATTGGCGGGATTCTTTCTTGACCACGTCATCAATAAAGTCGGAGAATACCATGTTTAAGCTGAGTTCATATATAATTAGGGGAGATTATATTGTAAGAGATCTTAATATTGTACATATGTACCCACTAGCGTCGGATAGATATACGAAAACTTGTTGTTCGTGCAATCTCTCGGAAAAGGAGAGGTCGATATCACTTCTCTCGGTATGCATGACGAACTTCTGTACTTAATGGTTTCCTTCATTTGCTTACTAGCTAGCGTGTCAAGGGCCTCTCTATATGTATAGTACGTAGCGACGACCAAGCACGGACATAAGAGAGGACACTTCTCTCTATTAATTAATTAGCTACCTAACACAATACATGAAACACCTAAATTAACCATACAAACCCCCCAAATCCCCCCCCCCTTCAGAAAAAAAAACAAAAACCCTAGGCCCTGAACAGCTGACGCGTGGATGCCTTTTGGTCCCAGTTGGTACCACCAACCGGGACCAAAGGCCCTCCTGTCTGGGCTCGCCGCAGCGGCCACGTGGAGGCCCATCTGTCCCGGTTCGTGTAAGAACCGGGACTAAAGGTCTAGGGCTTTAGTAACGACCCTTTAGTCCCGGTTCCACAACCGGGACAGATGGGCCTTATGAACCGGGACAAATGGCCCTTTTTCTACTAGTGATGGCAATTGCATTTCATACAATAAAGCGACAGCCATATGGCTCCCGTGAGTTGCCGATAACTCTGTTACAAAACATGATCATCTCATACAATAAAATTTAGCATCATGTCTTGACCATATCACATCACAACATGCCCTGCAAAAACAAGTTAGACGTCTTCTACTTTGTTGTTGCAAGTTTGACGTGGCTGCTACGGGCTAAGCAAGAACCGTTCTTACCTATGCATCAAAACCACAACGATTTTTTGTCAAGTATGTGTTGTTTTAACCTTCAACAAGGACCGGGCATAGCCACATTCGATTCAACTAAATTTGGAGAAACTGACACCCGCTAGCCACCTGTGTGCGAAGCATGTCGGTAGAACCAGTCTCGCGTAAGTGTACACGTAATGTCGGCCCGGGCCACTTCATCCAACAATACCGCCGAATCAAAGTATGACATGCTGGTAAGCAGTATGACTATTATCGCCCACAACTCACTTCTGTTCTACTCATGCATATAACATCTATGCATAGACCTGGCTCGGATGCCACTGTTGGGGAACGCGGTAATTTCAAAAAAAATCCTACGCACATGCAAGCATAGCAACGAGAGGGGAGAGTATAGTCCACGTACCCTTGTAGACCGAAAGCGGAAGCATTATGAGAACGTGGTTGATGTAGTCGTACAACTTCACGATCCGACCGATCCTAGTACCGAAAAGTACGGCTGTCGGTGTCAAAACTGGTGGATCTCGGGTAGGGGGTCCTGAACTGTGTGTCTAGGATCGATGGTAACAGGAGACGGGGGACACAATGTTTACCCAGGTTTGGGCCCTCCCTATGGAGGTAATACCCTACTTCCTGCTTGATTGATCTTGATGAATATGAGTGTTACAAGAGTTGATCTACCACGAGATCATAATGGCTAAACCCTAGAAGTCTAGCCTATGAGTATATGGTAATGAATCTGTCGTATCCGGACTATGCCCTCCGGTTTATATAGACATTGGAGAGATCTAGGGTTACATGGAGTCCGTTACATAGGAGGAAATCTTCATAATGGATTGCCTAGCTTGCCTTCCACACCAAGTAGAGTCCAATCCGGACACGGTTATAGTCTTCGGCCTTCATGTCTTCATAGCCCATCTGTCCGGCCCAACAGGTAACAGGCCGGACGCCCGAGGACCCCTTAGTCCAGGACTCCCTCAGTAGCCCCTGAACCTGGCTTCAATGACGAGGAGTCCGGCATGCAGATTGTCTTCGGCATTGCAAGGCGGGTTCCCCCTTTTCCGAACTCCAAGATAGTCTTCGGATACGATGATTGTATCTGGACCTGTTACACACCACGCACAACCGCAGAGAGAACTTACATATTTTATACGAGTCCCATCCGCTGACAACTGTTTATGACATTGTATCACGCCTGCCCGGTTATTATTTCCAACCGTTGGCTAGCCCGTTGCCCCACGTCTCGGGAAGTGGTTTTATTGGCACTTCTTGTAAAAGCAGAGATCGTGCCCCCTTATTCACGGGATTCTCAATAATGTAGGTATGGGTAACCCAACCGTCCCCCGGGTACAACTCTTTGAGGATAGGTAAGTTTCAAGACCCAGGAGGGGACGCTCGATATTCTGGGCCTTTATATTGGGACCCAGACTTGTCTTTCTCTTCTGCGCTTGCTTCTTCCTCAACCCCAGCCTCCTCTAGTTCCAGCCCTCGAGTTCCAACCACCACCAGCCCTAATCATGTCCGGGTCCAGCCGCTCAGGCCGGTGGGCGGCCTCTTCCGTCACTTAGGACGATATTGCGAAGCTCCGAGTAGCGAGGTACCTGACCCCATAAATCCTTCATCAGCTTCCTGCTGAGGGGCAGATTATTCCCACCCCCAAGTTCGGCGAGAGGTAGCATTTGTGTCTCACTTCCTCCATGGGTTAGGGTTTGCGCTTAACCCCTTCGTCCGGGGGCTCATGTTCTACTATGGGCTAGATTTTCACGATCTGGCCGCGGATTCCTTTCTTCTTATCTCGGCATCCATCGTCACGTGTGAGGCCTTCCTCCAGACTCCTCCACACTTTGGTTTATTGCTCAAGACTTTCAATGTGAGACCGCGGGTGATGGAGGAGGAGCCGGCGGAGTGCGGTAGCGTTGTAATAAGCAAGCTCGCCAGCGCGGTTTGGTTTGGAGAATCCTTCGCCGAGTCTTCCAAATTATGGCAGCAGGGGCGGTTTTCTGTCAACGAGCCGCGGGGCTCCAAGTGGGTGGCTACTCCTGCGTTCCGACCCGGCCCTCCAACTCAGCTTGCTTCATGGATCAACAAGGGATCGGACTGGGGATCCGTCTATGAGGTGCAGACTCTGCAAGGCCGCATCCGAAGCCTTACCGAGAAGGGCATCAATCTTGTGAACATTGTTCAAGTAATGCCGGTTCGCCGGATTCTGCCGTGTCAGCAGAGGCCTCTCCGTATGTGGGAGTTCAACCCAGAAGGGCGGCGGATTCTTCAGCACTTCTTCGGCACTACGCACGAAGGAATGTGGAAGTTATATTTCGGGGAGCGAGAGCAATGGCCAGACACCACCGAAGACGTTGGCCTCGACTGCAATCATCCGGACACTCCGGTAAGTATTTAATCGTCGTACACCTTTCATCCAAGCATCTCTTGACAAGACACTGAGCAACTCATCCTTATACAGGACTGGATAAAGAAAGCGGTGTTAATCTGGTGTCCGGCGCCCCTTCCCGAAGACCCTGGGTCCGCCCTACTGACGCGGATGTTGACTCCGACACCGTACCTGGTGTCTGCAGAGGGGGGCGAGAGCATGGTGCCCAGAGGCGATGCCCATCCTGAGGGCGATTTAAGCTCTGTGTTCGGGGAAACCGAAACTCTTTTGCCCAGGGGCAAAGGTGTGGAGGGAGCACTTCATGGCAAGAAGAGGGCTGCTTCTGGAGGTCAAGAGGGGAAACCTTCCAAGAAAGGGAAAATACCATCATCTGTGGCTTTGGTCGGGCAAGCGATGTCGTTGTAGAGCTTGGTGATGAGGACGAACCTTCGGCCAGACCGTAAGTGAAGCAGGGCAGTTCAACCATACCTCATTCTTTTCCTTATTACTGAAATAATCCTCCGACATGCGTGTATCCTCGCAGGTTAACACCTGGTGTTTCTCAATCGTCCTCCTCCTCGGGAGACCTTCTTCCGGAGATGATGGAGAGTGACACGCCTTCTTCGGCCTCTTCGCCCGATAGGGCGGATAATCTCGAGGTGTCATCCCAGAGGGCTCCACCCGACCAGCAGGTAGTGCAGGAAACGAGGAAGGAGGTACCCGAAGGTGGTGCCTCTGTCACTTAGGGTTCGGGGATCAAGAATGATGACCCCGAACTGTCTGGTTTACAGCCGAAGACAATGCTGGAGGCAGGTAAGCGGATTCCTCCAAAGGAATGTCGTGCTCCGGCAGCGGTATCTGAAGACCCAGGAGTGCCGGAGACGCTGATGGACATGCTGCGACAAGCGTCCGTTTTAGAGGAGCACCGTGCCTTAATGGTTACGGTGGTCGAAAGGTTTTATCTGTGAAGAGCGGGTTGAACGAGGCCTTTACGAGCCTTCTGAGGGGTTTTGAGGTTTGTGATGAAATGTTGCCAATTGAATAATATTGACAAAATGCACCTGTTGTGTACGCAGTAGCCCCTGAGACTCGGGTCGCCTTCCAAAGGAAGCGATCGGAGGATCGAAAAGATATTTTCAGGTGCTAACCTTGGTTTAATTTGGAATCTAGGCTGTCTCCCCTCCCGCCACAACCCGAAATTCGAAGGTGATTGAACTGCACCGAAAGCTGGATATTGCGGAGGATGACATTGCTTTGATCAACAGGCGTCTTGACGACTCGCAAGGTATATATTTCGAGTATTCCGTATACCAATGTGTCTATAATTTAATCCCGACTCTCAAAAGAGTTTGATATGAAATGTGCATGAATATAGATGGTGCTGCCTCCGTGGAAGCCCTTCGGAAGGAGCTAGCCTAGGCTAAGGAGCAGGCCCGGTTTAGTAATGCAGCTGCCGAAAAGGCATCGGCTGAATTGAAGGCCGAACAAGCCGTGCGGCATCAAGACCAGGAGACGATGTCCACCATGGCGCGCGAGTTAGAAAATGTGGCTAGCCGCTATAAACTTCTTGAAAAGGAAAATGAAGCCAAAACGGCTAAATTTGACAAGGCCTTACGAGAGCTGAGAGAAGCGCGGTCTGAATCCAGAGCAGCCCGTGAGGAGATCCGGCAAGCTGGGGAGATTGTGGCTGGCAAGCCCTTTTAGCTACAGGCTAGGTTCAGCGATCCGAACTATGCTCAGCTTAACCAAGTACGGAGTTCTCTGGACAATTTTTTAGACTTGTCGAAGAGTTCTTCCGATGCGGCGCAGTTTTATCAAGCGCAAGAGGGGTATGCAACGGAGAAGCTTTTTTGGTCACAATTTGGCGCGTCGAAGCGCCCTCTGTTACTGAATGAACAGATGTCCCGGTGGGCCGAGCTGCATAGGATATCCGGCGCGGCCATGAAGGATGTCATAGCCCGGCTGTCGCTGACTGAACCTGTTCCTAGTAGTTACTTCAGCCTGGTTCAGCGGCTTGCTGACGCGGTGCTGCGTATCGATGCTGTGAAGCGGTCGGCGTGCATTGAAGGTGCACGGATGGCCTTCGCCCGTGTCAAGACATTTTGGGGGAAGATGAAGACCATCAAAGTTGCGACGAGGAGTCCACCCAAAGGCAAGGACCGTCTGGAACCGGAGCTTTATTTTGAAGATGTTCTTGAGGCCGCCTGATTGATAAAGGGTCAGTGCTCGAAAAACATAATATTCGAGTGATGTGTACAAGGGTTGTAATAGATAAATTTATAGTTAATCTATTTTTATGTTTTGCTTGAGAGCTTGTATTCCTCCTGTGCGGCCGTTTTAATATAAATTGAAAGTTTTCCAGTCGTCGGCTTCAGCCCCCTCGTAGGAAATATGGGGGTGTTCGGAAAAGCATTGAATCACTCTTTATCCAATTTCTTGGTCCATAAAGGAGGTGATAATGCAGCGAACCAGGCAATCGGACTATAGGGCGTTAACACTTTCACTTAGCCATAGGAGTTTTATGGTGGGGCTACGACATAGCCCCTGGTATGTATGCGACATATCCTAATATTGTGCCTTACATGCTTTGATCTGAAAAAGATCCTTCGTGTAACACGGAGAATCGCTAAAGATTCGAATAAGTCGTCAAGTGGTTGACTAGCTCTCGCCGCATCATGACAGTCAGTTTTCGGCTTTCTCTACTGAGGCGCTCATCCGGTCAAAGCCAGGGCACAATCGCAGTAGTTCTCCCTTTACTACCCTAGCCGATAGAGTGGAACGTAGGGTAGCAAGCACAGGAGTCGGGCAACCCAACTATTGACCAAAGACAATGATTCGGAGCTGATGCATATAAGGCCAAACTTGCGACGCCGAAGTACGCTATAGAGCTGTTCGGACTTTTATTGGCGACTCATTTGTTCCCATACCGAGCCCCTGGCAAGTTATGCCAAGGTGCGTCTTGTAACACAGCCGTTGCGGCTGTACTCATTGTATACAGAGTTTTTAAGATTAGCTCGGATAAAGTTTACTGGGAGTGGAGCAATATGCCAATGATAAATTCGTATAAAAGGAAGAACCACAACTCGGCTATTTGACATGCTCGGGGTCGGGAACGGAGGAAAAGGGAATAGTACAGGCTCAAAATAACGAGTGCGGTCTACAAAAAGTTATTTTGGACCTCCTGTCGCACTTCTGCGCCGCCCGTCCTCTGGGAGGGGAATTCTTAACGAAAGTAGCCCCTTAGGTGAGTGTACGGGTCCGAACTCCGATAGAGTCCGACTAGATGATGTCCTGATGGCACCTATTTTTAAGAGATAATAAAGAAAAATATGAAAAACAGATAGAAAACGTTACGGGAATGTTTGCAGGGTTGCCCGTATTGTGCTTCCGCCGGTGCCCATGGTATCTTGAGCGCATAGTGATGTATGCGTGGTGTGAATCTTGCCGGTATAGCGGGTGGGTGGCAGAAGCCGAACTGCTACTTCCATTCCGAGAGTGGTCGAACTTCGGAGGGAAACTGTTTCTGGCCCCTGGTGCTCGGCTGGCGAGCCGATCTGTCGTCTTCATCGCCTGATGGCCTCCTCCCATTGTGTTCGCCGTTAAGGTTGCCTGCCTGCTTAAAGACCCAACAGTTTCTCTTGGTGTGATTAGCTGGCTTTGTCGGAGTGGCCGTGAATTTGACAAGGTCAGTCCAATATCTGTCGAGGGTGGATGGTTCGTCCTGGTTTGCCTTAAATGGCTTCTTCCGTTGACCGGTTTTCGGATTGTGAAATCCGATGTTGACCGCTGTGTCGCGTAGTCTTTCACTATTGTTGTGACTGTTGTGTTTGTTTAGTCGTGGCTTGCCGTTGCCGTCTCGGATTTCGGAAGTGCCCGGGTCGCTGGCGTTGTTGCTTTTACGAGCGAGCCAGTTGTCTTCTCCCGAACAAAAGCGAGTCATTAGAGCGGTAAGGGCTGTCATGGATTTAGGTCCTTCCTGGCCGAGGTGACGTGCTAGCCATTCGTCCCGGACGCTATATTTGAAGGCCGCAAGGGCTTCTGCGTCCGGACAGTCGACAATTTTGTTCTTTTTGACTAAGAACCTAGTCCAGAGTTCCCTGGCTGACTCGCCGGGCTGTTGAAAAATGTGACTTAAGTCATCAGCATCAAATGGCCGGACGTATGTTCCTTGGAAGTTGTCACGAAAGGCGTCTTCCAAATCTTCCCAGCTGCCAATAGAATTTTCTGGCAAACTGTTTAGCCAGTAACGCGCTGGCCCCTTAAGCTTGAGAGGAAGGTATTTAATGGCATGAAGGTCGTCTCCGCGAGCCAGGTGGATATGGAGGAGGTAATCCTCAATCCATACTGCAGGATCTGTTGTTCCGTCGTATGATGCGATGTTGATGGGTTTAAACCCGTCTGGAAATTCATGCTCCATTACCTCGTTGGTGAAGCAAAGAGGGTGTGTGGCCCCTCTATGTTGGGCCACTCTGTGAAGCACCTCCGTTGGATGCCGTTGGCGGCCTCTGGCGTGGTTGGCTCGGTTAAGTCTGGCTGATTGACCATCATCACCGGTCGGGGCATATCCCCTTGATCTGTACGTCGATCTTGTCTCTCATGTTCCGCCCACTAAGTTTTGGCGGATGTCGCGATTGTTTTCCCGAACCGTGTTGTTCTTACGGCCGTATTGGTTAGTATGCTGTTCTGCTTGGGCTGTTGCTTTATCCGGACCAAACTGTGGTCGACCTGCCGCATTGTTCAATGGTGGAATGGGCTCCAACGCCTTGCCATCATGTGGAGGGAGCCACCTGTTCTTGGGGTGGCTTTTGTCCATGCCACTAGGGCCGTATTCTATGGCGGCTAGGACCTTGGTCCATTTATCATTGAGCAGATCTTGGCTTGCTTGAAGCTGCAGTTGTTTTATTCTTAGATTCCTTGCTATGGCGATTTGCCGGCGTTTAAAGCGCTCCTGCTCGAGAGGTTCATCCGGCACAATGAATTCTTCGTTGTTGAGGCTCTCCTCCTCCTCGGAGAGGGGAAGATAATTACTATCCTCCGAGTCTCCGTACATGACCTATTCATCGGGGCTATCTTGCCCGCTTTCCTGGTCCTCCTATTCGGATCCTGCCTCAACAGGGTCTTCGTTGTCCGGTGTATTATCCCCTCCGGTGCTAGTATTGTTTTCTCTTGAGTGGCGTGACTGAGAGTGGAGTGGGGGGCGCAGTTCGTACTGTATACCAGGAGGTGCTACCTCTTGAGCACTGCGTTGGATTTCCCCGAAGAGGAGAGGATGATGCAGCAAAGTAGCGTAAGTATTTCCCTCAATTTTTGAGAACCAAGGTATCAATCCAGTAGGAGGCCACGCACAAGTCCCTCGTACCTGCACAAAACGATAGCTACTCGCAACCAACGCGATTAGGGGTTGTCAATCCCTTCACGATCACTTACGAGAGTGAGATCTGATAGAGATTATAAATAATATTTTTGGTATTTTTGGTATATAGATGCAAAGTGAAAAGTAAAAGGCAAAGTAAAAACAAGGCAAGTATTAAAGTGATGGAGATTGATATGATGAGAATAGACCCCGGGGCCATAGGTTTCACTAGTGGCTTCTCTTAAGAGCATAAGTATTCTACGGTGGGTGAACAAATTACTGTTGAGCAATTGACAAAATTGAGCATAGTTATGAGTACATCTAGGTATGATCATATATATAGGCATCACGTCCGAGACAAGTAGACCGAAACGATTCTGCATCTACTACTATTACTCCACTCATCGACCTTCTATCTAGCATGCATCTAGAGTATTAAGTTAAAAACAGAGTAACGCCTTAAGCAAGATGACATGATGTAGAGGGATAAATTCATGCAACATGATAAAAACCCCATCTTGTTATCCTCGATGGCAACAATACAATACGTGCCTTGCAACCCTTTCTGTCACTGGGTAAGGACACAGCAAGATTGAACCCAAAGCTAAACACTTCTCCCATTGCAAGAACTACCAATCTAGTTGGCCAAACCAAACGGATAATACAAAGAGACTTGCAAAGATAACCAATCATACATAAAAGAATTCAAAGAAGATTCAAATATTATTAATAGATAAGCTGGATCATAAACCCACAATTCATCGATCTCAACAAACTCACCGCAAAAAGAAGATTACATCGAATAGATCTCCATGAGAGAGGGGGAGAACATTGTATTGAGATCCAAAAAGAGAGAAGAAGCCATCTAGCTACTAGCTATGGACCCGAAGGTCTGAAGTACACTACTCACACTTCATCGGAGAGGCTATGGTGATGATGTAGAAGCCCTCCGTGGTGGATGCCCCCTCCAGCGGAGCTCCAGAACAGGCCCCAAGATGGGATCTTGTGGATACAGGAAGTTGCGGCGATGGAATTAGGTTTTTGGCTCCTGTTCTGATCGTTTGGGGGTACGTAGGTATATATAGGAGGAAGGAGTACGTCGGTGGAGCAACAGGGGGCCCACCCTCGTGACCGCCTCTGTTACTTCTTGGAGTAGGGTCCAAGTCTCCTGGATCACTTTCGGTGAGAAAATCACGTTCCCGAAGGTTTCATTCTGTTTGGACTCCGTTTGATATTCTGTTTCTTCGAAACACTGAAATAGGCAAAAAATAGCAATTCTGGGCTAGGCCTCCGGTTAATAGGTTAGTCCCAAAAATAATATAAAAGTGGAAAATAAGGCCCAATATAGTCCAAAACAGTAAATAAAGTAGCATGGAGCAATAAAAAATTATAGATACGTTGGAGACGTATCAGGCATCCCCAAGCTTAATTCCTGCTCGTCCTCGAGTAGGTAAATGATAAAAAGAGAATTTTTGATGCTGAGTGAGACTTTGGCATAATTTCAATGTAAATCTTCTTAATTGTGGTATGAATATTCAGATCCGAAAGACTCAACACAAAAGTTCATATTGACATAACAATAATAATACTTCAAGCATACTAATCAAAGTAATCATGTCTTCTCAAAATTGCATGGCAAAAATAAAGTTCATCCCTACAAAATCATATAGTTAAGCTATGCTTCATTTTCGTCACACAAAAATGTTCCCAACTTCTATACCCCCGATGACAAGCCAAGCAATTGTTCATACTTCAATAATCTCAAACTTTTTCAACCTTCACGCAATACATGAGCGTGAGCCATGGATATAGCACTATGGGTGGAATAGAATATGATGATGGGGATTGTGTGGAGAAGACAAAAAAGGACAAAGTCTCACATTGATGAGGATAATCAATGGGCTATGGAGATGCCCATCAATTGATGTCAACATGAGGAGTAGGGATTGCCATGCAACGGATGCACTAGAGCTATGAATGCTCAACAAAAGAAAACTAGTGGGTGTGCATCCAACTTGCTTGCTCATGAAGACCTAGGGCATTTTGAGGAAGCCCATCGTAGGAATATACAAGCCAAGTTCTTTAATGAAAAGTTCCCACTAGTATGAAAAGACAACTTATGATACTCACTATATGAAAAACATGGTGCTACTTTGAAGCACAAGATATGAGACTCACTACATGAAGAACAAAGTGCTACTTTGAAGCACAAGTGTGGAAAAAGAGATAGTAGCATTGCCCTTTTTATTTATTTTCTTTTTTTTGGGCCTTTCTTTTTTTTCTTTTTGGCCTTTCTCTTTTTTTGGGAAATGCTCTAATAATGATGATCATCACACTTCTATTGATTACAACATAAGGATTACAACTCGAAACTTAGAACAAGATATGACTCTATATGAATGCCTCCGGCGGTGTACCGGGATGGTGCAATGAATCAAAAGTCACATGTATGAAAAATAATGCATGGTGGCTTTGCCACAAATACGATGTCAACTACATGATCATGCAATGGCAATATGACAAAAGTAAAGTATGTCATGATGATGATGAACGGAACGGTGGAAAGTTGCATGGCAATATATCTCGGAATGGCTATGGAAATGCCATAATAGGTAGGTATGGTGGCTGTTTTGAGGAAGATATAAGGAGGTTTATGTGTGATAGAGTGTATTATATCACGGGGTTTGGATGCACCGTGAAGTTTGCACCAACTCTCAAGGTGAGAAAGGGCAATGCACGGCATCAAGAGGCTAGCAAAGGCGGAAAGGTAAAAGTGCGTACAATCCATGGACTCAACATTAGTCAAAAGAACTCATATACTTATTGCAAAAATTTAGAAGTCATCAAAAATCAAGTTCTACGCGCATGCTCCTAGGGGGACAGATTGGTAGGAAAAGACCATCGCTCGTCCCCGACCGCCACTCATAAGGATGCACAAGCCAGGTACACTTCATGTTTCAAATTTGTTACACAACTTTAACCATACGTGCATGCTACGGGATTTGCAAACTTCAACACAAGCATTTCTCAAATTCACAACTACTCAACTAGCACGACTTTGATATTATCACCTCCATATCTCAAAACAATTATCAAGCATCATACTTATCTTAGTATTCAACGCACTCAAAAGAAAGTTTCACATATCTTGAATACCAAGTATATTAATATTAAGCAAATTACCATGCTATTAACGACTCTCAAAATAATCTAAGTGAAGCATGAAAGATCAATAGTTTCTTTAAAACAAATCCACCACCGTGCTCTAAAAGATCTAAGTGAAGTACTAGAGCAAAAATTATCACGCTCAAAAGATATAAGTGAAGCACTATGAGCAAAACTATCAAGCTCAAAAGATATAAGTGAAGCACATAGAGTATTCTAGCAAATTCCAATTTATGTATGGCTCTCTCAAAAGGTGTGTACAGCAAGGATGATTGTGGTAAACTAACAAGCAAAGACGCAAATAATACAAGACGCTCCAAGCAAAACATATATTATGTGGTGAATAAAAATATAGCTCCAAGTAAATTACCGATGGAAGTAGACGAAAGAGGGGATGCCTTCCGGGGCATCCCCGAGCTTTGACTTTTTGGTGTCCTTGGATTATCTTGGGGGTGCCATGGGCATCCCCAAGATTAGGCTATTGCCACTCCTTGTTCCATAATCCATCAAAAGAATTCACCCAAAACTTGAAAACTTCACAACACAAAACTCAATAGAAATCTCGTGAGCTCCGTTAGAGAAAGAAAACAAAAGATTACTTTAAGGTACTGTAATGAACTCATTCTTTATTTATATTGGTGTTAAACCTACTGTATTCCAACTTCTCTATGGATTATAAACTATTTTACTAGCCATAGATTCATCAAAATAAGCAAACAACACACGCAAAACAGAATCTGTCAAAAACAGAAAAGTCTGTAGTAATCTGTAACTAACGCAAACTTATGGAACTCCAAAAAATCTACCAAAATTAGAATACCTAGACAATTTGTTTATTGATCAGCAGCAATTGGAATCAGTATTTTATAATGTTCTGGTGATTTTTAATAATTCGGGCACTGAGCGCAAAGTTTCTGGAAATTACAGCAAGATCAAATAACTATCATCCAAGAAGATCCAATAGGTCTAGCTCGGCACAAACACTAATTAAAACATAAATCCACATCTAAAAATAGGCTAGATGGATTATTTATTCCTAAATAGAAGCAAAAACAAAAAAACTAAAAATAAAATTGGGTTGCCTCCCAACAAGCGCTATCGTTTAACGCCCCTAGCTAGGCATAAAAGCAAGGATAGATCTAAGTGGTGCCGTAGTAATAAGATAGATCGGTGAAACTCATTTCATATTCTCTACGTTCGGCAGCAAGTTTTCTTTGAGGCAAGCAAAAGTAATCAAATGGGCTAAATTTAATAGGACAAAAGTCCCCAAGATCAATTTTAGGAGGTATAGGTTCCTCTTTCGGCCCTTCGTATTGCACAACCAATTCATCATTATAAGCGTTCTTTTGACAGAACTTTGTGAGCCTATACTCAAGAGACCATCCTAGCTCATTATTTCGAATAGCCAAATCATCATTAATCTTAGAGATTCAATCAATTAAAATATTGGTGGGCACTTTTTTCTAAGATTTTCATTGAAAGCAACACAGTCGATAGATTGAAAACGCATTATTTCTTCTTGATAAAAAAGGATAGATTCTATGGGAGGACGACCAGCGTCCACCCTATAATGCGCAAAGATTTCTTTGGCTTCTTTTATTATAAACCTGAACTCATGAGCCAGCGGCACGCTTAACAGAGGAGTGTTCAATATTAGAAAATTTTAGGAAAATTCTTTGTATAGAAGGGTGCATATGCATAAATTGCCTTTCAAGTTCAACGATAAGCATGGAAATAGCATCCCCAAGGCTACTAGTTCTATGAAGAATAGATCCACCCATAGAGGGTAAAGCATCCGCACAAGTAACGAAATCTTGAATAACTCCTTTTCCAATAATATTACCACTACCGATTTGAAATCTTTTTGTATGATAGGTAGGGGATTCTTCAGCAGGAGCTTCAGAATTTTCCATGATATTATTATCGCCCATATCGGCAATAATTTCCCCAATTTCAGACATAACGACAAGCAAGCAAACTAATACATGAGCAAACAAGCGGACGAGGAAAAGGCAACGAGAAACAGAGGAGGAGATTGGGAAAGAGAGGGCGAATAAAACGGCAAGGGTGAAGTGGGGGAGAGGAAAACGAGAGGCAAATGGAAAATAATGTAATGCGAGAGATAAGGATTGTGATGGGTACTTGGTATGTTGACTTTTGCGTAGACTCCCCGGCAACGGCGCCAGAAATTCTTCTTGCTACCTCTTGAGCACTGCGTTTGATTTCCCCGAAGAGGAGAGGATGATGCAGCAAAGTAGCGTAAGTATTTCCCTTAGTTTTTGAGAACCAAGGTATCAATCCAGTAGGAGGCCACGCACAAGTCCCTCGTACCAGCACAAAACGATAGCTACTCGCAACCAACGCGATTAGGGGTTGTCAATCCCTTCACGGTCACTTACGAGAGTGAGATCTGATAGAGATGATAAATAATATTTTTGGTATTTTTGGTATATAGGTGCAAAGTGAAAAGTAAAAGGCAAAGTAAAAAAACAAGGCAAGTATTAAAGTGATGGAGATTGATATGATGAGAATAGACCCTGGGGCCATAGGTTTCACTAGTGGCTTCTCTCAAGAGCATAAGTATTCTACGGTGGGTGAACAAATTACTGTTGAGCAATTGACAAAATTGAGCATAGTTATGAGTATATCTAGGTATGATCATGTATATAGGCATCACGTCTGAGACAAGTAGACCGAAACGATTCTGCATCTACTACTATTACTCCACTCATCGACCGATATCCAGCATGCATCTAGAGTATTAAGTTAAAAACAGAGTAACGCCTTAAGCAAGATGACATGATGTAGAGGGATAAATTCATGCAATATGATAAAAACCCCATCTTGTTATCCTCGATGGCAACAATACAATACGTGCCTTGCAACCCTTTACATCCTTTGGGTAAGGACACCGCAAGATTGAACCCAAAGCTAAACACTTCTCCCATTGCAAGAACTACCAATCTAGTTGGACAAACCAAACGGATAATTCGAAGACTTGCAAAGATAACCAATCATACATAAAAGAATTCAGAGAAGATTCAAATATTATTCATAGATAAGCTGGATCATAAACCCACAATTCATCGATCTCAACAAACACACCGCAAAAATAAGATTACATCGAATAGATCTCCACGAGAGAAGGGGAAAACATTGTATTGAGATCC
Organism: Aegilops longissima; assembly: GCA_021605205.1. NCBI lineage: Eukaryota > Viridiplantae > Streptophyta > Magnoliopsida > Poales > Poaceae > Aegilops > Aegilops longissima. The sequence goes on along the minus strand of CM038682.1, from coordinate 679,008,881 downwards.
AAAAAGAGAGAAGAAGCCATCTAGCTACTAGCTATGGACCCGAAGGTCTGAAGTAAACTACTCACACTTCATCGGAGGGGCTATGGTGATGATGTAGAAGCCCTCCGTGGTGGAGGCCCCCTCCGGCGGAGCTCCGGAACAGGCCCCAAGATGGGATCTCGTGGATACAGGAAGTTGCGGTGATGGAATTAGGTTTTTGGCTCCTGTTCTGATCGTTTGGGGGTACCTAGGTATATATAGGAGGAAGGAGTACGTCGGTGGAGCAACAGGGGGCCCACGAGGCAGGGGGCACGCCCTAGGGGGGGGGCGCCCCCCACCCTCATGACCGCCTCTGTTACTTCTTGGAGTAGGGTCCAAGTCTCTTGGATCACGTTCGGTGAGAAAATCATGTTCCCGAAGGTTTCATTACGTTTGGACTCCGTTTGATATTCTGTTTCTTCGAAACACTGAAATAGGCAAAAAAACAGCAATTCTAGGCTGGGCCTCCAGTTAATAGGTTAGTCCCAAAAATAATATAAAAGTGGAAAATAAAGCCCAATATAGTCCAAAACAGTAAATAAAGTAGCATGGTGCAATCAAAAATTATAGATACGTTGGAGACGTATCAGGAGGCTTATCCTCGACTGGATCCTCCTTGTCATCGTCGAGATCGTTGTTGGGTGTGTCTACCATGCACACGTCATACCAGGAAGTGGTCGTCCCCCATCTAGCGGATAGTAAGTTGTGGCCCTGCCCCTCATCATCGTCCAGACCGTCGATGTCTTCGGAGCAGAAGCCAGGTGTGTTGGTTGGGTCTTCGATGGTGGCTATGAAGTGGTGGAGGGTTGGAAGCAAAATTCTCCATCATTCGTCGTAGGGTCGAACCAAACATAGTTCGGCGATGAGCCGTCTGCCAGGGATAGGTTTTTTAGTTTGTTTAGTAGGTCGCCCATGGGCGTGTAGGAGATATGCCCTAGAGGCAATAATAAATACTATTACTTATCTCCAAGTTCATAATTATGTTTATGTTCCATGCTATAACTCCAATGATTCTCGAGTCTGCAATATCCACCAGGCTCGGAGGAAGACTCATATGCACGTGTGGAATGGTAAGAAGTATTCCTAGTTTGGCCTCTAAGACTAGCTCAAGTGTTGCATGATGGTTCCGTTTTCCTGATCATGGGCATGTATATGCCAGCAACTTTGAGGGCACAATGTTAAGAGAACATTTGTGTTGAATCGACCCGGCTTGATGTTATGCTATGAGATTCATTCGTCACAAGTTAATGGTAAATAACACAGAGATGGTTAACGTTTGCATGATTCCTTAGACCATGAGAGTATCGAGTTTCTTCATGCTTGCTTCATGAACTTTGGGGTTTGTTAAACGTCATCCGTAAATGGGTGGCTATTACGGCGGCTTACGGGTTCATGGAAAGCTGTGTCAAGTAACTTGATAGCTCAAGATTGGGATTTGCTCCTCCGACGTTGGAGAGATATTCTCGGGCCCTCTCGGTGTTACGGTATCCATCATCGTCTGGCCAGACACAGTGTGATTTGATCACAGGGATGCCGTAACACGGAAACGAGAAAAGAGAACAAAACCAGTAACGAGGTAACTAGCATAGTGGACAAATTGTTGATCCACGGGGATGCAAGTAAATCTCACCTCGGGTCTTTGTAACATATCGCGAAGCAACAGTAATAGCACACAGCAACTGGAGGTTCACTCGAATATTCATTCGTGTGGGTATAGGGGTCAATATGGGTGTCCACGGCTCCGATGTTGATCATTGATTGGAAGGGGTTCCGGGTCATGTCTATACTTCACCGAACCTATAGGGTCACATGCTTAAGGGTCATCTATCTGTTGAATACTAGACAGGGAGTTTGAGAGAAAATCACCGAAATTTTTTTGGACACCGGAAAAGTTTCGGACAGCGGAATCATACCGCAGAGAGAGGTCATCGGATGAGTTTGAATGATACCGAAAAGTTGTTTCGGGATATACCATTAAGTCAATTTGGTTTCGGCAAATGCCTGATAATTCTTGAAGGGTGTCGAATCATTCGGAAGCTTTTTGGAATTTTCGAGATAAAACCGGAAATGTTTGAAGCTGCCGAGCCACTTGAGATCGTTTGAGATGAAAATCACTAAAACGAATTGTTTGAACGCGTTGAAAATTATTATGGTGGGTCTGGAAATGTTCTAAGCCCACATAAATATTTTCAGTTCAAGCGGACGCTGAAAAATGTCGCCGTGAATAGTGAAAGTGCTTTTAGGATATTTTATGGTGAGTCACCTTTGGGATATTTCAAAAGGCTTCTAGAAGGGCTTGGGGCCAAGCATGCTCCTCATGGGGGCCCCCAAGGGGTTGGCGACCACATGTGTGGGGCTCCATGGAGCTCCACTTCCCTCCCCATTATGCCCTTCATGTGTGACATTTGCATGGGCATTTTGGGTTTTTGTGAGCCATCCTACCCCTTGGCTTTCCTATAAATAGAGGAGGAGTGGGCAGCCCAAAGCTCATCCCTTTGCTCTCATACAAGTGCCATGCAATGATCTGGCTTCTTCTCTCCCTCCCAGCGAAATAGTTTCGTAGAGCCGTAAGGCTGTCTGGGTTCCGGCAGGAACTAGTTCTGGACGGCGAAGCCCTGCTAGATAGATGACACCGTATGTGTGCAACTCTGTAGAGAGATCATAGTTTCGGTCTTAGTTCGTGAGTGCCTCCCGAAGGGCTGTCCGGGTGGCCGTCCGAGTTTCGAAGGTCCTCCCGAAGGGCTGTCTGATTGACCATTCGAGTTCCGAAGGTCCTCCCGAAGGGCTGTCCGCGACACCGTCCGGGGGGGCTGTTCGACCATCTCCCGGAGGGCTGTCTGAGGAGCAGATGAGGGTATACATCCTCGCGGTTGGGAGGTTGTAAATCCTAGCTGCGGGGATCTGCACCGCCGTTCGTCATCGACTCTACTTCCCGCTGCGCTACGAGTCGGTAACGAAAAAGATCAAACCATGTATGCAGTCTCCATAGTGGTCCTGGGCTGGTGCGTAGGTCGGAAAATTTTTGTTTTCTGCTGCGTTCCCCTACAGTGGTATCAGAGCCGTGCTATGCGTAGATGCAGGTTGCGATCTAGAATACGTGGAGATGTATGGGTATTGCATAATATAATTTTGGAGTAGATGAGATCTATTGCTGAAAATTATTTATGCGGGTGACAGATGAAATCTGTTACCCGACGTTCTTGTTGCTTCCCTAGAATTTGTGTTTGCTCAACCTTGAGACATCATGGTGGAATTTGACAAAGTTCTGGCAATCCGTAATCCTGATTGATCATGGAAGTGCTATCAGTTCTTTGGGTTCTGTTGTAGTCAAAAGAAAGATGAAATTCGCAGATGAAAGGGCATTGCAGATATGATCTGCACGGGGGTCATGCGTATGACGAAGTTTATTATGGGGCTCGAGATTTAATTATCTCGTGTTTAATACACCCCGAGATGTTAATCTGGCAACTTGAATAATCATACTTGATGATAAAACGTTGGTAGCTGCGGTTTTAGTCGAAACCTTAGAAGCCACGAAAAACAAGTTTTTGCATGAACCGATTAGAAACGTCTAACTTGGTTTTGCAGGACGGTTTGCATGTGCATGTGATGTGGTATAGCAGTGCTCATAATAATTTAATTATGTATGAGATGACTATATGATGTAAATTTATTAACATGACCTGCGTGTCATGATTTGGCATGATGGCTGGAGCCATATGATTGCACTTTAATGACCTGCGTGTCAACCTTGTGTAATGCACTTATTTTATTAGCTATAGAGATAGCAATATTATCTGGTGCATCGACAAGGTGGTGGCAATCTTCGCGAAGGTGAACACCGACGCGAATGCCGAAGACGAAGAAATACAAGACTTCTCCGTCAGAAAGGGCTATACCATATCATGCTATTATGAATTGCCTGAGATGTTTATCCCTTATGATGCACCCTTCTTGATTGCGCGGTAGTCGCTTTTATTAGGGTGATCTCTCACAAAAATATCAAGTAGTTAGTGTTCTCCCAAGTGTAGCACCGTCACGGCACCTATCTTTTCGGGGTGCGCTGTGTCACACGGGTACGAACGATTAGAGAAGTGTGAGGCGGGTGAGTTGAGACCTCACAGCGAGATCACTTGGTTGTCTTGACGTTCAGGCATGACCGTCATGAGCTCGGAACACACGCATCGAAAGATGAACAAGAGTCATATAGAGATGTGATTGGCATGTTGGCCTACCGGTTGAGATTTTTGTCATCAGTGGTGTTACACCAATGGCGAACAATTGAAATGCGGATCTTGAATCACTCACAATCAATTATGAGAGATATTGATTTGAGTGGGAGCGCACTGTTGAATTAACTTGTTTAATTCGCAGTGCAATAAATTGTGAACACTGTCTAAGTGTTTTTTGCATAATAGTTATAGAATAATGGCTCGCGTTTCCACCTTCCCTATTAAAATTGAATAGCTGTTAAATATCTGGTTAAAACTTTACGGTTGGTAACGTAATGTGAGGATTGTCCTCAAAAGTGCCAAGAAGGACTTTGTCCTATCGCATGCTTTCCGTATCCTCCCACTAATGCTATGGATCATGTGACTCTCGTCCTTCGATCCAAAAGCTAGAATTCTGTTACGGTCAAGTGGAATATGTTTGCTTCCATGAAGCCCAAACTTCGAAAGTTGGGATAGTTATATGATATTCATGGAACTGAAAATTATTTTCTGATACAAACAAAGCAATGTTTGTTTGCAAGTATTAGTAAAAGTGTTTACTATGCATTTATTGGGAAAGGGATCCAGAAGAACGCCTGTCATATGATGAAAGGTGAATAAAACAACAACTTAAAGAGAAAGGAAGTGTCCAAAGGGTGTTAGTATGACTTACACGCCTAGGAAGTCCGGGGCTAACGCCACTCTTAAGTTGGGTGCTTCTTTTGCGAGTAGGAGAAATACTAAAAGTTAAACTGTTAGAAGTATAAAGGAAGAAAGAAAGATGACTGGAATATCCAGCTCATGTATGAATCTCATACAAGTTTTTGATGTATAGTAGGCTGGTCAAAGATATAGTTCTTGGGAATTATGGTTAAACATGTTAATCACTAATTCTTGGGTATTGTGAGTTAATCACAAAGATACCCGCTCGATTGCATTCTGTTATGAATCAATGTAAGAGCTACTATGGCCTAAAAGGCTAGCCAGAAATAAGGTTAAGGTATACACAGGAACATAGTAAATATTACTATACCTTCCATCGGTGTATTGCCGATAATATTTATTTTCATAATTCATTTAGCGTTTTACAAACTCTAGCCCATTGCATCAGGTATCTTGCAAGAAAGTTGTTCATAAGAGAACTTTTTATTTCGATGTTATGAATAACACAAGGTCCATACTTTCATTATGAATGAGATGTATGTTATGAATATTGATAATAATAAAATACCTCTGGGTTTACTTTCATAATTCATTTTAGAGTTTCATACACTCTAGCCCATTGCACAATGTTTGTTGCAAAAGAGTTGTCCATAAAACCAACAATTGTTGTTAAGTATTATGAATAACATGAAGGGCCATGCTTCCATCCAAGATGGGATGTATGTTATGAATATTGATGGTAATATGACACATCCATAACGCTAAATGTCGCGAGACTATGAGAATACCACACATGTGTGGCACTACATTTGGTCACATTGGAGAAACCCGCATGGAAAAATTCCATTATGATGGATTTTGAAGTCGTTTGATTTTGAATCATCTGACACTTGCAACTTTCCTCCGAAAAGTGAAGTGACTGAAATACCGTTCACAGGCCATAAGGAACGAGCAACAAACTTATTGGTGATCACCGTTTTGATGTGTGTAGTTCAATAAATGTTGTTGCAAGTGGTGGATTTATTTATCTTGAAATGACTCAAGTAGATATATGGATATTTACTTGATGAGGCGTAAGTCTGGATCTTTTGAAATCATTGGAAGGTTTTCAAAATGAAGTAGAAGTTATTGTAACAAGAAAATTATGTTTCGCAATTTGATTGCACAAAGGAATATTTGAGTTACATGTTTAGCGAATGTCTGATGAGTTGTGAAAGGGGTTTCATAACTTGCACCTCCCGAACACCACTTGCAAGTGAAAAGTCCGTGGAGATGTAATCTAACCATTTATGACATGGTAAGATTAAAGATGACATAAATAAATTTGCCATTATCCCTTTTAAAGTGATGCTTTAGAGACTGCGACTTTTACACTGAAAAGAGCTACATCGAGTCTGATGAAATGAAGCCATGGTATGGTACGCCCAACCATGTTATATCTTTTCTTAACATTTGAAATATGGGGCTTGTGTAAAATGTTACAAACCTATTCCAAATCAGACAAGTGCTACTTTGTAGGTTATACCAAAATGTTAGGTATTCCTCCCTCACTATACCGAGGCAAACAGTTTTGCCACGAAACGGTGTGCTTTTAAAAATAATGGTTCTTTCAAAAAGGTGAGTGGGAGAATAGTGCAACTCGACGAGATAAACAGTATCTTCGTCATCAGATCAAATGAAAGAGACCTTGGAAGTTATTCCAGAGTTTCCTACCACGACTGATACGGAAGTCTCTACAATAAAATGTATGAACTTCGGTCGAACTTGCAACTGGACCACGTAGGCAAGGCTCGTGCAAACCTCTCAGGTGTGCAAACGAGATATTGTTGTTAGACAACATTATACCTACGATACACAAGGAAGCGTTGATGGGCCCTGACTCCGGAATTGGCTAAATGCCAATACAACCCGAGTTAGTTTCCATATAAGTGATTCAAGATTAAAACCTTGATACACCTTTCGGAAGACTTAGAGTCTAACGAATATTTATGGAACTTAAAACCTATACGGATAAAAATGTTTTATCCATAAAGCTTGACTTGTTGAAATAACAAGTTCAAGAGTTGACTACGGTGAGGTTATTTTGATCGTAGCGATGCTTAAAGTCGGTTCAGGTTGAACTAGCAATTAATACATATTTCAATCATGAGATATGAAACATGGATGACAATACGATTTCCATATGATGGAAATGAAACCAAGGACTTGCATGTGTTACAGTCCAAGGCATTTTGTCTATCCAGAGGATGCTAGAAAGGGTGCAAACTTCAGAGTTCCAGCGATGGACAGAAGAGAGCAAAATGGAGTTGGAATCTTCGTGCTTTGATGAAATGGTCAAAGGGGTTTGACTTCATCAATGGGTAATGAAGATGCTTGTAAGTCAAGAAAGTAAGTGGGAGCGTAATATTATTTCTAAAAACCTTGTGTGCTTGACACATTGTTAATTGGAAATAAGTTTCTTGACACAAATTAGGACTTCATTTGAACATAGTTTTTTGATGAAGTGCTTAGGCTAAATAGCCTCAATATTAGGCATAATGATCTATGGAGATAGATTTACCTAATAGGGCTAAGTAATGAATACATATTGACAAGGTGCTAAAACCTTTTAGCATTTAAAACCGCCAAGGAGTGATTCTTGCCGGAGTCACATGGAAGAGTTTTTTTTTTTGCAAGACTCGGTGTCCCAAAACACTGATGAGCAAAATACATGATGCAGATTCCACACACTTTTGTGTTTGGATTAATCATGTATTCCATGGTATGTAAAACAACCAGATATGTCCGATACTCCCAAGATGTTGCGAGTATGGATACTAAAGTGATCAAAGTACTGATCGTGGGCCAACAGTGAAAGATGTCATTGAGTACTAGAGTAAGTACTGATGATATGGTTCCTCGCAAGCAGAGATCATGAAGAGTTCGTTGTAAATGTTGCATCGATACAGTCTTCATCTTTTCTCCATGCGATTTTCGATTTAAGTTAAGGGTTTTGTGTAATACACAATATGGTGGCACGGCAGTTGGAAATTGTTCCCAACAGGATACTGTGGCGAATTCTATAACAAATGACTAAGTATGTTGACGCTTTAGAAGCAACAGACAAGATGTTGAATCATATAGTTCATTCATGAACTTAGTATGTTTCCAAGATGGCTTTTGTCAATGGGACACTACTGCAGGTAGTTTCTCCGTAACTCAGTTTGAGGAATCCAGGTTCAACCTGTGATTCACATTTATACAAAGCCAAGTCCGCACAAAATATGAATTTTGTGAAAGCGTGAAAACGCGAGGATATGCAGAGATAAACACGAAGCTGAAGTTGTCAGATCCGATGGACATCAGGCTATACCACATGCAAAGCAATTTTTACACCGGTATGCCATAGGTGTAAAGTGCATTCGCATTAACTTGATTATTGACTCTAGTGCAAGTGGGAGTCTGTAGGAGATATGCCCTAGAGGCAATAATAAATACTATTACTTATCTCCAAGTTCATAATTGTGTTTATGTTCCATGCTATAACTGCAATGATTCTCGATTCTGCAATATCCACGAGGCTCGGAGGAAGACTCATATGCACGTGTGGAATAATAAACGGTAAGAAGTATTCCTAGTTTGGCCTCTAAGACTAGCTCAAGTGTTGCATGATGGTTCCGTTTTCCTGATCATGGGCATGTATATGCCAGCAACTTTGAGGGCACAATGTTAAGAGAACATTTGTGTTGAATCGACCCGGCTTGATGTTATGCTATGAGATTCATTTGTCACAAGTTAATGCTAAATAACACAGAGATGGTTAACGTTTGCATGATTCCTCAGACCATGAGAGTATCGAGTTTCTTCATGCTTGCTTCATGAACTTTGGGGTTTGTTAAACGTCATCCGTAAATGGGTGGCTATTACGGCGGCTTACGGGTTCATGGAAAAGTGTGTCAAGTAACTTGATAGCTCAAGATTGGGATTTGCTCCTCCGGCGTTGGAGAGATATTCTCGGGCCCTCTCGGTGTTACGGTATCCATCATCGTCTGGCCAGACACAGTGTGATTTGATCACAGGGATGCCGTAACACGGAAACGAGAAAAGAGAACAAAACCAGTAACGAGGTAACTAGCATAGAGGACAAATTGTTGATCCACGGGGATGCAAGTAAATCTCACCTCGGGTTTTTGTAACATATCGCGAAGCAACAGGAATAGCACACAGCAACTCGAGGTTCACTCGAATATTCATTCGTGTGGGTATAGGGGTCAATATGGGTGTCCACGGCTCCGATGTTGATCATTGATCGGAAGGGGTTTCGAGTCATGTCTATACTTCACCGAACCTATAGGGTCTGCAGCAAGGGTCATCTATTTGTTGAATACTAGGCAGGAGTGCGAGAGAAAATCACGAAATTTTTTGGACACGTAAAAGTTTGGACAGCGGAATCATACCGCAGAGAGAGGTCATCGGATGAGTTTCGATGATACCGAAAAGTTGTTTCGGGATATACCATTAAGTCAATTTGGTTTCGGCAAATGCCTGATAATTCTTGAAGGGTGCCAGAATCATTCTGGAAGCTTTTTGGAATTTTACGAGATAAAAACCGGAAATGTTCCGAGCTGCCGAGCCACTTGAGATCGTTTGCAGATGAAAATCACTAAAACGAATTGTTTCGGAACGCGTTGAAAATTATTATGGTGGGTACTGGAAATGTTCTAAGCCCACATAAATATTTTCAGTTCAAACGGACGCTGAAAAATGTCGTCATGAATAGTGAAAGTGCTTTTTGGGATATTTTATGGTGAGTCACCTTTTGGGATATTTCCAAAAGGCTTCTAGAAGGGCTTGGGGGCCAAGCATGCTCCTCATGGGGTCCCCCAAGGGGGTTGGCCGGCCACATGTGTGGGGCTCCATGGAGCTCCACTTCCCTCCCCATTATGCCCTTCATGTGTGACATTTGCATGGGCATTTTGGGTTTTTGTGAGCCATCCCTACCCCTTGGCTTTCCTATAAATAGAGGAGGAGTGGGCAGCCCAAAGCTCATCCCTTTGCTCTCATACAAGTGCCATGCAATGATCTGGCTTCTTCTCTCCCTCCCAGCGAAATAGTTTCGTAGAGCCGAAAGGTTGTCTGGTTTCCGGCAGGAACTAGATCTGGACGGCGAAGCCCTGCTGGATAGATGACACCGTATGTGTGCAACTCTGTAGAGAGATCGTAGTTTCGATCCTAGTTCGTGAGTGCCTCCGAAGGGCTGTCCGGGTGATCGTCCAAGTTTCGAAGGTCCTCCCGAAGGGCTGTCTGATTGACCGTTCGAGTTTCGAAGGTCCTCCCGAAGGGCTGTCCACGACACCGTCCGGGGGGGCTGTTCGACCATCTCCCGGAGGGCTGTCTGAGGAGCAGATGAGGGTATACATCCTCGCGGTTGGGAGGTTGTAAATCCTAGCTGCGGGGATCTTCACCGCCGTTCGTCATCGACTCTACTTCCCACTGCGCTACGAGTCGGTAACGAAAAAGATCAAACCATGTATGCAGGCTCCATAGTGGTCCTGGGCTGGTGCGTAGGTCGGAAAATTTTTGTTTTCTGCTGCGTTCCCCTACAGGGCGAGTGTTGGAAGATGTACGCGGCGCTGAACTTGAAGATCGATAACCGATCGAGTTCGGTATCCACGGGCTCGCAGGGTTCGGAACTCGATATCGGATACGATTCCAGGGTTCTATTGGTGCAGGTATCATATGAAGAGGGATCTGTGCGTGGCCCCAATGCCATGGACTCGGTGGCCCCCGTGATGGGGTTGAGCCTCCCCCTTCGGACGTCTTGATCTGCTCCGGATCTAAGGCCAGAGTTGTTGTAGGAGCTATCTCCTGGATGCGGCCCTAGGACAGGTTTAAGCCATGTTCAACGGGGCGAAGGGGAGCGGTTGCCGCGGTCTCAAATCCGTCGAAGATCAAGTACCCACGGATGTCTGCGACGTAGTTCAAACTTCCGAATCTGACCTGATGGCCAGGGGCGTAGCTTGTTGGGGAACGTAGCAGAAATTCAAAATTTTCCTACGTGCCACCAAGATCTATCTATGGAGAAACTAGCAACGAGTGGAAGGAGAGTAAATCTACATACCCTTGTAGATCGCTAAGCGAGCGTTCAAGAGAACGGGGTTGAAGGAGTCGTACTCGTCGTGATCCAAATCACGGAGATCCTAGTGCGAGCGGACGGCACCTCCGCGTTCAACACACGTACAGCCGGTGGCGTCTCCCATGCCTTGATCCAGCAAGGAGAGAGGGAGAGGTTGGGAAGACTCCATCCAGCAGCAGCACGACGGTGTGGTGGCGATGGAGGCGTGGCAATCCTGCAGGCTTCGCCAAGCACCGCGGGAGAGGAGGAGGACTTGGGAGAGGTGGAGGCTGCGCCAGGGCAAGGGTGCAGCTCCCATGCGCCTCCCACTATATATAGGGGTGGAGGGGATTATTTCTTACCCTCCAAGTCCATTGGGGCGTTGGCAAAGGTGGGAGGAAAGAAATCCCATCCTTTCCTTTCCCCACCGATTGTTATCCCCCCTTTTTAGGGATCTTGATCTTATCCCTTCGGGATATGATCTTATTCCTTCTAACGGGGTATCTTGGTGCCCCTTGACCAGGGGTGTGGGGCCTTGCCCCCACTACCCACGTTCATGTGGGTCCCGCCATGCAGGTGGGCCCCACTCCGGAACCTTCTAGAACCTTCCTGGTACAATACCGAAAAATCCCAAACATTTTCCGGTGGCCAAAATAGGAATTCCCATATAGAAATCTTTACCTCCGGACCATTCCGGAACTCCTCGTGACGTCCGGGATCTCATCCGGGACTCCAAACAACATTCGGTAACCACGTATATCTATTCCCTATAACCCTAGCGTAATCGAACCTTAAGTGTGTAGACCCTACGGGTTCGAGAACCATGCAGACATGACCGAGACGTTCTCCGGTCAATAACCAATAGCGGGATCTGGATACCCATGTTGGCTCCCACATGTTCCACGATGATCTCATCGGATGAACCACGATGTCAAGGACTCAATCAATCCCGTATACAATTCCCTTTGTCTAGCGGTATTGTACTTGCCCGAGATTCAATCGTCGGTATGCCGATACCTTGTTCAATCTCGTTACCCGCAAGTATCTTTACTCGTTCCGTAACACATCATCCCGTGATCAACCCCTTGGTCACATTGTGCACATTATGATGATGTCCTACCGAGTGGGCCCCGAGATACCTCTCCTTTACATGGGTGACAAATCCCAGTCTCGATTCGTACCAACCAATGCAGACACTTTCGGAGATACCTGTAGTGCACCTTTATAGCCACCCGATTCGTTGTGGCGTTTGGTACACCAAAGCATTCCTACGGCATCCGGAGTTGCACAATCTCATGGTCTAAGGAAATGATACTTGACATTAGAAAAGCTTTAGCATACGAACTACGATATTTATGCTAGGCTTAGGATTGGGTCTTGTCCATCACATCATTCTCCAAATGATGTGATCCCGTTATCAACGACATCGAATGTCCATTGTCAGGAAACCGTAACCATCTGTTGATCAAGGAGCTAGTCAACTAGAGGCTTACTAGGGACATGGTGTTGTTTATGTACCCACACATGTATCTGAGTTTCCTATCAATACAATTATAGCATGGGTAATAAACGATTATCATGAACAAGGAAATATAATAATAACTAATTTATTATTGCCTCTAGAGCATATTTCCAACAGTCTCCCACTTGCACTAGAGTCAATAATCTAGTTCACATCGCCATGTGATTAACACTGACAGGTCACATCGCCATGTGACCAACATCCAAAGAGTTTACTAGTGTCACTAAACTAGTTCACATCACCATGTGATTAAGACTCAATGAGTTCTGGGGTTTGATCATGTTTTGCTTGTGAGAGAGGTTTTAGTCAACGGGTCTGCAACATTCAGATCCGTATGTATTTGCTGCTTCCACGCTCCACTTGGAGCTATTCCAAAATGGTCGATCCACTATACGTATCCGGTTTGCTACTCAGAGTCATTCGGATAGGTGTTAAAACTTGCATCGACATAACCCTTTACGCCGAACTCTTCATCACCTCCATAATCGAGAAACATGTCCTTTATTTACTCCAAGGACAATTTTAACCGCTGTCCAATGATCCATTCCTGGATTATTCTTGTACCCCTTGACTGACTCATGGCAAGGCACACTTCCGGTGCGGTACACAATATAGTATACTATAGAGCCTATGTCTGAAGCATAGGGGATGACCTTCGTCCTTTCTCTCTCTTCTGCCGTGGTCGAGCTTTAACTCTTAACTTCATACCTTACAACTCAGGCAAGAACTCCTTCTTTGACTGATCCATCTTGAACACCTTCAAGATCATGTCAAGGTATGTGCTCATTTGAAAGTATTATTAAGCATTTTTATCTATCTTATAGATCATGATGCTTATTGTTCAAGTAGCCTAATCCAGGTTTTCCATTGAAAAGCACTTTTCAAATAACCCTATATGCTTTCTAGAAATTCTACATCATTTCTTATCAACAACATATACTCATCAGAAATTCTATAGTGCTCCCACTCACTTCTTTGGAAAAACAAGTTTCTCATAAACTTTGTACAAGCCCAAAATCTTTGATCATCTCATCAAGCGTATATTCCAACTCCGAGATACTTACTCCAGTCCTTAGAAGGATTGCTGGAGCTTTGCATACTTGTTAGCATCTTTCAGGATTGTCAAAACCTTCTGGTTGTATCACATACAACCTTTTCTTAAGAAAATTGTCGAGGAAACAATGTTTGACATCCTATCTGCAAGATTTCATAAATAATGCAGTAACTGCTAATCCAATTCCAACAGACTCTTAGCATCGCTACGAGTGAGAAAGCCTCACTGTAGTCAACTCCTTGAACTTGTCGGAAAACACCTTAACGACAAGTTGAGCTTTCTTAATGGTGATACTTACCATCATTGTTTGTCTTCCTTTTAAAATCCATCTGTACCCAACAGCCTTACGACCATCAAGTATTTCTTCCAAAGTCTATACTTTGTTTTCATACATGGATCCTCTCTCGGATTTTATGGCCTCGAGCCATTCGTTGGAATCCGGGCCCACCATCGCTTCTCCATAACTCGTAGGTTCATTGTTGTATAGCAACATGACCTCCAAGACAGGATTACCGTACCACTCTGAAGCAGTACCTGTCCTTGTGGTCCTACAAGGTTTGGTAGTGACTTGATCCGAAGTTTCATGATCACTATCATCAACTTCCACTTCAATTGGTGTAGGTGCCACAGGAACAACTTCATGTGCCCTGCTACACACTAGTTGAAGTGATGGTTCAACAACCTCATCAAGTCTCCACCATCCTCCTACTCAATTCTTTCAAGAGAAACTTTTCCTCGAGAAAGGACCCGATTCAAGAAACAATCCCTATTGCTTTCAGATCTGAATTAGGAGGTGTACCCAACTGTTTTGGGTGTCCTATGAAGATGCATTTTATCCGCCTTGGGTTCGATCTTATCAACCTGAAACTTTTTCACATAAGCGTCGCAGCTCCAAACCTTTTAAGAAACGACAACTTAGGTTTCTCCAAACCATAGTTTAAACGGTGTCGTCTCAACGGAATTACGTGGTGCCCTATTAAAGTGAGTGTGGTTGTCTCTAATGCCTAACCCATGAACGATAGTGGTAATTCGATAAGAGACATCATGGTACGCACCTATTCCAATAGGGTGCAACTATGATGTTCGGACACACCATCACACTATGGTGTTCCAGGCGGTATTAATTGTGAAACAATTTCCACAATGTCTTAATTGCGTGCCAAAGCTCGTAACTCAGATACTCATCTCTATGATCATATCATAGACATTTTATCCTCTTGTCACAATGATCTTCAACTTCACTCTGAAATTACTTGAACCATTCAATAATTCAGACTTGTGTTTCATCAAGTAAATATACTCAATATCTACTCAAATCATCCGTGAAGTAAGAACATAACGATATCCACTGCATGCCTCAGCACTCATTGGACTGCACACATCAAAATGTATTACTTCCAACAAGTTGCTTTCTTGTTCCATCTTACTGAAAACGAGGCTTTTCAGTCATCTTGCCCATGTGGTGTGATTTGCATATCTCAAGTGATTCAAAATCAAGTGAGTCCAAACGATCCATTTGCATGGAGTTTCTTCATGCGTATACACCAATAGACATGGTTCGCATGTCTCAAACTTTTCAAAACGAGTGAGTCCAAAGATCCATCAACATGGAGCTTCTTCATACGTTTTGTACCAATATGACTTACATGGCAGTGCCACAAGTAAGTGGTACTATCATTACTATCTTATATCTTTTGGCATGAAAATGTGTATCACTACGATCGAGATTCAATGAACCATTCTTTTAGGTGCAAGACCATTGAAGGTATTATTCAAATAAATAGAGTAACCATTATTCTCCCTACATGAATAATCGTATTGCGATCGACATAATCCAATCATGTCTATGCTCAACGCAAACACCAAATAATAGTTTATTTAGGTTTAACACCAATCTCGATGGTAGACGGAGCGTGCGATGTTTGATCATATCAACCTTGGAAATACTTCCAACACATATCGTCACCTCGCCTTTAGCTAGTCTCCGTTTATTCCGTAGCCTTTTATTTTGAGTTACTAACACTTAGCAACCGAACCGGTATCTATTACCATGGTGCTACTAGGAGTGCTAGTAAAGTACACATTTAATTCAATGTATATTCAATATAATTCTGTTAACCTTGCCTGCCTTCTTATCTACCAAGTATCTAGGGTGGTTCTGCTTTAGTGTTCGTTCCTCTCATTACAGAAGCACTTAGTCTCGGGTTTGGGTTCAACCTTGGGTTTTTCATTAGATCAGCAACTATTTTGCCATTTCATGAAGTATCCCTTCTTGCCCTTGCCCTTCTTGAAACTAGTGGTTTCACTAACCATCAACAATTGATGCTCCTTCTTGATTTCTACATTCGCGGTGTCAAACATCGCAAATATTTCAAGGATCATCATATCTATCCCTGATATGTTATAGTTCATCACGAAGCTCTAGTAGCTTGGTGGCAATGTTTCTTTTGGAGAAACATCACTATCTCATCTGCAAGATTAACTCCCACTCGATTCAAGTGATTGTTGTACCCAGACAATCTGAGTACAAGCTCAACGATTGAGATCTTCTCCCTTAGTTTGTAGGCTAGAAAACTCGTCGGAGGTCTTATACCTCTTGACGTGGACACGGGCCTGAAATCCCAATTTCAGCCCTCGAAACATCTCATATGTTCCGCGACATTTCAAAAATGTCTTTGGTGCCTCAACTCTAAACCGTTTAACTGAACTATCACGTAGTTATCAAAACGTGTATGTCAGATGTTCGTAACATCCACAGACAATGTTTGAGGTCCAGCACACCGAGCGGTGCATTAAGGACATAAGCCTTCTACTGTCCGCATAATTGCTACTGTCAACTTTCAACTATATTTTCTCTAGGAACATATCTAAAATAGTAGAACTAAAGCGCGAGCTATGACATAATTTGCAAAGGGCTTTCGAATATGTTCAGGATAATTAAGTTCATCTAATGAACTCCCACTCAGATAGACATCCCTCTAGTCATCTAAGTGATTACATGATCCGAGTCAACTAGGCCGTGTCCGATCATCACGTGAGACGGACTAGTCATCATCGGTGAACATCTTCATGTTGATCGTATCTACTATACGACTCATGCTCAACCTTTCGGTCTCTTGTGTTCTGAGGCCATGTCTGTACATGCTAGGCTCATCAAGTCAACCTAAGTGTTTCGCGTGTGTAAATCTGGCTTACACCCGTTGTATGTGAATGTTAGAATCTATCACACCCGATCATCACGTGGTGCTTCAAAACGATGAACTTTCGCAACGGTGCACAGTTAGGGGAAACACTTTCTTGAAATTTTAATGAGGGATCATCTTATTTACAATCGTCGTTCTAAGAAAATAAGATGCATAAACATGATAAACATCACATCCAATCAAAAAGTGACATGATATGGCCAATATCATTTTGCTCCTTTTGATCTCCATCTTCGGGGCTCCATGATCATCATCGTCACCGGCATGACACCATGATCTCCATCATCGTGTCTCCATGAAGTTGTCTCGCCAACTTATTACGTCTACTACTATGGCTACCGGTTAGCAATAAAGTAAAGTAATTACATGGCGTTGTTCAATGACACGCATGTCATACAATAAATTAAGACAACTCCTATGGCTCCTGCCGGTTGTCATACTCATCGACATGCAAGTCGTGATTCCTATTACAAGAACATGATCAATCTCATACATCACATATCATTCATCACATTCTTCTTGGCCATATCACATCACATAGCATACCCTGCAAAAACAAGTTAGACGTCCTCTAATTGTTGTTTGCATGTTTTACGTGGCTGCTATGGGTTTCTAGCAAGAACGTTTCTTACCTACGCAAAAACCACAACGTGATATGCCAATTGCTACTTACCCTTCATAAGGACCCTTTTCATCGAATCCGATCCAACTAAAGTGGGAGAGATTGGCACCCGCTAGCCACCTTATGCAACAAGTACATGTCAATCGGTGGAACCTGTCTCATGTAAGTGTACGTGTAAGGTCGGTCCGGGCCGCTTCATCCCACAATGCCGCCGAATCAAGATTGGACTAGTAACGGTAAGCATATTGAACAAAATCAACGCCCTCAACTACTTTGTGTTCTACTCGTGCAAAGAATCTATGCAATAGACCTAGCTCTGATACCACTGTTGGGGAACGTAGCAGAAATTCAAAATTTTCCTACGTGTCACCAATATCTATCTATGGAGAAACTAGCAACGAGGGGAAGTAGAGTGCATCTACATACCCTTGTAGATCGCTAAGCGGAAGCGTTCAAGAGAACGGGGTTGAAGGAGTCGTGCTCGTCGTGATCCAAATCACCGGAGATCCTAGTGCCGAGCAGACGGCACCTCCGCGTTCAACACACGTACAGCCGGTGGCGTCTCACATGCCTTGATCCAGCAAGGAGAGAGGAGAGGTTGGGAAGACTCCATCTAGCAGCAGCACGACGGTGTGGTGGTGATGGAGGCGTGGCAATCCTGCAGGCTTCGCCAAGCACCGCTGGAGAGGAGGAGGACTTGGGAGAGGGGAGGGCTGCGCCGAGGCAAGGTGCAGCTCCCATCGCCTCCCACTATATATATGGGTGGAGGGATTATTTCTTGCCCTCCAAGTCCATTGGGCGTTGGCAAGGTGGGAGGAAAGAAATCCCATCCTTTCCTTTCCCCACCGATTATTATCCCCCTTTTAGGGATCTTGATCTTATCCTTTGGGATATGATCTTATTCCTTCTAACGGGTATCTTGGTGCACCTTGACCAGGGGTGTGGGGCCTTGCCCCACTACCCACGTTCATGTGGGTCCCGCCATGCAGGTGGGCCCCACTCCGAACCTTCTAGAACCTTCTGGTACAATCTGAAAAATCCGAACATTTTCCGGTGGCCAAAATAGGACTTCCCATATATAAATCTTTACCTCCGGACCATTCCGGAACTCCTCGTGACGTCCGGGATCTCATCCAGGACTCCGAACAACATTCGGTAACCACGTATATCTATTCCCTATAACCCTAGCGTAATCGAACCTTAAGTGTGTAGACCCTACGGGTTCGGGAACCATGCAGACATGACCGAGACGTTCTCCGGTCAATAACCAACAGCGGGATCTGGATACCCATGTTAGCTCCCACATGTTCCATGATGATCTCATCGGATGAACCACGATGTCAAGGACTCAATCAATCCCGTATACAATTCCCTTTGTCTAGCGGTATTGTACTTGCCCGAGATTCTATCGTCGGTATGCCGATACCTTGTTCAATCTTGTTACCCGCAAGTCTCTTTACTCGTTCCGTAACACATCATCCCGTGATCAACCCCTTGGTCACATTGTGCACATTATGGTGATGTCCTACAGAGTGGGCCCAGAGATACCTCTCCATTACGGAGTGACAAATCCGATCTCGATTCGTGCCAACCCAGCAGACACTTTCGGAGATACATGTAGTGCACCTTTATAGCCACCCGATTCGTTGTGATGTTTGGTACACCCAAAGCATTCCTCGGCATCCGGAGTTGCACAATCTCATGGTCTAAGGAAATGATACTTGACATTAGAAAAGATTTAGCATACGAACTACGATCTTTGTGCTAGGCTTAGGATTGGGTCTTGTCCATCACATCATTCTCCAAATGATGTGATCCCGTTATCAACGACATCCAATGTCCATGGTCAGGAAACCGTAACCATATGTTGATCAACGAGCTAGTCAACTAGAGGCTTACTAGGGAAATGGTGTTGTTTATGTACCCACACATGTATCTGAGTTTCCTATCAATACAATTATAGCATGGGTAATAAACGATTATCATGAACAAGGAAATATAATAATAACTAATTTATTATTGCCTCTAGGGCATATTTCCAACATACATGTCGATCTGCTCCAGGTGGCCGAGCGAGTTGGCCCGCAGTATGAAGCTGCCGAATACAAAGATCTGTCTAGGGAGGAAGGTTTCTCCCTGGACCACGTCATGACTGACAATCGAAGGAGCCATCGAACCTTTCGTCGACGGCATAGTGGAACTCTCATTCAAAGCACCAATGTCGGTGTCAAAACCAGCGGATCTCGGGTAGGGGGTCCCGAACTGTGCGTCTAGGATCGATGGTAACAGGAGACGGGGGACACAATGTTTAACCAGGTTCGGGCCCTCTCTATGGAGGAAATACCCTACTTCCTGCTTGATTGATCTTGTTGAATATGAGTGTTACAAGAGTTGATCTACCGCGAGATCGTAATGGCTAAACCCTAGAAGTCTAGCCTATGAGTATATGGTAATGAATATGTCCTATCCGTACTATGCCCTCCGGTTTATATAGACACCGGAGAGATCTAGGGTTACATGGAGTCGGTTACATAGGAGGAAATCTTCATAATCGATCGCCTAGCTTGCCTTCGACACCTAGTAGAGTCCAATCCAGACACGGGTATAGTCTTCGGCCTTGATGTCTTCATAGCCCATCAGTCCGTCCCAACAGGTAACAGGTCGGACGCCCGAGGACCCCTTAGTCCAGGACTCCCTCAACGGCACCTCCACGATCTGCACACGTTCAGCTCGGTGACGTCCCATGAACTCTCGATCCAGCTGAGTATCGAGGGAGAGCTTGGTCGGCACGACGGCGTGATGATGGTGATGATGATGCTAATGGCGCATGGCTTCGCCTAAGGACTGCAACGATATGACCGAGGTGCATTATGGTGGAGGGGGGCACCGCACACGGCTAAGACAATGTCTGTTGTTGTGTTCTAGGGTGCCCCCTGCCCCTGTATATAAAGGAGCAAGGGGGGAGGCCGGCCGGCCCTTGGGCGCGCCAAGGAGGGGAGAAGTCCTCCTCCTAGTAGGAGTAGGACTCCCCCTTTCCTAGTCCAACTAGGAGGAGAAGGGGAAAGAAGGAAGGGAGAGGAAGAGGAGAAGGAAAAGGGGGGGGTGCCCCCCCTCCCTAGTCCAATTCGGACTCCCTATAGTGAGGGGGTGCGGCTGCCCCTTGTAGGCTGCCTACCCTCTTCCCTATGGCCCATGTAGGCCCAACTTTCCTCGGGGGGTTCGGTAACCCTCCGGCACTCCGGTTTTCTCCGAAACCACCTGGAACACTTCTGGTGTCCGAATATAGTCGTCCAATATATCAATCTTTATGTCTCGACCATTTTGAGACTCCCCATCATGTCCGTGATCATATACGGGACTCCAAACTACCTTAGGTACATCAAAACACATAAACTCATAATACCGATCGTCACCGAACGTTAAGCGTGCGGACCCTACGGGTTCGAGAACTATGTAGACATGAACGAGACACATCTCTGATCAATAACCAATAGCGGAACCTGGATGCTCATATTGGTTCCTACATATTCTACGAAGATCTTTATCGGTCAAACCGCATAACAACATACGTTTTTCCCTTTGTCATTGGTATGTTACTTGCCCGAGATTCGATCGTTGGTATCTCAATACCTACTTCAATCTCGTTACTGGCAAGTCTCTTTACTCATTCCGTAATGAATCACCCCACAACTAACTCATTAGTCACATTGCTTGCAAGGCTTATAGTGATGTGCATTACCGAGAGGGCCCAGAGATACCTCTCCGACAATCGGAGTGACAAATCCTAATCTTGATTTATGCCAACTCAACAAGTACCATCGGAGACACCTGTAGAGCACCTTTATAATCACCCAGTTATAGCACACAAAGTGTTCCTCCGGTATTCGGGAGTTGCATACTCTCATAGTCATAGGAACATGTATAAGTCATGAAGAAAGCAATAGCAACATACTAAACAATCAAGTGCTAAGCTAACGGAATGGACCAAGTCAATCACATCATTCTATAATGATGTGATCCCGTTAATCAAATGAAAACTCATGTCTATGGCTAGGAAACTTAACCATCTTTGATTCAACGAGCTAATCAAGTAGAGGCATACTAGTGACACTTCGTTTGTCTATGTATTCACACATGTACTAAGTTTCTGGTTAATACAATTCTAGCATGAATAATAAACATTTATCATGATATAAGGAAATATAAATAACAAATTTATTATTGCCTCTAGGGCATATTTCCTTCACTTATGCACATATATATCCAGCTCCTTTACTTCATGGTTTTAACATGTTGAATCATGCGCTGCAGTCCGGCTCATACCCACCTCCAGCGATCCTCATCTTCAGGGAATTCGCTGGATCCAAATGTGATGGACAGCGAGTCGCCTCCTCCGGCCTCCTCCCCCAAGGCTACGGACGACGCCGGGGTGTTGTCCCGAAGGACCCTCCCAGGCCAGGGAGAGGCACATGAGGCCATCGAGGTGGTGCCAGAGGGTGATGCCTCGGCAGCCGGACACATGGGGGAGCAGACCCCCCTGAAAACTGGCGATGGGGGCCATACCCAATTCGGCTCCCAGCCAAAAACTATTTCGGAGGCCCATACGGCTCCATAATCAGGTAAGTAGCCTCCTTCGAAAGAAGGAGGTGCACCTATTCTGCCGGTGGCCTCTGTCCATCCAGAGGCACCGGATACTCTACTGGAAGCGCTTCAAGGTGCTTCCATTGTAGAAGAACACCGTATCCTTATGGGTACGGTGGTTGAGAGGGTTAAGTCTGCTAAGAACGGACTGACCGAAGCCTGCGCCAGCCTTCTAACAGGCTTTGAGGTATGTGACGTAATTATGCAAAAATAATGCCGTAGTACAGACAGTAGCCCTTGAGACTCTGTCTGGTTTTCAAAAAGAAAGGCCGGACAGAGGATCAAATAATTTTCGCAGGAGACTAATCACGTATGTCTATCTGAATAAGCAGGCGTCGATGCTGGCTGCGACCTCCCATTCTGCTGAAGTCTCCAAACTGAAGCAGAGTCTGGAGCAGGCCGTTGAAGATCTCGGCCGTGCCAAAAAACAATTAGAGGACAAGCAAGGTATGCGATGGCCTGTTCAGACCTAAAATGATATTGCTTGTTGAGGTGGCCTGTTCAGGACCGGATCCCGCATTGTAGAGGGCTAGTGTGCGAAGGACATTATCTTTGAATGAATGTATTCATGTTATCCGGTCCTGTATTATGGAACAAAGCCTATATATGTAATACATTGCTTGTTGTTTTTTGAAAATATTTCCTCCTGTGCGGCTGTTTATTAAATCTAAGAGTTGGCCAGTCGTCGGCTTCAGCCCCCACGTAGGTAGTACGGGGGCGTTCGGGTTGGAACTTAAACACACTTGACCCAAGAGTTTGGTCCTTGAAGGAGGTGTTTAGTGCAGCGAACCAGGCAATCAGACTATGTGGCTTTATCACCCTCACTTAGCCATAGGAGTTTGACAATAGGAGTGTAGGCACAACCCCTAGTTAGTATTTGTTTATTCGGACTAGGGCGTTGTAGACACTTGATCGGGTGGAGGCCGATCCGTCGCATAATGCGGAAGAAATCGCAAGAGATTTATGTTTAGCCACTGAATAGTTGACCAGCTCTCGCGCATCATGACAGTCAGTTTTTGCTTTCTCTACTGAGGTGTTTATCTGGATAAACCAGAAACACAATCGCATTAGTTCTCCCTTTACTACCCTAGACGATAAGACAGAACATCAGGTAGCAAGCACAGGAGCCGGGCAACCCAACTATTGACCAAAGACATGATTCGGAGTCGATGCATATAATGCTATATTCGGGGCGCCGAATTATACTATAAAAGGTGTTCGGACTTGTTGCAAACGTATGGAGCGCAATGGAGCCCCTGGCGAGTTAGGTCGCACCAAAGTGTACTGGTGCAATCGATAAAAATAGTGAAATATAATGAAGGAGTAAGCTAGTGCCACATATGTTGGGCCGCAAACTGTTTCCATTATAATCTGATTGATATGCCAAAGCGTATTTGTACAAATAATGCGATAAGCAACAGGGCTATTTAGCATGCCGCGACCAAGGGGAAGCTGCGTGCGGGTCCTGAAAACAGGCAAAGTGATCGTCAAGAAGATCATCTAGATATTCTGCCACACATCTATTCTGCTTGCCTCCTTGTATGTTTTATCCTTTGAAAGGATCGACGATCAGGCCGTCGTGAGGGGCCTATGGAAAAGAAACCTGAAAAGGATAGAGAGAAAAGGGAAAGTATGAGTGCCCGATAAGGTCGAGCCGTATTGTGGACCATGATCGAGTTATGCCTCCGTCTTTGCCCATGGAATTTTTAGTGCGTAGTTATGTACGCGCGGTATGTACGCCGCAATTCGGTCGGGACTGAGACGGAGGCCGAATTGCTAGTCGAACTCCTGACGAGCTGGACGGTCATGCTGCGAATAGTCAGACTTGTTTAATAGTGTCCGGGGGCTTGGCCGCCGAATTGATGTTCTGCTTGATAAGGCCGCCCTGCACTTCCGCTGCCAGGGCCGTGGTGTGCTCCTCGGTGCGAAGGGAGCGTTCCATGTTTCCGTTGACTGTTATGACACCGCATGGTCCGGGCATCTTAAGTTTGACATAGGCATAGTGTGACACCGCATTGATGCGAGCAAATGTGGTTCGTCCGAGCAGTGCGTGATAGCCACTGCGGAAGGGGACGATGTCGAAGATCAAGTCTTCGCTTCATAAGTTGCCCGGCGACCCGAAGATGACTTCCAATGTGATTGAGCCCATGCAACGGGCCTCTACACCTGGTATTACTCCTTTGAAGGTAGTTTTTTTTAGCTTGATCCTTGACGGATCGATGCCCATCTTGAGGACTGCGTCCTGATAGAGCAGCTTAAGGCTGCTGCCACCGTCCATGAGGACTCGCTGAGGTGGAATCCATCAATGATTGGGTCGAGGACCAGTGCGGCTGAACCGCCGTGACGGATAAAGTGATCGGGCAGGATGACCATGGATTGAATTTTGGGGCGACTGGCTCTATCGCATAGACGTCTCTGAGCGCGCGTTTGCGCTCCCTCTTGGGGATATGAGTAACGTATATCATGTTCACCGTTTTGACTTGGGGGGGGGGGGGATTTCTTCGTCCCCCTATGTTCGGTGGACGGGGCTCCTCGTCATCGTCCTCACTTGGTGACCCCTTCTCCTTATTCTCGGTATTTAACTTACCGGCTTGTTTAAAGACCCAACATCTTCTGTTGGTATGATTGGCGGGTTTATCGGGGGTGCCGTGGATCTGACATGGTCGATCGAGGATTCGATCCAAGCTGGATGAGCCCGGATTGCTTCTTTTAAATGGCTTCTTCCGCTGACCGGACTTGGAGCCACTAAATTCGGCATTAACCGTCGTGTCATCAGTATTATCACCGTTGTTCCGACGCTTGTGCCTGTTGCGTCGGGGCTTGCCGTTGCTATTTCTGGCTTCAGAGGTGCCAAGTTTGCTTGCATTGTTGCTGCTACGGGCTAGCCAACTATCTTTGCCCGCACAAAAGCGGGTCATAAGTGCCGTGAGGGCTGCCATGCACTTCGGCTTTTCTTGGCCGAGGTGTCGGGCGAGCCATTCATCGCGAATGCTATGCTTAAAGGCTGCTATGGCTTCGGCATCTGGACAGTCGACGATCTGGTTCTTTTTAATTAGGAACCTGGTCCAGAATTTCCTTGCCGACTCTCCGGGCTGTTGAATGATGTGATTTAAGTCATCGGCATCCGGAGGTCGGACGTATGTACCCTGGAAGTTGTCGCGGAAGGTGTCTTCCAAGTCCTCCCAGCTGCCAATGGAGTTTTCTGGCAGGCTGTTTAACCAGTGCTGAGCTGGTCTCTTGAGCTTTAGCGGGAGGTATTTGATGGCATGAAGATCGTCATCGGGGGCCATATGAATATGGAGGAGAAAGTCCTCAATCCATACTGCGGGATCTGTTGTTCCATCATATGATTCTATATTCACGGGTTTAAACCCTTCTGGGAATTCATGTTCCATTACTTCATCAGTGAAGCAGAGGGGGTGTGTGGCGCCTCTATATCAGGCCAAGTCGCGACGCAGTTCGGATGGAGTCCGTCTACGGTTTTCGGCCTGGATGTGGTTATGCTTGTCACGCCAGGCTAGATAGCCGTCCTTGCGCGTCGGGGCATGCCCCCGCGGTCCATAGATCGATCTGGTCTGACCTGCTCTATTTTCCAAGTCCTGTCGTAGGTTGTACGTATATCCCCGAGCTGTTGTGTCTCTACTTTTACGGTGAGGTAGTACGGGCTGGTGTTCGACTTGGGTTGTCGTTTTTCCATGGCCACGTGGTGGTCTGTCGGCCGCGTTACGCGCCGATGGTACGGGCTCCAGCGCCTCGTCGTTGAATTGAGGTAGCAGCTTACGCTTCGGGTAACACTTGGTTGGGCGCCTGAGGCTGTATTCCTTGGCTGCCAGGACATTAGTCCACCTGTCGTTGAGCAGATCTTGGTCAGCTTGAAGCTGCTGCTGTTTCTTTTTCAGGCTCCTTGCAGTGGCTATTAGCCGGCGATTAAAGCGCTCCTGTTCAAGGGTTTCCTCGGGCACGATGAAGTCTTCATCGCCGAGGCTCACCTCATCCTCGGAGAGTGGAAGATAATTACTATCCTCTGAGTCTTCATTTACAGCCTGTTCATCAGGGCCAATTTGCCCGTCTTCCCAATCGTCCTGTTCGAAGGTTGGCTCGACGGGGTCTTCTTGGTCTTCGGCATCGTCCGGAGTATTGTTGTCTCCGGTGCCGGTATTGCTGTCTTTTCCACGACGTGATTTAGAGCGGCGCCGCTGATGTCAACACTTTGGCTGTGTCTCAGGAGGTGTATCCTCAACTGGATTTTTCTCTTTATCGCCGTTACCCTCTTTGGGTGTATCCACCATGTACACGTCATACGAAGAGGTGGCCGTCCTGCGTCCGGTAAACGGCGGGTTTTGGGCCTGCTCTTCTCTGGCATCGTCGTCCATACCGTCGATGTCTTCGGAGCCGTAATCGAGCATGTCGGTTAAGTCCTCGAAAGTGGCTATGAAGTGGGTGGTGGGTGGGACGTAAAATTCCCCGCTCTCAGCCCCTACTCCAGGCTGGGCATAGTTTGGACGTTGCCCCTCTGTAATGACGAGGCATCACATTTATTCCAGAGCCTCGCGTAAAGGCGAGGTTTGTCCAGGGAGAAGAGAATTCGTGGAGTACAGCGGGAAGGAAACTCCTTGGCCAAGCTCACACGATGCTGACTCACAGGGTTTGGAGCCAGTGTTCGGAGGAGAGTCCGGCTTCATGATGATTGCCGATGACGCTGCTTCCTCCGGCTCTCCCGTACTAGGCTAAGTAGCCGCAGAGAGTCCAGCGGGCTCGGACATCCCATCTTCGGACCTGGTGACGCGCTACGGATCTAAGGCCAGAGCGGAGGTTGGGGTCGCGAACCCTTGGAATATCAAATCTCCTCGGATATCCGCGACATAATCCAGATTTCCAAAACTAATCTGGTGATATGGGCGTAGCTGTCGATCTGCTCTTGATGGCCAAGCGAGTTCGCCCGCAGCGCGAAGCCGCCGAACACAAAGATCTGGCCGGGGAGAAAGACCTCCCTCAAGGAATCATTGTTGTAGATGACTGACACTACAAAAAAAGACACATCCGTGACATTTTGGACTGAACGAATTTTTTTCCTGTCATACATATGATACTTCTATGACGATAATTGTGACAAAACCCAGTATCATCATAGATGTGGTGGGTTCCTACTTCTATGACAAAAAATCATGACAGAAAATGGGATTTTCGTCCTGGGCGGGCCGGAGACGCAGCTGCATGACATTCTTTGGGCCGTCCATGACGGAAAAAACCATGGTAGAAGCGGGGGGGGAGGAAAATTTCGGGGAGTTGTCGGTTACGGTGGGAGGTCGGGGGCCGAGCGATGCACGTTTCTCTCATACACGACGTGGCGTGTGTGCGGCGTTAGCTCTAATCGAACCCGAAGCGAGGCGTTGGGCTCTAATCGAACCCGGCGATTTGCTGCGAGCTACTCGTTCATCGAACCCGGCGATTGCCTGCAGCTACGCGTTACTGAACCCGAGCGATCGATCGATGGCTGTTAACTGAACCCGATGGAGCGATTCCTTTGCTACTACTGCTAACTGAAGCCGATCGATTGGATGAACAGTGAGTGTTGTAGGGGGGTTGGATGAACAGTGAGCGGTGGCGTTGGCTCTGGATGAACAGGACCCCATGGTGTGGAGGGTTGGATGAACAGTAGAAGGTGGAGGGGTGGCCGTGGAGGGGTGGTTGAACAGGACCCCGGGGTGTGGAGGGCTGGATTAACAGTAGACGGTGGAGGGGTGCCCGTGGAGGGGTGGTTGAATAGTAGCCAGTGGAGTAGCGCGCGGTGGAGGCTGGATGAACAGGATCCCGTGGAGGCTGGAGGAGGTCGACGGTAGCCCGTGGAGGCTGGAGGAGGTCGACGGTGGAGATGAACAGTATCCCGTGGAGTCCCGTTTTGCGGTACGCCACACCCCTCCCAATGAACAGGACCCTCGTTTCGACCGTAGCGCTCCAACACAAGTCCGTTTCGTCCGTTTTGCGGTATGCCACACCCCTCCCGATCAACAGGACCCCCGTTTCGACTGTAGGAGGTCCGTTTCCTCCATTTTGCGGTACGCCACACCCCTCCCGATCAACAGGACCCCCGTTACGACCGTAGGAGGTCCGTTTCCTCTGTTTTGCGGTAAGCCACACCCCTCTCGTTCAACAGGACCCCGTTCCGAACGTGGCCGGTCGAACACAAGGCCATTTCCTTCGTTCTGCGGTACGCCAGGCCTCGTTTCCATCGCCTGTTCCGTCCAAGCCGGTTGGCTCCCACGCGTTCCGTTGCCTCCCGATGATCACGACGCATTCCGTTGCCTCCCCATGAACACGACGCATTCCGTTGCCTCCCCATGAACACGATGACGACGTTGTTTCTCCGTTCCGACCCAGCCATGTACGTATGCGCGAGTAGGCGCTCGAGACCCTACCCGTATGTACGTACGTGGCCGTATTTTATTTCTTGCACCCTCGCCGCTGTATGTACGTGTACATGTGCTACCTCTTGAGCACTGCGTTGGATTTCCCCGAAAAGGAGAGGATGATGCAGCAAACTAGCGTAAGTATTTCTCTCAGTTTTTGAGAACCAAGGTATCAATCTAGTAGGAGGCCACGCACAAGTCCCTCGTACCTGCACAAAACGAGAGCTACTCGCAACCAACGCGATTAGGGGTTGTCCCTTCACGGTAAACTATTTAGAGTGAGATCGATAGAGATGATAAATAATATTTTGGTATTTTTGGTATACAGATGCAAAGTGAAAAGTAAAAGGCAAAGTAAAAACAAAGCAAGTATTAAAGTGATGGAGATTGATATGATGAGAATAGACCCGGGGGCCATAGGTTTCACTAGTGGCTTCTCTCAAGAGCATAAGTATTCTACGGTGGGTGAACAAATTACTGTTGAGCAATTGACAGAATTGAGCATAGTTATGAGTATATCTAGGTATGATCATGTATATAGGCATCACGTCCGAGACAAGTAGACCGAAGCGATTCTGCATCTACTACTATTACTCCACTCATCGATCGCTATCTAGCATGCATCTAGAGTATTAAGTTAAAAACAGAGTAACGCATTAAGCAAGATGACATGATGTAGAGGATAAATTCATGCAATATGATAAAAACCCATCTTGTTATCCTCGATGGCAACAATACAATACGTGCCTTGCAACCCTTTACATCCTCGGGTAAGGACACGCAAGATTGAACCCAAAGCTAAACACTTCTCACATTGCAAGAACTACCAATCTAGTTGGCCAAACCAAGCGGATAATTGAAGAGACTTGTAAAGATAACCAATCATACATAAAATAATTTAGAGAAGATTCAAATATTATTCATAGATAAGCTGGATCATAAACCCACAATTCATCGGTCTCAACAAACACACGCAAAAAGAAGATTACATCAAATAGATCTCCACGAGAGAGGGGAGAACATTGTATTGAGATCCAAAAAGAGAAGAAGCCATCTAGCTACTAGCTATGGACCCGAAGGTCTGAAGTAAACTACTCACACTTCAGCGGAGGGCTATGGTGATGATGTAGAAGCCCTCCGTGGTGGATGCCCCCTCGTGAACTCTAAAAGGCCCCAAGATGGGATCTCATGGATACAGGAAGTTGCGGCGGTGGAATTAGGTTTTGGCTCCTATTACGATCGTTTGAAGTGCGTGAGGTATATATAGGAGGACGGAGTATGTCGGTGGAGCAACAGGGGGCCCACAAGGCAGGGGGCGCACCCTAGGGGGGGCCCTCCTCCCTCGTGACTGCCTCTATTACTTCTTGGAGTAGGGTCCAAGTCTCCTGGATCACGTTCAGTGAGAAAATCACGTTCCCGAAGGTTTCATTCCGTTTGGACTCCGTTTGATATTATGTTTCTTGAAACTTTGAAATAGGCAAAAACAGCAATTCAGGTTGGGCCTCCGGTTAATAGGTTAGTCCCAAAAATAATATAAAATGGAAAATAAAGCCCAATATAGTCCAAAACAGTAGATAAAGTAGCATGGAGCAATCAAAAATTATAGATACATTGGAGATGTATCAGGTATCCCCAAGCTTAATTCCTGCTCGTCCTTGAGTAGTTAAATGATAAAAAGAGAATTTTTGATGCGGAGTGATACTTTGGCATAATTTCAATGTAAATCTTCTTAATTGTGGTATGAATATTCAGATTTGAAAGATTCAAGACAAAAGTTCATATTGACATAAAAATAATAATACTTCAAGCATACTAATCAAAGTAATCATGTCTTCTCAAAATAGCATGGCAAAAGAAAGTTCATCCCTACAAAATCATATAGTTAAGTTATGCTTCATTTTCGTCACACAAAGATGTTCCCAACTTCTATACCCCCGATGACAAGCCAAGCAATTGTTTCATACTTAAATGATCTCAAACTTTTTCAACCTTCACGCAATACATGGCGTGAGCCATGGATATAGCACTATGGGTGGAATAGAATATGATGATGGGGATTGTGTGGAGAAGACAAAAAAAGGAGAAAGTCTCACATTGACGAGGATAATCAACGGGCTATGGAGATGCCCATCAATTGATGTCAACATGAGGAGTAGGGATTTCCATGCAACGGATGCACTAGAGCTATGAATGCTCAACAAAAGAAAACTAGTGGGTGTGCATCCAACTTGCTTGCTCATGAAGACCTAGGGCATTTTGAGGAAGCCCATCGTAGGAATATACAAGCCAAGTTCTATAATGAAAAATTCCCACTATTATGAAAAGACATCTTATGAGACTCACTATATGAAAAACATGGTGCTACTTTGAAGCACAATATATGAGACTCACTACATGAAGAACAAGGTGCTACTTTGAAGCACAAGTGTGGAAAAAGAGATAGTAGCATTGCCCTTTTTATTCATTTTCTTTTTTTTTTGGGCCTTTCTTTTTTTCTTTTTGTCCTTTCTCTTTTTTTGGGGCAATGCTATAATAATGATGATCATCACACTTCTATTGATTACAACATAAGGATTACAACTCGAAACTAGAACAAGATATGACTCTATATGAATGCCTCCGGCGTTGTACCGGGATGCAATGAATCAAGAGTGACATGTATGAAAAATAATGCATGGTGGCTTTGCCACAAATACGATTTCAACTACATGATCATGCAATGGCAATATGACAAAAGTAAAGTATGTCATGATGATGATGAGCGGAACGGTGGAAAGTTGCATGGCAATATATCTCGGAATGGCTATGGAAATGCCATAATAGGTAGGTATGGTGGCTGTTTTGAGGAAGATATAAGGAGGATTATGTGTGATAGGCGTATCATATCACGGGGTTTGGATGCACGGTGAAGTTTGCACCAACTCTCAAGGTGAGAAAGGGCAATGCAGTCGAAGAGGCTAGCAAAGGCGGAAAGGTAAAACTGCGTATAATCCATGGACTCAACATTAGTCAAAAGAACTCATATACTTATTGCAAAAATTTAGAAGTCATCAAAAATCAAGTACTAGGCGCATGCTCCTAGGGGGATAGATTGGTAGGAAAAGACCATCGCTCGTCCCCGACCGCCACTCATAAGGATGCACAAGCCAGGTACACTTCATGTTTCAAATCTGTTTCACAACTTTAACCATACGTGCATGCTACCGGATTTGCAAACTGCAACACAAGCATTTCTAAAATTCACAACTAGTCAACTAGCACGACTTTGATATTATCACCTCCATATCTCAAAACAATTATCAAGCATCAAACTTATCTTAGTATTCAACGCACTCAAAAGAAAGTTTCACATATCTTGAATACCAAGTATATTAATATTAAGCAAATTACCATGCTATTAACGACTCTCAAAATAATCTAAGTGAAGCATGAGAGATCAAAATTTTCTTTAAAACAAATCCACCACCGTGCTCTAAATGATCTAAGTGAAGTACTAGAGCAAAAATTATCACGCTCAAAAGATATAAGTGAAGCACTATGAGCAAAACTATCAAGCTCAAAAGATATAAGTGAAGCACATAGAGTATTCTAGCAAATTCCAATTTATGTATGGCTCTCTCAAAAGGTGTGTACAGAAAGGATGATTGTGGTAAACTAACAAGCAAAGACGCAAATAATACAAGACGCTCCAAGGAAAACACATATCATGTGGTGAATAAAAATATAGCTCCAAGTAAATTACCGATGGAAGTAGACGAAAGAGGGGATGCCTTCCGGGGAATCCCCAAGCTTTGACTTTTTGGTGACCTTGGATTATATTGGGGGTGCCATGGGCATCCCCAAGCTTAGGATCTTGCCACTCCTTGTTCCATAATCCATCAAAAGAATTCACCCAAAACTTGAAAACTTCACAACACAAAACTCAATAGAAATCTCGTGAGCTCCGTTAGAGAAAGAAAACAAAAGACTACTTTAAGGTACTGTAATGAACTCATTATTTATTTATATTGGTGTTAAACCTACTGTATTCCAACTTCTCTATGGATTATAAACTATTTTACTAGCCATAGATTCATCAAAATAAGCAAACAACACACGCAAAACAGAATCTGTCAAAAACAGAACAGTCTGTAGTAATCTGTAACTAACGCAAACTTCTGGAACTCCGAAATATCTACCAAAATTATACGACCTATAAAATTTGTTTATTGATCAGCAGCAATTAGAATCACTATTTTATCACGTTCTGGTGATTTTTAATAATTCGTTCACTGAGCGCAAAGTTTCTGGAAATTACAGCAAGATCAAATAACTATCATCCAAGAAGATCCAATAGGTCTAGCTCGGCACAAACACTAATTAAAACATAAATCCACATCTAAACAGAGGATAGATGGATTATTTATTACTAAGCAGCAAGGAAAAATATTGGGTTGTCTCCCAACAAGCGCTTTTCTTTAAAGCCTTTTTAGCTAGGCATTGAGATTTCAATGATCCTCACAAGAAAGACAAGAATTGAGGCACAAAGAGAGCATCATAAAACATGTGACAAACACACTTAAGTCTAACATACTTCCTATGCATAGGCATATTATAGGCAAACAAATTATCGTAGCAAGCAAAAACTAGCATATGCAAGGAAGCGGAAAGGAACAATAGCAATCTCAACATAACGAGAGGTAATTTAGTAACATGAAACTTCTATAACCGTATTTTCCTCTCTCATAATAATTACATGTAGGATCATAAGAAAATTCAACAATATAGTTATCACATAACATATTCTCAACACGATCCACATGCACGCGAAGTTGACACTCTTCCAAAATAGTGGGACTATCATTAACTAAAGTCATGATTTCTCCAAGCCCACTTTTATCAAAAATTTCATAAGATTGCATATTATCCAAATATGTGGGATCTAAAGTTGACACTCTTCCAAACCAACTTTCAATATTATTGCAAACACTATTATCAATCTTATATTCATCATGGGGCTTAAATAAACTTTCAAGATCATAAGAAGAATCTCTCCAATCATGACTATTGGACATAGCAAAACTAGCATCCCCAAGCTTAGGGTTTTGCATATTATTAGCATAATTGACATCAAAAGGATTTATAATAAAATCATTGCAATCATGCTTTTTATTCAAATATCTATCGTGAGTCACTTCACGGATTTCAGGCAAAACCTTATAAAGATAATCTAGTGCATCCAAATCACTAGGGATTGGTTCATCATAGTTGGATCTCTTAAAAAGATTGGCAAGTGGATGAGGATCCATAGATATTGGCTTCTTTGTTTAGTAATAAATACTCAAATATTTCAACCAAACGAGCAAACGAGCCAAGTAATACATCAAGGCAAACGGAAAAGAGAGGGCGAATAAAACGGCAAGGGTGAAGTGGGGGAGAGGAAAACAAGAGGCAAATGGCAAATAATGTAATGCGAGAGATAGGGATTGTGATGGGTACTTGGTATGGTTGACTTGCTCTTGCGTGAGCCTCCCCGGCAACGGCACCAGAAATTCTTCTTGCTACCTCTTGAGCACTGTGTTGGATTTCCCCAAAGAGCAGAGGATGATGCAGCAAAGTAGCGTAAGTATTTCCCTCAGTTTTTGAGAACCAAGGTATCAATCCAGTAGGAGGCCATGCACAAGTCCCTCGTAGCTGCACAAAATGATAGCTACTCGCAACCAACGCGATTAGGGGTTGTCAATCCCTTCACGGTCACTTACGAGAGTGAGATCTGATAGAGATGATAAATAATATTTTTGGTATTTTTGGTATATAGATGCAAAGTGAAAAGTAAAAGGCAAAGTAAAAACAAAGCAAGTATTAAAGTGATGGAGATTGATATGATGAGAATAGACCCAGGGGCCATAGGTTTCACTAGTGGCTTCTCTGAAGAGCATAAGTATTCTACGGTTGGTGAACAAATTACTGTTGAGCAATTGACAGAATTGAGCATAGTTATGAGTATATCTAGGTATGATCATGTATATAGGCATCACGTCCGAGACAAGTAGACCAAACGATTACGCATCTACTACTATTACTCCACTCATCGATTGCTATCCAGCATGCATCTAGAGTATTAAGTTAAAAACAGAGTAGCGCTTAAGCAAGATGACATGATGTAGGGGATAAATTTATGCAATATGATAAAACCCCATCTTGTTATCCTCGATGGCAACAATACAATCGTGCCTTGCAACCCTTTACATCCTTTGGTAAGGACACCGCAAAATTGAACCCAAAGCTAAACACTTCTCCCATTGCAAGATCTACCAATCTAGTTAGCCAAACCAAACGGATAATTCGAAGAGACTTGCAAAGATAACCAATCATACATAAAATAATTCAGAGAAGATTCAAATATTATTCATAGGTAAGCTGGATCATAAACCCACAATTCATCGGTCTCAACAAACACACCGAAAAAATAAGATTACATCAAATAGATCTCCACGAGAGAGGGGAGAACATTGTATTGAGATCCAAAAGAAAGAAGAAGCCATCTAGCTACTAGCTATGGACCGAAGGTCTGAAGTAAACTACTCACACTTCATCGGAGGGCTATGGTGATGATGTAGAAGCCCTCCATGGTGGATGCCCCTCGGAGGAGCTCGAATAGGCCCCAAGATGGGATCCCGTGGATCTGAGGAAGTTGCGGCGGTGGAATTAGGTGTTTGGCTTCTGTTACGATCGTTTGAAGTGCGTAGGTATATATAATAGGAAGAATGCGTCGGTGGAGCAGCAGGGGGCCACGAGGCGGGGGGCGCCCCTAGAAGTGCGCCCCACCCTCATGACCGCCTCTGTTACTTCTTGGAGTAGGGTCCAAGTCTCTGGATCACGTTCGGTGAGAAAATCACGTTCCCGAAGGTTTCATTCCGTTTGGACTCCGTTTGATATTCCGTTTCTTCGAAACACTGAAATAGGCAAAAAAATAGCAATTCTGGGCTGGGCCTCCGGTTAATAGGTTAGATATAAAAGTGGAAAATAAAGCCCAATATAGTCCAAAACAGTAGATAAAGTAGCATGGAGCAATCAAAAATTATAGATACGTTGGAGACGTATCAGCATGCTACGTGTGCGCCTCTACTATGACACGTGCACGCCTCTACAACGACCAGTATGTACATACACGTTCGCGACCAGAATGACAACGCTACGTGCGCTTGACCGGTGGGTCGGTATCGAGCACTTCCTTGCGTGCGAAGATGTAGCTGGTGGGTCCCAGCGATCGAGGGTGAATCATTTTTTTTTGCCCGGACGCACTTCCTTGCGTGCGACGATGTAGCCGGTGGGTCCCAGCAGTCACGGGGGCGAATCGTTTTTTTTGCCTAGACGCACTTTCCTTGCGTGCGAAGATGTAGCTGATGGGTCCCAGCAGTCAGGGGGCGAATCGTTTTGGTTTTTTTGCCCGGACGCACTTCCTTGCGTGTGAAGGTGTACGTAGCTGCTGGGTCCCAGTAGTTAGGGGGGCAAATCGTTTTGTTTTTTGCCCGGATGCACTTCCTTGCGTGCGATGGTGTAGCAGGTGGGTCCCAGCAGTCGGGGGGTGAATCGTTTTTTTTCGGACGCACTTCCTTGCGTGCGAAGATGTAGCTGGTGGGTCCCAGCAGTCATGGGGCGAATCGTTTTTTTTCGGACGCACTTCCTTGCGTGCGAAGATGTAGCTCTTGGGTCCCAGCAGTCAGGGGGCGAATCATTTTTTCACGAAATACGGTGGCCCGTTCGGTGGGTCCCCGCTGTGAGGTGGAGTAATAATTATTTTGCACGTAATAAGGAGGCACTTCCTTGCGGCTGTCGTGGACCCAACTGTCAGCCTATCCACGTACAGTCCACGTCCGATGGAAGTCGTTCCTTGACCATGTTGACCACGCCGCGCCGAGAGCACCACGGCGGTGGGCGACGACGAGGCCTAGGAAGGGGCGGCGGAGCCGGGGAAACGCGGCGGTGGATGCACACGCGGAGAGAATACGAGGTTCACTGGTTGGTTGCGCTACCGTCGCCGCAGAGAATAACAGGGGTGTGGGTGAGTGGAGGGATGGCACGGCCAGCGGTGGGAGTAGTAAGGCGGTGAGGCCTCCGCGGCAGCACAGCCGGCCACGGGAGGCAGGAGCAGGCGGCACGACCGGCGCTGCTTTGGGCGGCTGGAGCAAGAAGACCAGAGGTTGAAGAAGCACGACGGCCGTTGGATGGACATCATACGGTCACTGCAGCTAGAATCGTTTATATTGACTAAGTTGACAAATCCCTTGGTACGTCAACTTAGTAGGCCCAGGTCGACTTCGAAGCAGTGCGCCCGGATGTCGGGGAGGCATCATTTTTTTGGCGGGTGAAGCTAGAATATCCGAGATTGAAGAAGAAGCACGGCATCCGTTGGATGGACATCTAACGGCCACTGCTGCTAGAACCGTGTGTTGACTATAAGTTGACAAAGCCTTGCATACGGTCAACTCTGTTTTTTTAGGGGACGCGTCAACTTAGTAAGGCCAGAAGTGTATGGCAGAGAACTTATATCCCATTTGAGATTTGTAAGAATGTGTAGCCCATTTTTGAATTCTAATGGAATTTACTACAGCCCATTTAAAGTTTTTTAAAAGTACAGCCCATTTCAACCAACCGTTCAAAAAAGAATTCAATAAAATTTCCCACATTTTGATGGGATCCGAAATATTTTATCCCGAAATTTCTAGTCAGATTAAATACAATTTCAATATAAATTTGTATTACGTAAAAATCCAACGAAACATTGCGCTCGCAACAATTAATGAAATTAAAAATTTCAATATCCAAAAATAATAATTTATAAAGTAATCACGTGTTTGGTGCATTTTTTTATAGTTATTGCCCAGTTTTTACAATTACATCCCATTTATTATTTCTTAAAGCCCATTTTCTTTTTAAGCCTAATGCATCCCTCCTAGGAAAGATTTACAGCCCAGCGGGGCGGAGAATAACAACTTGACCTTTCCTGGGTATTCCTAAAAAAAAGTATAGCTGGGCTAGCCATTTTCAGCTTGAAAAAAATTAATATCTGGGCTGGATATCTGGCCTGGGCTAGACGGGCCACAACCCACCAAGTTAATACCTGCAGCAATTTTTTCGTTGTTGTTCAGAGGAGAAAAATTAATATCTGGGCTAAACATCAAAAAACTCTGCACAGATACTGCTCAAGCTGCTTGGTCCCAGCTGTCAGCCGCTTCTTGTGAAATTCTCTCGTTTATTGACTACTCCAGGAGGTTGAAAATGGTGTGGGATCGTGATGTCAGGAAACCAGGAGGAAGCAAAATAAAATATATATATATATATATATATATATATATATATATATATATATATATATATATATATATATATATATATATATATATATAATAAGGAGGCACTTGCGTACGTGAGGCTATGGACCTGGTGGGTCCCCATTGTCATCCTCTCCAAGTAAAGTCATCTCTCGCTCGCTGCCGCTTCCGCCAAAAGCAGTCGGCGCCCCGCCCCGCTTCCGGTGCAGGCGATTGCTCCGCCTTCAAACGACACAAGCGCTTTCCGTCCGTCCATCTGCCGCCCACATTAATGATACGCGGTTGCCGAGGCGGCTACTCCGGCGCCACACGTCCGTCCCTCCTCCCGCCCACCATTGCTATATAAACTGCTGCGCCGGCCATAGCCGTAGTCATCCGCATCCGTTCCCTTTCTCCTGTCCACACCACTACTGCCCATCATGGCTTCCTCGCGCTCCAGCGCTCTTCGGGACGGGCGGACGATGGACCACAAGGAGATGGCAGCCATTGCTGCCGACCGGCTGGCCAGCAGGCAGCCGGAGGACGACGACGTCCCAATGGAGAACATGGTAGTCGACGATCCAACGCCAACCCCCTCCTCCGCGCCATTCTCGCTGGTGCATTGCACCATGACCATCGGTGAGGCCCGTGCCCAATATATGGACAGGGTGAGGCGGATGCGTGAGGAGTAGTTCTGGGAGGCGCGGGCCGACGCCGCCTACAACCACCATCTCCTCCAGGAGCACCTGCAGGCGGAGGAGCAGATCGCAGCGGAGCGGGCGGAGCAGGAGGCGTTGCTCGACTCGTATCGCTCCGCCCGCAAGGGCCGCCTCGAGCGCTGGCGGTACCGCATTCGGGTGGCGAAGGCTGCGGCCGCCTACAAAGAGGCTAGCAAAGAGGGCGATGAAGCGGGCGAGGCGCTGTTTGGCGAGACCGAGGGCGAGGCGCAGAGGATGATGCGGCTCGGCGAGTCCCGCTCGCTGGCATCGGCGAGGAAGAGGGCATCGCCCGGCTCAGCCGAGGCCCCACCTGCCGACAGCGTGGGGGAGGATTTCCACCACTCCGCTGAGGCGCCGCCCGCCGGCAACGAGACAGAGGACATCGCCGGCTACGCCGAGGCTCCTCCCCGCTGCCAACGAGGCCGCGCCACATAGAAAACGAGGAAGAGTAGAACATGGTAGGTCGTCGCTGCTCGGGTCCAAGTAAGGCCACCGCTGCTACCCTCCGGTTGAAGCCAAGCTAGGCGGGTTGACCATTAACGGCCGGTTAGCTTCTTGGCGGCGACGTGGAGTCGGAGAGTTGCGCTGGAGAAAACGCTGCTTCTACTTAGCTGCTGGTGTAGTTGGCTGACTAACACGTGGGCCCAACAGGCCACATGTCGATTCATAACTGCACCTCTGATTAAGTCTTGAAGCTTCTGTTTGGCTCAGCGGGACACAAGTGGGTAACCGGTTAATTAATTATACCTCAGTAGCACCTTTTTAGTTGAAGAATGTATGAAATGTAATGAAATCCGGCATGTTTATATGAAATCCGACCGTGTATTAATGAATTTATTTGATTAGTTCAATTCTGTATCACGGCATTGGATGAACATGCAAAACAATACGTACTAGCATTATTCTGGGGTGATCACCTCGTTTGCAGCAGTTTCACATGTACTCCCTCCGGTCCTTTCTAGTCGCATACAAGTTTTATCTGCGGTCAAAGTATCTCTACTTTGACCAATCTTATCTAAAAATGTATGCACTTTCACAATGTGCGAAGTAAAAAGGAACAGAAGGAGTACAAAGAGTTTGAGCAGCTTTTTAGCGTTTCTGTACATTGCAATCAAACACACAGGCCTGGCAATTCATAGAAAACATTCAAAACAATCGACGATTATGCATCTTAGCGACTCACATGTCAGAGGCAATATTTACTTCACAACTAAAGAATAAAGAAAAAATTGATCGACGCTGCTGATAGCAAAGGGCGTCCCATTCGAAAATATCAAAGCGCATGTCTTGCTAAAATCAATGAGCAAAATTTGACAAGGTTGTCCCATTCCAAAATATCAAATGCCTACGATTGTGGAATGGGCAGGGTTTGCCATCAGTTCGGACAGTGACGTGGCACCTCGTGCTAAATAAACCAGCTGTTCTTTTTGTGCAGTTCCACCAAAATCAACCAAATTCGCGCGTAGCTTGTATGATTTCGCCCTTATATGTTGCAACGCCTTGAACTTATCGGCACCTCCTTTCTTGTGGTGGAAATGAATGATTCGATGTATTCATGAACATTTTGTGCAGTTCCCATTGAAATCAAGCTGAGCACCCCTATTTGCACAAATACAAAAAAGTGATTAGTATAAAGCAAACTGTATTATGATTTCACAGTTTCAACAGGCACATACATGGTCCATGTAGAGCACACTTTTAGAAAAATGGAAATCACCAGAAGGAATCCTAGAACAACATTGTACTCGCGCATCACAGCAAAAAATGGAGATTTGTCAGTCCTTCTGAGCTGAAGTTAGTTTGGTCTTGTGGGGAGTAATGTAACCATCCTTCAACTGCTCCTTCTGATGAGAAGATAGACAGGGCTTCTTCATCCTGGCATAATCGGAACTAGTCACTTGACGTACTCCATATTCTTCTTCAAAGGAAGATGATCCTGTTGTGCAAAGACAAGAGGACTACTAAATGCTAGCATCCATGTTTGCTCGAAAAAAGGAAAGGAAATATTTAAAACAACACGGATGAAGCACTTCTCAAGGACAATACCACTTTTTCATGACAAGTATCTAAACAGTAGCACAACACCAATAGAGATGACAAAGCTCAATCATATGGATGAAATCGGTGGTAGTACCAACCTTTGTCGGGAGGCTGATTGTGTAGAGCATCTGATGAAGCACTTCTCCGGAACCATCATTTGCTATCTACGGGGTGGCCATGCTTACTATATACTCCTCGATTAGTTAAATGTTTCCAACATCTTCTTGTGCAGTTCCACTAAAATATATGGTATCTTCAAAGAAGATCCTGTTTGCACAAGTAGAGATAATTACGTATGGCATCAAATCAGTGGCAAAACAATTGCTCGTTCCAGCCATAGCAATAAAATAAGATGCAAAACTATATCATTACTTGTGTCATCACAGTTCTAGTGCTTCATTAAAGCACCGGGAGTTGATTTTTGTTTTTCTTCCGCTTGTTCTACCCCTTCATCACTTGGTTCAATAACAGACAAGCTTTGCCTTCAATGTAAGATTTGGCATGTCAATTAGGGAGCACAAGTATAGTACTAAACTTAATTTTCTGATGAAAGTGGCAAAATACAGGCCAGCAGTTGTGAAATATCCTTATCTTACCTCAATGGGATATTACGGTGCACATCTGATTGGAAGTCTTGTCTCCATTTGTGCAGTTCACTAAAATCAAGCAACATTATCGTACAAGTAGCACAACATATGAAAGCACACTGCAGAATCATGTGAAAGAAGGCTAATCTTGACCTCTCATGATGCGGAATTCAAACAACTCACAAGAAGAAGATATGAACCAAATTAAGCCTTAACGGATAGGAAGTAAGATCTCCTCTTGTGCAGTTCCACTAAGATCAAGTAATCAAGCAACGTTGTCGGTGTGACATTTTGGTTGAACTGCACAAAACACTCTTAAAACAAAAGTGTTTTGTGCGGTGCAACAAAAGGTCACAATGGCAATAAGGTGAAGTAGATAACCTGTTTTACAGAGGTGCAAAGGAAACAACTAGTGGTCAATAATGGTGGATGACACGAAGCCAACAAAAGAAGCATCTACCTTATCTAAATGGGAAAGAAAGCAAGATAGTAGCATTTCTCAAGCGGGGCATTGATTAATATTAACATAGAGATTATATTAACAATAAAATTCGTTAAACATGTAATTTTCTTTTAAGCGTGGCATTGCATCAATTTTCCAGCGGCATTATTAGAGGTGTTTGTTTACGAGGGACATTTTGGTGTAGGGACTAAAAAACTCCGTGTCGGTCCCATCTAAACCAAACAGGAGGGAGTTTTAGGGACTAAAAGTGGGCATTTGGGACTAAAGAAAGAAGACCCGAGGAGTCTTTTGGGACTTTTCCAACAGTTGCCCTGCCACGCATCGCACCTTGTTTCTATTAGTTCATTACTAGGGGTAACATGGTCTTTTAGCATGTCATTTAATAACCTCTAGTCCATGTTTAGTCCCTGGAACCAAGCAGGTAGGGACTAGGAGTTTTAACCAAACAGGGCCTTAGATTACCAACAGCTAATGAGTTGCAGGGACGGTGGGCCACCAGCACCATGTGCATCTACCGATGTCTTGTGGTCATGCACAGTCTGTTGCAACAAAGAACAAACAACCAAGGAGAATATTTGTGTT
This sequence comes from Aegilops longissima, assembly GCA_021605205.1. Lineage (NCBI taxonomy): Eukaryota > Viridiplantae > Streptophyta > Magnoliopsida > Poales > Poaceae > Aegilops > Aegilops longissima. Next base: position 678,966,762 of record CM038682.1, on the reverse strand, counting down.
GGTCCCAGTTTTGTTATCTTTAGACACCTTTCCCTATGTGAGTGCAGCAAATCTAGTCCTGCTCAAACTCTACAGCCTTGTCCCTTCCTTTCCTTCTTGAACTTGTACTTTCTCCCCTTCCTTTCCTCTTTGAACCACGTCCTAAATTTATGTGATACAACTTTCCCCACTACTTTCCCACATTCCTTTCCTCTTTGAACCACGTCCTAGATTCATGCTATACAACTTTCCCCCTTCATTTCCTCTTTGAACCACATCCTAGATTCATGCTATATATACAACTTTTCCCACTACTTTCCCCCACTCCTTTCCTCTTTGAACCACGTCCTAGAATCATGGTATGCATGCAGCTAGAGCAATGCATGTGGAGTAAGTAAATTATATCTTAAGTTTCTTGGGGCGTGGTTCTGTGGGCGACGGGACGGCGGCAAAGAAGAAGGGGTCGGAGGCCCTCCCGCGCCGCCGCTGGGTGGAAAGTGAACAACTGTGCCGGTAGTGGATTCCCTCCCTCGCCGACGGCGACAGTGTTAAGCCTCCTTCCCTTCTCGGCGGACAGATCCTGCCGGCTCTTTGAGTAGCAGTGAGGGGAGAGAGAGAGGCCAACGAAGTCTTGTTTAGATCTGGAGAGGGCGAGAGAGTGTGAAGAGAGCAACGACAAGCGCTGAGACTCTAGCGGGAGAGGGCGAGAGAGTGTGAAGAGAGCAACTACAAGCGTTGAGGCTCCAGCGTGTATATATATACTGGAGAGAGAGTGTGAAGCGTGCAAACCCTAGAAAACATTTTGACCAGTCAAAGAATCCTCCTGGCAAGGATTATGCTCAAGTTTAGTTATCGAACCCGAGACCTCAAGTTTGATGAGCGAACAGGCTAACCAGCTACACAACCCTCCCGTTATGTTCAACGAGAGGAAAATAACCTTTTATACATTCCTGCATTCGTGTGACAAGCATGTCGTGTTTTTTTGTGTGTGTGGGAGTCATTGGGATTTCAATCATAATCGTGTCATGTGGCTTTGGTGGTAAGACTATCCACAGTGGTGCAAAAATAATGCAGCCTTAGTCACCTTACCTCTCTCCACGTAGTACGTTGGGTCCCACCAGTCAGAGGGTGAAACAAACAAATTAATAAGAAAAATTAAAAGCGCCAGCGGTGTATCTTACCTCACACATCTCGCTACTGCTCGGGAACACTGTCCAATTGATCCCTCTGTTCGCTCACGTACTATTTTAAGTGAATCCTTATTATAACACGCACACAAATTTTGGGCACTTGTATTTGACTTAAGTCAGTGTGTCACCGTATCTCATATACTTACTACTCCCTCCGTCTAGGTGTAATAACTCACGTTAGAAGGTGCAACGGGACCAAGGTGCGTGCGTGTGCGTGTGTGTGTTTAACAGCATGTGTGTGTTAGAGTGCGACAGATCGACCTACTCCAACAAAGAGATGATGTGTAGTGTACGATTTTAGCCGCAAGAGTCGGTGCATCCTCTCGTTTCCGGGCGTGTCCGGTAGGGACATGCGGACAGCTGCCACACCCGCTCCTGACCAGCCTGGCCCACCCAAAGCCCCTCCATTGCCCGCGTGCGCTTCCCGCCCGAAACGGTCAGCGCCGCTCCAAAGAATCGGTGTCGCATTCATGCCCGGGCAGAGCGGACGCGACCTCTCACTGGCGCAAGAGTGATGGTTGCTTCGTCCGTCCAACTTACTGCTGGGTCTATGTGATTTGATGGCTCATTGGTCTTTATTACTGAGGTGGTAGGACTGTTGGATGTCCCACGCTTTCGGCGTACTAGATTACAATTTTCTCCATTCTTACAGCGGAGGAGTGCAAGAGCAGTGAAAACACGCAGGCTCACTGATTACATGGCCCACCTCACACTATCACCGTGCGACACCTAACTCTTTACATAGTACTCCCTCCGTTCCTACATATTACTAGATGAGTCCCCACGCGTTGCCGCGAAACAGCGGTATATCTCTCTGCGCAAAATTATCGATTTCATAGAACTAAAAAAACTCTATAACCGCATGACAAATGTGGTAGCCAAACTAAATAAACTCCCATCATCATTTAGATCATCCCATGTAAGGAAAAAAGATCAGCCAACTCCTACTGCATAATGGGATTATATTTTTCTTTTTGACATGTTAATGGGACTTAAAAGCTCACTTACATGCATCCTACCGGTGCATGCTCGCAAGCAGACATGTTGTTGTGATTTAAAACCCACTCACATGCATGTGCCACGGTATTTCTGCATGCTTGCATGTGGCTTAGTGCGGAGCCTCCCAACGTCTAGATCAGACGGCTACTATGGACTGATTTACTTCATCTAATGGCTACATCAATTTTGATGATGTGGCTCAAGGAGAGGATAGAGAATTCCTAGTAGTGGGGGCTAGCTATTACTAGTAGATAAGTCTTTGTAGAGATTCCACTAGGTGAACTACATACGGAACAAAATGAATGAATCTACACTTAAAATGCATCTATATACATCCGCATGTGGTTCATGGTGAAATCTCTACAAAGACTTATATTTAGGAACGGAGGAATTACTAGTATAGTATGTCTTTGTAATTTATCAGTGAGATAAATTTGCACAATGCTATGAAGCTTCCGACTTCTGTTACATGTATCTTGCGTCCAAGGTTGCCCGTTGCAACATTTCATCAAATACAAAGGAGACTAACATGCATGCTATTGCATCTCAATGATTGACAGATCATAGCAAATATGTACTCCCTCCGTTCCAAAATAAGTGTCTCAACTTTGTGCAAACTTTAGTACAAAATTGTACTACTACTAAAGTTGACACTTATTTTGGAACAGAGGCAGCAAAGAAAAAAACGATCCCTGCAGTCCCTAGACCTTAAACCGTGAACCCTGACCAGCCTTCAATTTGCTGGCAACGTTCGAGCTTCCTAATAAATGAAGTTCGCAACCTTTTGACCATCGGATCATTTTGTGCAGTTCCACCAAAATCAAGATGAGCATCCCTGTGGCAAAGAAATTGAAGAAGCGTGATTAGAATAAGATTACTGGGACTAGTTGATGAGACATAAACTCATCACAAATACAATACGTAGAAGCCAGTAGAGGTATGTGCGGGGCAAAGAAGTAGAGAAATATCCACAAGGAGTGATGTGGGCAGCTGGAGCAGTGGTGCAAGCCGGCTGTAAAAGGGAGTTGTACCTGAGGGACGTAGCTCAACCTTGAGGAGGGCGGCGGGAGGCGGCAACTGCCCACGTCGCGGCAGTGAGCAAGGGATGAAGGCAACCTCACCGGCTTTGTGAGAGAGAACGGCGGGGACCCCTGATCGGGACGTGCCGGCGGTGGGTTTCGCCCGTCGGCGGCAACCACCGCATCTACACTAAGCATCCACCCCTTCCCCAAGCGGGCGTAATCCGCCGGGATGTTAGAGATGTGGCGCGATCGTTTTGTGCGAGAGAGTGTGAAGCGAGCAACCCCAGCAAGCAACCGTGTAGGCTGGCCCGTCGACTATGTATATAGTGGGCGGTTTCCTTTTCTCTCCATATGAACCTATCATATTGCGTATGTGCCATTGAAGAAAAAACTTTATTTATAAATGGCGCGGCACCTACTACTCGTTCTCCTATAACCTTGCGATTGGCATCTCCAAAATATTAACCTTGCGATTGGCTCTTAGCCTCTTGAAGTCGAGCAATAATGGTAGTGCAGTATATATCGTTCTGGCTATATGAGACCGAATGAATTGCTGCACGTCCACCACGTGGGCGAGGGTCGAGGGCGAGGAGAGTGCTACATATGGAGCAAAATGAGTAAATATACACTCTAAAATACGTCTATATACATCAGTGTTTGGAGTATGTACTAGTAGTTCATATTGAAATCTACTAAAGGACATATATATTCCAAACAATATGATATAATCTCTATAACCAAGGTAGTAGGGACGACGAGTAAGCGGAGGAGTAGTAAATTTTCTCCTCGTCCTGCGAGCCACAGCAGCATGGGCGGGGGGCGGCGTAAGGCGGAGCAAGCTTCACCTCATCCTGCGAGCCACCGCGCCCGTGGGCGGGGGAGACGGTGTACTAAGGAAGCTTCTCCTCGTTCTATGAGTTGACGGGACACATCAAAAGTCTTGCCTCTAAGGTAGGCCCCACATGGTTTGCCTCTTTTTTTAACATAACACGTCAAGTCACAATTTGTTTGTTCACCCGTGGTAGACGATCCTCCCTCCACCAAGTGGACAACCAGTACACGTGCCAAATTACCACGTGGGCTGCCTTTTTCGTACAGAATTGAGCTCCACCGTGTACCCGCACGGGTGTGGTTGGGAAAGAGACGGGAGTACGTGCGTCGTGCATGCACCTCTTCTCTTCCTACATGTCCCCCACCTACGTGGGTGTGACGCCCCAAGACCGGAGCTTCAGTTGCCTTCCAGGGTTTCCGAGTTTTGTCGTGTGGTTTGTTTTGTTTTTGCATTGCATCATGTCATCATGCCATCATATCATTATTTTTTTTAAACTCTTCTAAATAAGTCGTATGGATCTTTCGGTCCATTTAAACCGAGGGATTCACATGGTGTTTTCTCTTTATAACATATCCTCCTAATAGTTATGGAGCTATTATAATATTCCATTAATTTGGAATTCACCATAACCCACTTGCATATTAAATCCCATGCCTTTTTCTGCTCCGAGTTTACCTCAAACCTTGCCATTTTATTCTATCATTTTCCGGAGTTCCACCAAAAATCCTTGGATCATTTTTGTTAAATTCCTCATATTTTTATGAGTCCGGGAAAATAATCCCCATGTCCAAATTCTTTCCCTAACCCTCTCGTTCTTTTGTCTCTCTTTATTTATTTTTCTGCTAAATATATTTGGAGAGAGAGAGAGAGAGAGGAGCTAGGCCCAGCCGGCCCCTGGCCATTTCCTCCCTCGGGCCGGCCCTTTGTGGCCCAAGGCCTCCCAGCCCACCTAGCGCCTCCCCTCTGGGCCTCCCAACTCCCCCTCGGCCCAGTCCAACCTAACCCTAGCCCCAACCGATCCCAGCCCCAGCAGCCCTCTCCCTCTCGTTCCGTGGCCGCCCACCACTCCCTCGATCCCATCTCTCTCCTCGACCCCCTCCTTCTCCACAGCATCGCCACGAGAGCAGAGCTCCAGCAGCGTTGACCGCCCGTCCTCGCCGCCCTCCCGTCCGGATCCAGCCACCTCTCCGTCCCGTCGCCTCTCCACCGCGCCCGCGCCTGGTCTTCTCCAAGCCGGCCCCTTCCTCTCCTCCTCCATGGCGCCCCCTTCTCGAGCGCCCCGGCGCCAGGCCCCATCTCCTTCTCCTGCGGCCTCCTCCTCGTCCTCCCTCCACCAGCGAGCCCCGCGGCCCGCGCCCGGCCTCCGCAGCACATCCGCGTCGTCGCCCTCCCATGGCGCGCGCCCGCCAACTCCGGCGGCCCTCGGGCCGGATCCGCCGCGCCTCAACCCTCCGGCCGCCCTCGGCCTCCCCTCGAGCACCCGAGCCCTGCTCCACCACCATACGCGCCCGGCCTCCTGCGTCCTCGCCCGGCGACCCTCGCTGCTCCCTGCGGCCGTGGCTCTTCGGCCGCCAAGCCCCTTCAACTCCGGCGCCCCTGCCTCGGGAAGCCCTGCCGCTGCCCTGCTCCAGCTCGTGGATTCGCCGAGCCCTGCCATGGCTAAGGATTTCTTTGTGCATCGCCGGGAGCTCCTCAAATGTTGCCCTGTACACCGTTTTGCTGCTACCGAACCGGAAACGACAAGTACCCCGACAACGTATACATCTACACCGAGAAGACCGGACCGACAAGTACCACGACTTACGGCGCCCGAACGACCACCGAACCGGAAACACCAAGTACCTCTACCGTCGTCTCCGGAAACGTCAAGTACCCCTACGCATGGAGACGCTAAGTCCGTTTCGGGATTCTTCAAGTACCGCTACCGTCGATCCGAACATCTTCGTAAACGAACGTGAACCACTACCGTCGACCCTCGAAGACCCCGTGGACCCCGAACATCCACGGGACTTGTACAACTACTTCCGATGACGAGATGTACCACAACCATCGAACGAGAACGTCTACTTCCCCTACGCCGTGTACCACTACCATCGAACGTGAACAACGACTTCCTCTCCGAACGTGTACCCCTACTTCCCTCGGTGATCATCGCGAGAACGACTACTTCCTCTACTTCCCTCGACAACGCGAACCGTCCCGTTTGAACGTTCCGAAGGTATAACCCGCGATGAGATGCACGATATGTTTGCACCGTGTCCGAATCATCCTTGCGATGCCCCTCTTTTGCCATGCCATCGTTCCGTGGGAACCCGGAATCCGGGATCACCCCACCATCTTGCATGACTCGCTTCCGTCACGCTTTCCTTTGCACCGATATCTCGATTGAGTTATCGGAACCGATATGATGCCGTGGCACCATTTTCGGATTCGTTGCCGTGGCACCCCTTTCTTCCACCACGGTGACATAATGCTTCATAACATGCTCATGATAACGTTTTCATAATATTGCGTAAACTTGTATATGTCATCCGCATCATGTTAACAACAATTAAAATGCTTATAATTGTTGGTTGCATTAATGTGCTAATATGCCATGCTAAAATGCTTTATTTCATAACTTAATAACCGTAGCTCCATTTTAAATAAATTATATATGTAAATGGGGTAGAAAAATGCCTAGTTTAACATGGTGTACTTGCTTTGCATGTTTAACAACTCTAAAATATGCTTTAGGTCAGATCTGTTCCGAATCCATAATTTGCATATGAGGATTTTTCCGGAATTGTTGTTGTTGTTTCCGGCCTCATTTAAACTTGCCTAGATAGGTAGTTTCGTTTTGCTTCACCCTCTTGCCATGTTTAACAACATTTAATATTGTTGAGTACCTAATCGGGAGAGAACTAAATAATTGATGTGGTGCTTTGTCAATATGCAACCCGTTGCATATTGAGCTCCACTTAACTTGTAGTGTTGTTTGTGCATATTGCCATGCCATGCCTCATTTAAACCGGACATGCATCATACTTGATTGTGCATCATGCCATGTTCATGTGATGGTTGTTTTACTATGATGTTTGCTTCTTTCCGGGTTGCTTCTCTCGTTAGCTTCGGTTTTCGTTCCGGAGTTGTGAGGATTCATTCGACCTCGTCCGTTTGTCTTCTTCATGGATTCGTTCTTCTTCCTTGCGGGATTTCAGGCAAGATGACTATACCCTCGAAATCACTTCTATCTTTGCTTGCTAGATGCTCGCTCTTTTGCTATGCCTATGCTACGATGCCTACCACTTGCTTATCATGCCTCCCATATTGCCATGTCAAACACCTAACCATCCTTTCCTAGCAAACCGTTGTTTGGCTATGTTACCGCTTTGCTCAGCCCCTCTTATAGCGTTGTTAGTTGCAGGTGAAGAAGAAGTTTGTTCCTTGTTGGAACATGGAGATGTTGTTCCTTGTTGGAACATGTTTACTTGTTGGGATATCACAATATATCTTATATTATTAATGCATCTATATATTTGGTAAAGGGTGGAAGGCTCGGCCTTATGCCAGTGTTTTGTTCCACTCTTGCCGCCCTAGTTTCCGTCATATCGGTATTATGTTCCCGGATTTTGCGTCCCTAACGCGGTCGGGTGATTTATGGGACCCCTTGACAGTTCGCTTTGAATAAGACTTTTCCAGCAAGGCCCAACATTGGTTTTACCATTTGCCTCACCTATGCCCTTTTCCTTGGGTTTCGGAGCCCGAGGGTCATCTTTATTTTAGCCCCGGGCGGTGCTCCTTCGAGTGTTGGTCCGAACCGAGCAGATCTGCGGGGCCACCCTCGGGCAACTCGAGGGCTGGTTTTACTCGTAGGCTGACTTATCCGGTGTGCCACGAGACCGAGGTACGTGCGACTCCTATCAGGATTTGTCGGCACATCCGGCGGCTTTGCTGGTCTTGTTTTATTGCTGTGAAATGTCTTGTAGCCGGATTCGAGACTGATCGGGTCTTCCGGGAGAAGGAATATCCTTCGTTGATCGCGAGAGCTTATCATGGGCTAAGTTGGGACACCCCTGCAGGGTTTGAACTTTCGAAAGCCGTGCCCGCGGTTATGTGGCAGATGGGAATTTGTTAATGTCCGGTTGTAGATAACCCGAAGTTGATCTTAATTAAAATACACCAACCGTGTGCGTAACCGTGAGTGTCTCTTTTCGGGGTTGATCGAAAGGAGAACACGGTGTTGGAGTTATGTTTGACGTAAGTAGTTTCAGGATCACTTCTTGATCATAGTTGTTCGACCGTGCTTTGCCTCCTCTTCTCGCTCTCTTTTGCGTATGTTAGCCACCATATATGCTAGTCGCTTGCTGCAGCTCCACCTCCCTACCCTGTCCTACCTTTAAGCTTAAATAGTCTTGATCTCGCGGGTGTGAGATTGCTGAGTCCCCGTGACTCACAGATACTTCCAAAACCAGTTTGCAGGTGCCGATGGAACCGTGCAGGTGATGCACCTGAGCTCAAGGAGGAGCTCGACGAAGATCTTGTTCATTGTGTTGTTTCGTTTCAGCTGATCAGTAGTGGAGCCCAGTTGGGACGATCGGGGATCTGTGTAGCATTTGGGGTAGTCTTCTTTTATTTTGGTTCCGTAGTCGGACCTTGATTGTATATGTATGATGTAATGTTTTACTCATGTATTGTGTGAAGTGGCGATTGTAAGCCAACTATGTGTCTCTTTCCCTTATGTATTACATGGGTTGTGTGAAGATTACCTCACTTGCGACATTGCTTTCAATGCGGTTATGCCTCTAAGTCGTGCCGACACGTGGGAGATATAGCCGCATCGAGGCGTTCAAGTTGGTAATCGAGCCTTCCCGACTTAGGAGCCCCTACTTGATTGTTTTCTTGGCGTTGTTGAGTCTAGAATGGAAAATGTTTTGAGTCTTAGGATTATATATATCGAGAGTAGGATTCTTTTTACTCCTCGGTCCCTTAAATCGCTCTGGTGAGGTATCTGACGTAGAGTTTTGACTTTTCTCTCCTCAAATTTCACTAAAAATTTTTTTAGGATCACGTGGGTATCTTGGAATCGTTCGATGGTTTTGTGGCGAGAACATTGTTCTTGGTGCCTCGACATTTAGGGGTTGTGGCGGTGTCCCGGGAGTTGAGCTCGAGGTGTTGTCGTCACAATTTTATCGTTGCAGATTCTGGAATACGAGTTTTACCGACATCGAAATCTCTTTTGTGCAGTTGTTGGTGAGATAACCTGATAGCCCGATCTTGTGGCGAGTCGGGAGTATTGCCATGACTTGTATAACGGATGTTTTTGAAGGTCGAGGTAAGCGATTTCGAGGATTTCTTGGTTATGTGTTGACGGATGGATACAATTGGATCTAGGTATTGTTAGTTTGGGTGATATATTTTGTGTCCCTGTATCCCCAACACCAGATTGCATAACCGAAAGTTTGGGAGTTTATAGGTGGGAATTCAAGTAGCTCCTAGAATATCTTTCCGTCAGATGCATGATATGGGATTGGGTAAATCTCTATCATATGTGTTTGTTCCGGCTCATTCTTGAAGCCAATCCTTTGTTTTTGTTCCGTTTTGTGGTATTCGAGTTGCTTCAATGCCAAGTGTTGATTCCATACCTCATTCTAAATGGTGTTCTCATATTGCTATGTGAATACTAATCCTTCTTGATCACTGAGCTTGTCATCTCAATTCTTTTCTCAACCGGCGTGCTTCTCTTCTAGTGGATCCGATCATTCCAACATTCGCAAGATCGATTCTAAGCTTTTTTCTCAACGGTGTTCGTTACAACCAACCCAAGTTGTTTGTTTTCCCGCCCTCCCCCCCCCTTTTTCTTCAAGGACTCAGATTTCTTAATCAAGTATCCATTTTTATTGAGTGAAGTTTCTTCATTCTTTTCCTTTAATGTTTTATCCGGTGATTTCTCATGAAGACGCTAAGGAAGCTTTAACCTTATCATTGTTCCATTCTTATTTTCTTCTCTGGTGGATTTAACTCAAGCCTTCAGTGTTGATCATATTCCTTTTCCTCGTTTCTAATGATTTCTCTTGCTGGTGCACCTCTTAATCATCCATTTCTCGCTATTCATTTGTTCCGGAGTGTTGAAGATAAATCAGAAGATTCTAGTTTCCATTCTCAATTCACTCAAGTTCTTTTGAGGATGCTATCTCATTCAAGCCATCTAATTCTACCGGTGCAATATCTATTTCAAGCAATCGTTCAACGGTGGTTCTTTTGAGTGGGCCCTAACCCACAGGTATTTTCCCAGGATCTTACCTGACTCTTTTATTTTCCCGGAACTATTCCCAAATCCTTTTCGAAGTTTGACGTAAGAATGATTTATCATCAGTCAAATGGCTTTCTCCAAGATCTTCCAAATTATTTCATTGTTGGTCCAACCTTTCTAATTTTCATTCCGGAGTGCTTCAACAATTCATGGTGATGTTTCTCGTCGTCATTCTCGAATTTTGAAGACTGAAGATGAGTTTCTTTTTAATCTCGCTCCTTTCTCTTCAAGATTCTTGGTTCTAGTTTGATGCCATCCTCTCATAATTATTTTCGGTTGTGAGAATTCTTTTAACCCACCCGGAGCAATTCAGGAGTCTTTTCAGTTTGATTCTCCGGAGCCCATCATCTCAGAATTATTCATTCCAGCTTTCAACTCTTGTTTTCCAAATCCCACCGGTGGTTCCATCAATACCTTCTCAAGTTTTGCGCTATATCTCTATCTGTAATCATTTTTTTCAATGAGAATAAGTAGTATGCCTAATCCTTTGCTTGTCATCAATTTAATTGGTGAAGGATACGCATAACATAATTCTTATTCTTGTTTCATCGAGTAAGTGCAATTCCTTATTCCGGAGGTTCATCAAAATTCTTGATTTCATTTGTTCATCTTTTCTTATCCGAAGCTCCAAGTTTTCTATATTTTCTCATCGCGAAGCTCCACCTTATCACTGCAAGGTTTCACCTTGTGTTGTCAATTTCTCTTTCTTTCTATCATCCTTTTATTACCGGAGTTCTTCATAGAGGCTCTACATGATGGTTCGTCAAGGATTCTTTTCATTCGTCAATTGTTCATCAAGATTTCTCGCGGAGTTAAGATCCGTCAAGCCATACTCAAAATTGAACATGGTGCTCAACACATGTTTTGTTTTGAGGAGTTCAAGTATTCTTCTTCTTGCATTCCGAAGTGCAATTCGTTCTACCTTATCATTTGAGGTGGTGTTATGTCATTCTCGACAATTTGAGTTCGTGTTTCATGATTCACATGTTGTCAAGAATGAGGTATTTTAAATCCATCAATCTCTTCATTGGAGTTATCTTGGGCTATATTTCACCTAAAGCTTTCCCTAAGGATTGTTGCTAATTATGGTGCTTATTAATGACCCAAGTTCTTCATTTGTCCTCCCGGTGAAATAAGTTTCTCGTCTCCTTGTTGTTATCAATCCAATCGTTTGTTTCCGTTGGTGGCAGAATTTCACCTCGTTTTGTAAAGATCATGTCCTTTTCCTTGCTTATCGTTTTTAACCGGAGTGTTGTGTCTATCGTTCCTCTTTTAACCGGAGTCTCATCCAGGTGCTTTCCTTTTGCCTAGTTCATGTTCAATTCCTTCCATTTTCAGTCGGAGTGCTGCCCAAATTTTATCAATCTTATTCCTTCTCGATCTAGTTTTAACCGGAGTGGTTTCAGTATTTATCTTATCACTAAACCTCTTGGTTTTCGTCGTATCCCTTGTTCCTCTTTTCTAACAGAGTGTTTTCAACTTTCTTCATCTTCGTTGTTTTCTTTCTTTCATTTTGTTCAACCTCTCAAGGTTCTTTGGTTTCATTCGTTTGTCAAAGAAGCAACTTTGTTTTACCTCTTCCTCTTCCGCTTTTCTCCGGTGCCATCCTAGATCTCGGGCGAGATCCTCTCGTAGTGGTGGAGTGTTGTGGCGCCCCAAGACCGGAGCTTGATTGCCTTCGGGGTTTCGAGTTTTGTCGTGTGGTTTGTTTTGTTTTTGCATTGCATCATGTCATCATGCCATCATATCATTATTTTTTTTAAACTCTTCTAAATAAGTCGTATGGATCTTTCGGTCCATTTAAACCGAGGGATTCACATGGTGTTTTCTCTTTATAACATATCCTCCTAATAGTTATGGAGCTATTATAATATTCCATTAATTTGGAATTCACCATAACCCACTTGCATATTAAATCCCATGCCTTTTTCTGCTCCGAGTTTACCTCAAACCTTGCCATTTTATTCTATCATTTTCCGGAGTTCCACCAAAAATCCTTGGATCATTTTTGTTAAATTCCTCATATTTTTATGAGTCCGGGAAAATAATCCCCATGTCCAAATTCTTTCCCTAACCCTCTCGTTCTTTTGTCTCTCTTTATTTATTTTTCTGCTAAATATATTTGGAGAGAGAGAGAGAGAGAGGAGCTAGGCCCAGCCGGCCCCTGGCCATTTCCCTCCCTCCAGGCCGGCCACTGTGGCCCAAGGCCTCCCAGCCCACCTAGCGCCTCCCCTCCTGGGCCTCCCAACTCCCCCCTCCGGCCCAGTCCAACCTAACCCTAGCCCCAACCGATCCCAGCCCCCGCGCAGCCCTCTCCCTCTCGTTCCCGTGGCCGCCGCCACCACTCCCTCGATCCCATCTCTCTCCCTCGACCCCCTCCTTCTCCCTGGCATCGCCACGAGAGCAGAGCTCCCGCGCGCGTTGACCGCCGTCCTCGCCGCCCTCCCGTCCGGATCCAGCCACCTCTCCGTCGTCCGTCGCCTCTCCACGCGCCGCGCTGGTCTTCTCCAAGCCGGCCCCTTCCTCTCCTCCTCCATGGCGCCCCCTTCTCGAGCGCCCCGGCGCCAGGCCCCATCTCCTTCTCCTGCGGCCTCCTCCTCGTCCTCCCTCCACCAGCGAGCCCCGCGGCCCGCGCCCGGCCTCCGCAGCACATCCGCATCGTCGCCTTCCCATGGCGCCGCGCCCGGCCAACTCCGGCGGCCCTCAGGCCGGATCCGCCGCGCCTCAACCCTCCAGCCGCCCTCGGCCTCCCCTCGAGCACCCGAGCCCCTGCTCCACCACCATACGCGCCCGGCCTCCTGCGTCCTCGCCGGCGACCCTCGCTGCTCCCTGCGGCCGTGGCTCTTCGGCCGCCAAGCCCCTTCAACTCCGGCGCCCCTGCCTCGGGAAGCCCTGCCGCTGCCCTGCTCCAGCTCGTGGATTCGCCGAGCCCTGCCATGGCTAAGGATTTCTTTGTGCATCGCCGGGAGCTCCTCAAATGTTGCCCTGTACACCGTTTTGCTGCTACCGAACCGGAAACGACAAGTACCCCGACAACGTATACATCTACACCGAGAAGACCGGACCGACAAGTACCACGACTTACGGCGCCCGAACGACCACCGAACCGGAAACACCAAGTACCTCTACCGTCGTCTCCGGAAACGTCAAGTACCCCTACGCATGGAGACGCTAAGTCCGTTTCGGGATTCTTCAAGTACCGCTACCGTCGATCCGAACATCTTCGTAAGCGAGCGTGAACCACTACGTCGACCCTCGAAGACCCGTGGACCCGAACATCCACGGGACTTGTACAACTACTTCCGATGGCGAGATGTACCACAACCATCGAGCGAGCGTCTACTTCCCCTCGCCGTGTACCACTACCATCGAACGTGAACAACGACTTCCTCTCCGAACGTGTACCCCTACTTCCCTCGGTGATCATCGCGAGAACGACTACTTCCTCTACTTCCCTCGACAACGCGAACCGTCCCGTTTGAACGTTCCGAAGGTATAACCCGCGATGAGATGCACGATATGTTTGCACCGTGTCCGAATCATCCCTGCGATGCCCCTCTTTTGCCATGCCATCGTTCGTGGGAACCGGAATCCGGGATCACCCACCATCTTGCATGACTCGCTTCGTCACGCTTTCCTTTGCACGATATCTCGATTGAGTTATCGGAACCGATATGATGCCGTGGCACCATTTTCGGATTCGTTGCCGTGGCACCCCTTTCTTCCACCACGGTGACATAATGCTTCATAACATGCTCATGATAACGTTTTCATAATATTGCGTAAACTTGTATATGTCATCCGCATCATGTTAACAACAATTAAAATGCTTATAATTGTTGGTTGCATTAATGTGCTAATATGCCATGCTAAAATGCTTTATTTCATAACTTAATAACCGTAGCTCCATTTTAAATAAATTATATATGTAAATGGGGTAGAAAAATGCCTAGTTTAACATGGTGTACTTGCTTTGCATGTTTAACAACTCTAAAATATGCTTTAGGTCAGATCTGTTCCGAATCCATAATTTGCATATGAGGATTTTTCCGGAATTGTTGTTGTTGTTTCCGGCCTCATTTAAACTTGCCTAGATAGGTAGTTTCGTTTTGCTTCACCCTCTTGCCATGTTTAACAACATTTAATATTGTTGAGTACCTAATCGGGAAGAACTAAATAATTGATGTGGTGCTTTGTCAATATGCAACCGTTGCATATTGAGCTCCACTTAACTTGTAGTGTTGTTTGTGCATATTGCCATGCCATGCCTCATTTAAACGGACATGCATCATACTTGATTGTGCATCATGCCATGTTCATGTGATGGTTGTTTTACTATGATGTTTGCTTCTTTCCGGGTTGCTTCTCTCGTTAGCTTCGGTTTTCGTTCCGGAGTTGTGAGGATTCATTCGACCTCGTCCGTTTGTCTTCTTCATGGATTCGTTCTTCTTCCTTGCGGGATTTCAGGCAAGATGACTATACCCTCGAAATCACTTCTATCTTTGCTTGCTAGATGCTCGCTCTTTTGCTATGCCTATGCTACGATGCCTACCACTTGCTTATCATGCCTCCCATATTGCCATGTCAAACACCTAACCATCCTTTCCTAGCAAACCGTTGTTTGGCTATGTTACCGCTTTGCTCAGCCCCTCTTATAGCGTTGTTAGTTGCAGGTGAAGAAGAAGTTTGTTCCTTGTTGGAACATGGAGATGTTGTTCCTTGTTGGAACATGTTTACTTGTTGGGATATCACAATATATCTTATATTATTAATGCATCTATATATTTGGTAAAGGGTGGAAGGCTCGGCCTTATGCCTGGTGTTTTGTTCCACTCTTGCCGCCCTAGTTTCCGTCATATCGGTATTATGTTCCCGGATTTTGCGTCCCTAACGCGGTCGGGTGATTTATGGGACCCCCTTGACAGTTCGCTTTGAATAAGACTTTTCCAGCAAGGCCCAACATTGGTTTTACCATTTGCCTCACCTATGCCCTTTTCCCTTGGGTTTCGGAGCCCGAGGGTCATCTTTATTTTAGCCCCGGGCGGTGCTCCTTCAGTGTTGGTCCGAACCGAAAGCAGATCATGGGGCCACCTCGGGCAACTCGAGGGCTGGTTTTACTCGAGGCTGACTTATCCGGTGTGCCACGAGACCGAGGTACGTGCGACTCCTATCAGGATTTGTCGGCACATCCGGCGGCTTTGCTGGTCTTGTTTTATTGCTGTGAAATGTCTTGTAGCCGGATTCGAGACTGATCGGGTCTTCCGGGAGAAGGAATATCCTTCGTTGATCGCGAGAGCTTATCATGGGCTAAGTTGGGACACCCCTGCAGGGTTTGAACTTTCGAAAGCCGTGCCCGCGGTTATGTGGCAGATGGGAATTTGTTAATGTCCGGTTGTAGATAACCCGAAGTTGATCTTAATTAAAATACACCAACCGTGTGCGTAACCGTGAGTGTCTCTTTTCGGGGTTGATCGAAAGGAGAACACGGTGTTGGAGTTATGTTTGACGTAAGTAGTTTCAGGATCACTTCTTGATCATAGTTGTTCGACCGTGCTTTGCCTCCTCTTCTCGCTCTCTTTTGCGTATGTTAGCCACCATATATGCTAGTCGCTTGCTGCAGCTCCACCTCCCTACCCTGTCCTACCTTTAAGCTTAAATAGTCTTGATCTCGCGGGTGTGAGATTGCTGAGTCCCCGTGACTCACAGATACTTCAAAACCAGTTTGCGGTGCCGATGGAACCGTGCAGGTGATGCACCTGAGCTCAAGGAGGAGCTCGACGAAGATCTTGTTCATTGTGTTGTTTCGTTTCAGCTGATCAGTAGTGGAGCCCAGTTGGGACGATCGGGGATCTGTGTAGCATTTGGGGTAGTCTTCTTTTATTTTGGTTCCGTAGTCGGACCTTGATTGTATATGTATGATGTAATGTTTTACTCATGTATTGTGTGAAGTGGCGATTGTAAGCCAACTATGTGTCTCTTTCCCTTATGTATTACATGGGTTGTGTGAAGATTACCTCACTTGCGACATTGCTTTCAATGCGGTTATGCCTCTAAGTCGTGCTTCGACACGTGGGAGATATAGCCGCATCGAGGGCGTTTCAGTGGGTGTGTGAGAGAGATACAAACCGTGTTCGTGAGTGTTTTTTGTTTTGGGGTGGGGGTGGGGGTGGGGTGGGTGGTTGATTTCGTGAATTATTTGTGGGAATATGTGTCAATGACATCTCAAACAAAATTTTGCATGCAATGTGTGTGAAATGGAGGCCTATCCATATCATACATAGAGGGTCGGGCAATCCACGAGAAGAGAGGGATGGGTCATAGCTATCGATAGATTCGAAGAGAGGATCAAGTGGGTGGGTGCGAGATCGATGAAGAGAGCCATCGAAATTGTGTGTGTGTGCAAGTCAAAGATATAGGGCGACTGGCCTACTGAGCGTTAGAGGGCACATGTCAAGTTTGTGTGTGGGGGAGACATGACTAGGCGCTCGATGTATCGGTGTGTGTGGGGGGGGAGGGGGTGGGGGGAGGGGTAGGGAGAGGCCTAACTATAGAGGTAGAACGACTCGTATATGTGTTGAGAAGGAGAGACCCAGCTATGTCTTGAGGGAGATCGGTCGACATCCATACATAACTGAAGGACGGGAAATATGATGGGACAGAGAGAGAGAGAGAGGAGAGAGAGAGGGAGGGAGAGGGAGGGAGAGGGGTAGAGTGCTGGATGGGTGATGGAGTTGCTTCTCGGAGATGGTGGGAGAGGCCTACTAGAAAAACTGAGGGCGGAACTGCAATGTTATCAATAAGAGTGGGGATGTGTTTCTGTGTGTGCTTGTGCGTGATAGATCTGTCGGGATGCATCCATGGACGATGAAGGGGAACCATGTGTTTGGTAAGCAAACCTAACTAGATCAGTAGATCAATTGTTGTTTCTCGGAGGAAGGGAGAGACACAACTAATGAGGTAGATCGATCGATGTGTGGGTAAAAACGAGTTATAAGGACCTAGCTAGCTATATGTATAGCGAGAGACCGGTCGGTGTACATCCATTTGTTAGAGGCAAATAAGGCCCAGCAAGATGGATAGACAGAGAGAATGGAGCTAGGAGGTGGTGCGAGAGGCCCAACTACTAGCTAGATAGGGGAGGAGTGTCTGTTGTGAGATCGATGAAAAGAGGCGAGAGTTTACACGTGTGTCGACCGTATGAGAGACACGAGGCAAGGACACATAAAGGAGGAGATTGAAGGTGTGTGTGTATGTTGTAGGCAGGCATCATTTGGAGAGGTTTATCGATCGGTGTGTGTCGGAAAGGAGTTGTGGAGACTCTGGGAGAACGACCTAAAGAAAAAAATGAATGTGCCCGGTGGATAGAATGCCGAGGGAGGGGGAGGGCGAGGAGGGCATGTGCATGCACGAGAGGAAGTTAGTGGTAGCTACAAAGGTTAGAGGATTGTGTGGGTGTAAGAGACTAACAAAGATCATAATTTGATATGAAAGCGGATTCATATATTTGAACAGGATATCATAGTGTTTTAAACATTGCATGCATGAATATAGCGGTGATACAAGTGTTGTGCACGTGTTATACCATAATGTGATAATGCATGGCGTTTGCAACTCACAACTAAATGCCGAACAATCTAAACCATACTATACATCAAACAATCTCACATTTTATTTGAATTTGTGATAATGTGTGGCTTTTGCAGCTTACAACTAAATATCGAACAATCTAAACAATACTATATATCAAACATTCTCACATTTTATTTGAATTTGTGGTAATGTGTGGTGTTTGCAACTCACATCTAAATACTTGTAGGCGTAGGGGGCGGGGCACCAAACAGAATGTGATAAACACATTATACATATGAGACATGGTTTAGATTATGAAGATCTAGCTAGAGATAGAAATGTAATGTGATTTCTAATCAAAATAAAGTAGATTCAAAAAATCTAGTTCGAGTTCATATAGTACACATAGTTCATATGTAACTCGAGACTAATCATGTGGTGTGTTGTGAAGATAATACACAAACGATGGTTTAACTTGACAATAATGATGATTGTAGATCTTATTAAAACAGATAAACGAATTCAAATGCTTTGACTTCACAACAATCATTACTGTAGATCTTATTCAAATAGAGAAACGAATTCAAATTTAGTTCATATTGAAGCGGTAATATATACGTTTGGAATGCACTAAAACATTCATTTGAGTAGTAGGTTGCATGCATTATACAC
This sequence comes from Aegilops longissima, assembly GCA_021605205.1. Taxonomy (NCBI): domain Eukaryota; kingdom Viridiplantae; phylum Streptophyta; class Magnoliopsida; order Poales; family Poaceae; genus Aegilops; species Aegilops longissima. Next base: position 678,948,207 of record CM038682.1, on the reverse strand, counting down.
GTAGCGGAATATTTTAATTGAACATAACATGACTTCAAAGTTTTGAATGACATTTGTAGTGCGCATTGATTTGGTACAGTACACGTTAGGCTTGTCCGGAAATTTCAACCCGCGCCTTGTTAGCCCGAAATATTTAAGATATATCTTTGTCTCGTTGTGCTCCGACAACTCCCTCCATCTCAAACCGCGCCTTGCTATTCCAAAATTACAACGCGCGCGAAAACTCCCACCTCCTGTGAAATCCCGACATGCGAAATGCCCGTGGTGCCCCTGAACCGAAAGAACTGCCTCAAATCGGTGGGGGGTACTTTCATAACTTACCCCACATTTTGGACAAGCGCGTCTCCAAGCCATGGTTCCCCACTGCCATCCCATCCGCCCACCCATTCGTACACCGAGGCCGCGAAAACCCACGACGAAACCCCACACCCTACTCCGTCCACCACCCAACCGGAGCCTCTTCCCCGACGATGTCGTCCACAGCAACACCTCGACGTCCCTCATCCACCATACCGGATGAGGATCCGTCATCGATCTCATCGTCCCGCCGGTTCAGCCACCCCGTCCTCCACCTCCAAGGAGCTGCCCCGACGTTCCCCTCGTCTTTCGCGCCACCTCCATTCCCACACCGCCGTCTTCACCTGCACCACCGGAAGAGCATCATCGTCACCATTTCCTCGGATGAAACTGCGGCCTAATCGGCGCCACCAAAGAGGTTGTACACTAATCGCCGCATTTTCTTCTTGATTTGATCTCATGGTGCTGCTGACGCTCGGTCCCGAGCCGACACGGCGCAACTCCATCCACGGCGGCGTCGCCGGCCACTTCCTCCACGGCGTTGCTCCCTCGGCGGTGACGTCCACATCAGTAGGAGCTGCTGCTGCTTTAGCTCTCGCTCGCGCTGCTGCTCTGCTCTTGCTCTCGGTCCCCTGCCTGGTTTGCTCTTGCTATTGCTCTTGCTTTCGCTGCCGCTCTCGCTCTTGCTCTTGCTCTTGCTTTCTATGCTGCTCGATTTAGCTACACTTGATCGATGAAACGACTTTTGGGTCGGTCGATTTTCAGGGGTGGGGGGCTTGCGGGGTGAAGGAAGAACCAGCCATAGCGGGAAGGGGGCTCACGAGAGGTACCCACTATCTATCTTAGGGTTCAGGATGGGGTGGTGGCCGGCGGTGGCGGGCGTTAGCGGGCGGTGGCGTGGGGATCGCCGAGAAAAGCTTCGGCTCGTGGGGCCTAAAGGGATGGCAGGCGGCGGACCGGCGGTGGGGAGTGTTTTGGGGTGGGCGGGCGGCGCACCGCCCGCCACGGGCGGCGGGGCTGCTGTTTGGCGGTGGTGGTGGCGGCTCGTGGGGTGGAGGTTGCACATGAACCGCGAGCCCTTGATTTCATATCCAACGGCTGCAAAATCGGTGACCAGAGATGAAAAAGTCGATCGACCGGCGTGTAGCCTCACCTTTCTAGTGCGTTCAGTTTCGACAGCAAAATTCAGTTTTGACAGTTAAGTTCAGTTTCGACAGTTAAGTTCAGTTTCGACAGTTAAGTTCAGTTTCAACAGTTAAGTTTAGAGATGAGCGGCTGATGTATTTTACATCTAGCACTTTGTGGTTATGTACTTTACGTCATGTATTGGAGATGCTATTAGAATTCCACTCAGGTTAACGTTGTTTGGTGTCTCTCTTGTCCTGCTTCAGCCTCGGCGTCGTACAACTCACCGGAGCTGCTCCAACGACGAAACCCTCCATCACAGCGGAGCAGTACCTCGGGCTCCATCTCCAGACGCCAAAGATCTTCTTCCCCTCCTCCGACAGCAAAGTCAGCCGGAGCATCCTCACCGGCCAACCCAATCATGCTGAGATCGACATGCCTTCGCCAAAGAGGTTGTACACTTGTTGCATCTCTTTTTTACTCTACATGTTATATATATTGTCCACCGAGCACACAGATTTGTTCCTTTAGTGTCTCCTTGAAAGAAAAAAAACGTAGGAATTAATTTTCACGTGTCCTCCTTTTTAAATTCCTATTCATGAAGCAGAAGACTAAGAGATAGTAGCATAATAGCATTATAACCGTACATTTTCTTGTGGTTTGACTTAATCTCACCATGCTTCTTTGCATCCTGTGCTCTTCCAATTGTTGTGAATCAAACACCCAGATTGGCAGAAATCCTGTATTTTTAAATTCTCTGTTTTGCACGTGCATTCCAATCCTATTCATGTCTATTTCCTATCCCTGCATTGTTAGAATCCTCCAATTCAAACAAGCACTTACAGAATTACTTCTCTTACAGATAGTTGTCAAAGAAAACCTTGCGTGGTTTGTCCTGCTCCTGCTGCACCGTCGTCCACCCCAGCTCAGCTGCTCCAACAACAGAAGGGTCCAGCACAGCAGGGATCCGGCCTCCAGACTGTCTTTCGCCGCCTCAGATCTTCTTCCCCACCGCTGGCAGCCATGAAAACTGCATTACCATCATCAACCGAGCAGATGACCTCGAGGACTACACGGGTCCGCAAGAGAGGTCGCACTCTTTCATGTCTGCTTACGTTATGCATCGCTTAATATTACATGCTACCTTATCATCCTGTTCACCGATTAGACTCTGAGTCAGCTCCAAACTAATGGTCAAACTTGAGTTTTAAAATGGTTGTGCGGTACATATTGGGGCCGCTATCAATAGTATCTATCTACTATCTGGTTAATCTCCGGTGTCTACTATGAGTTTCATGTTGGGTGGGAAACAAACAGTAAAAAGCCATTATCTGTAATTTTTTAACTGAAGCCATTATCTGCCTGCTATTATTGGTTTTGGGTCTATCCACAGGTTGCTACCATCACTCTGGATTTCTGCATGCACTCCTTACATAATCTCACTATGTTTTATTCCTATGCATGACAGTTATTGTAAACAATGGAACTGAACATGTAGAGCAAAAGAGACGAGCCTTGCGTGGCAATAGAATTTCATGCACAGGTCGCTCCATGGTAGGCGCAAAGGCAGCCCCCCTCCACGCATTTTGGATTGTAATCAAGAGGAAGATATCTGTCCTGAGGGGGATTCAGAAGGAGAAGACAACTCCTATTTACCCCCTGAGGTCTTCGCTCTAACTTGGCATGTTGATGTTGGTTATATCATGCATATGGTGTCTTGCATTGCTTACTTTATACATCAAATATGTCATCTGCTTAGTTTAGACATCCTTTGTGTGAATGCCATCTGTTTAGTTTATTCATCGTTTATGTGAATTATGCAACACCATCTTGTTTAGCCAGGCATCATATATGTGAATTTTGCAATGCCATCCTGCTTAGCCAGTCATCTTATATGTAAATTATATCAGGCCATCCTTTTTTTTGCGTTACATATTACATTTGTCAACAATGTTAGTACATTCAACTGCTCTTCGTGTGCATCAGCCATTTGACACGGTGATGGCAAAGTCTGGAGTGAAAACAAGGTATTCAGAGCAGACTATGCTATCTGACGAAGCGCATATCTCGCTAGTTGCAGATAGCTCCTCAGAGGAGGATTCAGAGACAGATGACCAGTCCTATTCCCCGAGGTGTATGCTCTAACTTGGCAGGGTTATGTTGCTCATATCGTGCGTATGGTGTCTCGCATTGCTATGTCATTTGATTAGTTTAGACATGCTTTGTGTGAATGCCACCTGTTGGTGTCTAATTACCATATATGTGAATTATGCATTGTCATCTTGTTGCAAGACATTATATATGTGAATTATACAATGCTATCTTGTTGCAAAGGCATTATATATGTGAATTATGCAATGCCATGCTGTTTAGCCAATCATCATGTATGTGAATTATATCATGCTATCATTTTTTGTATTACGTGTTCCATTTATCGACATTGTATATTCAACTACTCTTCTGTGCATCAGCCATTTAAAGCGGTGATGGAAGTATCTGGAGTGAAAACAAGGTATTGAGCAGACAATGCTACTGCTTTCAAGCAGACATCTTCTTGGATAGAGAGCTCCTCGGAGGAGGATTGAGAGGCGATGACCAGTCCTATTTCCCCGAGGTCTATTCTCAAACTTGGCAGGGTTATATTACCCATGTCATGCATGTTGTCTTGCATTGCTTAGTTTTTACATCATATATGGATTATCATCTGCTTACTTGCTTAAAATATAAATCATATATTTGAATTATATCATGCCATCATGTTTACATAGTACATACACATCATGTATCTGAATTATGGCATGGCAACCCATTTAATAAAGACATCATATAGTTATATCATCTCATCCTGTTTAGTGTTTACAGTCATCATATTTTGAATTATTGCATTCTATCCGTGAATGTATGTGAATTATGGCATGCCAACCTATTTAATTAGCACATTATATAGTTATGTCATGTCATCCTGTTTACATAGTCTCATATTTTGAACTATGTCTTTCCATCTTTTTTAGTTAGCCATCATAATGTGAAATTGTGTCATGCTATCATGTTTAGTTAGCCATCATATATGTGAAATTGTGTCATGCTATCCTGTTTGGTTAGACAACATATATATGAATTATTTCATGCCCTCTTTTATTACCCACTATCCATTGCACCTGTCTATCATAGAATGTCTATACTTTCAATTACTTTTCTTATTTATCAGCCATTTGAATTGGAGAGCGTGATGGCAGTATCTAAGGGAGTAACAACACGGTCTTCAGAAAAGATAGTGCTACCAGTTGATGCAGATAGAACCACAGTTGTACTTTCCCAAGGACCAGATCCACCACACATAACCCAGACTCTCGCAGATTGTACTCCTACCCAGTTGGACAGAGAACCAGCTACACCCCTTCTAACCCCAACCCTGGCAGATAGTAACCCAGTTCCAGTTGACACAGCACAGTCTCCACCACAGAGCACCCAAACACGAGCAGTTAGTAAGGGAGCTGCAGTGCCCAAAGCACGAGGACCACCACTCCGAATCCCAACTCAACGCTTAAAGGAGAAGAAGATTTGTTCTCAGGTCAGGTTCTATAGCTATGGTTCATACTCCTTTGCTGTTGCATTACTGTATTTACTCATACCAACTATTTTCAAATTTGAAGGATGGAATTGAAACTCCAATGGCACAACATGTATGTTTTAAACCTGTTTCTTTAACTGGTTTGCTGTTGTAACCTGCTCTATGTTGATTTCAGTTTCAATTGAATAAACAGTTATGTTCTCATGTCATGCACGTTACAAGTGTTGTTATTGCTCTGTAGTTACCTACACTTATATTCTGTCTATTTTGCTTTGTCTTGAACAAATATTATTTGAACTGTGTCTCTATCTTGATTTGGCAACAAAAACTAGAATGATATAGACCATAAAGTGACCATGGTACATAGATATATGTTTGTTTCATGATGTTATCCTGTCCACTTTACTATTGAACTCATTTACCAAAATGAGTTTCATATACAACATGGTAAACATGTGATGTGTTTGCTTGTTTCTCTTTTAGAATGCGGACAAAATATTGGAGAAAAGACGTGTTATCCAATGGTAAAGGAAGTAATGAGATAAGGTTCAAGATAGTGAGACATCCTGTTGGTCTCCAAGAAAGCTGATAAAAACTATCTTGATGACGGTGAGGGAACCCAAAAGTCATGTCTTGATGTAGTGTTCGAGTTCTTGGCCATTCTGCTGGCACAAGCTCTTGAACTCGCTGCTGAATCAGTTCGTCTTCTTGAGTCTCAACTTCAAGTTGAAAGACATCGATCGGATGTCTTTGCGACAAGAAGTGAAGGATCGAGGAAGTCCTGCAGAATTCAGATGCATATTTTCGGTGCAACGACAATATTTGGAGGATTTAAGCGCCAAACAAGAGAAAGTTAATAAGCTTGCTAAGCATCTTGCCAACATTATGGGTCCCCAGGATATTGTTTCTTGAGATCTTCTGAAGTGGTTTCAGTTCTGGATTTGTTTTGCTGCGGCATTTATTTGCGCTGGTCGCCAACTTTGGCAACCAGTGTATATGATATGCTGCTTTGTTCCCTATATTTGCACTGGTAGCGAACTTTGATGACCAGTGGATGTAATATGTGTAATAGCCGTGATAGCCTAGCATAAGTTGCTTGCTTATTTATTTCCTTGTTGTCTTGTTTTTTGTTTGCTTGTAGTCAGTGCAGTTCTTTTTCCGCGGTTTGCTAGTGGCTGCAATAACCTATTTTTAAAACTAGGCCACAATAACCATGGGCTAATATTTCTTGTAGTGACCTTGGGCCTCCTATGGGCCGAGAAAGCGATGGGCCTTCTACGGGTCCGTAGAAACGAGAGGCCTTCTATGGGCGTAGAAACAATGGGCCTTCTACGGGCCGTAGAAACAATGGGCCTTCTACGGGCGTATCATCAATGGGCCTTATACGGGCCATATGATCGACACAAACATGGGCCAATAACGAGTCGCATTATGGCCGTAAGCGGGCTAGATTTGGAATCGCCCGTTCATGGGCCGACCATAACGGGCCATCGTTAATAGGCCGTGTTGATGGCGCTATGAAAAAACGCCCAGCGATTAACGGACCACAAGCGGGCCGACGGTAACCACGAGCTAAATTTGGCCCACAAGTAGAAATTGTGATGAACGGGCCGTAAGTAAATGAATCTTTGAAATGAGCCCAAGAATAAATGGGCTCGAGAAGGCCGAAAGATAACATGGGCTGGAAACGGCCCAACTGAATAACGGGCCCTTAATGGGTATAAAGTGATACACTGTTCATTACAGGCCAGTTTCACCACGGGCCATTAATGGGTGTAAAGTGATACATTGTTCATTGCGGGCCAGTTTCACCACAGGCCGTTAATAGGCCAAGAGTTACATAGGGCCTCATATGGGACGAAAGACGTCATGGGCCATACATGGGCCAGAAGTGAAAACGGGCTGGAGTCATATTGGATGGCCCAGATGACGCTACTGGGCCTAATTCGGATAGGGCTTAACAGGCCTTGGGTTAGCGGGTTGTAAATGGGCTATATGCGAACAGGCCGTTAACAGGCTTTCCATGGGCCGGCCCGCCACCTTTTGACCAAGTCAAACGGGTCGGCCTTTTCACAGGAATGGGCCTCTGTTGGGCCGTGCCACGTGTCGACGTATCATAGGCGCCTTATGTCCAATGAGTGGATGACATCTGTCCCAACGATGAGCCGACACGTGTTTCCTCCAGCCAATGATGATTTTACACGTGGAAAATCCCCATTGGTCGGGGCTGTTAATGGGTTATCGGATCCAAAACCCGACCCGATAGCTTAATGGTGTTCCATTACGGTGGATGCCACGTGTCGGTCACCCTTGACGAAAGCACTTCTGTGACGCGCGATTTATCGTCATGGAAGTGGACACTTCCGTGATGATAATTTTGGTAATGTCATGGAACACTTCTACGACAAAGACGGTATGACTATCTTTATTACATCATAAATTTGTCATGGATGTACATGCATGACAAAAAACGCGACCTACTGTGAGAAACACGTATCATCACGGAAGTGTATTTTTTTTGTAGTGTGATGGAACCATCGAACCTTCTGATGACGACACAGCGGAACTCTCAATGAAAGCACCAATGTCGGTGTCAAAACCGGCAGATCTTGGGTAGGGGGTCCCGAACTGTGCGTCTGAGGATCGAAGGTAACAGGAGACAGGGAGTTGCTCTCGGGCCCTCTTGATGGAGGTAATACCCTACTTCCTGCTAGATTATCTTGGATGAATATGGGGTTTACAAGAGTTGATCTACCTCGAGATCATAATGGCGAAACCCTAGATGTCTAGCCTGTATGATTATGATTGCCTCTACGGACTAAACCCTCTGGTTTATATAGACACCTGAGGAACCTAGGGTTGTACAGAGTCGGTTTACAGAGGAAGGAATCTTCATATCCGAACGCCAAGCTTGTCTTCCACGCAAAGGAGAATCCCATCCGGACACGGGAAGAAGTCTTTTGTCTTGTATCTTCATGGCCCATTAGTCCGGCCCACGTCACATAGCCCGGACGCCCGAGGACCCCTTAATCTAGGACTCCCTCACCCTCCGCCTGCAGTTCCTCTAACCGAGCACCCAAACGCCCCAGGCGGCGCCTCCAAGAAGGGTACGACACACGCAGTGCCGCAGCCGCCCAATCTAAGGAGATTTTGGGTTTTCACCCGGGCATGGGGTTGGGGTGGAGGGTAGGGACCTCGACGGCGCCTGCAAGGAGGAGAACGGCGACCCTGGTCGTCACCACCGTCGGGATGAACGAGTCATCCAGAGTTTCCTCCGGCCCGATGTCACCTCTACCAGCCACCGCGAATGCACCGAGGCCGACGACCACGATCGTAAGCCACCAAGTGCAGCAGGAGAGAGCCTGCAGCGCGGAGGAGATCCACCGGCAACTCACCGCCCACGCGGTTAAGACGCCGTACATCCATCCCCCGCGAACATCGCCAGCCGAGGGCGTCGTCGCCATGCCTAACGAGGCCGCCGCCCCAGGTCCAGGTTTCTCCATGATGGTCGGAGTGGCGAGATCCGCCACGAGCGACGAGATCCGGCATCACGCGGCCGACATCGTCGACCGATCCCACCGCCGCTGGGAGCCCACACGCTGTTGGGAAACCCACACCCATGGATCTGGGCGCCTGCACCGCCGCGAGCCCACCGCCTCCGGGATCAGCCACACCGTCGGGAGGGCCGCACCCCGCGGATCAGGACGCCCGCGCCGCCGCAGATCCGGGAGAGGGAGGAGAGACCCTCCACCGCCGCCGTCGCACGCACGGGCTTTGCCCGGCGCCGATCATCGGCAGCGGCGGAGGGGGAGAAGGGCGCTGGAGGGTTACTAGGCGGCGGCGGCTGAGCCCTCCCGAGCCGCCCGTGGGGGAGGCGACGCGAGAGGAGCAATGAGAGTAATTCCCTAAAGACTTGGTATCAACTATTATGCTTCTATAGGCTTAAATGAAGGCAGACCTATAATATTACTATGAATTCGATTTTGAAATATACATGTCAGCAAACCACCAACCTCTCTCTCTAATGATTGTCATGCATATATGGCTAATTTTTCCTGTTGGGGAAGATTGTTAATCGACAAGTAGGTCGATATTACAGAAAAAAGGGTTCATGTAGATTGGGTGGTAGCTGTTGTGGTCTACTCAATGGAGCAAGTTCTTCCGTGCCGGTTCGGTGGTGGAGCATCAGTTCAACCAAACATTGGTTTGGAGCCATTGGTAAGACACATTCAAGATCTCAAATTTGCTGAGGAAAGCAGAGGAGACAGAAGTGGTTCCAGTTTTTCATTTGCAACAAACTGACGATCTTTTAAAGTGTTATTAAGTTCCTAACCAGCATAGCATGCCAATTTCACAAACTTGAAGAGTAAATTGTTGTAATTTCAAGAGGCATAAGGCATAAAGTTATTGCGGACAAAATTCACAGCGAGTATCAGTGTCGAGCCATAAATCTGGAATAGGGAAACTAGCAGCACAAGCCTCTTTGTGTGCCAAGAAAGTATTGACAAACTACTTCATGTGACTTTTCTGGTAACTTGAGCATTATAAATGGGGATGCATTACCTTGAGTTGGTTATGGAAAATAGGGATGCTCCCAGTTCGAAAGAAAGGGTTTGAAACAACCATCAGGCCTCATTTGGTAGAAGTGGATTTGAGAGGTTTGGGGTGGTGGGGATTTGAGGGGATTTGGTGAATCCCCTCCTTCCACCCAATCCTCTCAAATCCCCTTGAAACCCCCAAACCCCTCTAACTACAATTCCCTTCATATGAAAAACTTATTTGGTAGGCAGGGATTGCCAAATTTAGATAAGATAGTGCAAACATCTAAAAATGCAATCTTTACAAGAAAACATTGTATTAAGATCTTGCTACAGAATAGAAAGGTCACCTAACAAAAAATGTGACCTCATGAAACTTGCTACAGGGGAATAATCTTCCACATTTCTTCAGAGCAACAACATAATTTGGCATGACTTCGGACCAATATATCATCACAACTATATCAAGTATATCACAGTAACAACATGATTTCTCAAAACAACATGACTTGGAATAAAAAAATATCTCATCCATGATCTTTCACAGCAACACCATAATTTTGCAACAAACATAATGAAACACATGACTTGTGCAATAGCTCACAATCAGTTATATTATTACAGACCAAGCAACGTTGAGAATAATGTTGTCATGCAAACGAATTGCTCTTAATGATGTCATCATCATCCAGTTTTTGAACGACCAAAAGTTTGTCCAGATTGTTTAATCTTGCTTCTCTGGTTGCCTGGGAACCTGATTATTAAACAAAAGCAAAATGAGTGACAAAACTTAAAATAGGCCAACCTATGTTCTAGTACTCCAGTTCTTAGGAGAGTGATAACACAAAAGCAAAAGTTTGTTGGCAAAATTATGTATTCTAAGCTACAGAATGGTCATCATCCATAACTTATGAAGAGTTGAGGTTTCAACGCTCAAGAACAAGTCCATTATATGACAAAATAATAAGCCACCACGCCTAACGACATCCATGCTCCGAGCACCGCCACCCAGATGCAGCAAGGATGGACAACCATCGTCATGCCACTAATCTCATCATTGCAGTTCACATACCCAAGCACTCTCTTAAAAAAGGCATACTCAAGTCAAGCATTCAAACTTCCGAAGTTAGCTGTCTTTCGGTTAAACATAAAACCCAAACATTCCAACTTCCCAGTTTAGCTACCGTTCAGTTTCAGGGAAAAAAAGGAGTTACTTCCCCACAAAAAGAAAACGCAGAAAGGAGTCAGCTAGCTTTCTTGCAGACTATACGTACGTGTGAAACATAGAATCAGATCACGCAAGTTATATAGCAGGTCATACATATGTTTAGAAAACAAAATAAAGCAACAGCCAGCAGATAATCTTGAGCAGATGCAGTAGAGTGAGCTACAATATGAAAAAACCACTGCAACTATGTAAGCCACAACACCCATACAAATACATGAAAACATCGCCACACTTCGCCAACAGCAAACCACCTGATGCCTATGTATTATATATAGGAGTGGAACGAAGTAGTCCCAGATTTAAAATAAATATAGGAGTTTAGGAGAGACAAAGTCGAGTTGTTATAAATACTGCAAATGGGGTTGTGTGTATGTGCAGGTTCGCCTCAAGGCACACAACCATGAGATGAACTATAGTGCGAGTTTTTTTGCCAGGAGCTTCAGGGCACAAATAAGTTTAGACAGAATTGCCAGAGTTTTCTAGACAGATTCAAACATGTAGAGTAGACAGATTCTGTCATATGTAATAACTCGGCACCACCAAAAACCTTGGCAGATTTGATTTGATTTGTTAGCCGTACTACAACAAAATGAGGGAGTGCTAAATGATAGTGACACTAGGTTCATGAGATATTATATTATCAACTAGATAGATGTTCACAGGAGCAAGAACAACAATCTTAGTTTTCATGAAGTGGGGCAAAATGTCACAAGAGAAATGGAGTAAGGTAGCTTGCCTTAAGTATGTTGAGTCAATTCTGCCATTTCGCTCCGAAGAAACACTGCAGCACTCTCTTCATCTTCAGCGGCAGAATTAAGAAAGATCTCACGGTTCTCAATACTTTTGAACACTTTGTAGGCAGTGGCTCGTTCATCGCGGCGGATGCTTTCCATCTTGTGCAAGACAGCAATACACTTGCTGATGGAGAATTCTTGGGCATTTTTTGCCCCGACCAATAGAGCAGACTCCTCCTCCGCTTGCTTTCGTTTGATCTCCACATGTTGTGCCATCACTTCCACCATAGGATCATCACGCTTCTTACCCTTCTTTGATTCCTTCACATGCTTGTTGCTTGAAGTAGCAGCACCACCTCTTTGTGTAGCATCTCTTCGACCATCACTTTGTCTAGCATCTCTTGGCTCGTCACTTTGTGTAGCATCTCTTCGACCATCATTTTGTGTAGCATCTCGGGGCGATGTTAAAGTTGAAGAACTCATTGATGTACTCATGAAATGTTTGTCCACTATGCTGAAATTCTAGCTGAAGATCTTCATAAGATCCGTTGTGAGACACCATGTATAAGAAAGAGGCTAACTTCTCCTTCACCTTAATTCTTTTATTCGATATCAGATTTTCTCTTCTAAGGTAAGATGCCAAAGCCCGGAAGATACGTGGCTCCATCCTATAAGCTACTAGGACATCATATCTTCATCATCCTCGCTTCTCCTTTTCCTAATTCGATCGATAATCTTGGAGTTCATCTCGGCACTAAAACTAGAATCAGGAAGCAACAAATAAGAACTACATTTCATGGTTTACTTGACTTGAAGCAAATTATTAATAAGACATACACACATAGTAAGACTACAAGAGCCATCAAGTAGGATATAGTACTTCGGTTAAGACATGATAGAAATAAGGTCAAGAGGCCAAAAAGTTGGTGTATATTACCGAATTTAGGCGTGACAACTGGATCCCAAGATGGAGGCAACTCGTCCACCCCAACAAGAATCCAAGCAGCAGGCCTCTGTCAAAATAAGAACATACCAGCAACATGTAAGATGACACACACTCATTCATATATATTATAGAAACAAACATCCCTACTGCATTGTTCCACCAACACTCACGGAGAATTAACCAAAAGTTACATCTTACCGGGGAAAAGGCCAGCTCTTCGGTCGGGCTTAAGGAGGCTGATGGTGGTTGAGCGAGGAAGAGGCTGCAAGGTCCATGGAGGGAGAACAAGTTAGCAAGGTCCATTACATAGATTCAGTTCAATGGAAATGCTAGCTAGCTAGATAATAAATGAATGACAGAAATAAGAACCAATCTGCGTGATACCATCAATACAAGACCAAGTTAGCTAGCTGGAGAGGACTATTTGCTTCACTAAAAGTGCACATAAATTAGACTTGTAACTTGTGCTGTCCATGGTCACAGGCTCACCGCACATACGGATAACAGTTACAACATCAGACCATCACCATCACCATCACTAATACAATTTGCACCACACTGCCATCACAAAGAGAACACAGAAACACTCTTTGGTAGCCATGGTAACATTATTACAGAGATTTAGTTTTATACAATAATACAAGTAGTTCTTCTACCCGCCTAATGCTTCTACAAGGCTCCTATAAGGATTTCACTGCCGAGTCACGCATACCAATTCTGTTTACGCAATATCCATTGTGGAGAAGCTCAAGAAAATGCCAAAACTATCTGAATCAAAAAATCATCTGAGATTACGTGAACACAGTCGATTATACATGTGCAACCAACGTATCGATCATCACCCACAAAACCATTGACTAGTCGCTCTCTCGAAACACATGACAACAGCAGTAAAGACCTCCACTACATCCACAACACACCAATAATGGAGGAAAAACATGCAGTGGCAGTTAAACTAGACTGTGCGGCTCGCTTTCCAGGTTCAGCAAAGGGAAGAAGCAGAGCACTAGGAGTTTGGAGTTGGTGAACAGGACACGTATGCATGCAATCGGCTGGCCACTAATACCAATTAATTAACAAGGTCCAGAAATCTCACAGGCTCAACTTGAGCTTGACACAAGGTCCAGCAAAGGGAAGGAAGGCTAAATCACATGCAAATAAATCTTCCACTAAGCTTGAAAGTCAGTATGTGCCATGCTTATAATCTCAACCAAGGGGGAAGTTAAATCAGAACTTAAAATTATTGCATGTTAATCAAATTCCAAAAACAGAACTAGAATCTTAATTCACTGACATGATGGAAACTACAAGAGTGAAAATAAATTGTAAACAACATATGCATAGAGCTCTGATTAGACCAGCCCCGCTTATCACATAATATTGCCTTTGAATGCTTGCTCAAAACTGAAACTATTTGGTTAATACCAAACTACGTAAAATAGCAACTATGGAAAGACGAAGGGCTAAATTATGGCATCCATATACCATTCAACAATTACATCGGTTACAGTACGCAACATCACAACAGATGCATAATTGACAATTGTGTACAACATAAATTGCATTAGAACATACTAATCATAAAAACATGGCTACAGATTACAATAAGACCTAGACTATGCGACAGCACCGATGTGCCGTGTTGCAGTTGCATAAGTACACAGAGCAACTATAAGAACTAGTGAACAGGCTTTGCCTGTTTCATCACAGATTATTTGAAACATTATCCAGTCATGAAGAACAGCACATGGATCAAACTCCAACCAAGTATGCAAAAGTCTAGCAAGTATATGACATATTTGATACATAGCATATTGTGAGGACACGTATGTGTGCAATCGGCTGGCCACTAATACCAATTAATTAACAAGGTCCACTCCTTTCTTTCCTTTCCAATGTTTCTTCATATAGTTAACTGGCCACAAAAGCACCTTGCCAAGAAGATACATATGTCAGGCTCAAGAATATACTAGTGCCGCGGGGTCAACAACAGTCACCAAGAGGGGGCGAATTTGGTTTAGAATCTGCTCATTTATCCTCCTAGATGCATCAGACGAGCTAGGGTTAGGGTATAAGAGGGGCTAGAAGAGGACGCCGTCCTTGGCGAGCTAGCCAGGTAGGGTTAGGGTAGGATACGCCGTTCTTGGCGTGCTCGCCGGTGAGGACGAGGCGGGCGGAGGGCTGCGGGAGATGGCAGCCACGGCAAAGACTTCTCCCGGGAGAGGAGGGGGGAGGGGCGACGACGACTTACGCCGGAGGAGATCGCCGGCGTCGAGCGGCGCGGCGTCTTGGGGAGGAGTCGGCGGCGGCGTCTGGGGAGGAGTCGGCGGCGGCGTGAGTCGGGCGACCAAATCCTCGAGGGGGGCCTCGAGGGTTCTGAAGCGCGTGGGAGGAAGTGGGTCGAAGGGGGATTGAGGGGATTTGGCCCATGTAACCTCGCCTATAAAACGGGCCCTCAGGTTTTCCGCGGGTTCTGGGCCACGCGAGAATATCGGCTTGAATCCCCTCCAAACCACGCGTACCAAACGAGGCCTCAGGAGATTATAAATAACATGAGCAATTATTCAACCGATCCATGACTAACTTTGTGTGTTTCCAATTCTTTTATGATCTCACTTGAAGAAAAAATGTTGAAACAAGTACAGGAGTTTGTTGAGATGCACAAAAGATGCTGAACAAAATCCAAGCATCACTAAGGAATAGTAAACCATCGCTCGTTTCTAGCTGCACAAACTGAATATTGTAGTTAACTATTTTGGTATCACAACAGCAGCAATCCACTCGAACCTGATTTTCATAGATCACTGTGCACATCACAAAACAGAGCACCAATTCACTAAAAACAGAGCACCAACAGGACAAGCTACAGAGTGCATAAAAAAATCACTGTAAACCAAACATAGTTAGAGCATACGTGCAGATAAAGATTACAGCTGATACAACGCTCACAAATGTGTCTCCAGCATTCCAAAATTCGACTTTAACCAGAAATTAGACCAACCAAATGTGGATTATATGTGACAAAAATTATACATTTGAATTCATAGAAAAGAAATTTTCAGTGGTGTAATTTTTAAGTCACACAAATATAGTCCCTCCGTTCCTCAATATAAGTCTTTTTAGATATTTCAATATTAACTGCATACGGATGAAAATAGGCGTATTTTAGAGTGTAGATTCACTCATTTTGCTTCGTATGTAGTCCATATTAGAGATCTTTAAAAATACTTATATTTGGGAACGGAGGGAGTATATTATTGATCTAATTTAACATTTAAGTTTTCAGTGATATAGTGAGGGATTATGGAAACTCTGTTGTGATTTCAAAAAAAAAAAAATCCATCTGCTTTCAGCTCTTACCTTTTCCTCTGGTTTTCCATATATATATTTTCTGAATTTAGGGCGATCGGGAAATCTATATTCAAGAGTTATGAGATGAAAATAATTGTTTACAACAACCCTAGATAGCTTCTTGGATTGTCAGACCCAGCTTGATAAACTAGGAAGAAGTGATACAGCCTAGTAGATCCAGACAATCTGGGTTTGGCTTATGCTGCATCAGTCGTTCTCGTCTCCACATCAATACAACCTATGGAAATATGGTGTAGGGCGGTTGGGAAGTAGGCTGGCCGCAATCCTGATTGCAGACTCCAGCTCGTGAACCACCTCCTCAGCCTTTTCACCCTGGCAGTCAATCCAGATGCAGAGATCACTCAGGGTGTTAGAATGTTAGAATAAATCCGAGGTACGTAGTCGATTCACCGAGGAACAAGCAATCACAGACAATGACGACACCGAGATTTGTTAACGAGGTTCGGCGAACTCGCCTACTCCCCGAGGCAATGACTACGGGCGCTCCTCCCCGAGATACCGCAACACCGGCCACCCGGGCGCCGGCACAAGCCGCCGGCACCCCCTTGCGAGCCTGTCGCTATCTAGTCGTCATAGGTTACAACGTGGGGTGCCTCTTCATATATAAGAGGCCAAGGGTACAACGTGTCCGACTCCGACACTACACGTATCCTACCCACACTACAACACCAAGTCCAAGCGTAACCCAACTAGTACAAAATATTCGACACAAACACAACAAACTCCACCTTGACGAATATTCTCCACCACCTTGAATTTGTCCATGCGTCAAACTTCCATGTACTCCGGACTTGTGCTGTCTTCTTCGTAGCTTACTGAGAGCTACTCGACGAGTCTGCCCCAGACCCGCCGCCGCCGTGAGACCCCGCTGCTACTCTCGCAACTCCAGTCTCCGTGACTCCACCTGCAATAGTGCTCCCTTGCAACTTGTAAAGATGCGAAGCCGTCCTCTCTCCAATCATCACGGTCACCTCATCTTCCATGATTCTCATGGTCTTCCTATCCCGATCACAACGGAATACCATACCATCATCATGAAGAACACCAAGCGAAATTAGATTCCTCCTTAGCCCTGGCACATGCCTGACTCCCCGAAGCATCCGCTCAACTCCGTCAAACATCTTGATTTTGATATCACCTACTCCAGCAACACGATAACCTGTGTCATCGCCCACATAGGCTAAACCAAACTCACCAGACTTGTACGAAGAGAACCACTCCCTGTTGGGTGTCGCATGAAAAGAGCAAGCTGAGTCCAACATCCACGCTTCACTTTTGTTTGACCGCATGTCTGATACTATGAGAACATCACTACTGCTGTCTGAGTCATCACCATGAGTTGCCTTATTAGCACTTGCCCCACCATTGAGTTCTGGACAGTCCTTTCTCATATGTCCCCACTGCTTACACTTGTGACACTGTATATTCTTTTTATTTTTCTTGTTCTTCCCAGCCTCATATCCCTTCCGCCACTGCTCACCCTTGACTAGCAAACCTTCACCATGAGAGACTTCCACCGCGTTCTTCTTTCTCATATCATAAGATAGCAATGCCGCAGTAATATCCTCATTCTTGACGGTCTCCTTGCCGTGCGTCAAAGTAGTAATCAGATGGTCATAGGATGATGGCAATGAACAAAGAAGCAGAATTGCCCTATCCTCGTTGTCAACCGTCGCACCCAAGCGTGCTAGATCCGTCACGACTTGATTAAAGGCGTTCATATACTCCACAAGGTCCGACCCCTCCTGCATCCTCATCCCATACAACTTTTGCTTCAGATACACCTTGGTCGTCGCAGTCTTGGACATAAACTGACTTTCCAGCTTCTCCCAGATCTTCTTCGGCGAATTCTCATCCATCACATGATAAATAACCTGGTCCGACAGACACAACCGTATAGTCCCGGCTGCTTTCAATCAGTAACTCCTCCCGGTCATCCGCCTCCATCTTAGCTGGCTTGGCTTCCTGCAACAACGCCTTCAAGCATCCTGTTGTGCCAACAAATCTTTCACCCTTGTCTGCCATAACCCAAAGCTTCCAGTTCGTTGAACTTCTCCACCTCAAACCTGGTACCCGATGGCGCCATGGTTCTTTGTATGGCTGACCCTGCGAAAAATTATCTGAGCTTTGCACGCGATGCCCAAAGTACGCAAACTGAACCTCCGGTCCTCCACGTACTACTAGCACTTCCAACCAAAAAACCTCTTCTGGTCTTCACGTGTATAGCTACTTTGATCTTGGCTCAACTTTCCGATGCTAGCGAAACTTGCTTTGCCTCAGCCCTTGCCTTCCGATGTGTTGCTACGTATCAATGGACTTGTTTCTGGCCGATCTCGATCTGCTCTGTCTCGCCGTACCAGCTGCCCTCCACAAGCTTTTATAGCCTACAGCCCTACACGACTCCAAGCTGGAGACGGCTTCTCCCGGGACTCGGTCCCGTTTTTTTTCTCATAACAAATCTCACGTAGCTGCTGTATGCGTCCCGTTCCTGCCTTCCACCTGAGTCCGACATGACCACGTGTGCGCGTATACCCGAGCAACCGAACAGATTCCAGCGCTTGGACCCAAGTGCCTCCTGCCGGCCTACCGCTCGATAGGGCCCTTGGCCAGCCGCGTGGTTCCCCTGGCTGCTTCCGTGCGTCGCCTAGCGCCAGGCCCGCGCCACAGCCCTGGATGCCTGCCCCGCGCGCCGCTTTAGTCGGATCCTCCTGCTGCAGCGAACGTATTACGCCGATTCCAATTGCTTCGATCTTCCACGTATCGATCCGTAGCCTCATCGAACCTTGCTCATGATACCACTTGTTAGAATAAATCCGAGGTACGTAGTCGATTCACCGAGGAACAAGCAATCACAGACAATGACGACACCGAGATTTGTTAACGAGGTTCGGCGAACTCGCCTACTCCCCGGGGCAATGACTACGGGCGCTCCTCCCCGAGATACCGCAACACCGGCCACCCGGGCGCCGGCACAAGCCGCCGGCACCCCCTTGCGAGCCTGTCGCTATCTAGTCGTCATAGGTTACAACGTGGGGTGCCTCTTCATATATAAGAGGCCAAGGGTACAACGTGTCCGACTCCGACACTACACGTATCCTACCCACACTACAACACCAAGTCCAAGCGTAACCCAACTAGTACAAAATATTCGACACAAACACAACACAGGGCACAAAGGTTGCTGATGCCAAGGTCGGGAGCGATGCACGCAGATTTAGCTTGGAGCACCACAATCTGAAATTCGAGTGCTTTGAGTTTTGCCATGGCTCCCGCTTCAAACGTCAGAAGACCCACCTCACAATACAGGAGGACCCGCTTCAGGCATCGGAACATGTTGTTGCTGACCACGAGCCTTTGTTTGGGTTCAGCATTTTGTGAGGAGTTCAGCGTCAGGGATAACAAGACAGGCAAACCCCCAAGGACGAGAAGGGTCTCCTGCGTCACTTGATTAACGCCGATTTGAAGGCAGGTGAGGCTGGCCATTGAGGCCATCCAATCAGGTATCTGACAGAGACACAAATCAGAGGTGATTAGCTCCTGCAGGAGACGGGGAGGCGGGGACCAAGAACCAAATGGAATGCCAATCAAACGACCATCCGTTTTGACGGACAGACGCTCAAGCTGAGAGCTACCAAGCTTGCCAAGCGATGAAACCAATTTATCCACATATCTTGTGCTTGTCTTATGTGCGCTCATGCACAGCTTCAGGCCAAGAATTCTCATTCTAGTCAAACCTCCCAACTCCTGCAATAGATTGATTGAGGTACTGTCGTCCACGGTTATGCATGACAGTTCCTCTAGGCCTTGCATGTTCCCAATGCCATCTGGTAATTTCGCGCCATCAACAAGTAGCAGTTTCAGTTGCAGCAGCTGAACAATACTTGTTGGCAATTTCCTTATACCAGTACCATGTAAATCCAGCATCTCCAAACACTGTAGATCTCCGATCTGTTCAGGGAGTTCTGTAATGCAGCTTCCTTCAATCCGCAGGTACCTCAACAGACACAGCTTTGTTATATTTTTAAGATAACCAATTTCCAACTTCTCACTCCTGTCTAGAGCAAGCATTCTCAGGGCTGGAAATTCCGAAAGGGGAGGTACTTGATCAGTACATCCAAAGACACCAAGGGTTCGAACATGAGCAGTGACCATGGGTGACACTGTCTTCACATTTTCTAGGCCACGGTAGTCAATCGAGAGTCGGCGAACTTTATGCTGTGAGACCAAGCTATGTGTTTGATGACCACTAGAAGTGATAAAATTTTCTTCCACTGCCTTGGATATAATGAGATCACGGATCATATCATGCACACGACATGCCATTGCTTGGCCATCATAGTTGATATATGTTGGTTGGATCATGTTTCTATTTATCAGTTCATAGAAATAATCTTTTCCTGTGTCAAATAAATTTTTCCCACCATCAACCTTAACAAATCTTTCTGCTATCCACCTTCTCACCAAATCTTCCATTTGAACCTCATAATCTTCCGGATACATACTTAAATACAGTAGGCAGGTCTTCAGTTGGAGAGTAAGATCATTATAGCTAAGTGATAAGATCCTTTCCATTTCCTCCACATGAGGGTTTTTCTCAAGTCCTCGACCAATCGAATTTCGAACCCTGACCCAGTCTTCTCTGCTATCGGATTTTGTGGTCAACAGACTACCAATTGTGATGATTGCTAATGGTAAACCACCACACTTTTTTATGATCTCAGTTGAGATTTCATTCAGGTGAAGTGGGCATTTTTCCACAGAGCCAAAAACTCTTGTAAAGAACAAGATTTTCGAATCAGCTTCAGTCAGAGGCCTTAATTCATATGCATGGTCAAGGCGAGGGAAGCAACATGAGTTGGCAACACTGACATTTCGTGTTGTCACTATTATTCTACTACCACAGGAATTTTCAAGCAAGGCACACTTGATAGTCTTCCACGCTTGGATACTCCATATATCATCAATTACTATAAGATACCTGTCAAGAAATGAGTTGATATTCATTCAGATCAACATCATTGAATACAGTCAAGACATATATGATAAGTATTTCACACGTATAGTAAATCGATAGAACCATAAATCTCAAGCTGATAAACATGAATGTTATGGAAACAAAGTTATGGGTATTCAGCGATATTGTGATAGGCTGCGTGTCATTTAGTCATTTAAAAAGTGTACCTCTTGTCCTTCAAGAAATCTCTCATTGAGTTGATGAGCCACGCCTCATCACTCGATCGAGAAATGGGAGGGTCTTCCTTTCTTATTTGAGAGAGCATGGACCGCAAAATGTTTCTTATGTCAGGATTTTGCGACACCGACACAAAAGCTTGGCAATTGAACAGTTTACCAGTTTTTTGGTATACTTGATTAGCAAGAGTTGTCTTCCCTGACCCCCCAAAACCCATGAGAGAAACAACCTTCAGTGAGACCTCCTCATCCGTGACCAACTTAATTAACTCATCCTTTGGACCTTCAATCCCAACAAGGCTGGCTCCCTCCACAAAGAGGGCAGGCAACCGAGGGTCAGTGCGCACAGCATTGGAGCTCGCAGAGCATACCATCGCATCAAGCTTGTACCGGTCACGGCGCTGACTTGCCTCCATGATGCGGGACTTGAGTTCTTTGATTTGCGCTGCCATCTCATGGTGAGCTCCAAAGCTTTTCACCTTGCAGACGCCCTTCCAAAAGAGCCCCATGACAGCGTTAGGCTTGCCCGGATCACGGTGGATGTGGTGATTCATGTACCTGTCGATGTAATCCTCAATCTCATAGGCCATCTCCCTCACTTGGTCCCTCCACTCCCTGAGCTGCGCGTCGAGGGTCTCCGCCTCGGCCAGCTTCTCCAGGAGAGCATTCATGCTGCTCAGCTCGTCCTTGAGGAAGGCGATGTCGCGCCTCAGGCCCTTGTGCATCCTGTACTCCCCCTCCAGCAGTGCGGCGAGCTTGCAGATGAGGGATTTCAGGACCCCCGTGGCGGCACTCACCAGGACTCCTTCCATCTCTTCGCTACTCACTTGTGCAGAATCAATGGAATAATAAGCTGCCAATGGATTGCGGCCTCACCCTAGCTAGCTAGCTCCAACCGAACCCGCCGTCTTCCCCTGCGCTTGGTGGCAAGGAGGAAATGGATCTGGAGAAGTTTTATCAAGCAAATGGGATGAGAGGAGGGAAGGGGGAAGGGGGAAGAAAGCCGTCTTACTGAGGCTTTTGGGTCAACGGCTCAACGCGGCAGGATATCGCAAACTTGGGGCGTTCCGAGGCCGAGTGTGGGGTGGGAATGCGACTATGTGAATGCGAGTGGGTTCAGACTTCAGAGTGTGTGGCTAATGGTCGTCTAAACCCGTACCCGTCTCAACGTTTTTTTCTCAAATCCATATCCGTACCCGCACCTCGGGCTTTAAACCGTTCTCATACCGGTACTACCTAGCCAGGTGTTGGGTAATACCCATGAATAAAAATAATTGTCTCGACCATCTTACATGACATTTTCAGCATTTTCATATATATACACGACATTTCAGCATGTATATTTCGACATTTCATAATATATATACCACATTTTAATAATATAGCACATATATATCATGATTTGTTGCATGATGGAATGGTATTAATTTTCAGAACTGGATAACAATAAGCATGAACTAGATGACACTAAACAGTGACCAATTACGTTCATGGATGAGTAACATGGAAGTGAACTTGCGGATGCAAAAGTCACGTTTGGTCTAACTCGCTCCTCCTCCACTAAGAAAGAAAGTTAGGGTTTCTGCCTCTCATCGGCGCCGTCGCAGGTCCGCCTCGTCACCGGTGGCCCTATGGCCATGGAGGCGCGGTGGATATGCGACGGCGCCGACGAGAGGCAGAAACCCTAGCTTTCTTTCTTGGTGGAGGAGGAGCGAGTTAGACCATGGCCATGGAGGCGCGGTGGATCCTGCCAAGGGCCGGCGGGAGGGCTCCGTTTTCAGTCGTTTTTTTATATCTTGTTAGGGTTTGTGTCTTGCTCAGGAAGGCGAGACGACGGCGGCTCCCTGAAGATGGAATAAAGGTCTCCCCGCCTAGCCCCCGTTCCGGCGGTGCATCTAGCATCATTGGTGGGAGTGTGAAGGTGTGTCTCCGGCGGATCTATCTCTGGTGGAATTGCTTGGATCTCGTCGTTGTTCATCTACGTTCGTGTGTCTTCGGGTTGAATCCTTCCAATCTACGTTATTCTCCATCGGCGGCGGTTGCTGTTCGGGTGCGCTGGTCCTATGGGGTCTTAACACGACGACTTTCGACTGTCTACTACAACAAGTTGTGCCCAACTCCGGCGATGGAGGGGTGATGACAGCGGCGCGCCTTCGGCTCGCTTCAGTGCTTGTAGTCGTCGCTAGGTGGTCTACGGATCTGGATGTAATTTTTATTTCCGGTGTTCGTTGTACTGCCATGATTAAAAATTAATAGATTGGAAGTTTTTTTGCAAAAAAACATGGAAGTGAACTTCTTATAGAAACATTCACATATGTTTTTTAATTATTAGAAGACAATTTTCTCCATTTTCTTTTATTGAAGACACTTCTGCAGCCCCTACTTCCAAAGGATCAAATGGAGGAGACTATTGCCGAGTGTCCGAGCGAAAGCTTCGTGCTATTTGGCATCGGCGTTGGCGGCGCCTGTGGGTGTCGTTTTCTTCTTGGAGTTGTCGTCGAGGGGCTCGTAATGCCAGGGCTCCGGGTGAAAACCTATGTCCGTTTGCTTGGACTCAGCAATGGCGACGCTTCGTGTCGTCACCTTCCTTGGGGCGTTGTCGTGGAGCTCAGGGGTCTTCGGTCGGGTCTTGGTGAGGTGTTAGCTTGTTTTAGGTTGACGTTGTATCTTTTGATCTGCTTTGTAAGAGGACCTCCTCACCACACTGTATCGTTCGGCCGTGTACTTTGTTGTGGTGCTTTATATATAAAGCGGGGCGAGAGCCTGTTTCAAGGAGGAGACTATATCATAAGATCAACAGAATGAGAGACAAAATAGTGTGTTCACAAAACAAGGTTAACAGGATCATCCACATGGGTAAGGGGGGAGGATTTTGGGTCATCAACACTAGCGGTTGCATTAGCCAAGGGTAAAGTGGTTTTTTATCCTTTAGTGAATGACACATGAGACCTACATGCTAGAAAGAAATAGTATATGAGTATGCGGGTAGGCGGGTATGCATATATGGACATTGCCTTTCCGTACCCATACCTGGCTTACCCAATGGATACAATTTTTTTCCATTTATAAATACATGTGTGTTTATTTTTCCCAAACCCTTACCCTAATAGGGTTTTACCCAGTGGGTTCACGGGGTGCGGGTACGCATTGCCATGTTCATATGCGAGTGGACGATCCTCGTCCGTCATGGTTGCTTCACTCCCTCTCCGTGCCCATGCAGGCGTCCAGCCACGCTGAAGCCACACCCCGTTGGCCCCCCGTCGCATCCTCCCTCCGCTGCCACCATGGCCACGTGTTCGTCCCCGATAAAACATAGAGCGCG
Source organism: Aegilops longissima (assembly GCA_021605205.1). Classification (NCBI taxonomy): domain Eukaryota; kingdom Viridiplantae; phylum Streptophyta; class Magnoliopsida; order Poales; family Poaceae; genus Aegilops; species Aegilops longissima. The sequence goes on along the minus strand of CM038682.1, from coordinate 678,923,884 downwards.
TTAATAATTATTAGCCTGCTATATTACGCTATATTATACACTAACATTCACTCCATGATGGCGGTCTGCTCCGCCAACTCTGTCGCTTGGGCGAGCTCTAACTCCGCCATGGCGTCCTCCATGGCGAAGCCCGCAACCGGCTCCGGCACCACCGCCTCCTCCTCCCCCCCTCCTCCTCCTCCATGGGCTTCGGCTGCTACTCCGTGATACTTCCATTTTGCATCATAATTACCTATTGTTATTTATCTCTTTTCAATGTTATATTTCACAATATGATGCAATTCTAATGCCTTTTCTCTCTTATTATGCAAGATACATCAAAGGAGGGAGATTACCGGCAGCTGCAAATCCGACCTGAAAAAAGCTACATCAGAGATAGCAATTCTCGAATCTCAAAATGAATCATATATTTTTTTAAGAATTATTTTGAAATATATAATAAATAGTGGAGCAAAAATATGGTAGAGGGGCCCCACCAGCTAGCCACATGGGCCGGTGGTGCGGCCACCCCCTGGCCGCACCACTTGGCCATGTGGGGCCCTAGTGGCTCCCCTCCCGATGTCCTTTGGCAATAAATTCCTATTTGGCCTAGAAAAGATCAAGAGAAGAGTTTTGGGACTTTCCGCTGCCGTCTCGAGGCGAAAATAAAGCCGGAGAACTTTTGCTCCCCAGTGAAGCGATTCTGTCAGGGATACTTCCCTCCGGGAGGGGGAAATTGAAGCCTTCGTCATCACCAACACTCTCATCATCATGGGAATCATTATCTTCATCAATATGTTCACCAGCACCATCTCATACCAAAACCCTAGTTCATCTCTTGTGTTCAATCTATGTATCAAACCTCAGATTGGTACGTGGGGGTGCTAGTAGTGTTGATTACATCTTGTAGTTTTATGTTAGTTGATTTACCTAATGGAAGATTATTATGTTCATATTGTTAATCATATATTCATACCCACTTATCATGTTTAATAAGATGAGTTGTGAGTAGTTCTATTTGTTCTTGACGACATTAGAGAAGTCTTGTTATCGTAAGCATGTGAAGTTGACTATATGACTCTTCACCATCTTTGGGCCTAGGGGAAGGCATCGTGGAATTAGTTTGTAAATGATGGGTTGTGGGAGTGATAGAAGTATAAACCCCAGTTTATGAATTGTTCCGTGAGGGGCTATTTTGGATCCACATGTTTAATGTTATTATTAGATTTATCCTAATTACTTTTCTTGTATTTGTGGATGCTTACATGAAGGGTATAATCATAAGTAGGTGTCTGTTCAAGTAAGAACAATACCTTAGCTCCGCTCCACCCACATAACACTTATCAAGGCAATGAGCGTGAAGTAGATGAGTCGTGGTGAAAGTGACACTAGTGTAGAAAAGCCTAGCTATGGCGTGCCAAAATTGACCTTACTGGCGTAGGGCTCCAACGCCACCAATATGGCGCCAGTGAAAGATTACTGGTGGCATTGAAGCAAACGTCAGCAGTATTTTAGGAACTGATGGCGTGCCACGTGTCCAACGTCAGTAGTAAGTTCATGTGGCCACCGTCGTCCCATGTTTGCCAACGCCAACAATTTGCTTTTTTTTTCTAATAAAAGAATTATATGCAGCAATTTAAACCAGCTGAACTCCATAAACTGGTACTCATCAACTTAGCTAGTTTCAACTTCACAAAAGTTAATAGTTCTAAACTATCTCCACAAACAGTACTTGTTTAGCTTCACAAAAGGGCGTCTTCAACCAAACTATGTACATCACATCTCTTGTTGAAGGATTAATGTCACGCCCAATATGCGACCCTATCCAAAAGGAACTCGAAGGTTCCACCAAGGATAGACCCGCATATTGAAACGCTTTTGCAAGGTGGATATCATTACATCAACATTACATAATAGTGGGGATACATACATAAGGCACAAATGCCACAAGAATACATCAACATCATATACAAGATCAACATCCGACTACGGATGAAACATAAACAGAAGCTCAAACAATATCCACCCTGCTAGCCCAGGCTGCCGACCTGGAACCTATCCCCTGATCGAAGAAGAAGCAGAAGAAGAACTCCAACACAAGCAAACATCGCTCTCGCATCATGATCATCGCAAACCTGTACCTGCAACTGGTGTTGTAGTAATCTGTGAGCCACGAGGACTCAGCAATCCCATTACCATGGGTATCAAGACTAGCAAAGCTTAAAGGGAAAGGAAGGGGTAAAGTGGTGAGGTTGCAGCAGCGACTAAGCATGATATGGTGGCTAACATACGCAAATAAGAGCGAGAAGAGAAGTAAAGGAACGGTCGTCAACTAGTAATGATCAAGAAGTGATCCTGAACTCCTACTTACGTCAGACACAACCCAGAAACCGTGTTCCCCTCTCGATCAACCCCGAAAAGAGACACTCACGGTTACGACACGGTTGGTGTATTTTAGAAGAGTTTGCTTCAAGTTTACTACAACCGGATATTAACAAATTCCCATCTGCCACATAACGCGGGCACGGCTCTCGAAAGTTTATACCTGCGGGGTGTCCCAACTTAGCCCATGATAAGCTCTCGCGATCAACGAAGGATATTCCTTCTCCCGGGAAGACCGGTCAGTCTCGGAATCCGGCTACAAGACATTTCGACAGCAATAAAACAAGACCAGCAAAGCCGCCGGATGTGCCGACAAATCCCGATAGGAGTCGACGTACCTCGTTCTCGGGGCACACCGGATGAGCGAAGCGTCTGAGAACCGACGTAACCCAAGTTGCCAAGGAATGGTCCCAAGACGGTGCTCTAGTTTGGACCAACACTGGAGGAGCACCGCCCGGGGGTAAAATAAAGATGACCCTCGGGCTCCGAAACCCAAGGAAAAAGGGCTAGGTGAGGCAAAAGGTAAAACCAATGTTGGGCCTTCTTTGGAGGAGTCTTATTCAAAGCGAACTGTCAAGGGGTCCCATAAATCACCCGACAGCGTGAGGGCGCAAAATCCGGGAACATAATACCGATATGGCGGAAACTAGAGCGGCAAGAGTGGAACAAAACACCAGGCATAAGGCCGAGCCTTCCACCCTTTACCAAGTGTATAGATGCATTAATAATATAAGATATATTGTGATATCCCAACAAGTAAACATGTTCCAACAAGGAACAACATCTCCATGTTCAACAAGGAACAAACTTCATCTTCACCTGCAACTAACAACGCTATAAGAGGGCTGAGCAAAGCGGTAACATAGCCAAACAACGGTTTGCTAGGAAGGGTGCAAAAGGTTAGAGGCTGACATGGCAATTTGGGATGGCTTGATAAACAGGTAATAGGTAGCGCAGCATAGCGATAGAACGAAGCAACTAGCATAGCAATGATAGTAGTGAGATCCAGGGTAGCGGTCATCTTGCCTGAAATCCCGCTAGGAAGAAGAACGAGTCCATGAAGAAGACGAGCGGATGAAGCCGAACCAAGCGTAGACGAACGAATCCTCACGTTCGCAATGAAACAGGAACTAACAAGAAGAAGCACACAACATAGTAAACACACCACACATAGACAAGACATGATGCACAAACAAGCATGATGCATGACAAGACTACATGAAGCTACTCATGGCAAAAGATGATGCAAACAAGAGCAACACACCAAGGCAAGTTTAAATGAGGCCGGAAACAACATATAACAATTCCGGTAAGTCCTCATATGCAAATTTCGAAATTGGTCCAGATCTGAATAAACCTTATGTTCAAGTTGTTAAACATCAAGTTAAGATGCACCACGATGATCTACACGAGATTCTAGTCAAGTTACATATAAAGTTCATTAGATTCGGAGCTACGGCCTAGAAGATATGAGCAAAACAAGTTAAACATGGCATTGATGTAAAATGCATACAAACATCAAGAAAACACATCAAAACATGGATGCAACATGATAATATGAAGCTACATGCAAAATCAAGCAAGTTTCATATAGAACACACTCAAAACGGAGCAACGGTGCAACACATACACATGAAACAAGTTATAGCAACAATCTGTCCAAAACAGCAACCAGGCATATTGCAAGCATCAAATCAATATGCTACAGCACCACAATATGAAAACAAAAGGCATGGCCATGATGTACAGGTAAAGCATTACAAAACATGAACACCGAGCTATCTCCAGAAATCACTAGAACATGCTCAAAATGACATGGCAAGATTGCAATTAATAACAGTTTCAGACTTTGCAGAAATAACATCAGGTTGCAATGTTTAGAGCTATCAAACAACACGTTACAGGAACTTATCAAGGCAAACAAAGGCATGGCATGAATATACTAATTGCATAGAACAAATGTCCCTTACTGACCATGAGCCAAAAAGGATCAGAAGATATGATAGCACCCATGTAAACATGGCAAGTTATATAACAGATTCATACATGGCAGGAACAACAATAAGTAGGCATGTTTACGAGCTCGATGCACTCCCTATGAGGCATTGAATGACAAACTAAGCATACACCCAGCAACTAGACATGGCATAGAAGCTAGACATGGTAAGAACAACAACATAGCATGCAAGGATCAACTACAACAACCTTGGCAAAATTGAATAACATGTAAACAATCTGCCAGGAAACATTTTATAGCAAAAGTATAGCTCGATTGACTCAAGCTATGGCACTCCATAATTGCAAACAAGGGCATGGATGGATAGATCATAACCATATGTTCAAAACATCCTTACTTAAGTATCTCAAAATAAGCATGGATCTCTCGGTAGCATCAAGTTAACATGGCATAAAAATATCAGCAAAACAGGGGCTGAAATCAGCAACATCATGAAGCCTAGTTTGCATGCTTGTGCTAGTCACCACATAGATCACAAAAATACATGGCATACACCCCTGTAAAGATGGCATGGCATATTACAAAACACATGTAGGACTCAAGTCCATAGGATGCACACATCAATCATGGCAAAAATGACAAAAGTGCATGTTCTGATAAGATCAGAAACTAACATCACATAGCCCTCTTCTAACAGCATTTCGGGCATCAAGATGAGCTCAAAATAAAATGATGCAATGAGATGAAATGATCTACTCTTCGAGACGAACAATTTGACATATTACACGCCCAAAACGGAGCTACGGATGCAGAGATATGATGCGATGAATATGCAACAAAATTACTGCAGAAATCGGGGACTTAGTGGATTTTCACCTCCGGGAGAAGTCAACGGTGGCGCGGAAAACGAGGTTGGCCGGAACCTCGTCGGGGACGACGGGGACGGCGGCCGGAGTGGGAGGAGGGGTTGGATCCGGTTGCTCCTCGACCGGATCTGGCCGGAGGAGGCCGGTGGCGGCGCACTGGCGCGGGGCGGAGGAGCTCGGGCGGCGGTGGGCGATCGAGGTCGGCCCAGCGGCGAGCGGCCGGGCCGCTTGGGGCCGGGAACGGCGGCGCTGGGTCGGGATGGCGAGGGCGGCGAGGAGGCGGGGCCCAGCCGGGCGGCGAGGCGGCCAGCGGGCGAGGATCTGATGCGGCGGCGGCTGGGCTGGCCCGAAGCGGGCGCGGCGAACGCAGCGGCGGCGGGTGTGGCTGGCTGTGGGCCCGATCCGGGTCCAGGCCGCATGTGGAGGGAGGAGAGAGAGGGTGAGGTGGTGGCAGCTGGTTGGCTGCGGGCGGCGGCGGGGTGACGTGGCGCATGGGGATTGGTCGGGGTGAGGTGTCCGGCGGACATGTCCGGCTCGGGCGGACGTGTCCGGCGGCGCGAGGATGAAGATGGCTAGGGTTAGACCGGGATTTCGGGGGAGAAGCACATATATATAGGTAGAGGGAGCTAGGAGAGTCCAAATGAGGTGCGGTTTTCGGCCACGCGATCGTGATCGAACGACCGAGAGCATGGAGGGGAGTTTGGTGGGTTTTGGGCCACTTTGGAAGGGGTGTTGGGCTGCAAACAAAAGAGGCTTTGCGGTTACCCGGTTAACCGTTGGAGTATCAAACGACCTCCAAATGACCCGAAACTTGACAGGCGGTCTACCGGTGCTATACCAAGGCCGCTTGACAAACCTCGGTCCATTCCGAGACCGTTTAACGCCCGCACACGAAAAGAGGTAAAGGGGGGCGCCGGGGAGCATAGGAGTGCCGGATTGCAAAACGGACAATAGGAAAAATGCTCGGATGCATGAGACGAACACGTATGCAAAATGAAATGCACATGATGACATGATAAAATGCAAATGATGACATGGCAAAATGCAACACACAAGCAAATGACATGGCAACACCGACGAATAACTGGCAGACACCTGGCGCATCGAATCCGGGGCGTTACAATTAACTTCATCTGGTGTAGCTTGTTCATATAGCTCTCCCCCTCTTTTGAAATGAGCTTTCTCCATCTTCAACTAATTCCTCTCAGCCCTCGGGAGCTTTGTCTCCTTCTTCAGCTGATCCCTATCCTGAACCATTTGATCCTTCTGCTCCCTCGGCCTAAATATCTTATCAAAGAGATCAGCCTTATCGTCGATGATCTGATCCTTCTCCATCTTCAGCGAGGCATTCAACTCCCTGAGGGCGTTGATTATACTCTTGTGAGACGCTATCAGCTCGCGGTTGAGCATGTCAACATCATCACATACCTTCTCCTCGACGGGGTGCCGGAGACGGTGGGCGACATACGTATTCCTAGCAAGTCAAATGATCAAAATTATTTAGTTATTAAAGTAAAAATGTTTAGTTACTAAAGTAAAATTATTTAGCTATTGAAGGTACTCATCACCGGCAACTACAAAATAATAACAGGTGTTATGAATGAACTAGAGTATATATGCCACTAGAGTATGAATGCCGCTAGAGTATAAACTAGATCAGAATGAAATATTCATACTTCAAAATTTGTTTAAAGATGATGACAACATATATGCACAACTCACATATGCCTAGGATGAGAACATACGCATGTAGCTTTGGCAAACAAAAAAATAACACTAGTTCATACTCTAGTCCTTATAATCTTTGGCAAACAAGGGGATGGGCATACATGCATACATATGCCACCAACTAGTGTTATTTCTAGCCATTTCTCTACTAGTGTTCCTTAATGGCACACGCTGCAAAATCTTTAACAAAGCACTTGAAGGAAATATGCCCTAGAGGCAATAATAAAGTTGTTATTTATATTTCCTTATATCATGATAAATGTTTATTATTCATGCTAGAATTGTATTAACCGGAAACTTAGTACATGTGTGAATACATAGACAAACAGAGTGTCCCTAGTATGCCTCTACTTGACTAGCTCGTTAATCAAAGATGGTTAAGTTTCCTAACCATAGACATGTGTTGTCATTTGATGAATGGGATCACATCATTAGAGAATGATGTGATGGACAAGACCCATCCGTTAGCTTAACATAATGATCGTATAGTTTTATTACTATTGCTTTCTTCATGAATTATACATGTTCCTCAGACTATGAGGTTATGCAACTCCCGAATACCGGAGGAACACCTTGTGTGCTATCAACGTCACAACGTAACTGGGTGATTATAAAGATGCTCTATAGGTGTCTCCGATGGTGTTTGTTGAGTTGGCATAGATCGAGATTAGGGTTTGTCACTCCGTGTATCAGGGAGGTATTTCTGGGCCCTCTCGGTAATGCACATCACTATAAGCCTTGCAAGAAATGTGATTAATGAGTTAGTTACGGGATGATACATTACGGAACGAGTAAAGAGACTTGCCGGTAACGAGATTGAACTAGGTATGATGATACCGATGATTGAATCTCGGGCAAGTAACATACTGTTGACAAAGGAACAACGTATGTTGTTATGCGGTTTGACCGATAAAGATCTTCGTAGAATATGTAGGAACCAATATGAGCATCCAGGTTCCGCTATTGGTTATTGACCGGAGATGTGTCTCGGTCATGTCAACATAGTTCTCGAACCCGTAGGGTCCGCACGCTTAATGTGGATGGAGATTTGTATTATGAGTTATGTGATTTGATGTACCGAAGTTTGTTGGGAGTCCCAGATGAGATCACGGACATGACGAGGAGACTCGAAATGGTCGAGACATAAAGAATGACATATTGGAAGGTTATGTTTGGACACCGAAATGGTTTTGGATAGGTTCGGGCATTTTCTGGAGTACCGGGGGGTTACCGGAACCCCCCAGGGGGTTAATGGGCCTTCATGGGCCCTAGTGGAAGAGAGGAGGCGGCGGAAAGGTGGAGGCGCCCCCCCAAGCCCAATACGAATTGGATTAGGGTTGGGGGGGGGGGGCTTTCCTTCTTCTCCTCCCTCTCTTTCCCCCTTCTCCTTCTTGGAATAGGAAAGGGGCGAATCCTACTTGGACCGGGAGTCCAAGTAGGACTCCCCCCTTGGTGCGCCACACCTTGGCCGGCCTCCTCCTCCCCCTCCTTTATATACGTGGGAGAGGAGCATGTTTGCAGTCCTAGATGAGACTGTCCTGGGGACAGTGAGATTTGGAGACGGATCCAAGGTGGCCATTCGTGGGCGAGGTTCAGTAGTTTTCCGGTGCAAGGACGGTGAGTGAGGGAGTCCCGGATTAGGGGGTGTCCGGATAGCTGGACTACCATCATCGGCCGAACTATCATCGGCCGGACTATCATCATCGACCGGACTCCAAGACTATGAAGATACAAGATTGAAGACTTCGCCCCGTGTCCGGATGGGACTTTCCTTGGCGTGGAAGGCAAGCTTGGCGATACGGATATGTAGATCTCCTACCATTGTAACCGACTCTATGTAACCCTAGCCCTCTCCGGTGTCTATATAAACCGGATGGCTCTAGTCCGTAGGACACAACAACAACCCTTACAATCATACCATAGGCTAGCCTCTAGGGTTTAGCCTCCTTGATCTCGTGGTAGATCCACTCTTGTAAACATCCACAATATCAATATCAATCAAGCGGGGACGTGGGTTTTACCTCCATCAAGAGGGCCCGAACTGGGTAAAACATCGTGTCCCTTGTCTCTGTTACCATCCGCCTAGACGCACAGTTCGGGACCCCTACCGAGATCCGCGGTTTTGACACCGACATTGGTGCTTTCATTGAGAGTTCCTCGTGTCGTCACCGATAGGAAGGATGCCCCTCCGTCTTCAAGGGCGGTATTTTTGCCAAAGGAGCTTTGGCGCGGCCAAACTATCCGCTAGGTGGTTTTCTTATGACCGCCTGTCCGGCCACCGCTTCGACAATGACCTCTCAAGTCGTTAAAAGCAATTTCACGTCAGCTCGGAATTCGCCGAGCGGCTGGATCCAATAGAGCTCTCGTCTGTAAACGAGCTCTTGGATCGCATCGCCGCCCTGGGAGTCACTACAGACTACAATCAGATTGGGCTTAAAACCGATCTGAGAGAGATTAACTCTCCCCAGGTCACCCACCACGTTGCAGTGGTAGAGGAACAATGCGGCGACGCTTCTCCTGTATTGAAAACCAGTCATGTCGGGCTCCCGAACCCCCATGCGGATTCCAGCGGAGGGACGGACTTGATCAAGCACTCGAACTTAAAGTCGGGCATCGGACAAGACTCGTTGGACAACGTCCAGCAATCCAAGCTTCAAATTGAAACTTCTCGGCCTTGAGCCTTGAGATGGGTAGGGTTCGGACTTAATTCCACCCACCCGCCCGGACATATGCGATCTATCTCTAATCCGGCAAGAGCCCGCCGAGACGATTACATCACTATTGGGCCGATTCCTCCTGGTTATGGACAGGATAAAGGACTGCCGAGAGGAAAACATAATCTCAATTTTTGCAATAATTGCACGGACGAGGAATCATGAACGCCGTCGGCGTCCGTGAAATTACACGCGCCCGACCTAGCGTCCATAGTACGAAGTATCTTGTGCGATGGAGAGTTTCGGACAACCGAAAATAAGTTTTGGGACAATCCGCCCCGAATACAACCTCGTCCGCAACAAAAGGGTGCATTACACTCGGGCACAGATACAAAAACCAAAAAGCAAAAACCCCATAGAGGACACGGAACCGTCTTTGGAGGGATGGCTTAGCGGACCCTGTAAAATTCACAGTACAGAAGGCGCCGTCCCAACACATAGCCTTCGAGCATGTTGGATATTACGGCAGGTGGCCAAAAGTGGAGAGGAGCTCCTAGCCCCGGAAAACCACCCCAACAGCATCAGTACGGTATCAACAGTCTTCGAGACTTTCGCATCAAATAATATGCGGAAACGAACAACCCGCAGCCTAGCCGAAGTCTATCAAGTAGCAACAACCAATCCATGGAGCGACACAGCCATCACCTTCAACGCCAGCGACGAGCCTAAATTCCGGACAGCCCGAGCTCCTGCCGCACTGGTACTTAGTCCAATAGTGGTCGGCTTTCGACTTACAAAAGTCCTCATGGATGGCGGCAGCGGATTAAACCTCATCTACGAGGAAACCCTTCAAAAAATGGAAATAGACTGGAGCCGCATTGAGCGAAGCAGCACAACCTTTAGAGGAATAAGCATGGAGGGGAGTTAGGTGGGTTTTGGGCCACTTTAGAAGGGGTGTTGGGCTGCAACAAAAGAGGCTTTTACGGTTACCCGGTTAACCGTTGGAGTACCAAACGACCTCCAAATTGCACGAAACTTGACAGGCGGTCTACCGGTGCTATACCAAGGCCGCTTGAAAACCTCGGGCCATTCCGAGACCGTTTAACACCCGCTTTACTAAAAGAGGTAAAAGGGAGCGCCGGAGACATAGGAGTGCGGATTGCAAAAGCGGACAACGGGAAAATGCTCGGATGCATGAGACGAACACGTATGCAAAATGAAATGCACATGATGACATGATATGAAATGCAGATGATGACATGGCAAAGTGCAACACGCAAGCACATGACATGGCAAAGACGGCGAATAACTGGCGGACACCTGGCGCATCGAATCCCGGGCGTTATAGAAACTCATTTTGACATCCATCTGCCAGATTTCATAAATGTAGCTTATGCTAACATGATTCCGACGGAATTAAGCATCGCTACGGATGAGAAAATCTCATCGTAGTCAACTCCTTGAACTTGTGGAAAAAAAACTCTTCACCACAAGTCGAGCTTCATAGACGGTGATATTACCGTCCACGTCCGTCTTCTTCTTAAAGATCCATTCATCTCAATGTCTTGCCGATCATCGGGCAAGTCCACCAAAGTCCATGCTTTGTTACGATACATGGATCCTATCTCGGATTTCATGGCTTCTAACCATTTGTCGGAATTTGGGCCCACCATCGCTTCTCCATAGCTCGAGGTTCATTGTTGTCTAGCAACATGACCTTCAAGACAGGATTGCGTACCACTCAAGTAATACGCATCCTTGTCACCCTACGAGGTGCGTTAGTGACTTGATCCGAAACTTCATGATCACTATCATAAGCTTCTACTTCAATTGGTGTAGGTGCCATGGGAACAACTTCCTGTGCCCTGCTACACACTAGTTGAAGTGACGGTTCAATAACCTCATCAAGTCTCCACCATCCTCCCACTCAACTTTTCGAGACAAACTTTTCCTCGAGAAAGGACCCGATTCAAGAAACAATCCCTATTGCTTTCGGATCTGAATTAGGAGGTATACCCAACTGTTTTGGGAGTCCTATGCAGATGCATTTTATCCGCTTTGGGTTCGAGCTTATCAACCTGAAACTTTTTCACATAAGCGTCGTAGCCCCAAACTTTTAAGAAATGACAGCTTAGGTTTCTCTAAACCTTATTTCATATGGTGTCATCTCAACGGAATTACGTGGTGCCCTATTTAAAGTGAATGTGGTTGTCTCTAATGCCCAACCCATGAACGATAGTGGTAATTCGATAAGAGACATCATGGTACGCACCATATCCAATAGGGTGCAACTATGATGTTCGGACACACCATCACACTATGGTGTTCCAGGCGGTATTAATTGTGAAACAATTTCCACAATGTCTTAATTGTGTGCCAAAGCTCGTAACTCAGATACTTATCTCTATGATCATATCATAGACATTTTATCCTCTTGTCATGATGATCTTTAACTTCACTCTGAAATTACTTGAATCATTCAATAATTCAGACTTGAGTTTCATCAAGTAAATACACTCAGTATCTACTTAAATCATCCGTGAAGTAAGAACATAACGATATGTACTGCATGCCTCAGCACTCATTGGACTGCACACATCAAAATGTATTACTTCCAACAAGTTGCTATCTTGTTCCATCTTCTTTCGAAACGAGGCTTTTAGGTCATCTTGCCCATGTGGTATGATTTGCATATCTCAAGTGATTCAAAATCAAGTGAGTCCAAACGATCCATCTGCATGGAGTTTCTTCATGCGTATACACCAATAGACATGGTTCGCATGTCTCAAACTTTTCAAAAACGAGTGAGTCCAAAGATCCATCAACATGGAGCTTCTTCATGCGTTTTACACCAATATGACTTACATGGCAGTGCCACAAGTAAGTGGTACTATCATTACTATCTTATATATTTTTGGCATTAAAATGTGTATCACTACGATCGAGATTCAATAAACCATTCCTATTAGGTGCAATACCATTGAAGGTATTATTCAAATAAACAGAGTAACCATTATTCTCCTTAAATGAATAACCGTATTGTGATAGACATAATCCAATCATGTCTATGCTCAACGCAAACACCAAATGACAATTATTCAGGTTTAATACTAATCTTGATGGTAGAGGGAGCGCGCGATGTTTGATCACATCAAAATTGGAAACACTTCCAACACATATCGTCAGCTCTCCTTTAGCTAGTCTCTGTTTATTCCGTAGCTTTTATTTCGAGTTACTAACACTTAGCAACCGAACCGGTATCTAATACCCTGGTGCTACTAGGAGTACTAGTAAAGTACACATAACATAATGTATATCCAATATACTTCTATCGACCTTGCCAGCCTTCTCATCTAACAAGTATCTAGGGTGGTTCCGCTTCTGTGTCTGTTCCTCTCATTACAGAAGCACTTAGTCTCGGGTTTGGGTTCAACCTTGGGTTTCTTCACTAGAGCAGCAACTGTTTTGCTGTTTCATGAAGTATCCCTTGTTGCCCTTGCCCTTCTTGAACCTAGTGGTTTTACCAACCATCAACAATTGATGCTCCTACTTGACTTCTACTTTCGCGGTGTCAAACATCGCGAACACTTCAAGGATCATCATATCTATCCCTTATATGTTATAGTTCATCACGAAGCTCTAATAGCTTGGTGGCAATGTCTTTGGAGAAACATCACTATCTCATCTGGAAGATTAACTCCCACTCGATTCAAGTGATTATTGTACCCAGACAATCTAAATACAAGCTCAACGATTGAGATCTTCTCCCTTAGTTTGTAGGCTAGAAAACTCGTCGGAGGTCTCATACCTCTTGACGTGGGCACGAGCCTGAAATCCCAATTTCAGCCCTCAGAACATCTCATATGTTCATGACGTTTCAAAACGTCTTTGGTGCCTCAATTCTAAGCCGTTTAACATTACCGAACTATCACGTAGTCATCAAAACGTGTGTGTCGATGTTCGCAACATCCACAGACCACGTTCGAGGTCCAACATACCGGCGGTGCATTAAGGACATAAGCTTTCTCGGCCGCATAATTGCTACTGTCAACTTTCAACTATATTTTCTCTAGGAACGTATCTTAAACAGTAGAACTAAAGCGCGAGCTATGACATAATTTGCAAAGGGCTTTTGACTATGTTCAGGATAATTAAGTTCATCTTATGAACTCCCACTCAGATAGACATCCCTCCAGTCATCTAAGTGATTACATGATCCGAGTCAACTAGGCCATGTCCGATCATCACGTGAGACGGACTAGTCATCATCGGTGAACATCTTCATGTTGATCGTATCTACTATCGACTCATGCTCGACCTTTCGGTCTCTTGTGTTCGAGGCCATGTGCGTACATGCTAGGCTCGTCAAGTTAACCCTAAGTGTTTTGCATGTGTAAAACTGTCTTACACCGTTGTATGTGAGCGTAAGGATCTATCACACCGATCATCACGTGGTGCTTGAAGCGACGAACTTTAGCAACGGTGCACGCTTAGGGAGAACACTTCTTGAAATTGTTGTAAGGGATCATCTTATTTACTACCGTCGTTCTAAGCAAATAAGATGCATAAACATGATAAACATCACATGCAATCAAATAGTGACATGATATGGCCAATATCATTTTGCTCCTTTTGATCTCCATCTTCGGGGCTCCATGATCATCATCGTCACTGGCATGACACCATGATCTCCATCATCGTGATCTCCATCATCGTGTCTCCATGAAGTTGTCTCGCCAACTTATTACTTCTACTACTATGGCTACCGGTTAGAAATAAAGTAAAGTAATTACATGGCGTTGTTTAATGACACGCAGGTCATACAATAAATTAAGACAACTCCTATGGCTCCTGCCGGTTGTCATACTCATCGACATGCAAGTCGTGATTCCTATTACAAGAACATGATCAATATCATACATCACATATCATTCATCACATTCTTCTTGGCCATATCACATCACATAGCATACCCTGCAAAAACAAGTTAGACGTCCTCTAATTGTTGTTTGCATGTTTTACGTGGCTGCTATGGGTTTCTAGCAAGAACGTTTCTTACCTACGCAAAACCACAACGTGATATGCCAATTTGCTATTTACCCTTCTTAAGGACCCTTTTCATCGAATCCGTTTGACTAAAGTGGAGAGGCGGCACCGCTAGCCACCTTATGCACCAAGTGCATGTCATCGGTGGAACCTGTCTCACGAAGAGTACGTGTAAGGTCGGTCCGGGCCGCTTCATCCCACAATACCGTCGAAACAAGATTGGACTAGTAACGGTAAGCATATTGAACAAAATCAACGCCCACAACTACTTTGTGTTCTACTCGTGCAAAGAATCTACGCAATAGACCTAGCTCATGATACCTTTGTTGGGGAACGAGCAGAAATTCAAAATTTTCCTACGTGTCACCAAGATCTATCTATGGAGAAACTAGCAACGAGGGGAAGGAGAGTGCATCTACATACCCTTGTAGATCGCTAAGCGGAAGCGTTCAAGAGAACGGGGTTGAAGGAGTCGTACTCGTCGTGATCCAAATCATCGGAGATCCTAGTGCCGAACGGACGGCACCTCCGCGTTCAACACACGTACAGCCGGTGGCGTCTCCCATGCCTTGATCCAGCAAGGAGAGAGGAGAGCTTGAGGAAGACTCCGTCCGAAGCAGCACAACGGCGTGGTGGTGATGGAGGCGTGGCAATCCAGCAGGCCGCCAAGCACCACGGGAGAGGAGGAGGAGGAGAAGCGAGGCTGCGCCAATAGAGGGAGAAACTCATGTGTATGGCAGCCCCAAAACCTCAAGTATATATAGGGAAGGGGTGCGCCCTTTAAGGTTTTCCACCCCAAGGGTGCGGCCAGCCCTAGATCCCATCTAGGGGGCGGCCAAGGGGGAGAGGCGCCCACTAGGTGGGCCTTAAGGCCCATCTGGACCTAGGGTTTGCCCTCCCCACTCTTCCCACGCCTTGGGCCTTGGTGGGGCGCCCAGCCCACCTAGGGCTGGTCCCTCCCACACTTGGCCCACGAGCCTTCAGGGGTTGGTGGCCCCACTTGGTGGACCCGGGACCCTCTGGTGGTCCGATGCGTTCTGGAAAAAACCGAAACTTTTCCGGTGACCAAAACAGACTTCCATATATAAATCTTTACCTCCGGACCATTCCGAACTCCTTGTGACGTCCGGGATCTCATCCGAGACCAACAACATTCGGTAACCACATACAAACTTCCTTTATAACCCTAGCGTCATCGAACCTTAAGTGTGTAGACCCTACGGGTTCGGGAGACATGTAGACATGACCGAGACGTTCTCGGTCAATAACCAACAGCGGATCTGGATACCCATGTTGGCTCCTACATGTTCCACGATGATCTCATCGGATGAACCACGATGTCAAGGACTCAATCGATCCCGTATACAATTCCCTTTGTCTAGCGGTATTGTACTTGCCCGAGATTCGATCGTCGGTATCCCGATACCTTGTTCAATCTCGTTTCCGCAAGTCTCTTTACTCGTTCCGTAACACATCATCCCGTGATCAACCCCTTGGTCACATTGTGCACATTATGATGATGTCCTACCTAGTGGGCCCAGAGATACCTCTCCGTTTACGGAGTGACAAATCCGATCTCGATTCGTGCCAACCCCAATGACACTTTCGGAGATACCTGTAGTGCACCTTTATAGTCACCCAGTTACGTTGTGACGTTTGGTACAACCAAAGCATTCCTACGGTATCCGGGAGTTGCACAATCTCATGGTCTAAGGAAATGATACTTGACATTAGAAAAGCTTTAGCATACGAACTACGATCTTTGTGCTAGGCTTAGGATTGGGTCTTGTCCATCACATCATTCTCCTAATGATGTGATCCCGTTATCAATGACATCCAATGTCCATGGTCAGGAAACCGTAACCATCTATTGATTAACGAGCTAGTCATCTAGAGGCTTACTAGGTACTTGGTGTTGTCTATGTACCCACACATGTATCTGAGTTTCCTATCAATACAATTATAGCATGGATAATAAACGATTCTCATGAATAAGGAAATATAATAATAACTAATTTATTATTGCCTCTAGGGCATATTTCCAACATGATTGGTGTGGGAGAAATAAGCTTTATACGATCTTGTGATGTGGAAGAAATAAAAGCGACGGACTGCATAATAAAGTTTCATATCACAAGGGGCAATATAAAGTGACGTTCTTTCGCATTAAGATTTTGTGCATCCAACCATAAAAGCGCATGGCAACCTCTGCTTGCCTCTGCAAAGGGCCTGTCTTTTATTATTATCCTCTACCTTATGCAAGAGTCATGGTGATCTTTACCTTTCCTTTTTACATTTTATCCTTTGGCAAGCACAGTGTGTTGGAAAGATCCTGATTGATATATCTAATTAGATGTAAGGGGCATGAGTTATTATTGTTGACATTACCCTGGAGGTAAAAGGTTGGGAGGTGAAACTATAAGCCCCTATATTTCTCTGTGTCCTATTAAAACTCCGTAACCACAAGTATCGCGTGAGTGTTAGCAATTATGAAAGACTAAATGATAGTTGAGTATGTGGACTTGCTATTAAGCTCTGACATAGACTCTTTCCGATGTTATGATAAATTGCAATTGCTTCAATGACCGAGACTATAGTTCGTTTTTTCTCAATAAAGTTTATGATTCGTACTCTGCATTGTTAATGGATTATTACTTGAACATAAGCAATTATATGACATTTCCTATATATGTTGCTGTTATGATAATAATCATGATGCCTTCATGTCCGTATTTTATTTTTATCGACACCTCTACCTCTAAACATGGGGACATATTTATCGTTATTGGCTTTCGCTTGAGGACAAGCGAGGTCTAAGCTTGGGGGAGTTGATACGTCCATTTTGCATCATGCTTTTATATCGATATTTATTGCATTATGGGCTGTTATTGCACGTTATGTCACAATACTTATGCATATTCTCTCTTATTTTACAAGGTTTACATAAGGAGGAGAATGCGGTAGCTGGAATTCTCAATGGAAAAGGAGCAAATATTAGAGACCTATTCTGCACAACTCCAAAAGTCCTGAAACTCCACGGAATATCTTATAATAAATAATAAAAAATCCTCGCCAAAGATGAAGGCCAGGGGCCCACACCCTGTCCACGAGGGTGGGGGGCGCCCCCCCCTCCTAGGGCGCGCCCCCTACCACGTGGGCCCCCTGGTGGCCCTCCGATGCCCATCTTCTGATATATGAGGTCTTTCGTTGAGAAAAAAAATCAGAAGCAACCTTTCGGGACGAAACTCCGCCGCCACGAGGCGGAACCTTGGCGGAACCAATCTAGGGCTCCTCTCATCGGGAGAGGGCAATCTCCATCAACATCTTCACCAGCACCATCTCCTCTCAAAACCCTAGTTCATCTCTTGTATCCAATTCTTGTCTCCAAGTTCGGGATTGGTACTAGTAGGTTGCTAGTAGTGTTGATTACTCCTTGTAGTTGATGCTAGTTGGTTTATTTGGTGGAAGATCATATGTTCAGATCCTTTATGCATATTAATACCCCTCTGATTATGAACATGAATATGCTTTGTGAGTAGTTACGTTTGTTCATGAGGACATGGGAGAAGTCTTGCTATTAGTAGTCATGTGAATTTGGTATTCGTTCGATATTTTGATGAGATGTATGTTGTCTAGCCTCTAGTGGTGTTATGTGAACGTCGACTACATAACACTTCACCATTATTTGGGCCTAGAGGAAACTACTAGGGAAAACCTTATACACAGAATGTTACCAGTAGTGCTGTACAAAATCATCGGTTTCCCCCCGCCCCCCGGCCACCACACTTCTTCCCCAAATCCCTCGCCCTCGCCGCCGTCTCCCCAATTCACCGTCGCCCCACTTCACCGCCGTCTCCTGCCGGCGTGGACGCCCGCAACCTCACCGTCTCCCCCCGAGGCCGCCGTCATCCTCACCGCCGCCGCCCGAGGCTGCCCTCAGCCTCACCGCCGCCGCCCGAGGCCGCCCTCGATGTCACCGTCGGCGCCCTCCACCTCACCGTCGCCCGAGCCCGCCCAGGACCGCCGTTACCCGTGCCCGAGCCCACCCTCTCCGCCCCTTCCTCCGTCACCGAGCACCTCCCCGCCACCGTCTCTCCCCTCTCTGTAAGTCCCCCACTCCTCTCTCTCTGCATTTTAGAGAAAAAATTAGTAGAGAAAAAGGTTTTTTATAGCAAAAAATTTAGTTTAGAGCAAAGGATGTTAAGTAGTAGATGTTAGAGCAAAAATTAGTTTAGAGCAAAAAATTTGGTTTACAACAAAAGTTAGTTAGGGCGGTAGGGTTTAATTAGGGTAGATGCTGCTTGTACAGTATATAGTGATACTAGTAGATGTTAATTAGGTTAGGGCAATAGTGGTACTAGTAGATGTTAATTAGATGTTTTTCAGTTAGGGCACTAGAGTTTTGCTAGGTTAATTAGGTTAGTAGTGCTGCTAGTAGTAGTGGTACAGTAGGTTAATTAGGTGATGTTAAATGAATAACCTAAATGAATGAAATTAATAGTTAACTGAATTTTTTTTCCTTTCATCATTATAGAGCACTAAAATTAACTGAATTTTGTTCTATTAGTAGTTAAATGAATTTTCTTCTACACTTTTTTTTTGAATTAGCTTGTGAAATTTGGACATGTGGTTGCTCGTGTATATTTGGACATGTGTTGCGGTGTCGAAGATGGATATTTGAACACTGTTTCCAGGGAATGATGCTGAGTGGCCTATGTTTTGCCAGAATGTTGATTCATTTCTGTTCCGGCAAATTTCAGGTGTCCGTTTAGTCCATACTTTCTGTATGACAAAACTTTGAGTTATGCACGGTGAAAGTTTATTTGTGATGTAATTAAACCGTCCTCCTCCTCGACTAGTGAAAATTACTCTAGTTAGGGCATTTTGGGGTGAATAAGGTATGATGAACTTTGTTATTTATGCTTATGATATGTTGTTTCTATTTTTGCCAAGTCTGTCTCTTTCTGTTGCTCAACTATATATGTTGCATATCATCGACTCATGTGACGATGCAGGTGCATAGATCATCGATGGTGAATAAGTGCTACGCCAGAGTATATATCGACAAGTGGCGGAGTGTCGAGCCAGTGTACCGGTTTCCGGTTTCGAGCGACAGGCAGTAGTTAGTTTAGGTTCACGCTAATGCGAGAGAGGGATACGAACTCATGTACTCAAAGTGATAGCTCTTCTCGCGTATATCATTGTTTAGATGGATGACGATGTATTTGCAAGTAATCGAGACTTGTATCGCTATTTTCGAGATGATGACGAGAGACCACTTTGTGTTGGATGATGATTATGATGATGACATGATTTGATAAGACTAATTGTATGTATATGCTATGATTACATTTGTATGTGTATGATATGCTAATGATTATTGTATAAAGCCTATCCAAATACAAAACAAATACAAAAACAAATATGCAGGAAAAAACTAATAAAACTAGTAATAGCGAGGGGAAATTTAGCAAGCGCGCCTTACGAAAGCGTTTCCCGATAAACAGCGCTGCAGATAATATCAGCAGCGCCCTTTTCTAAAGAGCGCTACAACTATTCATGTATAGCAGAGCGTGGGACAACATGCGCCATCGCTATATGTTAGTCAGAAGCGCTTATTAGTAGCGCCGGTCCCCGCGCTACTGAGAGGCCCAAAACCTGCGCTGCTGCTAGGCTTTTCCCTAGTAGTGGGAAGGCATTGGGAAGTAATAAGTAGATGATGGGTTGCTAGAGTGATGAAGCTTAAACCCTAGTTTATCGTTGTTTCGTAAGGGCTGATTTGGATCCATATGTTTCATGATATGGTTAGGTTTACCTTAATACTTTGGTTGTAGTTGCGGATGCTTGCAATAGAGGTTAATCATAAGTGGGATGTTTGTTCAAGTAAGAACAGCACCCGAGCACCGGTCCACCCACATATCAAATTATCAAAGTACCGAACGTGAATCATATGAACGTGATGAAAACTAGCTTGACGATATTCCCATGTGTCCCCGGGAGCGATTTTTCTATTATAAGAGTTTGTCCAGGCTCGTCCTTTGCTACAAAAAGGATTGGGCCACCTTGCTGCACTTTATTTACTTTTGTTACTTGTTGCTCGTTACAAATTATCTTATAACAAAACTATCTGTTACCACTTATTTCAATACTTGCAGAGAATGCCTTGTTGAAAACCGCTTATCATTTCCTTCGTTCTGCTCCTTGTTGGGTTCGACACTCTTACTTATCGAAAGGACTACGATATACCCCCTATACTTTTGGGTCATCACCTGCCCCCGTATATAAAGGAGGGGAGGGGGAGGCCGGCCGGCCTGTAGGGCGCGCCAGGAGAGGGGAGTCCTACTAGGACTCCAAGTCCTAGTAGGATTCCACCGAGGAAGGGGGAAGAAGGAAGGAGAGGGAGAAGGAAGGAAGGGGCGCCGCCCCTTCCCTAGTCCATTCGGACCTGTAGGCGGCCAGCCCCCTTGTGGACCTTTTCTCTCCCCACTAAGGCCCATCATGGCCCATTAGTTCCCCCGGGGGGTTCAGATAACCCTCCGGCACTCCGATAATTATCCGGTACCTCTCGGAACTCATTCGGTGTCCGAATAACATCGTCCAATATATCAATATTTATGCCTCGACCATTTCGAGACTCCTCATCATGTCCGTGATCTTATCCGGGACTCCGAACAAACTTTGGTCATCAAATCACATAACTCATAATACAAATCGTCATCGAACGTTAAGCGTGCGGACCCTACGGGTTCGAGAACTATGTAGACATGACCGAGACACATCTCCGGACAATAACCAATAGCGGAACCTGGATGCTCATATTGGCTTCACAAAATTTCAAATTCAGCTAACAAATGATCCCTGAATTACTGAAACTACCAGCTAGACACAATAACTGAAACTAGGGACCCTTGACTCCGAAACTAGCTTGACCCACAAACTGAAACTGTAACAATTTCTAGCGATTGATGTACATCAAGTAAAAGAAACCCATAGCAATGACACAGTAATAAAATGCTCCAGCCATCATATTTCTTGCTGCTTCAAATCGATCATCTGCTTTAGTTGCTTGCCCATTTTCTTCAATTCACACTTCACTTCAGCACTGTCCATCATCGGATCGGCTCTATCCCCCAAATGTGAGGCGTGTTCCACAACAAGCTGCCCCCCAAAATTAAAATTGATCTCTTGTGTTGAAGCCTGCATTTTCAACCTCTCAACGTACTAATCGAGCCACTCGAAATGTCCACATTTCTTCAGAACGTGACAAAACAGAGTAAACAAGGGTCGACGGTGGCATGAGCCCTAGATCAGATCCACCGCCCAAATGAGCTCCAAAAAATAAAGAAATCGGGAGAATTTAGATAAGCTGCACAGATCTAACCTGCCCCAGCTGTGGCCTGCTCAAGCATTTGACAAACTCGCGCCCACGGTTGCCATTTTCCTCCTTCACACAAGTCAAATGCTTCAGAGGCTCCATGCGCGGGCAATCGGGGCATCTTGTCAACGACACTGGACCGTACTGCGACCATGATTGGCGGGAGGCCAAAGTTGAGCTAGACATCACTCGCCGGCGGCGTGCTTCGTTGCCGGAGAAGAGGAAGAACAGGGTGGGGGGAAGGGGAAAGGTGAAGGGCACGCAATGGGGGGTGCGCTGGCTCGGGCTCGTGGATGGCTCGGGTCGGGGCACAGGCATGCTTATGTGGATAAGTTGTGGGTCCCGCACGCATGTGAGTAAGTGGTGGGTCCCACATTCATGTGGATAACTGATGTGTCCCGCGTGTCATAACTCAAACCACTAACCCCTTGTGTTTTGCATTTCATGGTTAAACAGGGCCATGTCGCATTGCAGCTATTGTTGGCTAGAACAACGTCGCACCAGAGGTATTTTCATCAACTACGTCGCTCCCCATCCAATTCATCTCAAAGATGTCGCACATGAGCTATTGGCCCAGACCAAATTGGTTGGCGCCCACTCATTCTCTTTGTGGTCGCTCGCGCTCCTCTGTTGCTGCTCCCACAACCGTCGTCGCTGCTTACCGTCGGTGCTATGGCATCCAGAAACGACGACGAGAGCAGTGACGACTCCATGCAGTAGTTGGATTCAAATGTATCGAATCCAGTCGATCTGATTTGTGGTCCAATTATATTGAACTAAATCTAGGCCCCTCTCACCATTGAAGACTCCGACTTTAAGGCCATTTGTGGAGTATGAGGAGGTTCCCGAGACAACTTGGCCGAAGCCCAGCCGCGAAAGCAGCCCATTAAGCGGCTGAAGGCCCATCAATGATCCACGTCAAAGCCAACCGTTGGACCGATCCAAGAGCAGCAGATTGACCCGCACTGATTAAAAACTGGTTGCGAGCTGAAAACCATGGCTATTCCTCCCATCAACTCTGATTCTCCCGGTCTCTTAAGAGGAGAGGCGGCCACGCGTCGGCTAGAGGCTCGCCAGCCATGACGGTTCGATGGTTGCCCTCACCGGAAGAGCGTGCAGTGGACCAAGTCCAACGCGCTCCTCCGTCGAGAGTAGCTGTCGGCGACGCGCACATGGCCCGTTAGGCGACAGCGTTTGGGAGAGGCATTTCGCCGGTGGCTGCCGACGTAAATTTGCGGCGGCGGCGACGTGCAAGGTGCAGAGACCGGCCGATGTGCGCTTTCATCTGCACAACAACGATGGTAGCATCTTTCCGCGCGTCATCCCGAAGGATGGCGATGTTCCGACCATGTCATGCACGCACAATGACGGCCGACCGGACCCTAAAGGCCGGGGTTATAAGGTGAGCTCCAAATCCTCTTCTTTTCTTAAACTTCATGCATTTGGGCTCTGTTTTGGGGATTTGGTTTTGTAGGATTTCAAAAGAATTGGGGATAGATGTTCTAGGGTTTGGATTACGGCCAAAATTGAGGAAAAGGGGGGTTTACTTAATCATAGATTCCACTCCTAATTGCTCAACAGGATTTAATCAGTGCTAACTAGTAACAAAAGAACTTGATGTGGAAACATGGCATAGTTAAACTAACAGAACATGTTAATGATCATAAGTCTCTACCTAGCACTAATCCAGTAGCAATTTAGACCTTAACTGAAATCTCTTAACCCTAGACATTAAACATTCACTTTAATAGAGGGCAACTTAACCTTAATCATGAACCATTAGAGTTAATACTTTAATCATTAGCACATAATCAAGATCAACACCTTAAACAAATCATCTTTAGGGATCTAATCTAGGCTTAATTAGCTCAAGATAGCATTCTTAGAAATAATCCATTAGGATTGACGTGATTGGATCTCAAGCCTAATAACAATTAGATCACCTAAAACATAATAAACAGAGAGGTACATTGTGATCTTACCACCAATGGAAGCAGCCATAGGTGTAGTCAATGCGAAGTGTCGTGTCTACTTGATGCAGGCGTGATGCAGGCTTAGGGTAGACAATCGCAGCGGGTAGCGGCATCCCTTTGGGCACCACCGACACTGCCCTGGAACAGGGGCAGAGCTTGGAGATGATCTTCCCATCGTGCAACGCTCCCCCAGATCGGTTAGGGTTTTAAGGATGTGGGAAGCAGGAGTAAAACGTACATAGACTAGTAAGATGTCGGCTGCTCCCCCATCTAATATGTGTTTGCCGACGACAAGGGGCCAAAACCATAGTTGGTTAGGATCGCCCGTCAAATCAGGGTGCATTACTTGAGATTAGGGTAACGTATGTTTGTGCGCAGCCTCTTTCCTCAACGTTATCTTTACTTTTCAGTTTCAGGATTGCTAAATTTTAGTTGACTGAGATAAGATCCTCTCAGTTGATGCTATATTCGTGAGATCTTACATGAAAATTCATGTAACTTTTTTTTCTAATTTTTTTATTTCTTTCTTTTTATATATATTTTGTGTCACTTAACTGAGACTTTGATTAAGTCTTGACTAAGATCTAGCCACACCCTTTCAGTTTATCTCTTCAGCCCATTGGGTCTTATATCAATACCAACAAAACAAATCTTTTAGTAGGTGCCGTGCGCGGGTATAGGCGGCTCGACGATGACCAGGATCGACTCTCGTCTCACTTTATTAGCTGCGGCCTACGGCACGGGATGTAGCAGACTACCCATCTTGGTCGAGTTTAACCCAGGACCACGCCGCCGACTCGTCGCCGATGCACATCGTCCTCTTGCCGTGGCTTGCGTTCGGTCACATGACCCCCTTCCTCGAGCTTGCGGAGCGCCTGGCGGCCCGCGGTCACCGCGTCTCCTTGGTCTCAACGCCGCGCAATATCAGCCGCCTCCCGCCCGTCGTGGACGTCCACCTGGTGGCCCTACCGCTGCCCCACGTGGACGGCCTCCCCGAGGGAGCCGAGGCCACCAGCGACCTCCCGCCCGGCAAGGCCGAGCTCCTGCAGAGGGCCGCCGACGGCCTCGCCGGGCCATTCGGCGCCTTTCTAGACGACGGCAAGAAGCCGGACTGGGCCGCCGCCCGTGATGTTCCCCATTTTCTCCTCCGCGTCGAGCGCCCTATGGGGCGTGCCGCGCGTGTCGACGGCCGTTGACCCGAAGGTAGGGGCGTCGCTAACGCAGCGCTTCTTGTTAACCTACCAGAGCTGCAAGATGGTGGCAAAGCAGTGCTGCGTGGAGTTCGATCCCGACGGCGTGCCTCTCCTGCCCGCCATCTTCGGCAAGCCGTTCGCCCCTCTCGGCCTGCTGCCGCCGCCTATGAAGTCCAACGGAGGCGACGCGCTCGTGTCGTGGCTCGACCGGCAGCCGGCGAAATCCGTCGTCTACGTCGCGCTTGTCGTTGCCGGACTTAGCTAGAGCGATCAGATGAGGTGGAGCGAGAGAGACGGAGGTAGACGAACGAGAGAGATTTTGTGCTGCCGAAACTGTCGCAGCGTTTTCTGTTTTCTCATTACTTTCCTAATCTCAGTACATGCCTCAAAAGCTAACTACTTCTCCCGGACGCTTCGCCATGATCCGCAGCTTCCGCGCCATCCCACCATTGCCTCACACAGCGTAGACCACGTCCGGGAGTTTACAAAGAAGGAAAAACAAAACGGGTTCGTGCATGTAGCACCCTCCCACAAGCTAGCTGCATGGGCGCGTCACATACGACTGCCATGCATGCTTATTCAAACAGAAAACAAACTACCCTACATGCATGAGCTTAGCAGTGTCAATACTTCTCCCCCTTAAGCTCATGTGTTCCGGCTGCTCTCCATGATCCCCAGCTTCCGACACATCTCAATGAAACGCATTCTGCCCAACGCCTTCGTCAGAATGTCAGCTAGCTGATTGTGAGTCCCAGCGTGCTCAACCTCGAGAATTCTTTCTTCGACACAGTCTTGAATAAAATGGAACTTCACATCTATATGTTTGCTTCGATCATGGAAAACAGGATTCTTGGCCAAGGCAATTGCAGACTTGTTATCCACCAAAAGTGTGAACTTCTTCGGCTCTTGTCCCAGCAGATCAGCGAGGAAGCGGCTCAGCCAGATGCCCTGACAGGTCACCGCTGCAGCAGCGACGTACTCCGCTTCGCAAGAACTGAGGGCCACAACCTTCTGTTTCTGAGATGTCCAGCTGATCGGATTCTGACCAAGGAAGAATACTTGTCCAGAAGTGCTCTTTCGGTCGCCCAGGTCGCCGGCGTGATCACTATCACTGTAACCACGCAGCACCGCACTGCGCCATTGCCCGCCTTGTAGCTGCACCCGTACTGTTTAGTGCCTTGTATGTACCTTAGGATTTGCTTCACGGCTGCCCAATGATCAGTGCTTGGATTCTCCATGAACCGGCTGACGATACCAACGGCATGAGCAATATCTGGTCGAGTATGAACCAGATAGCGTAAGCTGCCAATCACGCTTCTGTAGAGAGTAGCATCAAATGGTTTGGACCCATCTTCCTTCCTCAATTTCAGTCTGCATTCCATGGGAGTGCTGCAGGTGTTGCACTCACTCATCCCTGCTTGCTCAAGAATTCTTTCAGCATAACTACGCTGGTTGAGAGTGATCTCTCCCTCTTTCTGTACCACCTCAATTCCAAGGTAGTAGCTTAGTAGGCCAAGGTCACTCATTTTGAAGAGTTGTTGCATCTGCCCCTTGAACTCTTGAATTGAAGCTGTATCGGTGCCAGTGATGATGAGGTCGTCAACGTATACTCCCACCAATAGATATGACTCACTGTTCCCGCCCCGATAAACTGTATGTTCAATGGACTCCGTGCAAAGCCAAGATCAAGCAGTGTTTTGTCAAGTTTAGCGTACCATGCCCGTGGAGCTTGACGCAAGCCGTACAAAGCTTTCTTCAATCTGAGAACGGCCTCTTCACGGCCTGCAGCGACATACCCCGGCAACTGCGTCACATATACCTCCTCCTTCAGTTCACCATTGAGAAATGCAGATTTGACATCCATGTGATGCACTTCCCAACGAGAATGAGCTGCAAGAGCTAGAAGAAGGCGCACTGTTTCCATGCGCGCCACCGGAGTGAAAACTTCTTCAAAGTCCACTCCCTACTTCTGAGCAGAGCCCTTTGCGACAAGCCGTGCTTTGTACTTGACAATGTTGCCTGCTGGATCCCTCTTCACCTTGTAAACCCATTTTAGTCCAATGGCCTTGTGACCGTGAGGGAGAGAGGTGATCTCCCAGGTCTGGTTGTCAGCGATGCACTTCATTTCTTCATTCATGGCCGCCTTCCACGCAATGCCATCCAAGGCTTCATCAACATTGTGAGGCTCCTCTGCAGTGAGTAGGCATCGCTGCATCTGCTCGCGCACTGCCTCTCCCTCTGTCTCATCCAGAATATCAGAGACATGCCAGTAGCGGAGAGGACCAAAGTCCGTGTCCCGGCTTCGCCTCGTCATGGGAGAGAGGCGTGGCCCAGCGGATCGCCCCATCGATCCCAGCAGACCATGGCTCAGTCTGAGGCGTCTCAGAACTGGGAGGTGACGCCCCAGATGTCGGGGTAGCGGGCGCCTTCTCGGCGCTTCGTGGCGTGGTGACCACGGCCCCTCCCGTGTCCAGTTCGTGCACGCCGTGGCCCTGGTGTATACCACGGTGAAGGTTGTGGTTGCGGCGTGTGCACTGTCCGGTACCGACGCGCTTGGAGAGCTCCATGACCAAGGCCTGCTCTCCTCAAATATCACATCACGCGTCTGATACGTCCATTTGCATCATGCTTTTATATCGATATTTATTGCATTATGGGCTGTTATGTCACGTTATATCACAATACTTATGGCTATTCTCTCTTATTTTACAAGGTTTACATGAAGAGGGAGAATGCCGACAGCTGGAATTCTGGGCTGGAAAAGGAGCAAATATTGAAGGCCTATTCTGCGCAACTCCAAAAGTCCTGAAACTCCACGGAATACCTTAAAATAAATAAATAAAAATCGTCACCGAAGATGAAGGCCAGGGGGCCCACACCCTGCTCACGAGGGTGGGGGCGCGCCCCCTCCCCCTGGGCGCGCCCCCCTACCTCGTGGGCCCCCTGGTGGCTCTCCGACGTCCATCTTCTCCTATATGAAGTCTTTCGATGGGAAAAAAATCATAAGCAACCTTTCGGGACGAGACTCCGCCACGAGGCGGAACCTTGGCGGAACCAATCTAGGGCTCCGCAGAGCTGTTCTGCTGGGACACTTCCCTCCGGAGGGGGAAATCATCGCCATCATCATCACCAACGCTCCTCTCATCGGGAGAGGGCAATCTCCATCAACATCTTCACCAGCACCATCTCATCTCCAAACCCTAGTTCATCTCCTGATCCAATTCTTGTCTCTAAGTCCGGATTGGTGCTAGTAGGTTGCTAGTAGTGTTGGTTACTCCTTGTAGTTGATGCTAGTTGGTTTACTTGGTGGAAGACCATATGTTCAGATCCTTTATGCATATTATTACCCTCTCGATTATGAACATGAATATGCTTTGTGAGTAGTTACGTTTTTCCCGAGGACACGGAGAAGTCTTGCTATTAGTAGTCATGTGAATTTGGTATTCGCTCGATATTTTGATGAGATGTATGTTGTCTAACCTCTAGTGGTGTTATGTGAATGTCGACTACATAACACTTCACCATTATTTGGGCCTAGAGGAAGGCATTGGGAAGTAATAAGTAGATGATGGGTTGCTAGAGTGATGAAGCTTGAACCCTAGTTTATCGTTGCTTCGTAAGGGCTGATTTGGATCCATATGTTTCATGCTATGGTTAGGTTTACCTTAATACTTTTGTTGTAGTTGCGGATGCTTGCAATAGAGTTTAATCATAAGTGGGATGCTTGTTCAAGTAAGAACAACACCCAAGCACCGGTCCACCCACATATCAAATTATCAAAGTACCGAACGCGAATCATATGAGCGTGATGAAAACTAGCTTGACGATATTCCCATGTGTCCTCGGGAGCGCTTTTCCTATTATAAGAGTTTGTTACGGCTTGTCCTTTGCTACAAAAAGGATTGGGCCACCTTGCTGCACCTTATTTACTTTTGTTACTTGTTGCTCGTTACAATTTATCTTATCATAAAACTATCTGTTACCACTAATTTCAGTACTTGCAGAGAATACCTTGCTGAAAACCGCTTATCATTTCCTTCTGCTCCTCGTTGGGTTCGACACTCTTACTTATCGAAAGGACTACGATAGATCCCCTATACTTGTGGGTCATCAGCGTCACATGTACCTTCTTCAACACTGGATCATAGATACGGTAGGCTTTGGATCCTTCTTCATATCCCACAAAGATCATGGGAGTGGATCGATTCAAGAGCTTGGTGATGCCCGATCCAACCTTTTTCACATGTGCCATACACCCAAAAGTTCGCAGGTGCTGTACACTTGGTTTACGACCATGCCAGGCCTCATACGGCGTCACACCCTTCAAGCTTCTGGTGGGAGCTCTGTTCAACAGATAAACCGCGGCTTTCACCGCTTCTCCCCAAAAGTATGCGGGTACGCCCATGATCCTCAGAAGACACCGGGCCATCTCGACCACGGTTTGATTTCGCCGCTCCACCACACCATTTTGTTGGGGTGAATGGGGTGTTGTCGTGTAGTGCTTGACTCCGAGCCCTTTGCAACATTCCTTGAATTCCATTGAATTAAACTCGCCGCCCCGATCTGAACGGAATGCCCGTAGCTTGCACTGACCCTTGGCCTCGGCTATGGCCTGAATTTTTCTGAAATGAACGAATGCTTCATCTTTTGTCTTGAGCAGCTCTAACCACATATACCTGCTGTGATCATCCACAATCAGAAGAAAATATTTGTTCCCACCAAGTGTGGTCGGCGTGATTGGGCCGCATAAATCCGTATGCACCAGCTCGAGCCCTCGTTCCGCGCGGTATGCGGTGCCTTGTGGAAAGGGCGCCCTGTGTTGCTTGCCGAGCGCACACCCATCACAGTATTCTTGCACGTGATCTATGGGTGGCATTCCTCTCACCATTTGTTTGATTGACATGGCCCTGAGAGCACGAAAGTGGAGGTGCCCCATCCTAGCATGCCATTGTTGGGGAACGTAGTAATTTCAAAAAATTTCCTACGATCACGCAAGACCATGGTGATGGCATAGCAACGAGAGGGAGAGTGTCCGCCCACGCACTCGAGACCGAAAGCGAAGCGTTATAACAACGTTGTTGATGTAGTCGACGTCTCCACGATCCGACCGATCCAAGCACCGAGCGTCACGGCACCTCCGAGTTACGCACACGTTCATTTCGATGGCGATCCCGGACTCGATCCGGCAAAGTGTCGGGGATGAGTTCCGTCGACGACGGCGTGGTGGACGATGTTGATGCTCCACCGACACAGGGCTTCGCCTAAGCTCATGACGATATGACTTCTCCGGCGCAGGGCTTCTCCTAAGCTCGCGACGATATGACCGAAGTGGAATATGGTGGAAGGGGCACCGCACACAGCTAAGGCAAGATCCGTAGATCAACTTGTGTGTCTTGGGGTGCCCCTGCCCCGTATATAAAGGAGCCAAGGGGAGGTGGCGGCCCTAGGGGGGCGCGACAAGGAGGAGTCCTACTCCCACCGAGTAGGACTCCCCCTCTCCTAGTTGGACTAGGATTGGAGGAGGGGAAGAGGGAAGGGCGCCCCCCCTTCCTTCTCCTATTCGGACTAGAGGGGAGGGGGGCGCAGCCCACCTTGGCCTGCCCTTCCTCTTCTCCCATGGCCCATTAAGGCCCATGGACTTCCCGGGGTTCGGTAACCTCCTGTACTCGATAAAATCCCGATTTCACCGGAACACTTCCGATGTCCAAATGTAGGCTTCCAATATATCAATCTTTATGTCTCGACCATTTCGAGACTCCTCGTCACGTCCGTGATCACATACGGGACTCGAACAACCTTCGTGCATCAATACTTATAAACTCATTATGAACTGTCATCGAAGCGTTAAGCGTGCGGACCCTACGGGTTCGAGAACTATGTAGACATGACCTAGAACCATTCTCGGTCAATAACCAATAGCGGAACCTGGATGCCCATATTGGTTCCTACATATTCTACGAAGATCTTTATCGGTCAAACCGCATAACGACATCGTTGTTCCTTTGTCATCGGTATGTTACTTACCCGAGATTCGATCGTCGGTATCCAATACCTAGTTCAATCTCGTTGCGTAAGTCTCTTTACTCGTTCCGTAATACATCATCTCACAACTAACTCATTAGTTGTAATGCTTGCAAGGCTTAAGTGATGTGCATTACCGAGAAGGCTCGAGATACCTCTCCGACAATCGGAGTGACAAAACCTAATCTCGAAATACGCCAACCCAACAAGTACCTTTGGAGACACTGTAGTACTCCTTTATAATCACCCGATTCGTTGTGACGTTTGGTAGTACCAAAGTGTTCCTCCGGTAAATGGGAGTTGCATAATCTCATAGTTATAGGAACATGTATGGGTCATGAAGAAAGCATTAACATACTAAACGATCAACTGTTAAGCTAACGGAATGGGTGATGTCAATCGAGATCATTCAACTAATGATGTGACCTTGTTAATCAAATAACAACTCCTTGTTCATGGTTAGGAAACATAACCATCTTTGATTAACAAGCTAGTCAAGTAGAGGCATACTAGTGACATCTTGTTTGTCTAGATATTCACACATGTATTATGTTTCCGGTTAATACAATTCTAGCATGAATAATAAACATTTATCATGATATAAGGAAATAAATAATAACTTTTATTATTGCCTCTAGGGCATATTTCCTTCAGCCATCTCCAGGTCTGGTCATCTCCAAGTGCTAGCAAGCACGCTGGGTTGTCTACTGACAGAAAGCCAGTGTACAATCTGTTGTCCGTCCGTTTGATCTGAGCAAGGACACGGCCGCATGGGTCTAGGACTGACATCACTCCGTCCTTGATCTGAATGTGACACCCAGCCTCATCCAACTGTCCAACTGAGATGATGTTGCTTCTGAGACTTGGGATATAAAAGACATCAGTCAAAGCTCTTTGCTCATTGTCGGTGTCAAAACCGGCGGATCTCGGGTAGGGGTTCCCGAACTGTGCGTCTAGGCGGATGGTAACAGGAGACAAGGGACACGATGTTTTACCCAGGTTCGGGCCCTCTTGATGGAGGTAAAACCCTACGTCCTGCTTGATTGATATTGATATTGTGGATGTTTACAAGAGTGGATCTACCACGAGATCAAGGAGGCTAAACCCTAGAGGCTAGCCTATGGTATGATTGTAAGGGTTGTTGTTGTGTCCTACGGACTAGAGCCATCCGGTTTATATAGACACCGAAGAGGGCTAGGGTTACATAGAGTCGGTTACAATGGTAGGAGATCTACATATCCGTGTCGCCAAGCTTGCCTTCCACGCCAAGGAAAGTCCCATCCGGACACGGGGCGAAGTCTTCAATCTTGTATCTTCATAATCTTGGAGTCCGGTCGATGATGATAGTCCGGCCGATGATGGTAGTCCAGCTATCCGGACACCCCCTAATCCGGGACTCCCTCAGTAGCCCCCGAACCAGGCTTCAATGACGATAAATCCAGCGTGTGTGTGTAGTCGTCGGCGTTGCAAGGCGGGTTCTCCTTCAAGTTCTACGTACCTGCCGAACAGTGTCCAGCTTCCTCATCAATGTTGCGCGTCTCGGCTTCCACGCCCAATAATGGCCTTCTTCCACGCGTCGCGTGAACGTGAAAAGCCAGGGTGTCTTTTATGTTTTACCCCCTAGTTGTGCGAATAATCTGCCTATAAGGGAGGCAAGAATCCAGATCCAAATCACCATCTTCCTCCCGTAAATACTCATCGGAGCGCTTTCGACCAAGAATCCATTCCATCATGGACCGTCAACGCGGCTCCTCTTCTCGCGCTCCTAGCCCTTTGCCAGGAGATTGGAGGAGATGCTCTGTTCTGCACAACGAGTTGGTGAAGCTCCAAGTGGGGGATATCTCCTCCGCCTTCATGGTTCCGGTTCGAGCGGGCTGGCCACCTACAAAGGTGGGAAGCAAGCGGAGGTTACCCCAAATCCCAACAAAGGGGAGCGGGTATGCTTCGTCCCCTATCGATAAGGGGGTCGGATTTCTGTACATCCATTCCTCCATGGGCTCGGAGTTCTACGGACTCGGCTTCATCACCTCACGCCCGCCTCAATCCTGCATATTGCGGGTTACGTAGCTCTTTGCGAGCTATTCTGGCGTAGAGCCCGCTTCGCGCTGTGGAAGAGGTTGTTCGCCTTGTACCCGCTCTCACGAGGGGTCCATATATCAAGTGGGCGGCGCCGAAATATGGCGCATTGCCGGGACCGGATATCCATCCGGAACCCCTAAGAAGGCGCTCGAAGACTGGCCTTCGGAATGGTTTTATATAGAAGACGCTCCGCTGCCGGACCTGTTGGATCGGCCTCCGGAGTTCAGCAATGCTCCTCTCAAGAAACGCCTTAGTTGACGTCCATGAGCCCCAAGCGGAGGAAGACAAGAGCGCCCATTATTTGATGGGCGAATAAGGTTATCGCCCATGCCGGGTTGACCATGATTGAGTCATGGCAACATGCATTATGCGGGGTGCAGCCACTACAATCTGAGGCCACCCCATGTGGGATTTCAACGGGAGGACGATGCCACCCGCCATGGCCGCAAAGGGCGGATTCGGCCAAGATCCGTGATGATCCTGTCCGGCCTATATAAGGGGAGAAGGAGGATTTCGCCGGACGAACCGTTAAATGGGTTCTCCATGAATAATCCCGGCCTTGGGTAGCGAACACTCTGCGTGCCCGACCCGTGCCTTTTGAAACTTAAGTTTTTATATTGTGTTCTTCTTTCGACGCAGAACTGCGCCGGACCATGGAGGACATGCTAAGTTCGGCTCCGAGCCCGAGGATCCGGAGAGATCCGGGATCCGCCTCCAAGAGGATCTGGACATAAAGGTGGAGCTAATCGACGGGTGTTCCACCAGCTCGGCATGGACAATGCTTTAGTCGCTATAACGGCCGACTATCCCGGACTATATCCGCTTCCCGTGTGATTGCGATCAAGCCACGACACCGCTATTCCTTCCTTGCTCATTTCGACCACCGTATATGATGGCGTTGTGCAGGAGGCGCCCCTAGGCGAGAAGCCGAGCTCGGTGGCTGACCAACAAAGGCCAGTCCGGACCAGTAGGCGGAAGAGGAGCGCGGCGCGGACTGAAATGTCGCCGCAAAGGTGCAGTTCACAATTCATTATTTTGAGCAACGTTCCTAGGAAGCGTTTGAGTGCTCATGACTTTTATAGGGAAAAAAGCGTCCGCCGGACTGCGGGCGTGAAGGTTGCCAATCCAACCTCTACCAGCCAGGCTCCCGCTTTTGGTGCGGAGGGGGAGGCGGCGCAAGGCGCGAGCGGACGTTCCTCCGACGGAGGATGCCGACAGATGTCCGCCACCAAGTCTCGAGGTGGAGAGTGCCTGAATCACAGGCGCCGCCGGGCAGTATTTCGTGACGCGTGCTTCTCCCCCGAGGCGTTGAATGCCTTTAACACGGGGGACGCGCACCTTCGTGCTGCTCAAGATGGTTTTACCAGAGCCACGGAGCAGTATGTAAAAGACATACGGGTAAGAGAATTTAATAGTTATATATGCCAGTAGCCCCCGAGACTTAAAGTAGTTATATTAACTGATTTAAGGATCATATGAATCGAGGATCTTACCGAGAAGAATACCCAACTGTCTCAGAGCTGCAAGAGTGCAAGGCCCAACTTGAGGCCGCACTCTCTGGGCGCAGGAGGAAACGCAGGACATCTCCCGTAACGCATTATTTTAGAAAGATAAGTAGCGTTTGGCCTTTGCGCAAGTCTAAAAATGACGTTAGGTGTGCTGCGGACAAGATCCGGACAGGCGAGAACTTCGCACCAACTAAAGGTCGGCGAGAGGGTGCTGCATAAGGTGCAGCATGAAAGGAACAAGCTCCGGGATACCCATGCCCAGCTTGGAGAAGAGCTGAAAGGCGTTCGGCCGAGCTGTCGGGCTCCGTTAAGGAGAATCAGCGGCTTGTCGCGGCATATATAGTAGTGCTTGAGCGAACTCCTTTGAAAAGAAGAGTTGGCGAGGAAGTCAATTTGATGTAATATGTCCGCAGGTATGCTCACAGGTCGCCTCATGGAGGAGATGCCCGTATCAACGGGTGATCAACTTCCGAATTGTTGCAACCGATCGAACGAGTTCGGGCAGGCAATGAGCGGCGTCGTCTGTGCTTTATGGCCAGCCTTCTCCTTACCCGATGGTCTTGGGGAGCTTGCGGAGAAGCTGCAGGAGTGCGGCAGCGCTTCCATTTATGGAAGATTTCGCCTGCCGCCAAGGTGCAGGAGGCACGGGCCATGGTAAAGACGCTGTACAAGAAGGCGGATCCCAACCACATGGTCAAGTCGGACCTGTGGGGCCCAATGGGAAGGAGATCCTGTGAGTTTAGTATACGCCAAGTAGAGTTGGCGCTAAATTTTCCCAACAGGAGTGTAAATTAGACAACCTGTTAGACGGATTGAGGAAGAATACAATCACCGATGTGACAATGTATTATAAAATGACATATAAAATGCCTTCTAGCCGGATTGTAGATCGTTTGTCTTTGCCGACCTTTTCGCTTCGACCTCGGGACCCTAGAGTCCGGAGTGTGTCCGAATACCTTCGCGGTTATGAAACAACCGGGTATGCATGGAGACCAGCGTGAGGGTCATCGGTGCTTTATCGGACAAGTTCCCAACTAGTTATGTTATATTACATGGGTAGTAAGAAACATCTTCCAGGGAGAATAGTTCCGTTAAGGGTTCCTTTCCTCTGGGGGTGGCATGCCCTAAAGTGCATGTCCGGACTGTGAAAAAGGCAGAAAAACATCTGGGGGCAGATAAATAAGTGGATAAAAAATCATCTTTTAAGTCACCGACCGAATATTCCCTTAAGAACGCTTAGCTTTGGCTTCACCCACCGAGGTACACATCCGGCTGACCGACAATAACAATCGCAGAGGTGCTCCTTTACCTCCTAGCCGAACAATCGGGAACGAGGGGTAAGCACAGAGCCAGCAACCCAGCTTGGCCAAAACTTAAGTCATATCGATGCATATAATTGTGAATAAAAGGTACATGTGGAGGCTTGACACATGTGCTGGGCATGAAGCCCTTATAATTAAGCTTCCGTAAGGAAGCCCCTGTGTATAATGAGTGCGGATAGCACATCAATTGCGCGCGAACGTTGCGCAAGTAGGCCCTTTAAGGCTTGGATGAATAGGGTTGAGAAGAAAAAGAGAAACAAAAGGCAGCTGAAAGAAGAAAAACAAAAATTTTGGACGGGGGGAAAGGGACGAACTCTTAGTCCGGCGCTAGGCGTAGAATCTTCGGAGGCGGGCTGCATTCCATGGGTTCGGCTCGAGTCGGTTATCCGATGCATTTCGTATACGGTACGCTCCGCCGGTCAGGACTTGATCGATGATGAAGGGGCATTCCCATTTGGGCTTGAGCTTGTCCTTTTTCTTGTCCGGCAGGCGTAGAACCAGTTCGCCAACGTTGTAAGTCTTGGCCCGTACTTCTCTGCTGTGATATCTTCGAGCCTGCTGCTGATAGAATGCGGAACGAGCCTTGGCGACGTCGCGTTCTTCCTCCAATGCGTCCAAGCTGTCCTGCCGATCCAACTCGGCCTCTCTTTCTTCGTACATGCGCACTCTAGGCGAGTCATGAATTATGTCGCAGGGCAAAACTGCTTCTGCGCCGTATACCATAAAAAATGGTGTGAATCCGGTAGTGCGGTTAGGCATTGTCCGCAGCCCCCAGAGTACGGAGTCGAGCTCCTCTACCCGGTGCGTGTCAGATTTCGTAAGGGACCGCACTAGTCTGGGTTTGATGCCGCTCATTATTAGACCATTTGCTCGTTCCACTTGACCGTTGGTTTGAGGATGATAGACTGAAGCGTAATCGAGCTTGATGCCCATATTTTTGCACCATGATTTGACCTCATCGGCGGTGAAGTTCGTGTCGTTATCGGTGATGATGCTGTGGGGGATACCACAACGGTGTACTACCCCAGATATAAAGTCTATCACTGGTCCGGACTCTGCCGTTTTAACTGGTTTGGCCTCTATCCATTTGGTGAATTTATCCACCATGACCAAGAGGTAACTTTGCTTGTGGGTCCCCCCTTTAAGTGGTCCAACCATGTCAAGCCCCTGGACCATGAACGCCCGGGTAATGGGTGTAGTTTTGAGGCGGTGGGTGGCATATGGCTCGATTAGCAAAGAGCGACAACCGATGCATCTTTGGACTAAGTCCCGAGCATCTGCTTCGGCCGTCGGCCAATAAAATCCTCTCACGGAATGCCTTTCCTACAAGGGCCCGAGCTGCGGCGTGGTGTCCGCCTAGTCCGCATGAATTTCAGCGGGAGGTTTCGCCCTTCCTCTTCGGAGATACACCTTTGAAGAACTCCGGTTGTGCTTTTCTTATAAAGTTCTCCTCATAGACCTTGTAGGCTTTAGATCACGGACAATGCAGCGGGCCTCATTTTGGTCTTCGGGAAGCTCCTGCCTAAGCAAGTAGGCGAGGAATGGTTCTGTCCACGGGGTAATTACTGCCATTATGTCGTGGGCGGAAGGTGTTTTGTCATCGGCTGAATTGCCGGTTGGTGCGGCTTGTTCCGGTTTGTTAGTTCCGGACTCCTCTTCCCATAGTACGGATGGCTTGAAGAGCCGCTCCAGGAAGATGTTAGGAGGGACAGCGTCGTGTTTTTGCGCCGATGTGTGCCAGTACGTCAGCTGCTTGGTTATTATCCCGGGCTACGTGATGGAATTCAAGTCCTTCGAACCGGGCTGACATTTTAGGACAGCGTTGCGGTATGCTGCCATTTTCGGATCTTTGGCGCCAAAGTCTCCGCTTATTTGGGATATTGCGAGGTTTGAATCGCGCACCTCTAGGCGTTGAATGCCCATGGAGATTGCCATCCGGAGACCATGTAAAAGGGCCTCGATTCGGCTGCGTTGTTGGAGTCCGTACATTATCTGAAATACGATTGGACTGTGTCCCGGTCGGGGACGCTAATACGACGCCAGCCCCAATCCGCTAACATTTTAGAGCCGTCGAAGTGCATAATCCAATTGGAGTATGCGCCGTACTCTTTAGGGAGTTCGGCTTCGGTCCATTCAGCGAAAAAGTCAGCCAAAACTTGTGACTTTATAGCTCGCCAAGGTTTGTAAGTTATATCAAATGGTAAGAGCTCAATGGCCCATTTTGCAATCCTGCCCGTCGCGTCATGTTGTTTATAATGTCGTTAATGGTACTTCAGAGGCCACTGTTATGGAACACTCTTGAAAGTAGTGTCGAGCTTCGGGATGCCATGAACACCGCGTATGCTATCTTACGATAGTGCGGGTAACGGACTTGCAGGGGTTAACACGATGGATACGTAGTATACTGGTTTTTGAAGAGGGAATTTATGCCCTTCTTTCTCTCGTTCGACGACGAGTACCGCGCTTACAACTTGATGCGTTGCTGCGATGTATAACAACATTGGTTCGCCCAGGTTGGGCGCAACCAGGACCGGATTTGTTGCCAATATGGCCTTTATTTCTTCGAGTCGGCGGTGGCAACATCCGCCCACTGGTGTTGATGCGCCTAAGGAGGCGATAGAGGGTAATGCCTTTTCTCCTAGACGGAGATAAAGCGGCTTAGAGCCGCCACGCATCCAGTCAATTTTTGTATTTGCTTGAGGTCTTTTGGGATATCTAGCTGTGACAGAGCTCGGATCTTGGCTGGGTTTGCTTCAATTCCTCTACGGATCTGATGAAGCCAAAGAGCTTTCCGGTGATACGCCAAAACGCATTTTTCCG
Organism: Aegilops longissima; assembly: GCA_021605205.1. Classification (NCBI taxonomy): domain Eukaryota; kingdom Viridiplantae; phylum Streptophyta; class Magnoliopsida; order Poales; family Poaceae; genus Aegilops; species Aegilops longissima. The sequence continues at coordinate 678,884,981 of CM038682.1, read as the reverse complement.
GATTCAGCTTGATGTCATATGCTCTGAGGTTGTCGAATGTGAGCCTCAAGTCGTCTACCAGAGTTTCGACGCGTTGAGTTTTGACGACTACGTCGTCTACGTATGCCTCTACTGTTTTGCCGATCTGGGTAGCCAGACATGTCTCGAATCATGCGCTGATATGTTGCGCGGCGTTTTTAAGTCCGAAGGGCATCGTGTTGAAGCAGAATGGTCCATATGGAGTAATGAATGCCGTTGCGGCTTGATCCGCTTTCGCCATCTTGATTTGATGATAGCGGAGTATCGTCCGGGAAGCACAATGAATCGTGTTTCGCAGTGGCATCGATGATTTGGTCGATGCGGGAGGGGGAAGGGATCCTTTGGGCAGGCTTTATTTAGGTATTTGAAATCGACGCATAGGCGCCAGGATTTGTCCTTCTTTGGTACCATTACCAGGTTTGCTAGCCAATCCGGATGCTTGATGTCCGTGATGAATCCGGCTTCCAATAGTTTGGCTAGCTCTTCTCCCATTGCCTGTCTTTTGGGTTCGAAAATCGTCAAGAGCCTGTTTAAGCGGCTTGAATCCTTTTAGGATGTTTAGGCTGTGTTCGCCAATCTGCGTGGGATTCGGGCATATCCGACGGGTGCCAGGCAAAAATGTCCCAATTTTCCCGAAGGAATTCTCGCAGTGCGGCGTCTACATCAGGGTTCAATTGTACCCCGATGGAGGCCGTCTTTGTAGGGTCCGTTGGGTGGACCTGGAATTTTACTATTTCATCTGCTGGTTTAAAGGAGGTGGACTTGGATCTCTTATCGAGTATCACATCGTCCCTATTCACCGTAGAGACCAGCGCGGTGAGTTCCTCTGCCGCTAGGGCTTCGGATAGTGCCTCTAAGGCTAATGCGGCTGTCTTGTTTTCGGCGCAGAGTGCTATGTCCGGATCACTAACGAGAGTGATTATTCCGCTGGGCCCAGGCATTTTGAGCTTCATGTACCCGTAATGGGGTACGGCTTGAAAAATTGTGAATGCCTCTCGTCCTAATATAGCGTGATATCCGCTGTTGAACGGGGCCACTTGGAACGTGACTTCTTCGGATCTGTAATTGTCCGGTGAGCCGAATACCACATCGAGTGTGATCTTTCCTGTGCAGCGCGCATCCCGGCTAGGGATCGGTCGTTCGATCACGATCGCGTGGCCGAAAACCGCACCTCATTTGGACTCTCCTAGCTCCCTCTATCTATAAATAAGCGTTCCACTCCAAAAATCGCAGTCCAATTCCCCCCCGAAACCCTAAAATCGTCCCAGCCACGCGCGGACATGTCCGTCCGGCGGACGAAACGCCGCCGCCCGAGCCAATGGGGCGTACACGTCACCAGCGCCGCCCCGCCGCCGCGCCGCCGCCGGGGCCAGATCCGCCCGCCCGGGCGAACTGTCGCGCCGAGTTCGCGCCGCCGCAGCGCCTCCGTCGGCGTTCGCCGCCGCCTGCGCCCTCGCCGGACTCCGCCCGACCCGCCGCCTCGCCCGGTGCGCCGCGCCGGCCACCTCCTCCTCGCCGGCGCGCCATCGCGCGACCTCGCCCGCCTCCAGATCGGGGTCAGCCGCCGCCCCGCGCCTCCGGCGGCGGCGGCGCGCCTTCCTGCCCGCCTTGCGCCATGGTTGGTCCCGCCGCGCGCGCGCGCTCTGGCAGTCCGACCCTCCGCCGCCGAGGCCGAGGCGCGCCTCGCCCGGCGCAAGGCGCCTCGCCGCCGTCCACCTCCACGCCGCCGCCCACGCCGAGCACCGCCCCGCCGCCCTCCCCCGGCGGCGCGCCCGGCCGCCCCTCGCCGGAGATCCTCGCCGGCGCCGCCTCCTCGCTGGATCGGGTCGGGGTGGATGAGATCCACCCGTCCTCGATCCAAACGGGCACCCGCGCCCCGGATCCCCGCGTCCCGGATATCTCCGTCCCGTTGACTTTTCGAGAGGGTAAAATCTGCTAAGTCCCGAATCTGTGATTATTTTGTTGCATTTTCATCGTGCCATAGCTCTCTGCATGTTGCTCCGTTTCGTGCGTGTAATATGTCAAATTGTTCGCCTCGACGAGTACATCATTTCATTACATTGCATCATTTTCATTTGAGCTCATCTTGATGCCCTAAATGCTGTTAGAAGAGTGCTATGTGATGTTAGTTTCTGATTCTTATCAGAACTTGCACTTTTGTCATTTTTGCCATGATTGATGTGTGCACCCTATGAACTTGAGTCCTACATGTGTTTTGTAATATGCCATGCCATCTTTACAGGGGTGTATGCCATGTATTTTTGTGATCAATGTGGTGACTAGCACAAGCATGCAAACTAGGCTTCATGATGTTGCTGATTTCAGCCCTGTTCTGCTGATATTTTTATGCCATGTTAACTTGATGCTACCGAGAGATCCATGCATATTTTGAGTTACTTCAGTAAGGATGTGTTGAACATATGGTTGTTATCTATCCATCAATGCCCTTGTTTGCAATTATGGAGTGCCATAGCTTGAGTCAATCGAGCTCTACTTTTTCTATAAAATGTTTCCTGGCAGATTGTTTACATGTTATTCAATTTTGCCAAGGTTGTTGTAGTTGATCCTTGTATGCTATGATGTTTTTCTTGCCATGTATAACCTCTATGCCATGTCTTCTTACTGTGAGTTGCCTTGCCATGCCATGTATTGCTCTGTGGTGAGTGATTCAAGCTCACCAACATGCCTACTCATTGTTGTTCCTGCCATGTTTAAATCTGTAATATAACTTGCCATGTTTACATGGGTGCCATCATATCTTGTGATCCTTTTTGGCTCATGGTCAGTAAGGGACTCTTGTTCTATGCAATTAGTAGATTCATGCCATGCCTTTGTTTGCCATGTTAAGTTCCTGTAACATGTTGTTTGATAGCTCTAAACATTGCAACTGATGTTATTTACGCCAATGCCCAAACTGTTATTATTTGCAATCTTGCCATGTGTTTTGAGCATGTTCTAGTTGTTTCTGGAGATAGCTCAGTGTTCATGTTTTGTCATGCTTTACCTGTACATCATGCCCATGCCTTTTGTTATTATGTTGAGATGCTGTAGCTTATTGTTTTGATGCTTGCAATATGCCTAGTTGCTGTTTTGGACAGCTTGTCCTTTTAACTTGCATAGTGTGTGTGTTGAACCGTTGCTCCGTTTTGAGTGTGCTCTATATGGAACTTGCTCGATTTTGCATGTAGCTTTCATATTACCATGTTGCATCCATGTTTTAAGGTGTTTGCGTGATGTTTGTATGCATTTTGCATCAATGCCATGTTTAACTTGTTTTGCTCGTATCTTCTAGGTCGTAGCTCCGAATCTAATGAATTTTATATGTAACTTGACTAGAATTTCGTGTAGATCATCGTGGTGCATCTTAACTTGATGTTTAACAACTTGAACATAAGGTTTATTCAGATCTGGACCAATTTCTAAATTTGCATATGAGGACTTACCGGAATTGTTATATGTTGTTCCCGGCCTCATTTAAACTTGCTTTGATGTGTTGCTCTTGTTTGCATCATCTCTTGTCATGAGTAGCTTCATCTAGATTTGTCATACATCATGCTTGTTGTGCATCATGTCTTGTCTATGTGTGGGTGTTTACTATGTTGGGTGCTTCTTCTTGTTAGTTCCTGTTTCGTTGCGATCGTGAGGATTCGTCCGTCTTCGCTTGGTTCGGCTTCATCCGTTCGTCTTCTTCATGGACTCGTTCTTCTTCCTAGCGGGATTTCAGGCAAGATGACCGCTACTACGGATCTCACTACTATCATTGCTATGCTAGTTGCTTCGTTCTATCGCTATGCTGCGCTACCTATTACCTGTTTATCAAGCCATCCCAAATTGCCATGTCAGCCTCTAACCTTTGTCACCCTTCCTAGCAAACCGTTGTTTGGCTATGTTACCGCTTTGCTCAGCCCCTCTTATAGCGTTGTTAGTTGCAGGTGAAGATGAAGTTTGTTCCTTGTTGGAACATGGAGATGTTGTTCCTTGTTGGAACATGTTTACTTGTTGGGATATCCCAATATATCTTATTTAATTAATGCATCTATATACTTGGTAAAGGGTGGAAGGCTCGGCCGTATGCCTGGTGTTTTGTTCCACTCTTGTCGCCCTAGTTTCCGTCATATCGGTATTATGTTCCCGGATTTTGCGTCCCTAACGCGGTCGGGTGATTTATGGGACCCCTTGACAGTTCGCTTTGAATAAGACTCCTCCAAAGAAGGCCCAACATTGGTTTTACCATTTGCCTCACCACCACCTACTTTTCCCTTGGGAGTCGCTCTCTCGAGGGTCATCTTTATTTAGCCCCCGGGCGGTGCTTCTCTAAGTGCTGGCTGAACTGAAGCTGATCTGGGCCACCTTGAGGCAACCCGAGGTTTGGTTTTACTCGTAGCTAGTCTCATCCGGTGTTGCCCTGAGAACGAGATATGTGCAGCTCCTATCGGGACTGTCGGCGCATCGGGCGGCTTTGCTGGTCTTGTTTTATTGCTGTCGAAATGTCTTGTAGCCGGATTCGAGACCGATCGGGTCTTCCGGGAGAAGGAATATCCTTCGTTGATCGCGAGAGCTTATCATGGGCTAAGTTGGGACACCCTGCAGGGTTTGAACTTTCGAAAGCCGTGCTCAGCGGTTATGTGGCAGATGGGAATTTGTTAATGTCCCGTTGTAGAAAACCGAAGTTGATCTTAATTAAAATACACCAACCATGTGCGTAACCGTGAGTGTCTCTTTTCGGGGTTGATCGAGAGGAGAACACGGTTTCTGGGTTATGTTTGACGTAAGTAGGAGTTCAGGACCACTTCTTGATCATTATTAGTTGACGACCGTTCCTTTGTTTCTCTTCTCGCTCCCATTTGCGTATGTTAGCCACCATATATGCTTAGTCGCTGCTGCAACCTCACCACTTTACCCCTTCCTTTCCCATTAAGCTTTGCTAGTCTTGATACCCATGGTAATGGGATTCTTTGAGTCCTCGTGGCTCACAGTTTACTACTCCACCGATTGCAGGTACATGTTATGCGATGATCATGGCGTGAGAGCGATGTTTGCTTGTTTTGGAGTTCTTCTTACGCTTCTTCTTGATCGGGGATAGGTTCCGGTCGGCAGCCTGGGCTAGCGTGGTGGATATTGTTTGAGCTTCGTTTATGTTTCATCCGTAGTCGGATGTTGATCTTGTATATGATGTTGATGTATTCTTGTGGCATTCGTGCCTTATGTATGTATCCCCATCTATTATGTAATGTTGATGTAATGATATCCACCTTGCAAAAGCGTTTCAATATCGGGTCTATCCTTGGTGGGACCGTCGAGTTCCTTTTGGATAGGGTCGCATATTGGGCGTGACAAGTTGGTATCGAGCCTCGACCGACCTTAGGAGCCCCTTGATTGATCGTGTAGTTTGGCCGTTGTTGAGTCTAGAAGAAAACTATTTTGAGTCTAGTTATATCGAGAGTAGGAATTCTTTTACTCCTCCGCCCTTAAATCGCTCGGTGAGGAATCCTGGCGTAGGTGTTTTGAATTACTCCTCTTCCCCTTCAAATTTTTCTTTAGGATCACGCAGTTGGTTTTCCGATCGTTGGCCCTCAGCTCTTTTCATCCGATGCATCTCTCGTCAAGTCGACTCGAACCTCTTTGTCTTTGGGGGATCAATCCTCAGCTATTTTCGATCGATGTTGTTTCCCTGTCCGAAGTTGTCTTTGTTTTTCCCGCCCGCCCTCCCTTCTTCTTTTCCGAACCGGAGTTCGTAATCGAGTATCCATTCTACTCGTGCGAAGTCTTTGCTTTCTTTCCTCAATAATTTCAACCGGTGTTTTCTCTTCAAGATATTCGTCGTTTCCCCTTCAAAGTTGCCTTTGTTTTTCCCGCCCACCCACCCTTTTCTTCCCGGAGCCTGAGTTTTTTTCGACCATCAATTTCATTCGTGCGGAGCCTCTTCAGTCTTCCCTCAATTATTTCAACCGGTGAATTCTCGTCTTGTTCGTCATTCTCCATCCCTTTCTTTTCCGGTGCACCCAATTCAAGTTTTTCGGGTTAATCATATTCTTTTCCTTCGAAGTGTTCTCTTTGCTCGTTCGCCTCTCGCCAGTTTATCATTCCGGAGTTCGGAAGACATATCAGGAGATTCGTCTGTGTTCTAATTAATTCGAGGTTGCCACCTCAGTCAAATATTTCAGTTCTTCCGGTGCATCATCTATCTGTTTAACAATTCTTTCCAACGGTGTTTTTCCTTTAGTGGGCCCTAACCCACAGGTCTTTTCACAGGATCTTACCTGACTCTTCCAATTCCCCCGGAGTTATTATCAATTCTTTTCAAGGTGTGACGTAAGAATGGATTTCATCAGCCACATGCCTTTTTCCAAGATCAATTTCAAATCATTTCACTGTTGGCTCAACCTCTTCGCTTTTCATTCTCCCGGAGTACCTCAGTAATTTTTGCGGTGTTTCTCGTTGTCATTTGAAGACCGTAGTAGAGTTTCTCTTAAATCTTGTCCATTCCCCCGGAGATTCATGGTGCTAGCTCGATGTTATCCTATCCAATTGTTTCCAGTCATGCAAATTCTTTTCATCCATCCGGAGTATCTCAGGAGTTGCTTTTCTGTTCCGATCATCCAGAGGCCATCTTTTCGGAATATCTCTCCATCCTAAGTTTTTCAAAGTCGTTCTCCAATTATTCTATATCCGTGCCCCTTCGTTCGTCTCAATATTCTTCCGGTGCTGCGTTCAAGCGTTCTTTAATCAGTTCGTGATCTCTTTGTTCTTTTGCATCTAAATTCCCTCAAGTATCTTCGTGCTTTTCTAATTCTTCCCGGTGATTCATTCTCTTTCATCAGTCATTTCTGAATTCTAACGGTGGTTCATTCAGATTCTTTTCCTTGATTATCACTTTAATCCATTCGTTCTTTTCAACCTACCGGTGATTCATGAAGACCTTCTCAAGTTTGCGATATGTCACTTCTCAATTCTTTTCAAGAAGAATAAGTAGTATGCAAAAATCCATTGGTTGTCATCGATTTAATTTGATGAAGGATAAGCATACAATAAATCTTTTTCTTATTTCTTCCAAGGGATTAATCCTTTCCTTCAGAGTTTGTTCTTGAGGAATAAATTCTACTTCCAAGTGTTTGCATCTTTATTCTTTTCCGGAGTTCAAAATTTCCTCGACCATTTCGTCGGAATCCTCCATCTAATTCATCGCAAGGCTTTAGTCTTATTTTTTCTTCCTTCATTCTATCTCATCATCTTTTGTTACTGGAGTTCTTCATGGTGGTTCTTCATGTTTTAATTCTTTCTTCAAAAGTTCATCAAGATTCTTGTTGGCGGAGTTCAAGTATCTTTTCTTCTCGCATCTTGAAGTGTAATTAATTCTCCATATTCTTCTGAGGTGGAGTTTTGCATTTCTTCGTTCTTCTAACCTATTCAATCATTTCCGTTTGCGGCTGGTTATCACCTCATATTTTTTCTGAGATGTTATCTATAAGACCACAACAAGCTTATTCTTTCGTTCAAATTCTTTTCATTCAAATTCTTTCAATTCTTCCGGAGGCATTGCGTTGTCTATCTCGTCAAGTGTCATTCCATCTTCTCAAGTTCAGATTCTATTCCTTCCATGCTTCAGCCGGGGTGCTGCCTAAATCCTTTCAGTCTTATCCGTTTATTTTTCTCATCCTAACCACTCCGGTTAGAACGAGTGCTTTCAGAGTCTATCGTGTTTCCATGAGCATTTGATTCTCGTCATTCTCGTCGTTCCTCTCTTCCTCTCGTGACTCTCAACTCTTTGCTTCTTCTCTTGAGTTCTTGTTTCACCTCATCCCTTTTTCTTTCCGTCTCGGTCCTAAGATCTCGGGGCGAGATCTCTTGTTAGTGGAGGAGTGTTGTAACGCCCCGGATTCGACGCGCCAGGTGTCCGCCAGTTATTCGTCGTCTTTGCCATGTCATGTGCTTGCGTGTTGCACTTTGCCATGTCATCATCTGCATTTCATATCATGTCATCATGTGCATTTCATTTTGCATACGTGTTCGTCCCATGCATCCGAGCATTTTCCCCGTTGTCCGTTTTGCAATCCAGCACTCCTATGTCTCCCGGCGCTCCCTTTTACTTCTTTTCGTGTGCGGGTGTTAAACGGTCTCGGAATGGCACGAGGTTTGTCAAGCGGCCTTGGTATAGCACCGGTAGACCGCCTGTCAAGTTTCGTGCAATTTGGAGGTCGTTTGGTACTCCAACGGTTAACCGGGTAACCGTAAAAGCCTCTTTTGTTGCAGCCCAACACCCCTTCTAAAGTGGCCCAAAACCCACCTAACTCCCCTCCATGCTCTCGGTCGTTCGATCACGATCGCGTGGACGAAAACCGCACCTCATTTGGACTCTCCTAGCTCCCTCTATCTATAAATAAGCCTTCCCTCCAAAAATCGCGGTCAGCCCCCCCCCAAACCCTAAAATCGTCCCTCGCCGCGCGGACATGTCCGTCCGGCGGACGAAACAACGCCGCCGCCAAGAACCAATGGGGCGTGCCACGTCACACCGCGCGCCGCCCCGCCGCCGCCGCCGCCGGGCCAGATCAGCCCGCCCGGGCGAACTGGCCAGCTGGCTCGCGCCGCCGCAGCGCCTCCGCGGCGTTCGCCGCCGCCTCGTCCTCCCGGACTCCGCCCGACCCGCCGCCTGGCGCGGTGCGCCGCCCGCCATCTGCGCACCACCTCCTCCTCGCCCGGCGTGCCACCGCGCGACCTCGCCCGCCTCTCGCGCCGGGCGCGGCCGCCGCCCGCGCCTCCCGGCGGCGGCAGCGCTCCCTGCCCCGCCTCGCGCCATGGTTGCCCCGCCGCCGCGCCGCCGCTGGCGGTCCGACCCTCCGCCGCCGCCGACGCAGCGCCTCCGCCCGGCAGCGAGGCGCCCGCCGCCGTCCACCTCCACGCCGGCCGCCTCGCGCGAAGCGCCCGCGCCGCCCTCCCGTCGGCGTCCGCGCCCGGCCGCCCTCGCCGGAGATCTCGCCGGCGCCGCCTCCTCGCCGGATCGGGTCGGGTGGATGAGATCCACCGTCCCGATCCAAGCGGGCACCGCGCCCGGATCCCGTCCGGATATCTCCGTCCGTTGACTTTTCGAGAGGGTAAAATCTGCTAAGTCCCGAATCTGTGATTATTTTGTTGCATTTTCATCGTGCCATAGCTCTCTGCATGTTGCTCCGTTTCGTGCGTGTGATATGTCAAATTGTTCGCCTCGACGAGTACATCATTTCATTACATTGCATCATTTTCATTTGAGCTCATCTTGATGCCCTAAATGCTGTTAGAAGAGTGCTATGTGATGTTAGTTTCTGATTCTTATCAGAACTTGCACTTTTGTCATTTTTGCCATGATTGATGTGTGCACCCTATGAACTTGAGTCCTACATGTGTTTTGTAATATGCCATGCCATCTTTACAGGGGTGTATGCCATGTATTTTTGTGATCAATGTGGTGACTAGCACAAGCATGCAAACTAGGCTTCATGATGTTGCTGATTTCAGCCCTGTTCTGCTGATATTTTTATGCCATGTTAACTTGATGCTACCGAGAGATCCATGCATATTTTGAGTTACTTCAGTAAGGATGTGTTGAACATATGGTTGTTCTCTATCCATCCATGCCCTTGTTTGCAATTATGGAGTGCCATAGCTTGAGTCAATCGAGCTCTACTTTTGCTATAAAATGTTTCCTGGCAGATTGTTTACATGTTATTCAATTTTGCCAAGGTTGTTGTAGTTGATCCTTGTATGCTATGATGTTTTTCTTGCCATGTATAACCTCTATGCCATGTCTTCTTACTGTGAGTTTCCTTGCCATGCCATGTATTGCTCTGTGGTGAGTGATTCAAGCTCACCAACATGCCTACTCATTGTTGTTCCTGCCATGTTTAAATCTGTAATATAACTTGCCATGTTTACATGGGTGCCATCATATCTTGTGATCCTTTTTGGCTCATGGTCAGTAAGGGACTCTTGTTCTATGCAATTAGTAGATTCATGCCATGCCTTTGTTTGCCATGTTAAGTTCCTGTAACATGTTGTTTGATAGCTCTAAACAATGCAACTTTGATGTTATTTACGCCAATGCCCAAGCTGTTATTATTTGCAATCTTGCCATGTGTTTTTGAGCATGTTCTAGTTGTTTCTGGAGATAGCTCAGTGTTCATGTTTTGTCATGCTTTACCTGTACATCATGCCCATGCCTTTTGTTATTATGTTGAGATGCTGTAGCTTATTGTTTTGATGCTTGCAATATGCCTAGTTGCTGTTTTGGACAGCTTGTCCTTTTAACTTGCATAGTGTGTATGTGTTGAACCGTTGCTCCGTTTTGAGTGTGCTCTATATGGAACTTGCTCGATTTTGCATGTAGCTTTCATATTACCATGTTGCATCCATGTTTTAAGGTGTTTGCGTGATGTTTGTATGCATTTTGCATCAATGCCATGTTTAACTTGTTTTGCTCCTATCTTCTAGGCCGTAGCTCCGAATCTAATGAACTTTATATGTAACTTGACTAGAATTTCATGTAGATCATCGTGGTGCATCTTAACTTGCTGTTTAACAACTTGAACATAAGGTTTATTCAGATCTGGACCAATTTCGAAATTTGCATATGAGGACTTACCGGAATTGTTATATGTTGTTCCCGGCCTCATTTAAACTTGCTTTGATGTGTTGCTCTTGTTTGCATCATCTCTTGTCATGAGTAGCTTCATCTAGATTTGTCATACATCATGCTTGTTGTGCATCATGTCTTGTCTATGTGTGGGGGTGTTTACTATGTTGGGTGCTTCTTCTTGTTAGTTCCTGTTTCGTTGCGATCGTGAGGATTCGTCCGTCTTCGCTTGGTTCGGCTTCATCCGTTCGTCTTCTTCATGGACTCGTTCTTCTTCCTAGCGGGATTTCAGGCAAGATGACCGCTACCCTGGATCTCACTACTATCATTGCTATGCTAGTTGCTTCGTTCTATCGCTATGTTGCGCTACCTATTACCTGTTTATCAAGCCATCCCAAATTGCCATGTCAGCCTCTAACCTTTGTCACCCTTCCTAGCAAACCGTTGTTTGGCTATGTTACCGCTTTGCTTAGCCCTCTTATAGCGTTGTTAGTTGCGGTGAAGATGAAGTTTGTTCCTTGTTGGAACATGAAGATGTTGTTCCTTGTTGGAACATGTTTACTTGTTGGGATATCACAATATATCTTATTTAATTAATGCATCTATATACTTGGTAAAGGGTGGAAGGCTCGGCCGTATGCAGTGTTTTGTTCCACTCTTGCCGCCCTAGTTTCCGTCATATCGGTATTATGTTCCCGGATTTTGCGTCCCTAACGCGGTCGGGTGATTTATGGGACCCCTTGACAGTTCGCTTTGAATAAGACTCCTCCAAGCAAGGCCCAACATTGGTTTTCCCATTTGCCTCACCACCACCTACTTTTCCCTTGGGAGTCGCTCTCTCGAGGGTCATCTTTATTTAGCCCCCCGGGCGGTGCTTCTCTAAGTGCTGGCCTGAACCGAAGCTGCTTGCTGCCACCTTGAGGCAACCCGAGGTTTGGTTTTACTCGTAGCTAGTCTCATCCGGTGTTGCCACGAGAGCGAGATATGTGCAGCTCCTATCGGGATTGTCGGGCGATCGGGCGGCTTTGCTGGTCTTGTTTTATTCTTTGTCGAAATGTCTTGTAGTCGGGATTCGAGACTGATCGGGTCTTCCCGGGAGAAGGAATATCCTTCGTTGATTGTAGAGCTTATCATGGGCTAAGGTGGGACACCCTGCAGGGTTTGAACTTTCGAAAGCCGTGCCCATGTTATGTGGCAGATGGGAATTTGTTAATGTCGGTTGTAGAAAACCCGAAGTTGATCTTAATTAAAATACACCAACCGTGTGCGAGCCGTGAGTGTCTCTTTTGGGGTTGATCGAGAGGAGAACACGGTTTCTGGGTTATGTTTGACGTAAGTAGGAGTTCAGGACCACTTCTTGATCATTATTAGTTGACGACCGTTCGTTTGTTTCTCTTCTCCCTCCCATTTGCGTATGTTAGCCACCATATATGCTTAGTCGCTGCTGCAACCTCACCACTTTACTCCTTCCTTTCCCATTAAGCTTTGCTAGTCTTGATACCCATGGTAATGGGATTGCTGAGTCCTCGTGGCTCACAGTTTACTACTCCACCAGTTGCAGGTACATGTTATGCGATGATCATGACGTGAGAGCGATGTTTGCTTGTTTTGGAGTTCTTCTTCTGCTTCTTCTTTGATCGGGGATTAGGTTCAGTGTCCGCACTGGGCTAGCAGAGGGTGGATATTGTTTGAGCTTCTGTTTATGTTTCATCCGTAGTCGGATGTTGATCTTGTATATGATGTTGATGTATTCTTGTGGCATTCGTGCCTTATGTATGTGTCCCCATCTATTATGTAATGTTGATGTAATGATATCCACCTTGCAAAAGCGTTTCAATATGCGGGTCTATCCTTGGTGGGACCGTCGAGTTCCTTTTGGATAGGGTCGCATATTGGGCGTGACAGTTTCCCTACCCGGGCCAGTAAGGAAAGGTTGTATGTGATACAATCAGAAAGTTTTGTCGATCCCGAGGATGCTAAAAGGTATGCTGGCTCCAATGATCCTTTCTAAGGACCGGAGTAAGCATCTCGGAGTTGGAATGTGCGCTTTGATGAGATGATCAAAGATTTTGGGTTTATACAAAGTTTATGAGAAACTTGTATTTCCAAAGAAGTGAGTGGGAGCACTATAGAATTTCGATGAGTATATGTTGTTGACATATTGATGATCGAAATGATATAGAATTTCTGGAAAGCATCTGAGGTTATTTGAAAGATGTTTTCAATAGAAAACCTGGATTAAGCTACTTGAACATTGAGCATCGAGAACTATAAGGATAGATCAAAATGCTTAATAATACTTTCAAATGAGCACGTACCTTGACATGATCTTGAAAGTGTTCACGATGGATCAGTCAAAGAAGGAGTTCTTGCCTGAGTTGTAAGGTACGAAGTTAAGACTTAAAGCTCGACCACGGCAGAAAAGAGAGAAAGGAGAAGGTCGTCCCCTATGCTTTAGACGTAGGCTCTACAGTATGCTATGCTAAGTACCGCACCTGATGTGTGCCTTGCTACACATCTGGCAAGAGGGTACAAAGGTGATCAAGGAGTGGATCACCAGATAGCGGTCAAAATTATCCTTAGAGGAATAAGGATATGTTTCTCGATTATGGAGGTGATAAAGAGTTCGGCGTAAAGGGTTACGTCGATGCAAGCTTTAACACCTATCCGAGTGACTCTGAGTAGCAAACCGGATACGTATAGTGGAGCAACCATTTGGAATAGCTCCAAGTGGAGTGTGGAAGCAGCGTTTACAATATGACATAGAGAATTGCGAAGTACATACGGATCTGAATATTCTGAGACCCGTTGACTAAAACCTCTCTCACAAGCAAAACATGATCAAACCCCGAACTCATTGAGTCTTAATCACATGATGATGTGAACTAGTTTAATGACACTAGTAAACTCTTTGGATGTTGGTCACATGGCGATGTGGCGTGTGAGTGTTAATCACATGACGATGTGAACTAGATTATTGACTCTAGTGCAAGTGGGAGACTGTTGGAAATATGCCCTAGAGGCAATAATAAATTAGTTATTATTATATTTCCTTGTTCATGATAATCGTTTATTATCCATGCTATAATTGTATTGATAGGAAACTCAGATACATGTGTGGGTACATAGACAACACCAAGTCCCTAGTAAGCCTCTAGATGACTAGCTCGTTAGTCAATAGATGGTTACGGTTTCCTGACCATGGACATTGGATGTCATTGATAACGGGATCACATCATTAGGAGAATGATGTGATGGACAAGACCCAATCCTAAGCCTAGCACAAAGATCGTAGTTAGTATGCTAAAGCTTTTCTAATGTCAAGTATCATTTCCTTAGACCATGAGATTGTGCAACTCCGGATACCGTAGGAATGCTTTGGGTGTACCAAACGTCCACAACGAATCGGGTGACTATAAAGGTGCACTACAGGTATCTCCGAAAGTGTCATTGGGTTGGCACGAATCGAGATCGGTATTTGTCACTACGTGTAAGCGGAGAGGTATCTGGGCCCACTCGGTAGGACATCATCATAATGTGCACAATGTGACCAAGGGGTTGATCACGGGATGATGTGTTACTGAAGCGAGTAAAGAGACTTGCCGGAAGCGAGATTGAACAAGGTATCGGGATACCGACGATCGAATCTCGGGCAAGTACAATACCGCTAGACAAAGGGAATTGTATACGGGATCGATTGAGTCCTTGACATCGTGGTTCATCCGATGAGATCATCGTGGAACATGTGGGAGCCAACATGGGTATCCAGATCCGCTGTAGGTTATTGACCGGAGAATGTCTCGGTCATGTCTACATGTCTCCCGAACCCGTAGGGTCTACACACTAAGGTTCGATGGCGCTAGGGTTATAAAGGAAGTTTGTATGTGGTTACCGAATGTTGTTGAGTCCGGATGAGATCCCGGACGTCACGAGGAGTTCGGAATGGTCCGGAGGTAAAGATTTATATATGGGAAGTCCTGTTTTGGTCACGAAAAAGTTTGGGTTTTTTCGATAACGTCTGGGACCACGGGAGGTCCGGGGTCCACCAAGTGGGGCCACCAACCCGAGAAGGCTGCGTGGGCCAAGTGTGGGAGGAGACCAGCCCTAGGTGGGCTGGGCGCCCCACCAAGGCCCAAGCGTGGGAAGAGTGGGGAGGGCAAACCCTAGGTCGAGATGGGCCTTAAGGCCCACCTAGTGGCGCCCCTCTCTCCCCTTGGCCGCCCCTAGATGGGATCTAGGGATGGCCGCACCCTTGGGGTGGGAAACCCTAAAGGGCGCAGCCCCCCCCCTATATATACTTGAGGTTTTGGGGCTGCCATACACATGAGTTTCTCCTCTATTGGCGCAGCCTGCTTCTCCTCCTCCTCCTCTCACGTGGTGCTTGGCGAAGCCTGCTTTGATTGCCACGCTCCTCCATCACCACCACGCCGTTGTGCTGCTGCTGGACGGAGTCTTCCTCAACCTCTCCTCTCTCCTTGCTGGATCAAGGCATGGGAGGCGTCACCGGGCTGTACGTGTGTTGAGCGCGGAGGTGCCGTCCGTTCGGCACTAGGATCTCCGGTGATTTGGATCACGACGAGTACGACTCCTTCAACCCCGTTCTCTTGAACGCTTCCGCTTAGCGATCTACAAGGGTATGTAGATGCACTCTCCTTCCCCTCGTTGCTAGTTTCTCCATAGATAGATCTTGGTGACACGTAGGAAAATTTTGAATTTCTGCTACGTTCCCCAACAAATCAATCATACATACTTAGAGAGCAATTTTTATTGCTTTGCACCGATGACAACTTACTTGAAGGATCTTACTCAATCCATAGGTAGATATGGTGGACTCTCATGGCAAAACTGGTTTAAGGGTTTTTGGAAGCACAAGTAGTATCTCTACTTGGTGCTGAGAATTTGGCTTGCATGAGGGGGAAAGGCAAGCTCAACATGTTGGAAGATCCATGACAATATACTTTATCTCAGATATAAGAAAACATAACCCATTACGTTGTCTTCCTTGTCCAACATCAACTCTTTAGCATGTCATATTTTAATGAGTGCTCACAATCATAAAAGATGTCAATAATAGTATATCTATATGGGAAACTTCTCTTTACTTATTACTTCCTATTAATTGCAACGATGACCAAAGATATGTTTGCCAACTCCTAACAACTTTTAATCATCATACTCTTTCTATGTGAAGTCATTACTCTCGATAAGATCAATATGAACTCTTTCTTTCTTTTTATTCTTTTTCTTTCTTTTCTTTTATTCACTCAAGATCATGGCGAAATAATCAAGCCCTTGACTCAAGACTAATCTTTACCATATAGCTCACGGACTCGATTACATAGTGATCATAAAGCAAAAACTCAAAACTAGATCATGCCATAAACTTTATTCTACTAGATCAAGATACTACTAATAGGATCAAACTAAGAAAAACGGTAAAGATAGGAGATGTGGTTGTGATACGATACCGGGGCACCTCCCCCAAGCTTGGCAGTTGCCAAGGGGAGTGCCCATACCCATGTGATTATATCTCCCTCTTCAGGGTTGGTGAAACATTTTTGGCGATGATGCCCTTCAGGATACGATTCTCCTCCTCAAGCTTATTGACTTGCTACTTGAGGTCCATTATTTCCTTGTGAAGCTTTCCTGTAACTGCTAAGGCTCCTTGCACCCAAGGGTGTTGCATAGCTGCGGGAGAACAAGTGACACTCCTCTTCATATTTTCATAAGAAAGAAATCTAACATTGGAAGGGATAACCGAGTTTGGAATAGCTGAGCTCTGAGTTCCCCATCGCGAACCCAGCTCGAAGGAGAAGTGACTTCTTGATCCTCCATGGCATCTACTCTCATCAAGTCAGCCTCCATCTCCTCCTCCGTTGTTGTCCCAAAGGGCTCGGCCATTGTTGCCCTTGGTTCCGGTGCGGATTAGATACCCGGCTTTCCCGATCGACTCTTGAGAAGACATCTTGCTCTAATCTGCAGCAGCAACAGCTCGAAACAAAACAGGGGATATTTGCGTGATACGGAGTCAAAACCTCCGGAGAATATATAATGAATTTTACCGACCAAAATACGATCGTGCAAGAAAGCGGAGTCGGAAGGCACACAAGGTGCCCACGAGGTAGGGGCGCGCCCGGGGGTAGGCGCGCCCTCCACCTCGTGGGGCCCTCGTGTCCTTCGAACTGCTACTTATTTTTCTATTTTCTAAATATTCCAAAACGGAGAAATATTGCCTTAAAACTGTTTTGGAGTCGGTTTACTTACCGTACAACATACCTATTCCTTTTGAGTCTCAAACGTTAGGAAAGTGTCCCTTATGTATTCCTCCGGGTTACGGTTTCAATAACATTGGTTTCAACATTTATAGGATTACCTGAGATATAGTGTTTGATTCTCGACCGTTTACCACCTTGGATTTGTGCCTTCAAAGTTGTTGATTTTACAAAGACCGAACGATAGACCTCCTCGATAACGTAAGGACCTTCCCATTTAGAGAGAAGTTTTCCTGCAAAATATCTTAAACGAGAGTTGTATAGCAATACATAATCACCTACATTAAACTCACGCTTTTGTATCCTTTTGTCATGCCATCTTTTAACTTTTTCTTTAAATAACTTGGCATTTCCATAAGCTTGGGTTCTCCATTCATCCAGTGAGCTAATATCAAATAACCTCTTCTCACTGGCAACTTTGAAATCATAGTTGAGCTCTTTAATAGCCCAATAAGCCTTATGTTCTAGTTCGAGAGGTAAGTGACATGCTTTTCCATAAACCATTTTATACGGAGACATGCCCATAGGATTTTTATATGCAATTCTATAGGCCCATAAAGCATCATCAAGTTTCTTGGACCAATTCTTCCTAGACCTATTGACAGTCTTTTGCAAAATTAATTTGAGTTCTCTATTACTCAATTGTACTTGACCACTAGACTGTGGGTGATAAGGAGATGCAATTCTATGATTAACATCATATTTAGCAAGCATTTTACGGAAAGCACCATGAATAAAATGTGAACCACCATCAGTCATTAAATATCTAGGGACTCCAAACCTCAGAAAAATAACTTCTTTAAGCATTTTAATAGAGGTGTTATGATCAGCACTACTAGTTGGAATAGCTTCTACCCACTTAGTAACGTAATCAACAACAACTAAAATATGTGTATATCCATTAGAGGCAGGAAAAGGTCCCATATAATCAAAGCCCCAAACATCAAATGGTTCAATAACAAGTGAGTAATTCATAGGCATTTCTTGACGTCTACTAATATTACCAATTCTTTGACATTCATCGCAAGACAAGACAAACTTACAGGTATCCTTGAAGAGAGTAGGGCAATAAAAACCGGATTGCAATACCTTATGTGCAGTTCTATCTCCAGCGTGGTGTCCTCCATAAGCTTCGGAGTGACACTTGCATAGGATATGTTCCTGTTCATGCTCAGGTACACAACATCTAATAACACCGTCTACTCCTTCTTTATAAAGATGTGGGTCATCCCAAAAGTAATGTCTCAAATCATAGAAAAACTTTTTCTTTTACTGGTATGTGAAACTAGGGGGTATAAATTTAGCAACAATGTAATTAGCATAGTCAGCATACCAAGGAGTACTAGGAGAAGTACTTATAACATTTAATTGCTCATCAGGAAAGCTATCATCAATAGGTAGTGGGTCATCAAGAACATTTTCTAACCTAGACAAGTTATCTGCAACGGGGTTCTCAGCTCCCTTTCTATCAACAATATGCAAATCAAATTCTTGTAGCAAGAGAACCCATCTAATAAGTCTAGGTTTAGCATCTTTCTTTTCCATCAGATATTTAATAGCAGCATGATCAGTGTGAATAGTTACTTTAGAGTCAACAATATAAGGTCTGAACTTATCACATGCAAATACAACTGCTAAGAATTCTTTTTTAGTGGTAGCATAGTTTCTTTGAGCATTGCCTGGAGTCTTACTAGCATAATGGATAACATTTAATTTCTTATCAACTCTTTGCCCTAGAACAACACCTACATCATAATCACTAGCATCACACATAATTTCAAAGGGTAAATTCCAATCAGGTGGCTGAACAATAGGTGCAGAGATCAATGCTTTCTTAAGTATTTCAAATGCTTCTACACAATCATCATCAAAGACAAATGGTATATCTTTTTGTAATAAATTAGTCAGAGGCCGAGAAATTTTTGAGAAGTCCTTAATGAACCTCCTGTAAAATTTGGCGTGACCAAGGAAACTTCTTATACCTTTGATGTCCTTGGGACATGGCATCTTTTCAATAGCATCAACCTTGGCTTTATCAACTTCAATACCTCTTTCAGAAACTTTATGCCCCAAGACAATACCTTCATTAACCATAAAGTGGCACTTTTCCCAATTCAAGACAAGATTATTTTCTTCACATCTCTACAAAACTCGATCAAGATTGCTCAAGCAATCATCAAAAGAGGATCCATAGACGGAAAAGTCATCCATGAAAACCTCACAAATCTTTTCACAAAAGTCAGAGAATATAGCCATCATGCATCTTTGAAAGGTAGCAGGTGCATTACATAAACCAAAGGGCATACGTCTATAAGCAAAAGTACCAAAAGGGCATGTAAAAGTAGTCTTTGATTGATCTTTAGCCGACACATGTATTTGAGAGAAACCGAATAACCATCTAGGAAGCAATAATGTGTATGTTTGCATAATCTTTCTAGCATTTGATCGATAAAAGGTAAGGGTAATGATCTTTCTTAGTAGCTTTATTTAATTTATGGAAATCAATTACCATCCTATAACCTGTAATAATTCTTTGCGGAATCAATTCATCTTTATCATTAGGAACTACGATGCGCCTCCTTCTTAGGGACACAATGACAGGACTTACCTAATCGACTATCGACGGGATAAATTATACCTGCCTCCAGAAGCTTTAGTAGTTCTTTCCTTACCACTTCTTTTATCTTAGGATTAACCCTTCGTTGATGATCACGGACTGGTTTGGCATCTTCTTCCAAATTTATTTTATGCTGACATAGAGTGGGACTAATGCCCTTAAGATCATCAAGAGTATATCCAATAGCAGACGGTGCTTCTTGAGTTTTCAATAATCTCTCTTCTTCATGCTCTGAAAGGTTAGCACCAATAATAACAGGATATATTTTCTTTTCATCAAGATAAGCATATTTAAGATTATCGAACAACGGTTTAAGCTCAAACACGGATCACCCTTGGGTGGAGGAGGATCCCTAAGTTTCAATAGGCAAATTGTGTTTTGAGAATAGGTTCTGTTTAAAGAATACTTCATCTATTTCCTTCTTTCATTCATAAACATATCATTTTCATGGTCTAGCAAATAATGTTCTAAAGGATCACTAGGAGGTACGACAATAGAAGCAAGACCAATCATTTCATCCTTACTAGGCAATTCTTCTTCAGGTGTTGTTTACTAAACTTAGAGAAATTAAACTCATGAACCATATCATCCAAGCCAATAGTAACAACATTCTTTTCGCAGTCTATCTTAGCATTAACAGTGTTCAAGAAGGGTCTACCAAATATAATGGGACAAAAGCTATCTTGTGGAGAACTTAGAACAAGAAAATCAGCAGGATATTTAATTTTCCCACACAAGACTTCAACATCTCTAACAATTCCCACTGGAGATATAGTATCTCTATTGGCAAGTTTAATTGTGACATCAATATCTTCTAACTCAGCAGGTGCAATTTCATGCTTAATTTCTTTATATAAATCATAGGGTATAACACTAGCACTAGTACCCATATCACATAAGCCATGATAACAATGATCTCCTATTTTAACAGAAATAACAGGCACGCCTACCATAGGTCTATGTTTATCTTTAGCGCCAGGTTTAGCAATTCTAGCAGATTCACCATAGAATTGAATAGCATGTCCATCAATATTATCAGACAAGAGATCTTCACCAATAGCAATATTAGGTTCTACTTTGACTTGCTCAGGAGGTGTATAAGTTCTAATATTGCTTTTACGAACCACAATTGAAGCTTTAGCATGATCCTTTTTTCTAACAGGGAAAGGTGGTTTCTCAACATAAGAGGTAGGAACGATAGGATCATTATAAGTGATAGTCTTTTCTTCAACTTTAATAGGTGCAGCTACTTTTACTTCTATGGGAGGATGATACTTAAACCACTTCTCCTTGGGGAGATCAACATAAGTAGCAAAAGATTCACAGAAAGAAGCTACTATCTCAGATTCAAGTCCATATTTAGTGCTAAACTTACGGAAAATATCGGTATCCATAAAAGATTTAACACAATCAAACTTAGGTGTCATACCGACTCCTTACCTTCGTCGAGGTCCCAATCTTGAGTTGCGTTTAATTCTATCCAATAAATTCCATCTGAATTCAATAGTCTTCATCATAAAAGAGCCAAGACAAGAACTATCGAGCATGGTGCGATTGTTTTCGTAAAGCCGAGCATAAAGATTTTGAATAATTGTTTCTCTTGGGAGCTCATGATTGGGGCATTAATACAACATTGATTTAAGCCTCCCCAAGCTTGAGCGATGCTTTCTCCTTCATGAGGCCAAAATTATATATATAATTGCGATCACGATGAACAAGATGCATAGGATAATACTTTTGATGAAATTCCAATTTCAGTCTTCTCTGATTCCATGATCTCGTATCATCACATAGCCTATACCATGCCAATGCATCTCCTTCAAAGATAAAGGAAGACCTTCTTCTTAACAACATCATCGGGTATACCGCAAGCTTAAATAGTCCACAAACTTCATCCACATATATTAGGTGCTCATTAGGATGCTTTGTTCCATCTCCTACAAAAGGATTAGCTAGCATTTTTTCCATCATACCCGAAGGAAATTCAAAGGGAATATTTTCATATTCATTTTCAGTAGGTTCATTAGGTTGAGGAGCAACTCTTTGCTCTACTGGTCGGGGTAAAGATACCCCGAACAAGCCCCTCAGAGGATTACTTTCCATAGTAAGAAGTGACAGTAAATTTCAGCACACTATATAAATTTTTCCTTACCAAATTCCACCTACCAAAGGCGCTTCACTCCTCGGCAACGGCGCCAGAAAAGATCTTGATGACCCACAAGTATAGGGGATGTATCATAGTCCTTTCGATAAGTAAGAGTGTCGAACCCAACGAGGAGGAGAAGGAAATGATAAGCGGTTTTCAGCAAGGCATTCTCTGCAAGTACTGAAATAAGTGGTCACAGATAGTTTTGTGATAAGATAATTTGTAACGAGCAACAAGTAACAAAAGTAAATAAAGTGCAGCAAGGTGGCCCAATCATTTTTGTAGCAAAGGACAAGCCTGGACAAACCCTTATAATAGGAAAAGCGCTCCCGAGGACACATGGGAATATCGTCAAGCTAGTTTTCATCGCGTTCATATGATTCGCGTTCGGTACTTTGATAATTTGATATGTGGGTGGACCGGTGCTCGGGTGCTGTTCTTACTTGAACAAACATCCCACTTATGATTAACCTCTATTGCAAGCATCCGCAACTACAACAAAAGTATTAAGGTAAACCTAACCATAGCATGAAACATATGGATCCAAATCAGCCCCTTACGAAGCAACGCATAAACTAGGGTTTAAGCTTCTGTCACTCTAGCAACCCATCATCTACTTATTACTTCCCAATGCCTTCCTCTAGGCCCAAATAATGGTGAAGTGTTATGTAGTCGACGTTCACATAACACCACTAGAGGCTAGATAACATACATCTCATCAAAATATCGAACGAATACCAAATTCACATGACTACTAATAGCAAGACTTCTCCCATGTCCTCATGAACAAACGTAACTACTCACAAAGCATATTCATGTTCATAATCAGAGGGGTATTAATATGCATAAAGGATCTGAACATATGATCTTCCACCAAATAAACCAACTAGCATCAACTACAAGGAGTAAACGACACTACTAGCAACCTACTAGTACCAATCCCGGAGTTGGAGACAAGAATTGGATACAAGAGATGAACTAGGGTTTTGAGAGGAGATGGTGCTGGTGAATATGTTGATGGAGATTGCCCTCTCCCAATGAGAGGAGCGTTGGTGATGATGATGACGATGATTTCCCCCTCCCGAAGGGAAGTGTCCCCGCAGAACAGCTCTGCCGGAGCCCTAGATTGGTTCCGCCAAGGTTCCGCCTCGTGGCGGCGGAGTTTTGTCCCGTAAGGTTGCTTCTGATATTTTTTTTCTTGACGAAAGACCTCATATATCATAAGATGGGCATCGGAGGGCCACCAGGGGGCCCACGAGGTAGGGGGCGCACCCTAGGAGAGGGGCGCCCCCACCTCGTGGACAGGTGTGGGCCCCTGGCCTTCATCTTTGGCGAGGATTTTTTATTTATTATAAGATATTCCGTGGAGTTTGGGACTTTTGGAGTTGTGCGAGAATAGGTCTCTAATATTTGCTCCTTTTCCGGCCCTGAATTCCATTGCCAAGCATTCTCCTCCTTATGTAAACCTTGTAAAATAAGAGAGAATAGGCATAAGTATTGTGACATAACGTGCAATAACAACCCATAATGCAATAAATATCGATATAAAAGCATGGTGCAAAATGGACGTATTAGCAGGGAGGCACCCTAGAACACACAAGTTTCTCTTAACCGTGTGCGGTGCCCCCTCCACAGTTACACACATCGGTCATATCGTCGTAGTGCTTAGGCAAAGCCCTGTGTCGGTAACTTCATCATCACCGTCGCCACGCCGTCATGCTGATGGAACTCTCCCTCGGCCTCAACTAGATCAAGAGTTCGAGGGACGTCATCGAGCTGAATGTGTATTGAACGCGGAGGTGCCGTATGTTCGGTACTTGGCTCGGTTGGATTGCGAAGACGTTCGACTACATCAACCGCGTTATTAAACGCTTCCGCTTTCAGTCTACGAGGGTACGTGGACACACTCTCCCGTCTCGTTGCTATGCATCTCCTAGATAGGTCTTGCGTGGTCGTAGGTAAATTTTTTGAAATACTGCATCCCCCAACAGTGGCATCCGAGCCAGGTATATGCGTAGATGTTATATGCACGAGTAGAACACAATAAATTGTGGGCGATAATAGTCATACTGCTTACCAGCAATGCCTTACTTTAATTCTACGGTATTGTTGGATGAAGCGGCCCGGACCAACATTACATGACCGCGTTCATGAGACTGGTTCTACTAACGTGCTTCGCACACATGTGGCTAGCGGGTGTCTGTTTCTCAAACTTTAGTTGAATCGAGTTTAACTACACCCAGTCCTTGTTGAAGGTTAAAGCAGCACACTTGACGAAAAATCGTTGTGGTTTTTGATGCATAGGTAAGAACGGTTCTTGCTAGGAGCCCGTAGCAGCCATGTAAAACTTGCAACAACAAAGTAGAGGATGTCTAACTTGTTTTTGCAGGGCATGTTGTGATGTGATATGGTCAAGACGTGATGATATATAAATTGTTGTATGGGATGATCATGTTTTGTAACAGTTATCGGCAACTGGCAGGAGCCATATGGTTGTTACAGTTTCCTTTACTTGATGTTCATCAATCGCTAGAAATTGTTACAGTTTCAGTTTGTGTATCAAGCTAGTTTCAGAGTCAAGGGTCCCTAGTTTCAGTTATTGTGTCTAGCTGGTAGTTTCAGTAATTCAGGGATCATTTGTTAGCTGAATTTGAATTTTTGTGAAGAAAAGCCTGAATTCTGGTAATGATATTCAGACCAAATGATATTCTCAGTTAACAGAGTGCATGTGTGAAGCAATTGATGAATGAAATGTAGCAACTCATAATATGCAGTAATTCTTCAGTTAACAGAGTGCATGTGTAGAGTTCATGGTAAGAAAACGTTATTGGGCCGTGGGCTGATCAGTACTGTGATAAAAAGCATGCCCAAATAGAAAACACGCCCACTCGCTTGGTGCACCAAGTGTAGCAATTCATAAAATGGCCGCATGAACACATGTATGTATTGTCACTTTTTTGTTTTGCTTTACATATTTGTTGCTTGTCTATGGTTCCATGAAACCCAAATTAAATGGGGATATGTGAAAGTCTCAGAAATATTTTTTGGAAATGATCATGCTAAAATTCGCTTCAAATAGGTCCAAGGAAATGTCACTACAAGAAATACGGTCAATTATGACTCCCCATTTTGGTCGTTGATTCGTCATATTTATCGTTTATTGACCTTGTTTTGACCAAATTCAGAAGGTCAACAGTTGGCCGCCAAGAACGAACAAACTTGACCTTTTTGTAGTTTTGGTCATAGCTAGACTAGAGACCAAAATTTCAGAAAGGTCACTGCCCATTTGCCTGAGCCACATAGGATCTGACGTGGCTGAGCTGACGTGGCATTTCTAGTGACCAAATGGAATCATCATAAATTTCATAGCCCAGTCCACCAATCTAGCCTACATGGGCCAGGCCCAATCATCGCAAATTTCATAGCCCAATCCACCAATCTAGCCAACATGGGCCCAGCCCAATACCTATTTTCTTAATTGAATTGGTTCGATTTATTTGGGCTGATGCATTATTTTGTCAAAAGCATGCACATTTAAGGATAGCCCCATTAGAAAACAAATACAACATAATACAATATTTCATATATTTCATTTTAGTAACACATCACATGAAATACAATACATCATCAATCGACTCCTCTACGCAGCAAGGTTCAAGGCCCAACAAGTGCACAAGTGCACATCAACATAGATTGGACGAGAAGCACAAATTCTAGCTGATGATCACACATAACATCAATGAGAAGCACGAATGTCGTGTACCATCACTAGTACACATACTTTTCCCCGTCACCCAGGCACCAATGTTGTGTCAATCTACTCGATTTGCCACATGGCGACGTTACTGCATTAGGGCTGTCCCAGCTTCTCCCTGCCCAAATGGCAGGATGATATGTTGATCGATGTACTGCTCCAGCATCACCTCCCGCTACCACTGGCGAAAGAAGATCAGCTCATCAGTCATCTACACGCAAACAAACCAAGAAGATTAACCTATTTAGCCTGTTGTAATTTGTTTCTAAACATGGGCAGCAAATCAACACCAACACTGAATTAAAATGCACAAAAGAATTGATCATAGCCAAATGTACAGCCTAAGAACTTCAGGTTTGAGCCATTCCCGATACTACAATAAATACATAACAGCCAAAATTTCGATCCATGGACACCAGATGATGGAAAAGGTACTAAGGACTACATGCTACTGAAAACCAAAGCAAGGTATGAAGCACAGGCCAGGCCAAAACTGGTACCAAATCCAGAAATAACCATCTGATGCGATATAGCACTAGTTTCACTTTAGCATATGTGCCTAATTATGTAGGTATGTAGGATGACTTCAAGAAAAAATGGAACTGCAAGGGAATGGAGGATGGAGAGGGACAGGGGGTGCTACCTGCAGTAAGACATTGGCGGCTCCAAAGATGGCTTCGAAGTGTTCCACAGGCTAGCCGTAGATGCCGTGGGAGGCCGATGCAACCAGCAGCTCACCGATGACCACCGTCATCGGTGAGAGGTTCAACCTTCCGAGGTTAAAAGATCATACCAGATCGAGCACCTTGAAGACGACATTGTCTTACCACGCCTTGGCCTCCTCCGCGAGCACCTAGCAGGAGCAGAGCAGAGCAAGGAATTAGTTGTCAAACCTAGATGAGCAGAAAATACACACTACTCAACGAAAGAACTAATGTGCAGATAATACTCGAACAAATCAAAGAGGTAGGAAACCAGATATCTTCATTGCATGTACCATTTAATTAATAGGAAACCAGAGAATAAGTTGTCAAGTGCTAGCTAGGAGTTCAGGTATGCATAAACAAAATATTTGCATTGTGTGCATAAACAAGTATTTATATTATAAGCAAATATAGGAGTGCCACTTCAAGTGAATGCCAAACATCACATTACACACACTCAAAATTAAAAGTCGGGCATCCAATGTACATCAGTACACAAATAGAGTGTTCGCAGATCATAAGCATGGGTTGTTGAAGGAAATTTACTAATTAAGGGCATAGTTGTATCTGGTATCCGGGAATTTCTAGATATGGCGGACCGTACATGCTCTGGGTAGAGTACATGCCCTGGATCAGAGTTCATGGTTATGTTCATTTGAATGCTAAAGTAGCTAAAAACACATAGCACTGATTCATGCTAAATAGACCAACAGAAAAACTTGAATGCATGCTCACTGAGTCACATGAGAACAGGTAGGCAAATTCACAAACAAATGGAGTGACAACAGCATTTCATTAACATATCTTGGGTGACCAAAGGAATGAAGCTTCAAGATTTCAGATTTATATATTAGATTAGATGGAGTATGCACACATAATGTGGTGGGGAAGAGCTTTGAGGTTTATATTTGCTATTACTTTTGCATGCTTTGTTCTAGAGTAAAACTACAAAAGCAAGTTGTAGAGAATTTAACAAATCAAAGCAGATTGATCTTCGGTTCCATCTCATCTGAAAAAATATCCATCAAAATTGCATCAAAATATCACCTAACTAATCCATCAAAACTGCATTCAAATAATATTGCTGACTACTGTAATATACAGATACAAACTGACGAACATGTGAATGTACAGAAGATGGGTGGAGGGAGATGGGGAGGGGAACAGAGAACAAATTGGCCCGGTGGCCGCTAGAGGAGCTGAGCACCTTGCGTCAGGTCAAGTTCCCGTGTCCTTCTCCTCGCCGAGCACTTTACCGCAGGAGGAGCTGAACCTGGTGCAGAGAACACGGCCGGTCGGAGAGAGAGAGAGAGAGAGAGAGAGAGAGAGAGAGAGAGAGAGAGAGAGAGAGAGAGAGAGAGAGAGAGAGAGAGAGAGAGAGAGAGGCGAGCGACAGCGGCGGTGGGAGAACCTGCTGGAGAGATCTCATGCTTTCGTGCGAGGTGGGGTCCATGCTCAGCGGGGGTGGGGTCCATGGACGACGACGAGGACGCCGCGGAGATCCCCTGGACGCCGCGGACGACGACGAGGACGCCGTGGAGATCCTCTGGCCGCTGCGGACGGCGACGAGGAGAACGCAAACTCGGGTGGCACAGGGTCTGTGGCGAAGAGGGAGCCCCGCTCGTCTGCGGGGACCAGCGCGGGGGTGGCCCTGGCCGGGCGATGGCGGTGGTTGGGTCGGACGAGGCCCGTGCCGGGCCCCGCTGGACTATACCGTCGTCGTCGTCGGAGTAGAATGAGGAGGTGGCCTTGGATGAGGCGAGGAGGGCGGCGAGAGGGGAGGAGGTCGCTGCGCCTTGAGTGCGGCCGCGGCGGCGGTCGTGGTGACGGCGAGCGTGCGCGAGCGGGAGAGGATGGAGTGGCGGCGAGATTGGATCTGGGGGTGGCGACGATGGAGTGGGAGGGGATAGGGTTTGGATGGTTGGGCTGCCCGGGGGTGGGGGTTCTTTTTCTTTCTTACTTACTTTTTCTTTAGATAAATGGGATGGATGGATGGATGCCATGTCATCAATCCATCACACAAACATTTCAAGCAATGAGAACAAAGCTTATTTAATTGTGTTTTTCTATTTGTTTCTCTTGTATTTTTTGCACAAGGGTGCATTTTGGAATGGCATAATTTGTTCAAATTATGTCATACTTTGCACAGGGGTGCATCTTGGAATGGCAAACAATGTTGTCTAAGGAAGTTTTCATTTTCTTTTCATGAAAAATTCATTTTCCATTTTTCGAGTGCCCAAAATGAGTATTTTTGTGAAGGACCTACCATATATTTGTTGCAAAATTGGAACAAATCATTTTTCAAAAATATTAGGCCATATTTAATGTATAATTGACCAAATGGTTGGTCGACGAAACTTTTGATCCACCTCCCGTGAAAAAGACAAATTTCCGGCGATTCAGCTGGAAGTGGGTCAAATTTGAACTGCAGCTGCCTCATAGTTTGCTCATGGTTTTTTCCAAAAAAACATTTCTAGGTACAAAAGTATCTATTTCATCAGAGACACACCAAAAGTCTTTCAAGATTCAACCACTACCTAGGAACGGTCATGCCCGCTGTTTTGACCACATTTTGAAATGGGCATGAAAAATTCAGAAAAAATCAGAAATTTGGAAAACCTTCGCACCGTGTCATTATATGTGGCCAAGTTACCATTAAACATAATAAACTTGTAATACGGTAATTATTTTTAAAAAGTGTTCTCGAAAACGAGCTATCATGTGTGAAGATCAATGGCTTTCAAGCCAAATGATCAATGTTATGGTAGCATGCATGACATAGTTTGTTCAAATGACCTCAGTATGTGCACAAGGGTGCATCTTGGAATGGCAAACAATGTTGGCTAAGGAAGTTTTCATTTTCTTTTGACAAAAAAAGCATTTTCCATTTTTTGAGTGCCCAAAACGAGTTTTTTTTAAGGACCTACCATATATTTGTTGAAAAATTGGACCAAATCATTTTCCAGAAATATTAGGCCACATTTTATGCACAATTGACCAAATGGTTGGGTGTCAGAAGTTTTGAACCACCTCTCGTGAAAAAGACAAATTTCCACCGATTCAGTTGGAAGCGGGTCATATTTGAACTGCAGCTGCCTTATAGTTTTTTCTTAATTTTTTCCAAAAATCATTTCTAGGTACATAAGTATCTATTTAATCACAGAAACACCAAAAAATTTCCAATATTCAACCACTAGCTAGGAACGGTCATGCCTGCCGTTTTGACCGCATTTTGAAACGGGCATGAAAAATCCAAAAAAATTTAAAAAATTGGAAAACCTTCGCATTATGCCATTATATATGGCCAAGTTACCAGGAAAAATAATAATCTTGTAATACAATAATTATTTTTAAAAAGTGTTCTCAGAAACGAGCTATCATGTGTGGAGATCAATGGTTTTCAAGCCAAATGATCAATCTTATGGCCACATTCATGGCATAGTTTGTTCAAATGATCTCATACTGTGCACAAGAGTGAATATTGGAATGGCAAACAATGTTTCCTAAGGAAGTTTTCATTTTCTTTGGGCGAAAAAATCATTTTCCATTTTCCGAGTGCCCAAAATGAGTTTTTTTTGTGAAGGACCTACCATATATTTGTTGCAAATTTGGACCAAATCAATTTTCTAAAATATTAGGCCATATTTAATGCATTATTGACCAAATAGTTGGGTGTCAAAAGCTTTTATCCACCTCTCTCGAAAAAGACAAATTTATGCCGATTCAGTTGGAAGCGGGTCAAATTTGAATTGCAGCTGCCTCATAGTTTGCTCTTTATTTTTTTCAAAAAATAATTTTTAGGTACAAAATATCTATTTAATCAGAGAAACACCAAAAATTTTCCAAGATTCAAACACTAGCTACGAACGGTCAAGCCCGCCGTTTTGATCGCATTTTGAAACGGGCATAAAAAATTCAAAAAAAACACAAGCTATGAACGGCCATACCCGTCATTTGAACGCATTTTGAAATTGGCATAAGAAAATAAAAAACAGAAATATGTAAAATATTTGCATTGTTTCATCATATGTGACCTAGTTTCATCCTATATTTTTCGTATACGTCGAGAACATTTTTCTTTCTTTCTGTTGGTTTTCATTCTACATTTTTCATATACATCAAGAACATTTTTAATGCATGTTTAATATCTTTTAAATACTTGTTTAACATTTTTTCAAATGCTTGCTTTAACACTTTCTAAATACAAGATTGACTTTGTTCACACACATTGTATATTTTCTGTAAACATTTTTCTTATACATGAGACACAAATTTTTATACACAATTAACAATTTCAAGTGCTTGGTTAGAACTTTTTGAACACATAGTCAATATTTAAATATTTTTAAATACAAGATTAATATTTTTAATACATGGTTAATATATTTTATTTACACATTTTAACATTTTCAAATGCTTGATTTACATTTATATATAATTGTTTAACATTTTTAAATGCTCGACTAACATTTTTAAATACATGATCAACTTTTTCCACACACATTGTATATTTTTTGTACATATGGTAATCATTTTCTTTATACACATGTAAGATTTTCAAATGCTTGGTTAACATTTTTTTAGACGTTTTATGTGAAGTTTGTTTTTCAAGAATAATTGGAAGTATAAATAATAAACAAAAGTAAAAAAAGAATGAACGAACAAAAAACAGACCAAAAAACGAGGCGCGGCCCACAGGCTGGTAGCTAGTTCGAATCACGTGGTGTGGTTTCTTTTTTGCTTTATTCACCTTTGTGGGGTGGGTCCTTTTTTTTCTTTGTGAGTGGCGTTTTGGATCTTAGATGTAGATACACCTATTATGAAATATGTATAGAAAAAATCACATTTGTACATCTGGACATCCTATGTTCGCACACAAAATTTCGGTGAACAAGGGCATTTTTGTTGCATGTGTAAAAAAGATTAAAAATGGCTTGTGAATAGCTGTAATCAAGCATGGAAAATTGTCTTTTTTACACAAGCCACAAAAATGTCATTTTTCATCGAAACTTGGTGCACACACATATAGTGTCCGGATTTACACGCGGGATTTTTTCTCGATTTTTTTTTACTTTTTAAAATATGTATTTAGACAATGGGTGCATATACACCTATGAGCCAAAGTGAATTTTCTTTTTCTGCTTTATTAACCTTTCTGGGACGGGTCCCACATGTCATTTGTACTGTGTTATTTGGCCCCGTCTGTAAATGTAGACCCAGTTTAGTCAACAAGTCAATCTATGGGCGGACTGACGCTACAACCGACACGTAGGCCAAAATGACATGACACATAGGTAAAATTGATGATGTGGACATCCAGTCATCCATGTTACAACACCATGACCATCTGGATTGGCCGTAATCAGCTACAAATAAGGCTGTCGACCACTGTTGTCTGCTTATGACCATTTTGAGTAAGGCAATTACGACCTTTTTGACCAAGATAGTCACTATGGTTTATGGTTTCGACTCTCCTAAATAGGCCACGACCAATTGGATCAAAATGGTCATAGATTTATGACGATTTCTTCCATGGTCACTGCCAGAAGGTCACAATTGAGCATATTTCTTGTAGTGTGTTCCTGTTTCGCTATGAAAATATTAGCCAGAGGTAAAATTCAAACCAATATTTTTAGGAGCACATAAATATTTATTTGGGCATTTGAGTTAATCCAATAATTATTCGCGCAAATAAAATTGCACCCTACACCTACTAGCTACGGTGGCCCTAGCTAATAGCCAGGGCCTAGATGCATGCATGCCCACATGCAGCACACCAATATATGATTTTTTTTTCTTTTTGCAAAAACATTTGGGTACCCATACACTTGCATGTCCATAGTGGAATCTTCCTTGTATTAGTAACACATAGATCAACTTGATAGAACATCAAGCGCATATATCAATTGACCAATATGAACTAGATAGAAAAAACAAAAACTAGATAGAACACTTTGTGAGTATGTGGTTTGCATGTCCATGGCCGGTTTGCATGTCCATGGTTTGGGTCATGACCCATGATTTGGCCAACATTGTGAAGACGGTTTGTGTGGTAGAACCCATTGCAACCCGCAAATAATAGCACAAAACGGGTACAACCATAGCAACCCACAAATAATAGCACGAAACAACAATATATATAGTAGAACGAAACCCAACAACAATATAACTCATAAATAGTAGCACAACCCATAGTTCCACGACATCATAGCCTTACAACTTAATAATAGTAGCACACAAACATAAATGATTACAACTTAAAATACTAATATGATAGATATATAGCTAGATATAGATTGGGGGCACCAAACGGGTTCTTCTCCTTCTCCTCCTCTTGGCGAACGCGGAGGTGCTGTACGTTCGGTATTTGGATCAGTTGGATCGTGAAGACGTTCGACTACATCAGCCGCGTTATTAAACGCTTCCGCTTTCGGTCTAAGAGGGTACGTGGACATACTCTCCCGTCTCGTTGCTATGCATCTCCTAGATAGATCTTGCGTGATCGTAGGTAAATTTTTTTAAATACTGCGTTCCCCAAAAACTGGTACTTCCATCAGGTTGAATTCTAGCAGATATGTACCACTTGCAAGGCCTGACGCTTCCATCGAAACCTCTACACCTTGCATAAAATTTCTTTCTGTCAGTCCACATAGTCTTGGCATCAAACCCATGTTTGACTGCATAAGTCTTGAAACACATCCTAAACTCCTTCATGCTTGGGAACAATTTGCCTACTTCAATAACAGGATTTTCTTTGTCATACACACTTACAAGCTCATCATCATGTGCGTCATCTACATCATCTGCAACATCTTTCATGAGCTGTCCATCCACATCTTCACAAGCATCTATGTTAGCATCATTAGGCAAACTCGATGCATCCCTCTCTTCCTCATCTTGATCATCTACTAGATCTACTAGAATGCCAATTTTTTTGGCCATCTTAGTGTCAGCCATTGGTGCAATGACCAAATCAGTAGTGTCTTCTAATTATACTGAATTCCAATCAACACAAACAACCCTTGCAGCACCATCACAACCCTCTTCTGCATCTTGCTCGGCCCCCTCTATTACTGTCACTTCACCCGTAAACATGGGCATTATCTGTCTCTATGAAGCCCAATCATCATCTACCATCTGCGAAGCCAACTTTGAGGGCATATATCCAACCTTAGAATCTGATTTCAGATCAACGAGCTCTGCATGAAAGGTAGTCTGTTTGCTTGCCCAACCGTCTTGCCGATCGATTTCATCAACCATCTCTTCACCATTCTCAATTCTCACATACTCACCCTTCCAATTATCAAACCGTAACAATGCCACCTCTTGCTCTGGACCCCAAAAATGCTTTCCCCAATTTTCTCCACAACATTCCTCACGACCCTCTCTTCCATGCTCTATATTTCCTGTGGATCAATCTCTTCAAATTCGACCTCCCATTTCACAATTGTATCTCTCTCTATGTCTCGCACGCTTCTAAGGGAACGCGATAGAAAACAAAATTTTCTGACCTACGCACCAGCCCATGACCACTATGGAGACTGCATACATGGTTTGATCTTTTTCGTTACCGACTCGTAGCGCAGCGGGAAGTAGAGTCGATGACGATCGGCAGTGCAGATCCCTGCAGCTAGGATTTACAACCTCCCAACCGCGAGGATGTATACCCTCATCTGCTCCTCAGACAGCCCTCCGGGAGGCATTCGAACAGTCCCCCGGACGGTGCTGCGGACAGCCCTTCGGGAGGACCTTCGAAACTCGGATGGTCACTCGGACAGCCCTTCAGGAGGACTCACAGAACTCGGACCGTCACCTGGACAGCCCTTCGAGAGGCATACTCAAACATCCCCTCGGGCACTAATATCGAAACTACGACCTCTCTATAGATTTGCACACATACGGTGTCATCTATCCGGTAGGGCTTCGCCGTCGTAACTAGTTCTGCCGAACCAGGACAGCCTTCGGCTCTCACGAGACTATTTCGCTGGGAGGGAGAGAGAAGCCAGATCATGCATGGCACTTGTATGTGAGAAAGAGTGAGTGTGGAGGGCTGCCCCTCCACCTCTATTTATAGGAAATCCCAAGGGGTATGGTAGTTTAACACAAAAACCCAAAATGCACATGAATGAAGTCCTTCCTGAAGGGCATAAGAGTGAAACCAAGGAACAAGAGGGGCTCCAAGGTGGAGCCCCAAGTGTGGCCGGACACACCCCTTGGGGGCCCCCCATGAGGGCCTCCCAATCCATCCATGTCATCCCTATATCTTTTCGGCAAAGCCCCAAAAGGTGGCTTTCCATAAAATATCCCAAAAAGCACTTTCACTATTCACGACGACATTTTTTAGCGTCTGTTCAACTGAAAATATTTATGTGGGCTTAGAACATTTCCAGTACCCACCATAATAATTTTCAACGATTCTGAATAATTCCAGTTTAGTGATTTTCATCTATGAAAAGCATCCGAACTGTTCTGCAGCTCCGGAACATTTCCGGTTTTTATTTCTAAAAATTCCAAAAAGTTTCCAGAATGATTCTGGCACCCTTCAAGAATTATCAGGCATGTACCGAAACCATTTTGACTTAATGGCATACCCCGAAACAACTATTTCGGTTTCACCGAAACTCATCCGGTGACCTCTCTCTGTGGAACTTTTCCGCTGTCCAAAACTTTTCGGTGTCCGAAACTTTTTCGATGATTTTTTCTCAGACTCCCTGTCTAGTATTCAACAGATATATGACCCTTAAGCGTGTGACCCTATAGGTTCAGTGAAGTATAGACATGACCCGGAACCCCTTCCGATCAATGATCAACATCGGAGCCGTGGACACCCATATTGACCCCTATACCCACACGAATGAATATTCGAGTGAACCTCCTGTTGTCGTGTGCTATTCCTGTTGCTTCGTGATATATTACAAATACCCTAGGTGAGATTACTTGCATCCCCTGGATCAACGACTTGTCCACTATGCTAGTTACCTCGTTACCGGTTTTGTTCTCTTTTCTCGTTTCCGTGTTGTGGCATCCCTGTGATCAAATCACACTATGTATGACCAGACGATGATGGATACCGTAACACCGAGAGGGCCTGAGAATATCTCTCCATCGTCGGAGGATCAAATCCCAATCTTGAGCTATCAAGTTACTTGACACACTTTTCCATGAACCCGTAAGCCTCCATAATAGCCACCCATTTACGTGACGTTTAACAAACCCCAAAGTTCATGAAGCAAGTATGAAGAAACTCGATACTCTCATGGTCTAAGGAATTATACAAATGTTAACCATCTCTGTGTTATGTACCATTAACTTGTGACGAACGAATCTCATAGCATAACATCAATCCGGGTCGACTAAACACAAATGTTCTCTTAACATTGTGCCCTCAAAGTTGTTGGTATAGACATGCCCATGACCAGGAAAACAGAATCATCATGCAACACTTGAGCTAGTCTTAGAGGCCAGACTATGAATACTTCTTACCATTTATTATTCCACACGTGCATATGAGTCTTCCTCCGAGCCTCATGTTATTGCAGACTCGAGAACCATAGCGGTTATAGCACGGAACATAAACATAATTATGAACATGGAGATAAGTAATAGCATTTATTATTGCCTCTAGGGCATATCTCCTATAAACTCCCACTTGCACTAGAGTCAATAATCTAGTTAATGCTAATGCACTTTACACCGATGGCATACCGGTGTAAAAAATGCTTCGCATGTGGTATAGCCTGATTTCCATCGGATCTGACAACTTCAGTTCCGTGTCTATCTCTGCATATCCTCGCGTTTTCACGCTTTCACAAAATTCATATTTTGTGCGGACTTGGCTTTTATGTATTTGAATCACAGGTCGAACCTGGATTCCTCAGACTGAGTTATGGAGAAACTACCTGTAGTAGTGTCCCATTGACAAAAGCCATCTTGGAACCATACTAAGTTCATGAATGAACTATATGATTCAACATCTTGTTTGTCGCTTGTAAAGTGTCAACATACTTAGTCATTCGTTATAGAATTCGTCACAGTATCCTGTTGGGAACAATTTCCAACTACCGTGCCACCATATTGTGTATTACACAAAACCCTTAACTTAAATCGAAAATCGCATGGAGAAAAGATGAAGATTGTATCGATGTAACATTTTACAACGAACTCTTCATGATCTCCGCTTGCGAGAAAACATATCATCAGTACTTACTCTAGTACTCAATGACATCTTTCACGGTTGTCCCACGATCAGTAATTTGATCACTTTAGTATCCATACTCGCAACACCTTGGGAGTATCGAACATATCTGGTTGTTTTACATACCATGGAATACATGATTAATCCAAACACAAAAGTGTGTGGAATCTGCATCATGTATTTTGCTCCTCAGTGTTTTGGGACACTGAGTCTTGCAAAAAACTCTTCCATGTGACTCCGGCAAGAATCACTCCTTGGAGGTTTTTAAATGCTAAAAGGTTTTAGCACCTTGTCAATATGTATTCATTGCTTAGCCCTATTAGGTAAATCTATCGCCATAGATCATTATGCCTAATATTGAGGCTACTTAGCCTAAGCACTTCATCAAAAAACTATTTTCAAATGAAGTCCTAATTCGTGTCAAGAAATTTATTTCCAAATAACAATGTGTCAAGCACACAAGGTTTTTAGAAATATTATTACGCTCCCACTTACTTTCTTGAATTACAAGCATCTTCTTTACCCATTGATGAAGTCAAACCCTTTGACCATTTCATCAAAGCATGAAGATTCAACTCCATTTGCTATCTTACATCCATCATTTGGAACTCAAGTTTGCACCCTTACTAGCATCCTCTGGATAGACAAAATGCCTTGGACTGTAACACATGCAAGTCCTTAGTTTCATTTCCATCAGATGGAAATCCTATTGTCATCCATGTTTCATATCTCATGATTGAAATACGTATTAATTGCTAGTTCAACCCGGACCGACTTTAAGCATCGCTAGATGAAAACAACCTCATCATAGTCAACTCTTGAACTTGTTATTTCAACAAGTCGAGCTTTTATGGATAAAACATTTTTATCCGTACCAGTTTTAAGTTCCATAAATATTCGTTAGACTCTAAGTCTTCCGAAAGGTGTATCAAGGTTTTAATCTTGAATCACTTATATGGAAACTAACTCGGGTTGTATTGGCATTTAGCCAGTTCCGGAGTCAGGGCACATCAACGCTTCCTTGTGTATCGTAGGTATAATGTTGTCTAACAACAATATCTCATTTGCGCACCTGAGAGGTTTGCACGATCCTTGCCTACGTGGTTCAACTGCAAGTTTGACCGAAGTTCATACATTTTATTGTAGAGATTTCCATATCAGTCGCAGTAGGAAACTTTGGAATTACTTCCAAGGTCTCTTTCCTTTGATCTGATGACGAAGATATTGTTTATCTCGTCGAGTTGCACTATTCTCCCACTCACCTTTTTGAAAGAACCATTCTCTTTAAAAGCACACCGTTTCGCGGCAAAACTATTTGCCTCGGTATAGTGAGGGAGGAATACCCAACATTTTGGTATAACCTACAAAGTAGCATTTGTCTGATTTGGAGTAGGTTTGTAACCTTTTACACAAGCCCCATATTCCAAATGTTAAGAAAAGATATAACATGGTTGGGTGTACCATACCATGGCTTCATTTCAACAGACCCGATGTAGCTCTTTTCGATTGTAAAAGCCATGATCTCTAAAGCATCACTTTAAAAGGGATAATGGCAAATTTGTTTATGTCATCTTTGACCTTACCATGTCATAAATGGTTAGATTACATCTCCACGGACTTTCCACTTGCAGTGGTGTTCCGGGAGGTGCAAGTTATGAAACCCCTTTCACAACTCATCAGACATTCGCTAAACATGTAACTCAAATATTCCTTTGTGCAATCAAATTGCAGAAACATAATTTTCTTGTTACAGTAACTTCTACTTCAATTTTGAAAACCTTTCGAATGATTTCAAAATATCCAGACTTATGTCTCATCAAGTAAATATCCATATATCTACTTGAGTCATTTCTGAAGATAAATAAAACCACCACTAACAACACTTATCGGAGTACACACATCAAATGTATGATCACTAATAAGTTTGTTGTTCGTTCCTTATGGCCCGTGAACGGTATTTTAGTCACTTCCCTTTTCGGAGGAAAGTTGCAAGTGCCAGATGATTCAAAATCAAAAAGACTTCAAAATCCATCATAATGGAATTTTCCATGCGGGTTTCTCCAATGTGACCAAATGTAGTGCCACACTTGTGTGGTATCCTTTTAGTCTTGCGACATTTAGCGTCAGTGTTATGGATGTATCATATTACCATCAATATTCATAACATACATCCCATCTTGGATGGAAGCATGGCCCTTCATGTTATTCATAATACTTAACAACAATTGTTGTTTTTATGAACAACTCTTTTGCAACAAACATTGTGCGATGGGCTAGAGTGTATGAAACTCTAAAATGTATTATGAAAGTAAACCCAGAGGTATTGTATTATTATCAATATTCATAACATACATCTCATTCATAATGAAAGTATGGCCCTTGTGTTATTCAAAACATTGAACATAAAAAGTTCTCTTATGAACAACCTTCTTGCAAGATACCTTATACAATGGGCTAGAGTTTGTAAAACTCTAAATGAATTATGAAAATAAATACAGACGGCAATACACCGATGGAAGGTATAGTAACATTTACTATGTTCCCTGTGTATACCTTAACCTCATTTCTGGCTAGTCTTTTTAGGCCATAGTAGCTCTTACATTGATTCGTAACAGAATGCAATCGAGCGGGTATCTTTGTGATTAACTCACAATACCCAAGAATTAGTGATTAACATGTTTAACCATAATTCCCAAGAACTATATCTTTGACCAGCCTACTATACATCAAAAACTTGTATGACATTCATACATGAGCTGGATATTCAGTCATCTTTCTTTCTCGCCTTTATACTTCTAACAGTTTAACTTTTAGTATTTCTCCTACTCACAAAAGAAGCACCCAACTTAAGAGTGGCGTTAGCCCTGGACTTCCTAGGCGTGTAAGTCATACTAACACCCTTTGGACACTTCCTTTCTCTTTAAGTTGTTGTTTTATTCACCTTTCATTATATGTCAGGTGTTCTTATGGATCCCTTTCCCAACAGTCAAATGCATAGTAAACACTTTTACTAATACTTGCAAACAAACATTGCTTTGTTTGTATCTGAAAATAATTTTCAGTTCCATGAATATCATATAACTATCCCAACTTTCGAAGTTTGGGTTTCATGGAAGCAAACATATTCCACTTGACCATAACAAAATTCTAGCTTTTAGATCGAAGGACGAGAGTCACATGATCCATAGCATTTAGCGGGAGAATACGGAAAGCATGCGATAGGACAAAGTCCTTCTCGGCACTTTTGAGGACAATCCTCATATTACGTTACCAATCGTAAAGTTTTAACCAGATATTTAACAGCTATTCAATTTTAACAGGGAAAGTGGAATCGCGAGCCATTATTCTACAACTATTTTGCAAGAAAACCTTAGACAGTGTTCATAATTAATTGCACTGATAATTAAACATGTTAATTCAACAGTGCGCTCCCACTCAAATCAATATCTCTCATAATTAATTTTGAGTGATACAAGATCCAGACTTCAATTCATCGCCATAGAATCATCATCTCATAACGGGAATTTTAATTGGTAGGCCAACTTGCCGATCACATCTCTATGTGACTCTTGCTCATCTTTCGATGCGTGTGTTCCGAGCTCAGGACGATCCGCCATGAACGTCAAGACAACCAAGTGATCTTGCTGCGAGGTCTGACCTCACCCGCCTCACACTTCTCTAATCGTTCGTACCCATGCATCCATGGCTCACCCCGAAAAGATAGGTGTCGTGACGGTGCTACACTTGGGAGAACACTAACTACTTGATATTTTAGTGAGAGATCACCCTAATAAAAAGCGACTACCGTGCAATCAAAAAGGGTGCATCAAAGGGATAGACATCTCAGGCAATTCATAATAGCATGATATGGTATAGCCCTTTATGACGTAGAAGTCTTTCATTCATTCGTCTTCGGCATTCGCGTCGGTGTTCACCTTCACGAAGATTGCCACCACCTTGTTGATGCACCAGATAATATTGCTATCTCTATAGCTAATAAAATAAGTGCATTACTTAAGGTTGACACGCAGGTCATTAAAGTGACAATCATATGGCTCCAACCATCATGCCGAATCATGACACGCAGGTCATGTTAATTACATCATATAGTCATCTCATACATAATCAAATTGAATATGAGCATTGCTATACCACATCACATGCACATCCTGCAAAACCAAGTTAGACGCCTCTAATCGGTTTATGCAAAATTTTATTTTACGTGGCTTCTAAGGTTTTGACTTAAACCGCAACTACCAACGTTTTATCATCAAGTATGATTATTCAAGTTGCTAGATTAACATCTCGGGGTGTATGAAACACAAGATAATTAAATATCAAGCCCCATACTAAACTTCGTCATATGCATGACCCCCGTGCAGATCATATCTGCAATGCCCTTTCATCTGTGAATTTCATCTTTCTTTTGACTACGGCATAACCCAAAGAACTGATAGCACTTCCATGATCAATCAGGATCATGGATTGCCAGAACTTTGTCAAATTCCACCATGCTGTCTCGAGATTGAGCAAAAGAAAATTCTATGGAAGCAACAAGAACGTCGGGAACAGATTTCATCTGTCACCCGCATAAATAATTTTCAGCAATAGATCTCATCTACTACCCAATTATATTATGCAATACCCATACATCTCCATGTATTCTAGATCAAAACCTGCATCTACGCATAGCACGGCTCTTGATGCCACTGTAAGGGAACACGATAGAAAACAAAATTTTCCGACCTACGAACCAGCCCAGGACCACTATGGAGACTGCATACATGGTTTGATCTTTTTCGTTACCGACTCGTAGCGCAGCGGGAAGTAGAGTCGATGACGATCGGCGGTGCAGATCCCCGCAGCTAGGATTTACAACCTCCCAACCGCGAGGATGTATACCCTCATCTGCTCCTCAGACAGCCCTCCGGGAGGCGCTCTAATAGTCCCCCGGACGGTGTTGCGGACAGCCCTTCGGGAGGACTCACATAACTCGGACCGTCACTTGGACAACCCTTCGGGAGGCATTCTCGAACAACACCTCGGGCACTAAGATCGAAACTATGACCTCTCTACAGAGTTGCACACATACGGTGTCATCTATCAGGCAGGGCTTCGCCGTCCAGAACTAGTTCCTGTCGGGATCCAGACAGCCTTTCGGCTCTACGAAACTATTTCGCTGGGAGGGAGAGAGAAGCCAGATCATGCATGGTACTTGTATGTGAGAAAGAGTGAGTGTGGAGGGCTTCCCCTCCACCTCTATTTATAGGAAATCTCAAGGGGTAGGGTAGTTTAACACAAAAACCCAAAATGCACATGAATGAAGTCCTTCCTCAAGGGCATAAGAGTGAAACCAAGGAACAAGAGGGGCTCCAAGGTGGAGCCCCAAGTGTGGCCGGCCACACCCCTTGGGGGGCCCCATTAGGGCCTCCCAATCCATCCATGTCATCCCTAGATCTTTTGGGCAAAGCTCCAAAAGGTGGCTTTCCATAAAATATCCCAAAAAGCACTTTCACTATTCACGACGACATTTTTCAGCGTCCGTTCGAACTGAAAATATTTATGTGGGCTTAGAACATTTCCAGTACCCACCATAATAATTTTCAATGCGTTCTGGAACAATTCTAGTTTAGTGATTTTCATCTGCGAAAAGCATCTGAACCGGTTCCTGCAGCTCCGGAACATTTCCGGTTTTTATTTCTGAAAATTCCAAAAAGTTTCCAAAATTATTCTGGCACCCTCCAAGAATTATCAGGCATGTGCCGAAACCATTTTGACTTAATGGCATACCCCGAAACAACTATTTCGGTTTCACCGAAACTCATCCGATGACCTCTCTCTGCGAAACTTTTCCGCTGTCCGAAACTTTTCGGTGTCTGAAACTTTTTCGATGATTTTCTCTCAGACTCCCTGTCTAGTATTCAGCAGATATATGACCCTTAAGAGTGTGACCCTATAGGTTCGGTGAAGTATAGACATGACCAGGAACCCCTTCCGATCAATGATCAACATCGGAGCCGTGGACACCCATATTGACCCCTATACCCACACGAATGAATATTCGAGTGAACCTCCAGTTGCCGTGTGCTATTTCCTGTTGCTTTGTGATATGTTACAAATACCCGAGGTGAGATTTACTTGCATCCCCGTGGATCAACGACTTGTCCACTATGCTAGTTACCTCGTTACCGGTTTTGTTCTCTTTTCTCGTTTCCGTGTTGCGGCATCCCTGTGAACAAATCACACGGTGTCTGGCCAGACGATGATGGATACCGTAACACCGAGAGGGCCTGAGAATATCTATCCATCGTCGGAGGAGCAAATCCCAATCTTGAGCTATCAAGTTACTTGACACACTTTTCCATGAACCCGTAAGCCGCCGTAATAGCTACCCATTTACGGATGATGTTTAACAAACCCCAAAGTTCATGAAGCAAGTATGAAGAAACTCGATACTCTCATGGTCTAAGGAATTATGCAAACGTTAACCATCTCTGTGTTATGTACCATTAACTTGTGACGAACGAATCTCATAGCATAACATCAATCCGGGTCGATTCAACACAAATGTTCTCTTAACATTGTGCCCTCAAAGTTGCTGGCATAGACATGCCCATGACCAGGAAAATAGAATCATCATGCAACACTTGAGCTAGTCTTAGAGGCCAGACTATGAATACTTATTACCATTTATTATTCCACACGTGCATATGAGTCTTCCTCCGAGCCTCATGTTATTGCAAACTCGAGAACCATATCAGTTATAGCACGGAACATAAACATAATTATGAACATGGAGATAAGTAATAGCATTTATTATTGCCTCTAGGGCATATCTCCTACAACGCTACCATCAACTAGCTTTTCTTTAAATGGTAAGAATTCAACACTGAATTCGAAGGTCCGAGCAACATTGCCCCTGTTTATCAATGGCGGGCTCTATGAGGCAGCGAAAGCAGACGAGGCACACATCGCAGGGTTGAAGAGATTGAACAGGGTGATTACCTGGTCGACATAGTCTCTCTTGGCTCCATCTCGTTCAGCCCAACGCCGCCCCGTCGCTGCTGCCCAGTCCCACCCACCTCCACAACCTGGATCTCGTGGAAAACAGGGGCAAACAGAGGCTCACTTGGTCAGATCTAACTCAAGACGAAGGGGAATGGTGCCGAATAAACTCACCGCATGCGCAGCCACGGCCGTGGATGAAAGATCCTCCGCCGCTGTCGACGAGAACGAAGAAGAGAGCAGCGACCAGAAGCAGGGGAGAAGCACGTGTTCAGTCAGGCGGGGAATCGACGCACTGCCCAATGGAACCCACCACCAGACGCACTGATTAGTTTG
Organism: Aegilops longissima; assembly: GCA_021605205.1. Taxonomy (NCBI): domain Eukaryota; kingdom Viridiplantae; phylum Streptophyta; class Magnoliopsida; order Poales; family Poaceae; genus Aegilops; species Aegilops longissima. The sequence continues at coordinate 678,841,331 of CM038682.1, read as the reverse complement.
ACCCACTGTTTTTACCTTAACCGCAGTCCCGTTGACCACCGAACCCGTGTTTTAACCACCTGGTCGCATTTGGGGCTATTATTGCCATGTAAGACAGCGCATAGGAACTATTTAGGGCAACTACGTCGCACTTCTTCTAATTCACATGAAATGTGTCGCGTAGGAGCTATAAGCCTATTTGGTCTGGGTCAACCCAAAAGGACACCTCCGACCAAACCAGTAACGGTGTTTGCCCCGCGCCGTCTTCTCTTTTCCCACGTGAGCGGGTTGCCACGTCAAAAAAGTGGTTCAAAAAACTGCCAGTGTCTTCTTTCATGGTCGCGTGTTGCATTTGGTGCAAAATTACACAAACGAGTTGTGGTGGTTTTTTTTGTGTAATGGTGCATGTACTATGATGGTTTAATGGATTTAACTAACTCGGCCGATCGAACGACGTATTTTTTTGGCAAATCTGGCCTTTTGAAAGACTTGATGTACGTCTAACTCGGCAAAACTAATTTAAAATTTGGCCCCCGGGGTCGGCGCCACATAGAATGGCGTCGAAGTTGTACATGTCGGCGCCACACTACATGACGCCAAGATGTACAAGTTCGGCGCCATACTATGTGGAGCCGAGCAAATCTGGCTCTTAGGGTTTTTGTGGGCCCATCTGAGGTCGGTTCCATGTAACACGGCGCTGAACTTGTACATGTCATCTCCGTGTAATGTGGCGCCGACATGTATAACTTCGGCTTCATGCTGTATGACGCCGACCCCAGAGGCCAGATTTCGAATTAATTTTTTTCTTGAAAAACAGATTTCGAATTAGTTTTACCAAGAGCTAGGCGTGCCTCAAGTCGTGCAAAGGGCCAGATTTGTCAAAAAATACTCGAACGACCAGGAAAAACGTCGGGCCGGAAGACGTCTCGCGAACTGACGCTCGCTCAATAGAATTTTTTTCCCGAATAAAATTTCGAGTATACCCTTATCCTTTCCGGCCAGCGCCGGCCACAGGCTACCGCTCCTCCCACCGTCACCATGGCCGCCACCGCCACGTCCCTAGGCCTCGCTCTCCACCGCCGAGATCACGACTCTAGCTCCCACGGCCGCCCCGTCTCCTCCTCATCCCTGACCTCTACCTCCGCCTTCCGCAGCCGCATCCGCAGGGCCAAGTGCAGCCGCAGGGCTGTGCCTCCACCGTCCGCCGCCGCCGCCGCCGGTGGTCTGGAAGGTGAGGTCCGTGCGCCGTGGCTACGCCGCTCTATTTCCATTTCTTTGGCTGATGTACAAGGAAACGAGCTGCTCCCTTGCTTCCCGTTCAGTTTACATGCGAAATCGTTATTGCTGGTTCGACTGAAAGTCTGAAACTGTCACACTAAGTCAGCTGCGTGCCATGGACATCAGGGAATGCTTGCTAGATGGCCAATGATTCTGGTTCAGTTTGTAGTAAAACTGTCAGATTTCCTCTTCATATTTTGAGTCTTTGTCAGAAACACACAGCTCATTCATGGATCTAGGGACCAAGAGTAGTAGTACAATAGAAATGTGACAATTCACAGTTAGTAGTACTGTCTAATTTCGAAGCAAGACAACAAAGCGACGAGCCAAGGGAAGGCTCCCCCCACTTGCTGGTTGATCACTGGCTGTGGTGACCGCCTGCATCCAAATTGCACTCGCATCCTGCTTGAGCAGTATGAGGTCACAGATGCCAATCGCCACTTTGGTGGTTCGGAGTTGCCGACGGCCCAGGCAGACGGGCAGTTCTTTTGTTGAATTGCGTCCTGTCAGCTTGTTGGATACATGGACTTATTAAGAGTGGACTGGTGGTGATTGCCTACTGGGTTTTTGGAGGCCAATGGTGGAGGGAGAGTAGGGTAGCAGGCTGTAATGTGAAATCCATATATTTAAGAAACTTTGATGCAATTGTCAGCATACTGCATACATGTGTATTGTAAGTTTGTAACTAATTGATTGCTGTTTCTTGCCTATTATAATAGCTGTACACTAGGGTCATGCCCACATGTTGCTGCGGGCTTATTTACAATTAAGTAACCAAGTATGTTTATGAATAGTCTTAGTAATTTCTTGCCTCATGTATTCTCTTTAGCATGCATGTCTGTAATAGTTCAAAGATGGTTTGTTTCTGAGAAGAGGTTTTACTGTATTTTTCCAATGGTGCACACACCTTTCTTCTAACACTTCGAAACATAATTTTCAATGAGCAGTTGAGTACCAGTCTCAAGCAACTCCTCCAGGTTACCAAAAGAGAATTAAATTCTTGGGGCAGATTTTGATGTTATTCGGGAGTAACGTTGACATATCTTGATGTTGATGTGATATCGGGAGCATTGCATGCTATGTAAGACAAGATGCTGACGAGAACCTTCCAGAACCGTTCAGTATATATCTCATTTAAACATTGAACAAGTCCATTTGATACATGTGCCTCCATACCTAAATTGTCCATCGAGTATTGATTTACTGCACAGATCTGTGCCAAACACAGTACACGACGGTCTTTATATGCTTGACACATCTTCTACTTCTATATATTTGCTTGAAGCTTTTTAATTTTATATATGAATGAAATGTTGTTATCAAAGGACAGAATGTGTCCGTTCAAACATAGCCTTTCAGGCACCAACTGTCCAATGGTTTAGCAACAGTCCTTACATTCATTGTTTGCACCACATACAATACAATGCATGAGTGCAGTAAATAGGAAATATTAATTAATTTACTGACTATAGTTCTAGGGGTGACGTGGCTTAATTAGGTTGCTGCAGTAGGAGTTACTTTATGAATAAAGAGAGATCTGTACACCCATGTCATAGGCTCCATCCTGGGTGAGCTCCATGTAAAAAAGTAGAGAGTTAACCTAGAGTTCTTATATTAAGAATGCCTGAGCTTTTAGTTATACCTGACAGTGCTATGCTTGTTGTCAAGAGAGGAAGCATATTACTTGAGCAAAGTTTATGCCTCATTCATCTTCTGTTGTTATTGCAGGAAATGACATTAGCACCATATTTTCTATGGAAGTATCAGAAGGACAAACATTGAAGCATTCACCTAACAACGTAATGCTGTCTTCATCAAGTACAAAAGCTACTTCCTCCATGGCTGACCATGTTTCTCTTGGCAACCTCCACCACCACCCCAACAGCCAGTCCTCCTGTTTTGCTACCTCAAAACCAAACCATGACAATACCCATAAATTCAACCACTCCCCAAAAATTCCTAGACGGTCTCTCGTCTTACTCCCTGTGTCCTCTCTTCTCCTCTCTGCCTCCTCCTCCTTTGCCATAGACAATTCAAACGCTTCATCCTCCTCCACAATTGACACCACCATCACCGACCGCATATTCATGGACTTTAGCATCTGTCCAAGCTTCTTTAGCAATGACCGCACGTTAGGAGCTGAACTTGCTACATGCCCTGATTCCGAGCCCCTCGGACGTGTAGTCTTTGGTCTCTATGGTCGGCTACTCCCGATCACTACTGCCAACTTCAAAACTACCTGCACTACTTCTGCATATCGAGGCACACTTGTCCACAAGGTGCTTCAAGGTCAGTTCTTTGCTGCTGGCCGACAAGGTTCTCGGCGTGATAAAGGTGTGGTCCAACCTCCCTCAAAGCTTGTAAGAAATGTTGAGACTGTTGATCCTAAAGCGTATCAACTAAGACATGCAAGGCCTGGCACCCTATCCCTGTGCCTTGAGCAGAATGACGACGACGATAGCATCAAACTCAGTCCCAATTATCACAATGTTGAATTCCTGGTGACCACAGGGCCAGGGCCCTGTCCAGAGCTTGATGATCAGAACATTGTCTTTGGAACTGTATTAGAAGGTGAGTACTTCTCTCAGAATTACTTGTATTAGATGGTTATTACAGATTTTGTGTTGAATGTGTTGCAAGAATTTGATATCGTCCATTCAATTTTTCAATAACATGCACTTCGTGAACCAGCTATGTTATGTGGAATCTGACTAATGACTGATCTACTAATGATAGGTTGGTAAGACTAAGAGCAAAATGTAGCCTTGCTAGAGTAGGATTTCTAAACATGAACCTTCCGGTGATATACTGTTACAAGTTTGTTTACATCCCATCTGTACATGTCATAGATTATTTAGAAAGGCATCCATGCCATTAATCAATGAATCAATGTCTACCTTAGTTCTTCCCAACAGCAAACCATAACATCCTCATCTTAGCTTATCCTGTGATTTAATAGTTAGTTTTGTTATCTAGCTTGAGCATGCCCCATCGGCGTTATCTGCCGGTTTGGCATCGCAAGGGCCTGCAACAGGTTAATTCACTCTCCCATATGGTGTTTGAGTTGGTGTTAGACACACTAGACAAGTTGTTGGCTAAGGCTGAGCTTGGGTTGCTCCGCCGCCTAGTACTCCGGAATTTGACTGCAAGCGTCTCAGTTCAAGAAGAAGGGCTGTCATCTTCTACGACCCGGATAGAACAGAGTTGCTCACTGTTTGCAGCATACTTGTGATCTTCGGGCATGTATCAGGGCTTCCCACTAATTTCGACAAGTGCTCGGTGTCCCCCATTGGATGTTCGGACGAGGAGGCCCTGGAGGCAGCATTGGTCATGGAGTGTCAGCTAGCTCCCTTTCTGATCAGATAGCTCGGGATCCCTCTCACGCTAAGCAGGTTATTGAGTGAGTCGCTCTAGCCCTTGGTTGCAGGCCACTCCGCTTAGGCTTAGATATATCGGACTTCTCCCATAATGAACGGGAGGTGTTCGCCGCATCCACTAACGTATCTTATCTGCTAGTGTATTGTATGCTTACATGCCATAGTCACCGCAAAGGTACATATTTGTTTCATTAAAAATAACTGACAATTAACTTGGTTGGCGTATGTTACCTGTTACATGCAATTATCAATCTTTTCCTTTACTGGACATGCATTCTTTGCAATTTTGCAGAACTTCTGAAATGCCCCAGCATATCATAGGCCACCCTCGTGCTCTTTTATGAACTGCCGGGTCCTTCTCGTTATTACTAATAAAAAGATGGAAGCAACCAAGTTTATTTACCCTTTGTTCTGATGTTTGTTTCATTGATCATGTAGGAATGGACGTTATCACCAGCATTGCAACCATCCCTACCTATAAACCAGGTGAAAGGATCCAATTCTTCAATGATTTTGCACAGCTGATTGGCGATGAAAGAGCTCAGTCTGCCAGAGCCATGTGGGACCGCCCACAGAAAACCGTATATATCAGCGGTTGCGGGGAGCTGAAAGTGACCAAGCCATCCCTTTCTCCTCCTAGCTTGCCATGATAAGTACTGTATAGATGCAATTTTCGTGTAATTACTATTCCATGTAGCTGTATCTCTACCTATAATATGATATTCTGTATCTCATGTAAAAAGAAAAACTGAAAACCAATATCTCCACCCACTGGACGCTGGTGGCTTCTCAGTGTTTATACTTACTAGAATAGCCCTCCCAGACTCATCACTAACGGGTCATGGCTGGCCTGTCAGTGATGACAGGCCGCCTCGAGCCATCAGTGTTGAAGCGATTTGTGGTAGGGACTCAACAACATGATGATCAAAGATAGCAGCAATACCCACCATGAACAACAGCCCCCCACCACGAGGAAAACATAAAACCAAGAAAAGGCTTGCTAAAGAGGGGAAGGGCAGCAGCTGGTATCCAGAACAGCTCCAACAGAACCCCAAACCACCCTAGCAGCGGGGCAGGTAAAATAAAGAGATGTCTAGCAGTTTCAGTTTGATCAAGGATCATAGAGTATTGCCGGTCCAATTCGGCTTATGCATATTCTCTCTAGTAAGCATCAAGTCTTTAGAGGCATTTTCGTACGCCAGATCCATCTATAATGAGATCCTGCAGCATCTATACATAGACGGAGAAGAAGAAGGGGGGAAAATGCTACTGATACTTGGACTTAGACAGTAGTGAGTAGTGTCAGGTTCATCAGGAAAATTCCTGGAAGTAGAATGATAAGAAATTAATGCCATTCAATTATTCAAATAGTCATCAGGAAAATTCCTGGAAGTCAAATGACGAACAAATCAATGCCATTCCATAATTCCAATAGTCACCAGGAAAATTCCTGGAAGTCAAATGATCAACAATTAAGGCCATTCCCTTATTCCACTGGTTATCAGGAAAATTCCTGGAAGGCAAATGATCAGCAATGCCATTCCATATTGTTTCAATAGCCATCAGGAAAATTCCTCAAAGACAAGAGCGCCATTCCTCTGTTCCAACAGTTCAGCTCCAAGGTGAATGCCTGAAAGGGACGTTCAGAGGTATAGCCACAGCCTCACAAAGCTCACCATTTTTCGAAGAAACTTTCCTAGTAGCAAAATCTACATCCGTAAATTTAAGAAGGGATTTGAACTTATGCATGCAGGTTTTCGTAAGTTGCTACAACTGCACAACTGCAGTTCACATCCTTAAAAGGATTACTGCCTTAGTTCAGAGCGAAACACTGAAACCACATTAAAGGGATACAGCATTTCATAACTTGACCCGACAATGATTCCGAGAAGTTTCATAATAAGCCAACTTAGTTAAAAGTTTTCCATCAACAAAAGTCAAGCATGATTACAACTTGGTACTCTGATAAGGAAGCCTAATAAGAAGTTATAAACTGATCTCTACACCAGCTTCTTCCAATTATTGCTGAAGCACACTGATACCATGAACAAACACTCTCTCTTTGCACCTTCTCAAATTCTTCTTGAAGGTGCAAAATCAACAAGGAGAAAACCAGAGCAGCATATCATTTCAGAATGACGCCTGCTTCATGAAAATTAAGACTTCTACACCATTTCTTCAGCAGCTAAGCAAGCGAAACCAGATCAAATATCTATCATCAGCCATGGGAACCTAGCTATATATGCCGACCAGGCGACTTCAGCGGTCGCTGTTTCTTTCTAGATAATGGAGGCTTTACTCGCTTCGGTTATCTTACCAACATAACATATATACTTTCCATTCTACTCTACTATGATCTCAGGTAGTTTCAACATGCTGTGGCTGCAGCAGCTGCGCGCCCTAGTCCTGCAACACCGGCGGACCATTCCGGTACGACCAACCGGCCAGCTTGAACAAACTTCTTTGCCTTTGCTTTCACATCCCTTGCTGCTCACAGTACCGTGACAGTTTCCCCTGCTGCAATCTGTCGGAGCCGGGACGTGATCCTTGACCTTCAGGTGATGTCCACACGCTTCCTCTTTGTGTTCTTTGATGCACTGGATTTCCTGCTCATGGTGATCAGGCAATGCGCTCTCGATAGATATCGACAGCTCTGGAACTGGATCAGCCGCACTGTCGTCATGCTTATGGTCATGGCAGGAATGCGCATCTGCGACATGCACTGTTTGCTCTTCATCACAGCAATGATGCTCATGGTTCTGGTCATGGTCGTGGCAAGCATGCTCAGTGGCACAAAGCAAGCTGATTGGTTCTGCACAGTGCTTGTGATCATGGCAATCATGCTCATCGGCAGAATGTGAACTGTTGGGTTCTTGGTGGTGGCTATGTTCATGGTCATGGCAATCATGCTTGCTCGCAGCGGGGTGAGGGCTGCAGATGTTGTGGGTATGGCCATGCCCATGGGAAACATGCTTGCTTGTCACCATCTGGCTGCTCGGCTCTTTGCAGTGGCTATGGCCATGGCCATGATCATGGCAGCCATGCTTGTCTGTGGAATGCAGGTTGCTAGGCTCTTTGTGGTGGTCATGCTCATGGCAGCCATGCTTGTCTGTGAAATGCAGGTTGCTAGGCTCTTTGTGGTGGTCATGCTCATGGTGATGATCATGGCAGCCATGCTTGCCTGTGGAATGCAGGTTGCTAGGCTCTTTGTGGTGATCATGCTCATGGTGATGATCATGGCAAGAAGAATGCTTACCTGCAGATACATGCTCATGGTGGTGACCATCAGAGCAGTGGTGGGAAGTACCATGCCCATGCTTCTTTGAGTGAGAAGAAGCACAGGATTTCTTCGCCACCTTTCCACTGCCTTTCTCCCTCAGTAGCAGCATGCTGTACATGATCACTAACAAGCATGTGCCAACATCAGCAAGTACTGCTGCCCAGATAAGCGGATGCCCGGCAAACGCAAGTGCAACAATTGCAAGCTTCGTGGTCACCGAGAAGACAATGTTCACGACGATGGTCCGGTGTGTCCTCCTGGCCAGCTTGATAGCCTTTGGGATCCTGCGGATGTCGTTCGACATCAGAGTAATGTGACTCGTCTCCATTGCGACGGCTGAACCGGACACACCCATGGAGACTCCAACATCAGCCTTAGCCAATGCTGGGGCATCATTCATGCCGTCGCCAATCATCAGTGTAGGGCCATCTCTTGCCTTCAGTTCATCAACAATTCTCACTTTGTCTTCTGGCAGAAGTTCAGCATGAACCTCGGCTAGTATGTTCCCCAGCTGCCACAAAAGGAAAAGAAACAGCAAAATCAGAAGGTGTTGCATTTGTGTCCACTAGAGAAAGGAAAACACAAAACAGTAAGATCATTACCTGGTTCTGTGCATATGTGGCAGCGGCAGTACTATCGCCAGTAAGCATCACTGACTTGATGCCCAGTGATCTCAACTCCTTGATGGCCTCGGCTGCCCCAGTTCGGCAAGAATCCGAGAGGCTGAATACCCCAATCAATTCCTTGTTGCAGGCCACATATCCGATGGTAACTCCTTTCATGTGTTCTACTATGTCCGGAACTAGAACAAAAAAAGTTGCACATGATCAGTTAACAGCTCAAGATTTCAACAGAAAACTGTGTTTCGATTAAACAAAATAGAAGAATGAAGCAAAATATCCTGTCAAACTAACTAATTTAATGTATATATAGGACTAATGTTAATTACACTAACTTCAAGCATGTGTAGGCTTATCTCTTACTATGGAATACTCCCTCTGTTTCTAAATATAAGTCTTTTTAGAGATTTCTATAAGGACTACATACGAATGTATATAGACGTATTTTAGAGTGTAGATTCACTCATCTTGCTCCGTATGCAGTCCATATTAGAATCTCTAAAAGGACTTATATTCAGGAACAGAGGGAGTAGTAAGTTCAATGGTAATAGCAAAAGAATGTTGTCAACATTTAATATCAGATTTTGTTTAATCAACAAGGGCAGATGCCATCTTGACATGAATAATGGTAGTAGCAAAATAGTGAGTTCAATTTCACCAACCTGCTTGACATGAAGCCCTTGACAAGATCCTTTTGTTCCCAACATATACGCCCTCTCCATCAATTTCACCGTAAATCCCCTCGCCAGGATAGATTTGAAATTCTGCAACACTATCTGATTTTGGCTCCACGGAGTGCGACTGAGCATAATCAACAAGAGCAGATGCCATTGGGTGGCTTGATCTGCTCTCAATGCTCGAGACCCTGTAAAAGCCATGAACTTAAAATACACAGACATTACAAGAAGACTGGAGCACACACTGACACTGAAGGACTTTGCACAGCACACAATCAACAAGGAAGTGGCACTCACCAATAAAGAAGTTGTTGCTTCGATACACGCTCACCAACTGTCTGAAACTCGTCGACAGAGAACTCGCCTCTAGTGATTGTACCAGTCTTGTCGAAGGCGGCAACTTTGATACTGGCCAAGGACTCAAGGACATCCCCTCCTTTGATGAGGAGCCCCGTCCTCGCGGCCCTCAGTAGCGCGCAGAAGGTTGCCACGGGTGTCGACAGCACCAGAGCGCATGGACAAGCACTCACCAGGAGAACTAGGGCCAGTTCAAACCAGTGTCTTAGGTTGCGTGCTTTGACACACACAGGGATCACCGCTACTGCTGCCGACATGAAAATAACAGCTGCGAGGTGCAACCAAAGATCACAGTAAGTAAAACCGTCCGATCCAACAACTGTCAATGATTGAATTTTCGCTACAGGCATAGTCCCTTCTATCTGGCTTACCGGGTGTGTAGTACTTGGCGCAAGTGTCGATCAGCCTCTGCGTACTGGACCGACTGTTTTGGGCTTCTTCAACCAGCCTTGCCATTTTGGCCACCGCAGAGTTGTCGGCCATAGCAGTTGTCCTCACAGCAATGTAACCTGAGAGATCACCAATGTAGAATCGGCGCATCATCAGCGACCAGAGGTGAATTTTAGGCATCGCAGCAAATGTCGATTCCAGTGGCAATGTAGGATGTATTACCATCTATGTTGAGCGTGCCAGCCCAGACCTGGGAGTCTGCCTGCTTGGACACCGGAAATGACTCCCCGGTGAGGGTGCTCTCGTCGACCTCACTCCGTCCATCGACAACAACACCGTCGATCGGGACAACTTCCCCTGCCTTGACAGCTATTACTGTATTGATCTTCACATCCTGGGTAGCAACCACTTGTCCAGTCTCTGCTAGAACAGCATTTTGTGGTGCCATGCTCATTAGTGATGACATGCCAGCAGTGGCCTACATGTCAAAAGAGTATTTAATCAGATTTTTTTCAGGGACAAAATAGCCCAAACAGAAAAACTATTGCCCATGTAGACATATTTAATGATGACTGCTGCTTTTTTAGAAGATATTACTTTTAGTACTACCTCTGTTTCAGTTTACAAGTCCTGCGCGTATACCTAGGTTGCCAATTTTATCACCCTAATATAAGCTATATAACACAAAAAATATATCTTTTGAAAGTAGAAACTCCGAAGTTTATGTTGATATATTTTTTGTAATATATGACTTGTATTAGGTTGGTCAAATTGACGACCTAGGGGTCCTGTAAACTGAGAGAGAGGTAGTAGTTGCCTTCTGCTCATCTTCTTTCCAAAAATTATTGGTGTGGCTTTCCCTAATCATGTTTTACACCTAGATATGAGTGAGTCCACTAGATATAAAGTTCATTAGTCTATTGGCTGATAATTGACAGCTGAGGTATAAAAAAGGCGATACAATCAGCGAATCGGGCCTGACTCTACTCCAACCTACTACGCCTAGAATGGCAGACCAAAATATGTTCACAAGTCCATCGGTGGGTCTAGTGCACATCAATATCAGCATACCCTGCCATGCCGCATCAGTCCGAATATGTGCTCCTAACCATGCCACGTCGAAAACAAAATAGCTCCCTTTCCCGGTAAGTGGGATCATGAGAGGACCTCACAGCTTTGATCTCTTAGGTGAAAGAAATTTATGGACAACAGACCTTGCCGCATGCCCTGGTCTCGAGCCATTCGGCTATGGTGAAGAGGAAGACGATGAACCCGGCCTCGGAATAGTCCTTCAGAGCAATGGCCCCAGCAACTGCAGACAAAGCAAGTAAATCAAGTGAGCCCTTGGCTATCTGTTGCCACCATCCATCTCCTGCCAAAATTGCCACAATTTATGGGACGGCAGAGCATCCAAAAGGAAATGGTTATAAATATGTGACGATGACAAGATAGCGTTCCCTAGAGCAATCTTTTCAGTTGGAATTATTGTCGCAGAAATGGATGTATCTGAGCGTATTTTAGTTCTAGATACATCCATTTTCGAGACAAGTAATTCCGAACGGAGGGAGTAGATTGTGCCAACAAGTCAGTGCCAACAGGTGTATGGTTTTTATGAGAAAGTGGTGATTAGATACACACACAGGCAGCAAATTTCCTGGATACAGGTTTCCTTAAATATGACTACTGCAAATAGAAACTCTGACACCTCTCATAACTGAATCTCCGTCAAAAGATCCGAGATGCTGACACATTATTATCTGCTGCTGATCTGAACAGAAAATTTGTTTTCTAGCATAGTATTGGAATAAATAAATGAAAACTCTTGTCCGAAGTTCGTATGCTGATCCTTCCATGAAACTGAGCTATCTTGACAGCACAAAAACCAGAACTCTCGAAAGACCGATTCTACCAAAGCGTTGCTTGTTCTAAGTGGAATCCGATACCCTATCTGAGATGCGACATCGCCACATGGAGAGGAAAGGGAGCAGATTTCTGTCCATTTAGCATACACATTAGCCTCCATCACAGCAACCTATCACTTTAGTGCAGTGCAAAGTGGGGGTCCCTACGGAAAAATTGAAAGGGGAAGTTTGAGCAAGCAAGACATACCTGCCTTGACCCCAGTTTTCTGGGTGACTCTTTTGGCTTTTTTTCAGCGATGTTTATCACCTAGCAACTTCATCAATAGTTCCGATGATTCAGTCTGTGGTTTTCGCCCGGTTTTTCGTTAATTAACTGGACAACTCTCTTCGGTTTAATAATTAATCAATGAGGCAAAGCTTTTGCCTCCGTTTAAAAAGAAAGTGTTTCCACCCTGGAGTGCCGGTCGTGTTCAGCGTATACGAAGCGACAGAAGACAGGGACAGAAAATTTCTTTTAGAACAAGGCCCTGATTGGTATTGGCGTTGGACTTATAAATTTACTCATGCCTTCCTCTCTTTCTAATTTTGGATCGATGTGGTAACTAGTTCAAAGCATCTTTTTATATTCAGATGTGCATAAACAAAAGAACTTACCGGAATTGGTAAGGATTCCTCTGCCAAACTAATAGATTCCACACGAGTTAAGCGCATCACGTTTGGCATCAACATACTAGTTTAAATCTTATGCCCTGCAACTAGCCAAGCAATTATTTTATTTATTTATTTGTTAGAAAATGGATGAGCTTTATTTCTCTGCAACCAGTAGGCTATGTGGGGGGATCCAGAGATTCATGAATTTAAGGACACACCATATAACTGCATAACATTAATACTGATTGCAGAATGCTAGTACGTGCTACTGTACTGCCATGAATCTAGACAGCGAAAAGGCAAGCAGGCCCCAGCGACATGAAACATATGCTGTGCGCGCGCGTGTGGAAACTTCAGATCACATGGAACATCATCATACTCGGTTGACACCACACCACCACAACAGTTTGGAAGGTAGCAGGTGTTGGCCGTACCTGCGATGAGCATGAGTATGTTGACGTCCATGGTGCGCCGGCGGAGGGCGGCGACGCTCCTGAGCACGATCGGCGGCAGGCCGGCGGCGGCACCCGCCACGGCGAACCACCTGAGCGGGCGCCAGAAGTGCTCGAAGAGCGAGACCACCAGAAGGACCCCGCAGACGAGCACGTACGGGCTGGGCCATTTGTTGGACACCTTGCTCTGCCCGGCGCCGCCGTAGGCCCGCACCGACGCCTCCAGCCGCGCCCCGTTCAGCGCCCTCACTGCAGGATAGAAAAAAAGAGAGATGTAGTCACGCTGGAATTGCGGATAGATAGAATTTACAGTTCCAGAGGATAATAATAAACAAAAAATGATTACGTAAATAATTGTGAAATCCATAATTTTGTAGTGCGATAATAATCAGAATTTTTTGTTAACGAACAGATTTGGCAAAAAGAAAAAACTGTACTGAAAATCAGTAAAAAAAAAGAAAAAAGCAAGGACAAGACAAGAAGGGAAAGAGCGTAAGAAATTCGGAGAGAACAAAGCTCGATGATGAGAAAAGAACTAGTGACTTTGCGTGATCCTTCACGTGGTTCGATATGTTCTTCCGTCGCTGCAACTGCAAGTATAAACAAAGTTTGGATATGTATATATATATATATATATATTAACTCCCAAAACCCATAATCCAGTAGCCCGGCGACGGTGAAGTTGGTTCACGCCGGCCGGCCGTTTTTTAAAGCCAAACAAACCCGTCGGTGCACGCCGGCCGTCGTCATCAGAATTTATGAGGACGGCCGGGTGATGAGGCGGGCAGCACGTTACTACTACCAGAAAGGCCGGATCGGTTTCACCGCGACCAGTTTCAACGGCGACTCCGGTCAGTTCTGTTCCAGTCCAAGTCCGGCGACCCCGGTTCCCGTCGAGTCAATCGGCAAATTACAACCACGAATTACGGGGGGAGAGGTTGATCAGCGGCGAAAGCGAGCAGTTTTCACCTGAACATCCGGGGTAACGGACAAAAAATTCACCGGCGCATACGAGGCGAGCGAAGGAACAAGACAAGTTGATGACCCGGTCACGAGGGCCGAGCGCGACGGCGAGGGAGAGGGATCTCGGGGGAAAGCGAGAGGATGAGGAGGAGGATGCGCGGATTGTGTGCCTGCTTACCGATCTGGGCCTGGGAGATGGCCGCGGCGTCGTGGAGGACGATGACGGTCCGGGACGGCACGACGACGGTGACCTTGTGCACGCCGGCGAGCGGCTCCAGGAGCTTCTCCACCAGCGGCACCTCCGACGGGCAGCAGATGCCCAGCACGTCGAAGTAGCTCTTCTCCAGCCTGGCCGAGTCCGCCATCGCTCCCTCCCGTCGAGTGGCCAGGCTCTCCCGCTCCCACTTCTTTGCGCGCCTCACCTGCCGCCGCCCCCCCTCTGCCTGCGCGCGACACGGCGGCAAGAAGCCAAGAAGAGTGGTGAGCAGAGCAATCTTGGCGTGGCAGATACCTGGGCACGCGGTGTTGGTGATGTATATGGTGGTAGGTTCAGGCTTGGGCGGAGGCACTAATGAAAATTTGTTCGGCCGCCATTAACTGGCAAACCCACCTACCTCGCGGATGACGGCAGGAAGCGCGGAGCGGAAGAAGAAGAAGAAGACGAGGATGCAGAGGCAGGGGAGCGCGTATTTAAGGCCGGGCAGAGCGGGGTGCGGGACACGGGCAGCGGCGTGGGGGTCAGTGGATGATGACGAAGTGGGCACTGGGATTCCGGGCGGAGTCGGAGGAAGGCGAGAGGGAGAGCCGTGATGAACCACGGTTAGCGACTCAGCGTGCGTGCGTGCGTGCGTGATACCGGAAAGCCGCGCGAGAGAGGCAAATCTCCCCGTGGCTACATCAACTGCCCTGTTTAGTTACCATAAAAAAAAGAAAATAAAACTGCCCCGTTTAGCTTTCCGTCTGGGCCACGCATGGTTAAGCCTTTCTTTTTTGCGCAAGGCACAGTATGCCCACGCTTTTTGAAAATAAAAAGATACAGCATGTTCTTCTTCTTCTTTTTTTCTCCAAGAAAAACCGATCTATTCATCCGACATTATGGTACTAGTACAAACACGAGAATTAATAAAATTACATACATGCGAATCAATCTGTGGTTGAGTTGGTTAGGTGGACAGTGGTATCCCCAACCCATCAGGGTTCAAATCCAGTCTTCGCATTATTTCGGATTTATTTGAGATTTCCGCGATCGCTTTCGATGGGAGAGACGTTCCGTCGACGACGAGGCGCTCACGGTGACTTCGTAAATCTCAAGATGATATCGGCTCGGTCTCCGGAGGTGCTCATAGGGGTAGGGTGTGCGTGTGTGCGTTCATAGGGATGAGTGTATGCGGCATGTATATGGCGCTTATATACATCTTGATCTCAAAAAAAAAATACATACATGTGCATAGGGTGCGTGATCCCGACCGGAAGGCCGAGAGTGTGCATAGGGTGCGTGATCCCGACCGGAAGGCCGAGAGAGGGAAGGGCTTGTGGGGGGGAAGGTGTGGTTCGGAGGCCGGATTGATTAACTGCCTCCCCGCCTGACGTAAACACAAACCTTCCCCGGTTACATCAGTCATCAACCGCCTCGTTCAGTTTCTGTTTGGACCACGTCTAGTTAAGCCTGTTTTTTTCAATTTTTTTCTTCTTATTATGGATAGAAGATGCAGAATCTTCTTCTATCCAAGGAGGATCCTTCCAAGTAATTTTTTTTCTAGAATCCCATAAAATGTATTTTTTTAGGATGCCATAGTTACCTAAAAAGAGTGTAGTTTGAAATATTTTGAGACACCCAATCTTTTTTTTAACATGGTCCAGTCGCAGAAGCCCACATACACTTATCTTATAAACGCACACGCGCACACCCTACTCCTATAAGCGCCTCTGAGATACTGAGCCGTCACCACATCTTGAGATTAATGCAGCCACCATAGATACCTCATAGTCGATGGATGCCAAGTCTAGGATTTGAACTCTGATGGGCTGGTTTCACCACAAGAAACCTAACCAGCTGAGTTATGCTATAAGTTTTTATGATATTATTTTAGTAGAGTATTAACAAACCCTTAGGCTCTCGACCTTATAAGAAAACATGAAACAAACAATTTGCAGCGTGTATCCTTAGGTAAAATGCCGGCCAATCGAATTCCTAATGCTGCAAAATACGATGGTATTTTTTAAACGGTGATAATTCGTGCCTATAACTTTCAAAATTGTGGTTTGTGCAAATTGTGTTGTATTGAAAATACTCTGCATCCAATCCAAACACCGAGTAAAGTTGAAGAAATATGCAAGATTGAACTTAAAGATACACATATATTTATTACCATTTATACCTACTACTAATAAAAGGAGGTATAATATTCTTGGTTATTTTGCAGAAAACCCCCTGATGTTTTTGATAATCAACCCACAATTTAGTTTTAAGTTAGATTTTTGCTTTTGCATAAAACCCCTGATGTTTATGCTAATCAACCACATGCCAGTCTTAAGTCAGATTTTCACTTTTGCATAACCAACTCTGTATATTTGGGTTAATCAACCCGTAGTATATATCCAATTCTTTTAAAAAATATCCATATCTTTTAAACCCTAACTCCAAATTTAACATGTTATGTATGAAATTTGATTAAAAAATGCGTAGAATCTACATATGATGTTATTTTACTTGTTAACCATTTAAAAAAAATGTAATCTAGGGTGCAACCTTAATCAATAGCACATGATCCATCTTTCTTTCGTACCAGTGATGATCTAGATTAGAAATGAACACCTCAGCAAAACCTGTATTGGAGACGAAAGAAATCATCTATAACCACGCATGCACGCCTCGCCAAAACCTCACGGGAAGAAAGTTGATTTCTCATCTTATGTTAAGATAAAGAGTCCTTAAGATTGATAACATTCAAACATGTTGTGATTGTGTGAGCACTAAAGCCACCATCGGAGAGGGTGGGAAGGAGGATAGATGACAATACGAATGAGATATCATGTGTTGAAATAAAGGACGTGGACCTATTGGGATCTCGAGTCATGGTTATTTGGTTAGGGAAGTATGGTATTTTTCTCCCATTGCAACACACAATCTCTTTTGCTAGTACTATTATAAAAGCTCATGATGGTTGGCTCTCTGCCACCTCAGACAAATAAGGAAGTAAATAATAAGTAATTAATGCATACTAATAATGGATAAAAAAAGGATTTTTGAGGAAAGGACCTAAATCCATTATATAGATTCATCAAAAGTATAAAGAACCTCAAACATAATGGAAATTATATACTTGTCCCTTGACCACCAAAAGACCATTGCCATTGCCACAACGGGTTGTTATCACCGTTTCCATACCGAAGTTGACATGACATTGTTAATGACAATTGGACAGTCCTCGTGTAGGTGCCTCGGCGCCACAGTCATTGATGGTGAACCCTTGAATCAATCCAAAGAACCCGACACCAAACCTTGTTGTCATGTATGCAGGGCGGGAAACCCTAACCTTGCCCCGTGAGGAGGTGTTAGGAATCTACGCCAAAGCTTCGCCTAATATGTTCGGGCAGATAAAGTCGAGTGGGGTTAATGCCAAAGATGAAACAGCGTCATCCACGCGAGCACCGCCCTTGCAAGAACTAAACTCTAATTGTCTACTAGACGGAGCTGAGGCACCAGCATTCCACTCTGTGCCTCCGGCTGCGAGAGAAGAAGAAAGAGGCAAAAAAAAATTTGGGGGGGGGGGGGGGGGGTGTTGCCATGGCACCCCTCCAAATTGCAAAATATGTTTTACTTTGTACTTTACACCAAATACATGATGATTTAATGAAATTTTAGATTATTTATTTGAGATTATGACAATGCTTAGACCAAAATTTAATATTTGTTGTGCAATTTTTTCACAAAATTTGTACTATGATGCCCCCAAGAACGAAATAGTAGGTCCGCCACTGGCGGTAGAAAGAGGGGGATGCAATACATAGGCTCGCTGAGGGAGATTGGGGGGAGGAAGGCTTCACCCTAGTCGTCTTGCAAGAGGGGAAAGAAAGAGTCGTGTGTCCAAATAAATAACAGGATAACCGTGATATTTTTTCTCGTACACATAAGAGAGAATAATTTATAATTAGTACTCCATCCGTTCACAAATATAAGATGTTGTCATTTTTTTAATCGGATGTATATAGACAGGTTTTAATGTATTTGTTCACTCATTTCAGCCCGTATATAATTCATATTAAAATATTCAAAATATCTTATATTTGTGAACTGAGGGAGTACACGATAATAGGTGAAAGAATATTAAAGGTAGTTGTTGTTAATTATACAACTTTAGTTTTCTTGTTATCAAACTCCGGTGCTTTGCATCCTGGGGAAGCGGCCAACCATTGGAATAGCCACGCTTAGCGCATTGTTTGATGTGCTTTGTACTTTCGGTAAACGTTAATACTTATTTCGATCCATATTACTTATCTCTCAAACGGATGTATCTTGCATCTAGTGGTAGATTTGGATAATTTTCATAAAAAAATTAAGATTCATTAACATCCACTCAAACATGGAGCATGTATGATGTTGCAACACCGCGTTATAGAATGATGCAAATCAAATACGTCCCGTCGGATGGAGAAAGCATACGTTTCAAAATACGCAGTTTGAAACAAGGAGGTGCATAACGGAAAGTGAAACCAACTAGTAGTACGAGAGAAGATGCGCGCAACTCTGAAACCCGCATCTTTCTTCGAAGGGCCATTGGCCGTTCTTTATTTAGAAAGAAGAGAGTACAGCAAGGCTAGATAGTCTAGGCGGTCTAGAACTATCTGCCGACAGAGCCGAAGCTCAAAACATGACAGGTACAACCCGAACTGAATCCAAAAGAAGAAAGGAATGCATCAGTAGAAGTCGCCTACACAACCGGCAGCTCTCCAAACAGCGATGTCCTCCCTGATAAGCTCAAGTATCCTGTCAACATTACTGGCCACTTGCTCGAAAATCCTTGCATTTCTCTCTTTCCAAATTCTCCAATGGATCAGGATGGTTATAGTGTCAAAATTTCGTCTGGCCCTCCTTGGAATCTCCCTCCGTGTATTGATCCACCAAGACTCTGTACTGCCGAAGCGGCCATCCGGTATTGTGAAGGATGCCTGTGTCCAGGCCCTGAACCTAGACCAAACCTGTTGTGAGAAGCGGCAGCATAAAAACAGATGCGTGCAGTCTTCGTGCGTCGATAGGCAAAGCGGGCAAGTGCCATTGGATGGCCAGCCCCTTCGTTCCAGATTGTCCGCAGTTAAACACCTTTTGTGAATGACCAACCACATGAAGAATTTGCATCTAGGCGGCGCCTTGGATCCCCAAATTGGTTTATGGCAGGCAAAACGCACATTTGCAGCGAAGAACATACCATAGGCAGAGCTGACTGAGAATTTAAGATCCCCGGACCACTTCCAAACCAAACTATCTGGAACCTCAGCAGATAAATTTGTGCTCTGCACAATGTCCCAAACTTTCAGATATTGAGCCATAGCCTGTGTTGAAATGCCTCCTGAGATCTCCCATATCCAGGCTCCATTGTCAAGGGCTTCTTTCACCGAGCGACCAGTGTCATTGACAAAGGAGAACAAGGCAGGGGCCATCTCATCAATGGAGCACCCACCTGGCAGCCATTTGTCAGTCCAAAACTTGGCCCTTTGACCGTTTCCTAGGCATATTACCGTGGCTGTTTTAAACATGGAAGCCACTTCCTTTTCCATCTCATCTGGTAGCAGGCTCCATGGCCTCTCTTCCGCTTCCCATCGCAGACACGGCCAACGACAACGAAGGGCGTATCCAAACCATTTGAGATTCAAAACACCCAGGCCCCCACATTCTTTGGGCATGCATACCCGCGACCATGGCAAGAGACAGTGTCCTCCATTAATATCATTGTCGCCCTTCCATAAGAAGCCCCGGCACCTCCTGTTAATAATCTTCAACGCCCATGCCGGCAACTGCATAACCGATAGGAAGTGGATAGGTAGAGCCATGAGGACCGATTGTGTGAGCGTCAGACGTCCAGCAGGTGCCAGCAACTTTGGTTTCCACCCCTTCATCTTACTGGAGTACTTATCTATGAGTGGCCATATATCTTGTCGCCGCAAACGATAAATTGAAAGAGGTAGTCCGAGGTATTGTAGCGGAAAAGGCTTGTACTGACAGCCGAAGTGTTGAGCCACCATAGCGGAGACTGAGTCATTACTCCTGATGCACGTGACCGTGCTCTTCTGCAAATTGATGCGGAGACCCGACGCCTCGCCAAACAGCTTCAGAATGGCAGAGATCACCTCCAAATCACTTGAGCAGGGATTGAAGAAGAGCACAGCATCATCCGCGAAGAAGGAGGCCCTCGGAACATTGGTATTGAGACCCAAGCTCGACAGCAAATTTTTCTGTCCCGCCCAACTAAGCATAGCCTGCAAGGAATCCTTAAGCAGCCGTAACCCGCATCTTTCACGAGGCTGTAGCGAGAAAACTTGGGAAAGCCTTAAGCAGCCGCTTTGTACATTTTCAGTTCCAACAGAGAAGATGGGTTCATCCTAGGAGAAAAGTTGCACGCGCGGCAATGGCGTGGATCTGGTAGAACCAGGGATCCTACCGGGCCTGCTCCGTAGGTTGTAGGGGAAGGATGGAGCGGGGCGAGGCGATGAGCGGGCGCGCCGGCGGCTGGGCGCCGTCGCGTAGGAGGAAGATGGCGGTGGCTAGTGTTAGAGGCGGCTAGGGTTCCGGCTCCTCCGGGAGCAGGCAATAGGGATAATAATATTTTATTGCTTAATCTCAAAAGAGTCTTACAACATATATTTATAACCTAGATAACTTGCATACGAATTAACCTAAGATAACTTGTGGGCTAAGATTGCCGGTGGGCCTTCTACGACCGTAAGCTAAACCGGTCATAACACTTCTCCCTTTGCACAAACAGCTCGTCCTCGAGCTGTAAGGTGGGAAGCGCTCTTGAACTCCTCGAGGTGATCAACCAGCGTCAAACAACTTCTCGACAGCTGGGCGGCCAGGTCGGGCGGCGACGGCGTCCTCGGAATGTAGTCTGTAACCTCTAGGTAGAAGAGTTGCGGCGAGGCATGGCCGGGCATGTAGGGCTCGTCGCGGTTGAAGCACAACCCTTGGCGGCGACGCCGAGTAGCTCGGTGAGGTGAGCCGGCGGAACGGCGCGCCTTGATCGCGCGAGGGTGCCGCTGAAACCTGCATAGGCCGACCTCGCACGTAAATTCGGCCCGGTAGCGACCAGTGTCCGGACGGTAATTCTGCTGGATGGCGCGCATGGCGCCGACGCGGGCGTAGTACATGGCCGTCTGGAGATCCTGGGGTCCCCGAAGCTCCACGTCGATGCGGATGTGATCCGGAAGTCCACCGACAAAGAGGTCGGCCCGTTGCTGCGCCGTCACGCCTGACGCATGGCATGCCAGGGCCTGGAAACGGTCGGCGAAGTCCTGCACCGTGGAGGTGAAGGGAAGGCGGCTGAGCTCCGCCAGGCGGCTCCCGCGAACCGGAGGCCCAAAGCGAAGGAGGCAGAGCTTGCGGAAGCGCTCCCAAGGGGGCATGGCGCCTCGTCCCGCCGAGAGCGTAATACCACGTCCGGGCAGCGCGCCATGAGGTGGTAAGAGGCGAGCCAGGTACGCTCCGATGCGAGGGTGCGCTGCCTGTGAAAAAGCTGGTCACACTGGTTGAGCCAGTTGAGGGGGTCCTCCGTGCCGTCATAGGTGGCGAAGTCGATCTTGGCGAACCGTGGCGGTGTCTGCGTCGGAGCGCCGTGTCGAGAGGGCTCGGAGGGGCGGAGCAGCGAGGCGGGTGGCGCCTGGTCGGAGTACTCCGGGTAGGGACCCGCGGAGCCGGATGGTCCGTCGAACTGCGGGAACGGTGTCGGCTGTTCTGAAGCCGTGGTGTAGACTGGTGATGGCGAAGACCCAGCCGCCCACGCCGGTAATGGCGACGGAGAGGCGGAAACCGGACTGGTGTATTGGCGGGCGGTTGGGCGGCGAACGACAATCCGGCGCTGGCGAGGTGGCGCTGGAGCTGCAGCAGCTATTGCGTCTGCTGTGGGTAGCGCCAAACGGCGGAAACCGTGTAGAAGTCATCGGCCACGGCAGCGAGCTGGCCCGCGGGCCGGAGCCGCTGGAGGTGCAGCGGCGGAGGCCCGCTGGTGTAGCCCGCCGAACGGCAGCAGGGTGGTCCGCTCGGGCGCGACGCGCTGGATCGGCGATCGTCGCCGGGTGGTCAGAGGCGGGGTGCGGCCGGTGGGGTGGTGTACGGCTGGCAGTGCATGGAGATGCCCTGGACGGCCGTCACGAGGTCCCGCAGGATGCTGGTCATCTCCTCCGGCGTGAAGATGGAGGTTGTCGGCGGCGCGGAAGTGACGGGGGCCGGCGGCGCAGAGGTGATCGGGGCCAGCGGCGTTGGGGACCCGACAGTGGTCATCGGGGCGGTGGTGCCGCCGGGCAGCGTTGGCGTGGATGATGATGATGACATGATCGCAACCGAGTCTCTGGATACCAAATTGGTAGAACCAGGGATCCTACCGGGCCTGCTCCGTAGGTTGTAGGGGAAGGATGGAGCGGGGCGAGGCGATGATGGATGCTGGCGGGCCGGGCGCCGTCAGCAGAGGAGGAAGATGGCGGCGGTGGCTAGTGTTAGAGGCGGCTAGGGTTCCGGCTCCTCTGGGAGCCGGGCAATAGAGATAATAATACTTTTATTGCTTAATCTCAAAAAGAGTCTTACAACATATATTTATAACCTAGATAACTTGCATACGAATTAACCTAAGATAACTTGTGGGCTAAGATTGCCCGGTGGGCCTTCTACAACCGTAAGCTAAACCGGTCATAACAGGATCCCACTGGCATATTATCTCAAGCACCGATACGTCAAAAGTTGGCGTGTCCGCGTATACGCACGATACGGCCGATACGGCGATACGGCCGCGATACTCGTATTCCAGGCGTATCATGACTTCTGATTATTAAAAAGAAAAGGAAAAAAAATGACGCTGGGGACACCCTTGGGATACGGCAGGACACGGCCATGCAGCCTCGAGCCCATTAGAGGCCCACGTATACGCCTAACCCTCTAACTGCTCTCCCTTCGACTTTCACGATTGTATCGAGGGCGACGAGCACGCTGCCGGCCTGCCGCTGCCTGTCTCACCGCCGCCGCACTGTCAACTCGCCACACAGACGCCTTGAGCGACCTCTTCTCCGCCGCCGTGGCGGAGTGAAGTAATTGACTCAATACAAAACAAATATGCCTTGTGATAATTGTTTTTGTACACTATGTCAAATTTGCAACTTGAAAAAGTTTGACGTGATGCAAAACAAGCATGCCTTGTAAATCCAAATGGAGGGACTATATGGTAGCCGATTTAAATGCCATTTAATTTCTCCTTTTAACAATTTTTTCACAATATTTGCATGCGAGTGCTACTACTAAATCTTTTATTCTCAAAATATCTTTTTCTAGAAAATCATCAAGAAATAACTATGCTACAAATAGCATGGTAATTAATTTAACTTTATTGTTCACTTGGGTTTACTAGCCTACCTCAACTTGTTTGAGACTGGAAGATTTTATTATTATTCACTCGGGTTTACCCTTTAAATATTGAGTAAACAAAACACATTCCAATCAATCCAGAACATCCAAAAAACAAACAACGTAATGGATGAAAAAATTGTCTTAATTACGAATTACTCTCACAACTTTCCCTAAATAACTACCTTATCCATGTTATTGGTTTGCCATGTTTCATTGCTGTATCTTTCTTCTATTTGCAGCATTCTTTCATCGCAACATGCTCCATAGCCTCTTCTCTCAATTGCATATGTCAGTTTCAGTTTATATTTCCGATCTATACCACCCCTCCTTCTTGTTTATATATTTTGACATGTTTGATGTGATCTATAGTATAAATTATATGTTGTACATACACCAGTGCGCCTGTGTAGTTTCGTCCGGAAAGTCAGTTGCCATGAACATAGGTTGTGTATTGTACATCCACTTATATGCATTTTTCTTTTTTGACAGACAAATCAAATACTTTGACAAATTATCACGGAGTCATATGTATTAATCTACATATTTGCTTCATTGTTGCTCAGCCGTTCCAAAAATGTAAGGTATATAGATTTTTTTAAGTCAAACATTTTTAGGTTTAACAAAGTTCATATATATAAATTCACCAGCATCTTTATGATACGAGCACATACTTTTATGATGGTCCACTTTTTATTTTTTTGGTATTGCATATGTAAATATGTTTTCTATGTACTTACACACACTTAAAAAGTTTGATTTAAGACATGATTTATATACCTTATATTTTGCGCAAGCGAGTAGTATGATCCAAAATGTGTTCATTTATCATCCAAAATATATTTGTTTATCATGTACCAACAAGATGAAACACCGATCATGCACAATGAATGAAGGTTCATCACACATCCGGCATTCATATTTTTAGCAAGTCCCCACACGCAAGACCAAACCGCCGGCCAACAAATCTAGAGACAATTTTCTTATCACCACACAGGTGGATCCAAAACCAAGTTATTACTTGAATTAATGCTTAGTGGAGAAGGATTGTAAATCGATCACCATCTCAACAACTTGTGTGCGGTTCTTTAGAGAGACACATGTGAAGTTGCCACCTTCTATACTACAGTGCTTCACTGTAATTGATTCTATGTATCCTCCAGCTTCTGTAGTAAAGTATATGTCTACTATACACCCTATATTAGAAATTAATTGAATTTAGTTTTTCCCTAGGTCAAAACTCTGAACTCAGGGAAGGAGTGGCTCCTCAACTCGCTTTGCCAAATGAATGAAAATCAGCGATGCATGGTCTTGCTAATCTTCTGGAGATGCTGGTACATACGCAATGAGGTAACACATGCCAAACCGGCCCCTCCCATGACTGTGTCAGTCAGCTTCCTCCAAAGGTATTTGGAAGAATTAAGTGGGATCCAAGTTAATGGCCGTTGTGATCCAGCAAAGGGAAAAGGTAGCGTAACCCTTGTTAATGGGGTGCAGCTGATGAAACAACCGAATTGCGACACACCATGGAGGCCTCCCAAGCGGGGCTGGGTCAAATTAAATACAGATGGATCTTTTGCTGTTTCAGGTGGAGCGGGTGCCAGGATGATCCTGAGGGATAGTGCTGGGGCGGTCATTTTTTCATCTTGCAGATCCTTGTATCATTGCAGAGATGCTCTGGAAGCGGAGCTTTGTGCTTGTATGGAAGGTTTGTCATTTGCAATACAGCGAACAGACCTACCGATTGAAGTCGAGATGGACTCGAGCAATGCCGTGGCTATGATTTCAAGTGAGGAGGTGGACCGATCCGTTTATGCTCCTCTGGTGGGAGAGATCAAGCACCTACTGTCTCTTAGGAATTTTTCTATTACTCTTGTTCCTCGTAGTCAAAATAAAGCTAGTGATAGACTAGCTAGTTTCGCTCGTGTCGAGGGACGGACTATCACCTGGGTCGGTTCGGGCCCGGAGGAGGTCCTGGTGATTGTTCGTGAGGACTGTAAGAACTTGATTACTGTGTAATACATTTCTTTACCCGCAAAAAAAAAAAACTCTGTAACTTTGACCAAGTCTACATAAAGATGTGCTAATATGTGCAACATCTGCCAAGGATAATTTCATCGCTGCCTCACAACGGTATGATAATCAAACGTGATTTATGTAGTCGTGGGAACGTTACCCCAGGTCATCAGGGAAAATTAGGACACAATTTACCAAAGCTCCCCCTCCCCCGTCCCCTAGCCATGGGTAATAGCCCTAACCCGTCTTGATTGATATATTTTTTCAAAACGGAGGCAAAAGATTTGCCTCATCCATTAATTAAGCAGAAGAGAATTGCTCAGTTAATCAACGGAAAACCGTCACAAACCGCTGAGCAGCACACCAAGATATCCCACGCACACCTTTACAAGAGTGCCTCGTCAAGCTAGCACACAAGCGTCATCGTCATCACTTCTCCCCAAACAGGCGTCATCGCCATCCCTAATCCCCGAGCAAGCGACTCCGACTTCTCCGTGGATGAACGTCGAACCAACACTCACCGCAGAGGCTGTGTAAGAAAACATGCAGATCCATGCCAGAACTCAACCACCCGCATCGAGGGCTACGCAGCTCCGACCCTGAAGCAAAGATCCAAAGGAGAACTATGCAAGACTGGCGTCGTGGAAGACCACCGAACGGACCACGTGCTGCCTGTCATCGTTGCCACAGGGGCCCCGCCGCTGCAGCTCCGACTTCACCGCAACAACCAAACCGAGGTAATCCCACGAACACGCCGAAGAAGAGCCGACTACCACTGCAATGTCTCCGACTTCACTTGCCCTGTCGTCGTTGCCACAGAAGCCTCGATGCCACACCAATGCATACCACCAACCTCCCAACACACCAGCTGGTCCCTCTGACCGGATTAAACTCCAAAATCGATGCCCTCGAGAGGGAAACGACGCCAACACGCCGCCAACGACCGACCCTCCGGGTCTGGGGTTTCCCCCGGAGCTGTCCCTCGCAGAGGAAGAGAGAGCATCCTGTCGACGCCTTCAAGAAGGTTACAGCGTCCACAGACGCCACCGTCATAGGCTCCGGCCATGGCCAGAGACGGGTTTTCACCCAACCCTCGTAATCCTCCGGTCAACAGCCAAACCGGCAGCCCACCTTCCCTCGCTGCATCTCCACACGTCCTCCACCTTGACAGCCAAAAACTGCAGCCTTTTTGTTGGGGAACGTAGCAGAAATTCAAAATTTTCCTATGTGTCACCAAGATCTATCTATGGAGAAACTAGCAACGAGGGAAGGAGAGTGCATCTACATACCCTTGTAGATCGCTAAGCGGAAGCGTTCAAGTGAACGGGGTTGAAGGAGTCGTACTCGTCGTGATTCAAATCACCGGAGATCCTAGTGCCGAACGGACGGCACCTCCGCGTTCAACACACGTACAGCCCGGTGACGTCTCCCACGCCTTGATCCAGCAAGGAGAGAGGGAGAGGTTGAGGAAGACTCCATCCAGCAGCAGCACAACGGCGTGGTGGTGGTGGAGGAGCGTGGCAATCTTGCAGGGCTTCGCCAAGCATCACAAGAGAGGAGGAGGAGGAAGAAGAGACGCAGGGCTGCACCAACGAGAGATCAAATCGCGTGTTATGGGCAGCCCCTAGGCCTCATATATATAGGGGAAGGGGTGGAGGTGCGCCCCTCAGGGTTCCCACCCCAGAGGGGCGGCAGCCCTAGATGGGTTCAAGGGGGCGGCCAAGAGGGAGGGAGAGGAGGCGCCCACTAGATGGGCCTTAGGGCCCATCTGCCCTAGGGTTTGCCCTCCCACTCTCCCATGCGCCTTGGGCCCCTTGTGGGCGCACCAGCCCCTTGGGGCTGGTTCCTCCCACACTTGGCCCACGCAACCTTCTCGGGGCAGGTGGCCCCACTTGGTGGACCCAGGACCCTCCGGTGGTCCCAGACATTACCGATATCGCCTCAAACTTTCCGGTGACCAAAACAGGACTTCCCATATATAAATCTTTACCTCCGGACCATTCCGAACTCCTCGTGACGTCCGGATCTCATCCGGACTCGAACAACATTCGGTAACCACATACAAACTTCCTTTATAACCCTAGCGCCATCGAACCTTAAGTGTGTAGACCCTACGGGTTCGGGAGACATGTAGACATGACCGAGACGTTCTCCGGTCAATAACCAACAGCGGATCTGGATACCCATGTTGGCTCCCACATGTTCCACGATGATCTCATCGGATGAACCACGATGTCAAGGACTCAATCGACCCGTATACAATTCCCTTTGTCTAGCGGTATTGTACTTGCCGAGATTCGATCGTCGGTATCCCGATACCTTGTTCAATCTCGTTTCCGCAAGTCTCTTTACTCGTTCCGTAACACATCATCCCATGATCAACTCCTTGATCACATTGTGCACATTATGATGATGTCCTACCGAGTGGGCCCAGAGATACCTCTCCGTCACACGGAGTGACAAATCCATCTCGATTCGTGCCAACCCAATGCAGACACTTTCGGAGATACCGTAATGCACCTTTATAGCCACCCAGCCACGTTGTGACGTTTGGTACACCCAAAGCATTCCTACGGTATCCGGAGTTGCACAATCTCATGGTCTAAGGAAATGATACTTGACATTAGAAAAGCTTTAGCATACTGAACTGCGATCTTTGTGCTAGGCTTAGGATTGGGTCTTGTCCATCACATCATTCTCCTAATGATGTGATCCGTTATCAACGACATCCAATGTCCATGGTCGAAACCGTAACCATCTATTGATCAACGAGCTAGCCAATAGAGGCTTGCTAGGGACATGGTGTTGTCTATGTATCCACACATGTATCTGAGTTTCCTATCAATACAATTATAGCATGGATAATAAACGATTATCATGAACAAGGAAATATAATAATAACCAATTTATTATTGCCTCTAGGGCATATTTCCAACAGTCTCCCACTTGCACTAGAGTCAATAATCTAGTTCACATCGCCATGTGATTAACACTGATAGGTCACATCGCCATGTGACCAACACCCAAAGAGTTTACTAGTGTCTGTAAACTAGTTCACATCATCATGTGATTTAGACTCAATGAATTCTGAGGTTTGATCATGTTTTGCTTGTGAGAGAGGTTTTAGTCAACGGGTTTTAGTCAACGGGTCTGAACCTTTCAGATCCGTGTGTGCTTTGCAATTCTCTATGTCATATTGTAAATGCTGCTTCCACGCTCCACTTGGATCTATTCCAAATGGTTGCTCCACTATACGTATCCGGTTTGCTACTCAGAGTCACTCGGATAGGTGTTAAAGCTTGCATCGACGTAACCCTTTACGCCGAACTCTTTATCACCTCCATAATCGAGAAATATGTCCTTATTTACTCCAAGGACAATTTTGACCGCTGTCCAATGAACCATTCATGGATCATTCTTGTACCCCTTGACTGACTTCATGGCAAGGCACATCTGGTGCGGTACACAGCATAGCATACTATAGAGCCTACGCCTAAAGCATAGGGGACGACCTTCGTCCTTTCTCTCTTTTCTGCCGTGGTCGAGCTTTAAGTCTTAACTTCATACCTTACATCTCGTGCAAGAACTCCTTCTTTGGTGATCCATCTTGAACACCTTCAAGATCATGTCAAGGTATATGCTCATTTGAAAGTACCATTAAGCGTTTTTGATCTATCCTCATAGATCTTGATGCTCAATGTTCAAGTAGCTTAATCCAGGTTTTCCATTGAAAACACTTTTCAAATAATCCTATATGCTTTCGAGAAAATTTTACATCATTTCGATCATCAATATGTCAACAACATATACTCATCGAAATTCTATAGTGCTCCCACTCACTTCTTTGGAAATACAAGTTTCTCATAAACTTTGTATAAACCCAAAATCTTTGATCATCCTATCAAAGTGCATATTCCAACTCCGAGATGCTTACCCCAGTCCTTAGAAGGATTGCTGGAGCTAGCATACCTTTTAGCTTCCTTAGGATTGACAAAACTTTTTCGATTGTATCACATACAACCTTTCCTCATTTAAACTGGTAAGGAAACTCGTTTTGACATCCATCTGCTAGATTTAATAAATGCAGCTAATGCTAACATGATTCCGACGGACTTAAGCATCGCTACGGATGGAAAAAAAAATCTCATCGTAGTCAACTCCTTGAACTTGTGAAAAACTCTTCGCCACAAGTCGAGCTTCATAGACGGTGATCTTACCGTCCACGTCCGTCTTCTTCTTAAAGATCCATTTATCTCAATGGCTTGCCGATCATCGGGCAAGTCCACCAAAGTCCATGCTTTGTTCTGATATATGGATACTATCTCGGATTTCATGGCTTCTAACCATTTGTCGGAATCCGGGCCCACCATCGCTTCTCCATAGCTCGTAGGTTCATTGTTGTCTAGCAACACGACCTTCAAGACAGGATCACCGTACCACTCTAAAGCAGTACGTGTCCTTGTCGTCCTACGAGGTTCGGTAGTGACTTGATCCGAAACTTCATGATCACTATCATAAGCTTCTACTTCAATTGGTGTAGGTGCCACGGAACAACTTCGTGTGCCCTACACACTAGTTGAAGTGACGGTTCAATAACCTCATCAAGTCTCCACCATCCTCCCACTCAACTTTTCGAGACAAACGTTTCCTCGAGAAAGGACCCGATTCAAGAAACAATCCCTATTGCTTTCGGATCTGAATTAGGAGGTATACCCAACTGTTTTGGGTGTCCTATGAAGATGTATTTTATCCGCTTTGGGTTCGAGCTTATCAACTGAAACTTTTTCACACAAGCGTCGTAGCCCCAAACTTTTAAGAAATGACAGCTTAGATTTCTCTAAACCATATTCATACGGTGTCATCTCAACGGAATTACGTGGTACCCTATTAAAGTGAGTGCGGTTGTCTCTAATGCCTAACCCATGAGCGATAGTGGTAATTCGATAAGAGACATCATGGTATGCCCCATATCCAATAGGGTGCATCTATGATGTTCGGACACACCATCACACTATGGTGTTCCAGCGGTGTTAGTTGTGAAACAATTTCCACAATGTCTCAATTGTGTACCAAACTCATAACTCAGATATCCATCTCTATGATCACATCACGGACATTTTATCCTCTTGTCACGAAGATCTTCAACTTCACTCTGAAATTACTTGAACCTTTCAATAATTCAGACTTGTGTTTCATCAAGTAAATATACTCAACATCTACTCAAATCATCGTGAAGTAAGAACATAACGATATTCATTTGCATGCCTCGGCACTCATTGGACTGCACACATCAAACTGTGTTACTTCCAACAAGTTGCTATCTTGTTCCATCTTCTTTGAAACCGAGGCTTTTAGTCATCTTGCCCATGTGGTATGATTTGCATATCTCAAGTGATTCAAAATCAAGTGAGTCCAAACGATCCATCTGCATGGAGTTTCTTCATGCGTATACACCAATAGACATGGTTCGCATGTCTCAAACTTTTTCAAAAACGAGTGAGTCCAGAGATCCATCAACATGGAGCTTCTTCATGCGTTTTACACCAATATGACTTACATGGCAGTGCCACAAGTAAGTGGTACTATCATTACTATCTTATACTTTTGGTATGAAAATGTGTATCACTACGATCGAGATTCAATAAACCATTTATTTAGGTGTAAGACCATCGAAGGTATTATTCAAATAAATAGAGTAACCATTATTCTCCTTAAATGAATAACCGTATTGCGACAGACATAATCCAATCATGTCTATGCTCAACGCAAACACCAAATAACAATTATTTAGGTTTAACACCTAATCTCGATGGTAGAGGGAGCGTGCGATGCTTGATCACATCAACCTTGGAAACACTTCCAACATATATCGTCAGCTCACCTTTAGCTAGTCTCCGTTTATTCCGTAGCTTTTATTTCGAGTTACTAACACTTAGCAACCGAACCGGTATCTTAATACCCTGGTGCTACTAGGAGTACTAGTAAAGTACACATTAACATAATGTATATCAAATATACTTCTATCGACCTTGCCTGCCTTCTTATCTACCATGAATCTAGGGTAATTCTGCTCCGATGGCTGTTCCCTTATTACGAAGCACTTAGTCTCGGGTTTGGGTTTAACCTTGGGTTTCTTCTTTGGAGCAACAACTGATTTGCCGCTTCATGAAGTGTCCCTTCTTGCCCTTGCCCTTCTTGAAACCAGTGGTTTCACCAACCATCAACAATTGATGCTCCTTCTTAATTTCTACATTCATGTGTCGAACATTGCGAATGGCTCAAGGATCATCATATCTATCCCTGATATGTTATAGTTCATCACGAAGCTTCTAGCAGCTTGGTGGCAATGACTTTTGGAGAAACATCACTATCTCATCTGGAAGATCAACTCCCACTCGATTCAAGTGATTGTTGTACTCAGACAATCTGAGCACAAGCTCAATGATTGAGCTTTTCTCCCTTAGTTTGCAGGCTAAGAAAATCGTCGGAGGTCTTATACCTCTTGACGTGAGCACGAGCCTGAAATCCCAATTTCAGCCCTCGAAACATCTCATATGTTCCGCGACGTTTCGAAAACGTCTTTGGTGCCTCAATTCTAAACCGTTTAACTGAACTATCACGTAGTTATCAAAACGTGTATGTCCGATGTTCGCAACATCCACAAACGACGTTTGGGGTTCAGCATCTTGGCGGTGCATTAAGGACATAAGCTTTCTCTGTCCGCATAATCGCTACTGTCAACTTTCAACTATATTTTCTCTAGGAACATATCTAAACAGTGGAACTAAAGCGCGAGCTTACGACATAATTTGCAAAAGGTCTTTTGACTATGTTCAAGATAATTAAGTTCATCTTATGAACTCCCACTCAGATAGACATCCCTCTGGTCATCTAAGTGATTACATGATCCGAGTCAACTAAGCCGTGTCCGATCATCACGTGAGACGGACTAGTCGACTCGGTGAACATCTTCATGTTGATCATATCTATTATACGACTCATGCTCGACCTTTCGGTCTCTGTGTTCCCGAGGCCATGTCTGTACATGCTAGGCTCGTCAAGTTAACCCCAAGTGTTTTTGCTGTGTAAATCTGTCTTACACCCGTTGTATGTGAACGTAAGAATCCATCACACCCGATCATCACGTGGTGCTTAGAAGCGATTTAACTGTAGCAACGGTGCACAGTCGGGGAGAACACTTCTTGAAATTGGTGTAAGGGATCATCTTATTTACTATAAATCGTTCTAAGTAAACAAGATGCATAAACATAATAAACATCACATGCAATTATATATAGTAGTGACATGATATGGCCAATATCATATAGCTCCATTGATCTCCATCTTCGGGGCTCCATGATCATCATCGTCACCGGCATGACACCATGATCTCCATCATCATGATCTCCATCATCGTGTCTCCATGAAGTTGTCTCGCCAACTTATTACTTCTACTACTATGGCTACCGGTTAGCAATAAAGTAAAGTAATTACATGGCGTTGTTTAATGACACGCAGGTCATACAATAAATAAAGACAACTCCTATGGCTCCTGCCGGTTGTCATACTCATCGACATGCAAGTCGTGAATCCTATTACAAGAACATGATCAATCTCATACATCACATATCACTCATCACATTCTTCTTGGCCATATCACATCACATAGCATACCCTACAAAAACAAGTTAGACGTCCTCTAATTGTTGTTTGCATGTTTTACGTGGCTGCTTTGGGTTTCTAGCAAGAACGTTTCTTACCTACGCAAAACCACAACGTGATATGCCAATTGCTATTTACCCTTCATAAGGACCCTTTTCATTGAATCCGTTCCGACTAAAGTGGGAGGCGGCACCGCTAGCCACCTTATGCACCAAGTGCATGTCGGTCGGTGGAACCTCGTCTCACGAAGAGCGTGTAAGGTCGGTCCGGGCGCTTCATCCCACAATACCGTCGAAACAAGATTGGACTAGTAACGGTAAGCATGTTGAACAACATCAACGCCCACAACTACTTTGTGTTCTACTCGTGCAAAGAATCTACATAATAGACCTAGCTCATGATGCCTTTGTTGGGGAACGTGGCAGAAATTCAAAATTTTCCCACGTGTCACCAAGATCTATCTATGGAGAAACTAGCAACGAGGGAAGGAGAGTGCATCTACATACCCTTGTAGATCGCTAAGCGGAAGCGTTCAAGTGACCGGGGTTGAAGGAGTCGACTGTCGTGATTCAAATCACCGGAGATCCTAGTGCCGAACGGACGGCACCTCCGCGTTCAACACACGTACAGCCGGTGGCGTCCCACGCCTTGATCCAGCAAGGAGAGAGGAGAGGTTGAGGAAGACTCCATCCAGCAGCAGCACAACGGCGTGGTGATGGTGGAGGGCGTGGCAATCTTGCAGGCTTCGCCAAGCATCACAAGAGAGGAGGAGGAGGAAGAAGAGACGCAGGCTGCACCAACGAGAGATCAAATCGCGTGTTATGGGCAGCCCCTAGGCCTCATATATATAGGGAAGGGGTGGAGGTGCGCCCCTCTAGGGTTCCCACCCCTAGAGGGGCGGCAGCCCTAGATGGGTTCAAGGGGGGGCGGCCAAGAGGGGAGGGAGAGGGAGGCGCCCACTAGATGGGCCTTAGGGCCCATCTGCCCTAGGGTTTGCCCCCTCCCACTCTCCCATGCGCCTTGGGCCCCTTGTGGGGGGCGCACCAGCCCCCTTGGGGCTGGTTCCCTCCCACACTTGGCCCACGCAACCTTCTGGGGCAGGTGGCCCCACTTGGTGGACCCCCGGGACCCTCCAGTGGTCCCAGACATTACCGATATCGCCTCAAACTTTTCCGGTGACCAAAACAGACTTCCATATATAAATCTTTACCTCCGGACCATTCCGAACTCCTCGTGACGTCCAGGATCTCATCCGAACTCGAACAACATTCGTAACCACATACAAACTTCCTTTATAACCCTAGCGCCATCGAACCTTAAGTGTGTAGACCCTACGGGTTCGGAGACATGTAGACATGACCGAGACGTTCTCCGGTCAATAACCAACAGCGGATCTGGATACCCATGTTGGCTCCTACATGTTCCACGATGATCTCATCGGATGAACCACGATGTCAAGGACTCAATCGATCCCGTATACAATTCCCTTTGTCTAGCGGTATTGTACTTGCCCGAGATTCGATCGTCGGTATCCCGATACCTTGTTCAATCTCGTTTCCGGCAAGTCTCTTTACTCGTTCCGTAACACATCATCCCGTGATCAACTCCTTGATCACATTGTGCACATTATGATGATGTCCTACCGAGTGGGCCCAGAGATACCTCTCCGTCACACGGAGTGACAAATCCCAGTCTCGATTCGTGCCAACCCAACAGATACTTTCGGAGATACCTGTAATGCACCTTTATAGCCACCCGATACGTTGTGACGTTTGGTACACCCAAAGCATTCCTACGGTATCCGGGAGTTGCACAATCTCATGGTCTAAGGAAATGATACTTGACATTAGAAAAGCTTTAGCATACGAACTGCGATCTTTGTGCTAGGCTTAGGATTGGGTCTTGTCCATCACATCATTCTCCTAATGATGTGATCCCGTTATCAACGACATCCAATGTCCATGGTCAGGAAACCGTAACCATCTATTGATCAACGAGCTAGCCAATAGAGGCTTGCTAGGGACATGGTGTTGTCTATGTATCCACACATGTATCTGAGTTTCCTATCAATACAATTATAGCATGGATAATAAACGATTATCATGAACAAGGAAATATAATAATAACCAATTTATTATTGCCTCTAGGGCATATTTCCAACACTTTTCACCACATCAGGAAGAGATACCTCGTCTGCAGGTCGCTGCCTAGAGCCGCCACCAGGCCGGACCTGATGCAGAGAGGCCAACGGAGTCCGCCCCTAGCCGCCAGCCCAAAATGCGCGCCTGTCGCATCCGCACCGCGCCTCGCCGGCGCCCCTGCCAGAGCGCCTGAAACCGTGCCGCCGCCAACGCGCACTGCGCGACCTCGCCACACCTGCGCCGCGAACTGCCGCCCCTTGCCACATCGCACGATCCGCGCAGCAGCCTCTGTAGATCTGCGTGCACCACGCTCTGGCGCCTCCGTCGCGGCCTCGAGTGACCACGACGCTCCTGCCGTCGTCAGATCGACGAACCCCTTGACGGCGTCCCTGAAAGCCAGATCCCGCGCTGCTTGAGGCCCCCACGAGCCAACCGACGCGCCGCCCATCCGCTCGGACCACCGGAGCCTCGTCAGCCCGCACCGGAGCCACGCTCGCCCGCCCGCCCAAGGCCGCCATGCCAGATGCGCCCTTGCGCCTTGTGGAGAGATGCCCCGCCGCCGCCCTCCCTGGAGCCTGACTGGGCTTTGCCGGCGGCCTCCTCAGGCGGCGGCGAGGTGAGGGGCTGGAGGGAGGTAGGAAGGAGGCGGCGGCAGAGAGGTTCCCCCGTGCCGCCAGAGAGAGGCGACGCGGGGGTGGATTTGATTGATATATTCATATATGTGTGGAAAAGATTACAATCAGGGTTACAAAAAGTGGATCCACAAGTTGGTAGGCAACTTGGCAGGCTATCATGGACAATCTAGGCGAGATGCCCCAAATCGCTAGGGTTTCTAACTATTAGGTGATAGCTTGTGTAAATCTTGGTTGTCTTGCATGGGCCATTGGCCCATTGGCGCATTGCCCACTTTATATTGAGGTGTAGGAAGGAGGTGGTGGTAGACTCAAAGTCCTCCCCAAATGCGTCTCTCTTCCTCCTCCTCCTCTTCTATTGGGCAGTATTAGTAGGCTCTTCAATTAACTTGGAATGATTAGACCAAGTCAGTATGACAGTATACATGTTTTTTTACAGAGGAGGCGGCTATTGGGCAGTATTAGCAGGCTGTTTAATTAATTTGGAATGATTAGACAAGTGAGTATACATTTTTTGTACAGAGGCGGCGGCTATTGGGCAGTATTAGCAGGCTATTCAATTAATTTGGAATGATTAGACCAAGTGAGTATACATTTTTTTACAGAGGAGACGGCTATTGGGCAGTATTAGCAGGCTCTTCAATTAATTTGGAATGATTAGATTGTGTATGCGTCCTTTTTTGGGGGTGTATCGTGGTATTTTTTTGATTTCTAAGGGACAAAAGGTGCAGAAGCGACATATTCATGTCTGGTCAAATCATAGCGGACACATACATGCACGTGGATGTGGTCAATGAGCCTGCTAATTGAGAAACAGTAAGACTCAGCTAGCTAGGAGCCCTGACAACGATTTGGAACTCTCAGCCATTGGATCATTCGTATCAACGTGCAGGATTACTCCGTCGTCTAAGTTCGTCCCGCACGTCTCAAGGGCCGCTGCTCCTCAGATTTAGCTACAGATTTCGCCCGTAATCGGGCCATAACGTAAAATAGGCCCAGATTCAGTCCAACAACGTGAAAAGCCAGGCCAGGTCGGGCACATCCAGCCTATCCCTGAGCAGGCCAGGTCGTGAGGTTTGTATCGCGGCCATGTTTTCCCCCATATCCCCCGAGCTGCTCCTCTGTTTGGTCCACGCTGCGCCGCCGCCGTCTTCCGTCCCGGGCGGCCACCTTCTACAGTAGGTCTGCTTCGGCGTCGGCACCCTGCACTCAGTCTCCGCAGATTCCCACGGTGGATCCGTTCCTCACTTTTTTTAATGTCGTCCCCTGCAACGTTCTTCCATGGCAGCTGCGGCTGCCGCACGCGGCGTCGGCATCCATCGTTGGTCTCTTCCTCCCATGTCGATCGGCCGCAGGGCCCTTGGTGGCGTCTTCTTTGTTTATCCCCTCCATTAATGGTGTAGCAGGTGCGCCCCTTTGGTTTCCTTTCCTTCCGGGTGGTCGTGGACGACCGTTTCATGTCGGTGTGAATATTTCTCCCTCTTGTCTCGCCTTCGATTTCGCCTGTTTGACCGCCATGCTCTTTTGCTTCAAGCAGCATCCACGCCATCCAGCACGTGCCCGCTCCAACAACCCCCCTCGTTGCAGCCTGCGGTGAGGTTTGTGAAATCATTTTCGCTTGTTTTTGGTGAATCGTTTTTGCACACATATTGACTAACTCCTGATGTTCATCTCGCATCGGTATTTATGGCAGATTTTTTACAACATTTCTCCTTTTATTTAAGAAGTGAAATCATGATCCATGAAGCTAGAAACCTCATTCTATCCAACATCAAAGATGAGGTAAATCCTACAAGTTCAGTTTCTCATCAGACAATGCTGCTTGAAATTGTGCATGTCAAAAATTTCCAAGACAATTCTAGCACATGTTGGCAAATGAATATTTGTCATGAAATATTCAAGGCTTTGTATCTAGGAGGAAGCTCTTCCATTAGGTAGTGATCACCATTTGATAATCATAATGCAAGGCTTCAGCTTCACTTGTGCCCCAAGTACTATTTGCTCGATTTAACTTCAGAGTGAGAAGCATCCCAACTGCTGCTTACAAGTCATAGCAAGTAAGAACCTATTGTTTTTTTTGGAGGTGCAACATTATGCTTTTGGCTATCTCGTGCGGAGCTGATTTCAATTCACGGTGTTTATTCTTTCTCAGCAATAATGGAATTGACATATTTTATGTGACATTTCAGAGTGTGCAATTTTCCCCCTATAATTAGGTTTCAATTCAAATTTTACTATGTATTCTTCATATGGCTACTTTCTTTAATGGTCGGTGCATCTTATTCATGTGGTTAAGAGTTGTGTAAAATGGCTGAGTTCTTTACTATTAGTTCTCATTAAAATATTTAGTGATGGTAATATTCGGAATTGGCTAATTGTTTGAATGTTCCTTTTGCATATGTGGTAACACATTGAAGCGAAGGCCCGATCATTAGTCTTCAGAAACACAAGGGATTTGTTCTTATCAGAACAACAGACTGCCATCATGGTAAACTGTTCCAAATTCAAAATAAATGTTTTGGTCATCATTTAAATCCAAGTGGCACTTAATTAAAGTTCCGGGTTCCAACAGCTAATAATATTTTCTTCGGATATAGAGGAGACCAGGAATGACCTGAAACAAAACTATGGAAATGGTTGCACAGACGTATAGGTCAATACGACAATGTGAACATGTTAATCTTCTGTTTACAGTTTTGGTCGCCTGGTTTGGCTACTGGTGCCTAATTCTAACAACCTTTTTTTACGTCACAAGCTATCTGGACAATTTCATGTTATTAGAACCCTTCCATCTCGATACCTTATTGCAGTTATTATTTTATACATGACCAATTTGGTTAAATGCTTCTGTCATAGAATATCACTGATATTGGGCATGCCATTTGTACTTGTGCTCTTTGTGCAGGTGATAATTGAGTGACTTTAATTTGTAGGTTTGGCAAGACACCAAATGGGGAGCAGAAACTGAGTGGTGCAAAATTGACGTTCAACGTCAAGAGTACAAAATCTATGGGTATAAGTAGAACGATAAAAGTTTCAACCTTTGTATGGCTGTATGTACATCTACTTCTACGGTTCAAACGGAGTTGTGCTAGGGATTCCGGATAAACTCAAGGAAGTTGCAGAGCATAAAGGGGAGAGCTAGAATCAGAAGTTGTTGCAACTCAAGAAGACCAAGCAATGGCACAGTGAGGTTTAATAGGATTTGAATGTTCAGTCATCTATAATTGCTGTGCTGTGAGATGGTGCCAAGAAAAGGTAGAAAACACATTCGAATGATTCTTGTGATGGTGGAAAATTATGAAAAATAATTACGGAAGCTCATAAAATCATTTTACGTAATTCATAAGCTTCTAAATGAAATCAAGCAGGCAAGTTCTGTGTGAAATGCATGAGGAGTTCATGCAAAATTTCAACCAACTTGTTTAAGAAAAGGATAGCTGCATTGTGAAAAGGAAAGAACGGAAAAGGTAGCCATCAATGCTACTTTGATATCAATGTAATATAAAAATCATCTTGTGTTCAAATTTTCTGTTTATATTTGCATCGTTTCTCATCAATGTGACATAAAAATCATCTATGTCAGTGGGTCAGATATATATAACTCGAAAGGTTCAAAATTTATGTAATTATTTTTTAGTTCAAATTTATCAAATATTTGTATCACTTCATTCTTAAGGGGCGTGTTTGGTTTCTTGTATCGCATCTGGCTCGCACCCACCATGCAAATACTGGACGTTTGGTACCCTGCATGCCTAACTGGGCCTAGCCCGACGGATGCAAAAAAGGGCTCGCAGCCTGGCTGAGCGCAAACGCAGGTTTCTCGCGTAGCACGCGTGCAGGCTCGGGCGTTGGCTTTTCTTCGCCCCCCGCTTCAATCTCTTCGTTGTATACCACGCGCCGCCGCCGGCTCCCCACATCAACGCCGCCCCAGCCCTTCTCCGACACCGCCGCGCCCGTCCGCCGCCTGTCCGACGCCGCCGCCGGTTCCCCACATCAACGCCGCCCCCCGCCCTCCTCCACATCCTCCGACGCTGACCGCGCTTGTCGCCGCTTCGTCTGAGGCCCTGGACGCACGGACACACTCCTCACCTGAGTCAAGACGTCACCGCTGCATGGCGGCGCTGCCCT
The DNA here is from genome assembly GCA_021605205.1 of Aegilops longissima. Taxonomy (NCBI): domain Eukaryota; kingdom Viridiplantae; phylum Streptophyta; class Magnoliopsida; order Poales; family Poaceae; genus Aegilops; species Aegilops longissima. The sequence goes on along the minus strand of CM038682.1, from coordinate 678,801,262 downwards.
CCCCGTCGGCCTCAAGATCCTCTGCCACCGGCCCTCACGCCCACCTCCAAGCTGTCCCCGGTCCTTGACGCCATCTTCCCCGTGCTGCTCCACGCTGGTGCGTGCTGTCCATTTGGAAGAATCTGCAACTCATACAACCCTGTCATACAAGTTCACCAAACAGTCATCTGGGTTCATCCTTGCATCAGCTCATACAGGCCAAGCTCACCCAGGATCCCTCATACGGTGCAGGAAAAGATGCCAAGGCAACCAAACACGCCTAAGATGGACGGGCGCCGCAACGCGCGCCTTTATGGTCTAGTACTACCTACAGCTACGCACGTACAGCTAGCTTAACCTGATGCTCACCACCCATACAGTGCGATTTCTTGTTGACATGCTAATTAATCTAACCCTAAGAAAAAATGGAGCTTTGAGAGTTCAGACAGGTGCAGGCAACTAATTAAGAAGGTAGCGTAAAAATGGAACGTAGCGTGCCGCCGTGGACGGTGCTGAATGGCACGTTAATTCTGTGCGTGCACGCTCACCTGCGAGGCAACATCGTTTGTTGAACGTACATCTGAAAAAATAATCTGGTCAAACATGACAGTTTCATTCAGCCAGCAAGCTGGTGAGCATGAAGGAAGGTCTAGATCAAATCAGTCCAACTCTCAATGACCATGAGCGAGCAATCATGAGTATATAGCAAAAATTACCACATTACAAGCTATGGCTACAGAAAATTATCATTTTTTTAATTTTAAAAAACTACCACAAAATTGATTGGCTTTTCAAAAAACCCAAGTGACTGAATGGTTATTATCTTAATCTGGATTATGACATGGAGGGCCCACTCGTCAGCTTCATGTGGCAAAAAATGTCAACACCGTTATGTAAACGGTTAATTGACCGTTATGACCGGGTGGGGCCCACATGTCATCTTCTTCTCCTCCTCCCTTTTCTTCTCTGTCCCGTCGAGCAGCCCCACCGGCCCACCCCTGCCCCATCCCCGTCGCCTGAGCACCACGTCGCCGAGCAGTCCCACCGCCACCCAGCCGTCGCTGCATCCTGCTGTTCTTCGCCGCCGCGTGCTGGTCGGGCCACCACGCCCTGGAGCTCAGGCAGCCGCGCGCCAGCCACGCCCTGGAGCTCGGGCCACCGCGCCATGGTGCTCGGCCAGCCGCGCGCAGGCCACGCCCTGGAGCTCGGGCCACCGCGCTCAGGAGCTCACCCCAACCCACGCACAGGGTGCTGGGCCCGCCCCACCGACGACGACTGAGCGATGGATGGGTCCCCTCCCCCTCCCTACTGGTGACTCGTGGCCACAAGAGCCGTCGCCCGTCGCAGCTGCTAGGAAGGAGGCAACACCCATCGTCGGGTGGGGAAGCCGGAGGCGGAAAAGAGAGGTCGTGGTTGTGCGCCTCCGCTGTCGGCTGGCCCCCTGCACCATCTCCACCACACGGCTACAAGTCGGACGGCGAGCTCGTCGCGTGTGGATGTGTCGGCGAGCTCCTACAGCGTCCTCGGCTCTAGCGAGTTCGTCGCTGGTCGGACCTGATTGGATTTCATATTTTTTGGAGAGGACCCGATTGCTTTTTTATAAAAATTACAGGGACCCTATTGCTTTCAATTTTATTCTGTAGGAAACTGATTGCCTTTTAGAAATATGTGGGCCCACCTGTCATAACTGTCAACGGTCAACCTAACAGTCAACCTGACGGAGACACGTCATAGTCTTACTTAAATCTTAACGGTTAAGTCACTTGGGTTTTTGGAACATCCAACCAAATTTGTGATAGTATTTTGAAAAATAAAAAAAAATGATAGTTTTTGTAGCCATAACCTGTAATGTGGTAGTTTTTTTTGCTATATACTTGAGCAATCATACATGCTTAGCACAAAGACGGGGCGGACCTTAGCTGGTCTATTTACATGTTATTTACGTGTTGAATATCAAAATCGAAATAAGAAAAAAGCGGAAGATAGCTCGCGCGATCCAGATCGACCGACCGTGTCCACTGAAGACATGAGCACGGGCAGCGCGTCGTCGCCTCTGCTGCTGTTATTTTCGCTGAATTTCTTCTTCTGTAACTTATGAACACAATCGACGCCGGCCCGGGCATGCAGCGCGTCGCCTCTGGTGATCACGACACGTATGCCGTACCGCTAGCGAACAGCACTTCGCCCCTGTGATTAATAAAAGGTTTAATTAATCAAAGTTCCTGCACTAACTCACGTCGGCGTCGACGTATCATCAGCAGCGTGGGCTGCCGTCGGAGTCATGGCTTTTCTTTGCGCAGGTGCATCTCCTTGTGTGTAGCCGAGTGACCGCGCGCACGCGTTTGTGCTGCACACTGAAAAATAGTGGAGTGCCACGCAGAAAGTGATAATAACATGACCGCGCTAGAAATGTAATGTCAGATTTTTAAACATGGCAAAACAAATGTTTTTTATGAAAAATTACGCGTCACCAGCATGGCAGTTCCCTTCAGCAAGCATGGCAAATCTTGGCGTTCAGTTTTTTGCCAGGATTTGATATGTTTGCCGACGGAAATTGCCATGCTCGCCACATGTAATTTGCCAAAAAAAAAAGGTTCAATTTGCCCATAAATCTGACGTCAGATTTTTAGCACTGCCATAGTAATATTGTATTCCCTTGGTCCCAACTTATGCTTTTCCATATTTTGGATTAATTTTTAATAATTTATATGATTAATAAAATATGTGGTATATGTTAACAAAAATAGACTATTGGATTTGCATTCAAAAGAGGTTTCTAACGGTATAATTTCTATGACACTTATTTATATTTTATTTATTAAATTTATAGTCAAAATTTGTCCAAAAATACGAGGATACTCAATAAGCCCGAAAGGAAGCATCATGATTTGTATTAGGTTCAATCATCTATACCATTTGTCTTAGCTTAAATCATCTGTAAACATCGATAACTACCCTTATATCAATCTTTGTAACAAATCTAATGTTAGTTCACCAATTGAAATATCTGTTCGACCGATCGATGACTACATATTTCTTCTTCGAGCCAGTATTCCGGGCTTTGATCCTCCTCAAGTTTGTCCGTCGGGACGTATTAGACGCAGCTCCAGTGCATATTCGTGACAGTTCCTTGGTGAAAGGACATGCGGTGCCTCCATGTGTGGTTTTGGTAATTGATTACATTCTCTATGGACTAATGGTTGCAGTGAGTTATATTTGAAGGATTTGTCCATAGGCATTTCTTGAAGTCCATGTGTTGGTTTCAAGGAGTTTATGTGTTGACCAAGGTGCTATTAAGGAATTATCCAAAGATTGGTCATGTGAGTGTTGTGCTTATTGCAAGCATGTCTTGAAGAAGAAGATTGTGTGATCATTCATGTTTACCTTCAAGACATCATCCAAACGAAGAGAGTTGGAAAGATTCAAGGTTGATCAAGACTAAGTCAAGAGTGAATCAAGTTGATCAACTCACAAAGTGTAGAAGATGTACCGAGAGGGATCAAGTGATCCCATGGTATGGTAAGCATTGTCCATTGCACTTTGTGTAGTAACCCATGGTCTATGTGAGAGTTCTATGTGGGGTTAGGTATGTGTCCATGGGCTTGCGTCAAGAGGAAGATATCATACAACCCATGGAAAGGATGACATCAAGTGGTGATCGTAATCAAGGTTGTGTTGTGCAAGTTCAAGTGGAGCATTACGAAGAAATCATGCTTGTAGCTTGCCGTCCATTATGGTGACAATGGACTTGTGAAGGTGTACCGAAGAGTGACTCACCCATAGTGGAGTATGGGGGAGCAATCAACTAGCCTTCATCGAGCCAACGCAATCACTTGTGAAGGTGTACCGAAGAGTGAATCACCCATAGTGGAGTATGGAGGAGCAATCATCTAGTCTTCATCGAGCCAACGTAATCAAGAAAGGTGGTCCAACTTGAGGGAGTCAAGATCGTCATCATCTAGCTCAAGTGGACCATGTGCAAGGCAAAGGTTTGCCCTTGATAGGTTTTCTATTTTACCGGTCTCATGGTGGTAGTTGGTAGACCGGGTTATAGGATGGATAGCCGTACTATCAAGGGGGGCTCTCAAGTGAGTAGCTTGATCGTATCGTTCGTCGAGAGCTCAAACCATTGCATCCTTGCATCATGTTTTTTGGTTCTTGTTTTTTTCTCTTTGTGAGTCTTAGAGCTTATGGTCATCTTGATGACAAGCTTGAGTTCATCGAAAACGGAGTTTGCATGCATCTTCTATGATGTTTTCGGTGTTGAAGGTTTTACCGGTCTTTTCCGGGGAAGGGTTCTCACCATTTTCTTTTGGGCCTTTTCTCATTTTCTTCTTATTGGTATTTCTATCAAGATTGTGTTAGCCCTTGTCGCTAGCTTTCCAACAAACTTGGTTTCGTCGAATTCGGAGTCCGTTTGCAGAAGTTGTGGTAGTTTTGGTGTTCTGAAAAGGCTGCAGCGGTACTACCGCGGATAGGAGCGGATATAATTTTTACTACCGCTCTGGGGAGCGGTACTACCGTTCTTGGGAACGGTACTACGCTTGGAGCAGTACTACCGTGGCTACTTCCGTGGCTACTTCCGCTCGGGACCAAAAACTCGTCACAAGTCCAGCGGTGGTAGGCATGGATGTAATTTTTTAGTACCGCTCGCAAGCAGTAGTACCGCTACCCTTAGCAATAGTACCGCTACCCCTAGCGGTAGTACCGTGAGGTCAAGCGGTACTACCGCTCCGACGGTTCTTCTGACCTTTTTTTGCCTCCTCGCTGTTGTGTTTCAAAGGGCTACTACCGCCCTAGCGGTAGTACCGCCGCTCGGTGCGGGCTGTGAGCATAACGGTTGGATTTTCCCCCACCTATAAAAGGGGGTCTTCTTCCCCAATGAACCTTATCCTTTTAGCTTGTGTTCTTCCCCCATTGTTGACCTTCTTCGAGCTTGCTAACTCTCAATCCCTCCAATGATTCTTGCTAGTTCTTGAGAGAAAAGAGAGAGGAGATCTAGATCCACGTTTCCACCAATCACTTTCTCCTCTAAGTGAGGGGAACCCCTTGGATCTAGATCTTGGAGTTCTTCGTGTTCTTCTTTCGTTCTTCCTCTCATTTTCCTCCCTAGCATTAGTTGCTTTGGTGGGATTTGGGAGAGACGGACTTGGGCACTCCGTGTGCCCTTGCCATTGCATTTGGTGCATTGGTTTGAGTTCTCCACGGTGATACATGGAAGTTACAAGTTGAGAAGCTTATTACTCTTGGGTGCTTGGTGCCCTTCAGCTTGTTCCTCTTGGGTGCTTGGGCGCCCTAGACGGTTGGTGGTGTTCGGAGCTCAATCATTGTGGTGTAAAGCTCCGGGAAAGCGTCGGGGTCTCCAATTAGGTTGTGGAGATCGCCCCGAGCAATTTGACGGGTACCGGTGACCGCCCCCAAGGGTTACCAAAGTGTACGGGTTCGGTGACCGACCCCAAGGGTTGCCATTTGTACGGGTTCGGTGACCGCCCTCAAGGGTCCCTTAGTGGGATCATGGCATCTTGCATTGTGCGAGGGAGTGAGAAGATTACGGTGGCCCTAGTGGCTTCTTGGGAAGCATTGTGCCTCCACACCGCTCCAAACGGAGATTAGCATCCGCAAGGGTGTGAACTTCGGGATACATCGTCGTCTCCGCGTGCCTCGGTTGTCTCTTACCCGAGCCCTTTACTTATGCACTTTACTTTGTGATAACCATATTGTTTCTTGTCATATATATTGCTATCACCTAGTAGTTTATCTTGCTTTCCATAAGTTGTTGGTGCACATAGGTGATCCTAGTTGTTGTAGGTTTTGTGCTTGACAAATTAACTGCTAGGTTTATTCCGCATTTGTTCAAGCCTAAACCGTAATTATTTTAAAGCGCCTATTCACCCCCCTCTAGGCGGCATCCATGATCTTTCAATTGGTATCAGAGCCTCATCTCTCTTTGTTAGGCTTAACCGCCTAGAGAGTAAAGATGTCGACTAGGGGATTAGGATTCTCTCACACTCTTAGTTTCGATGGCACAAATTTTGATGTTTGGGTAATTCACATGCTTAATCTCTTTACGGTCATGGACCCAAATTTAGAGCGAATTATAGATATGGGTTTTTCTCCTCCAAAGGATCCCCAAAGATTATCTTTAGAGGATGAGAAAAACTCTTATCTCAATGCTCAAGCTTCTAATGTGCTTTTCGATGCTTTGAGCAATGTAGTTATATTTCAACTCATGCCTTTCCGGGATGCTCATGAGTTGTGGATAAAGCTTCAAGATAAATATGGCGTGTCCAAGTTTTATGGGGATGATTGTTCTCCCTCCACCTCCGGCCGTGTTGTGTTCTCAACTTCTTCTACTTCACCAACATGTGGTTTGCCACAAGGTAATGACATGGTGACTAGTGGTGTTCATTGCAATGATGATAGCGGGCTTAGTTTTGATAATCCTTCATCACTTTATTGTTGCGATGCTTCATCTTTGGACTCTAGCACTTCGAGCATTTCAAATGTTTCACATGCTTGTGTTGATAGTCCTTGCATATCATGTACAAATTGCTTGACTAAATCTCATGATGATACGCTTGCTATGTCTTGTTGCCATGATAAAAATGCATGTATTTCCTCGAGTTGTTGTGCTAACAATGTAGAGGAAACCCAACACTCCATGGAACAAGATGTGGTCTTGAATGGTGCTTCAAGATATCCCACATCATCATCTGTTGCTTTTTGCCTTATGGCCAAGGCTTCAAAGGTATCTCCCACTTTGAATCCCAATATATCTTGTGATAACATTGATGATGGCAAGAGTGATGATGATGTCGATTATGATGAAGAGAATGATGATGTTGCCTCCTTAAAAGTTAAGAGGGATATAAATTTTAAAGCTCTTCTTAAGAATAAAATTGCTCGTTCCAACTTCATGGAAATCATGTCTATTGCTATTGAGGGCAAGAAATATATTGATGAGTTGGAATCTCGTCTTGAGGAGCATGATGTCACCATTGATAAAATGGAAGGTCATGAGCGTGATTACGCTAATGAGATTGCGGATGTCTCTCAAGCTCTTGAACTTGAACAAACCACCAAGGAATCTCTTGAGGAGACTTTTGCTCTAGAGTTATCTAGAGTGAAGGAATCTCATGATAGAGCTCTTGAGGTGGCCAATGTTTTTGAAACTAAAAATGCTAAGCTTGAAGTTGCTCATGCTAGACTCCTTGAGGATTTTGAGAACCTCGAAAATGGCTCAAGGGTCATCAAGGATGAGCTCATCAAACTCTTGTTGTTAATGAGCTTGCCAAGTTGCCTTCTCCTCTTGTTGTTAATGATGATGCTTGTGCTACTAACTCTATTTCTTGTGAAGCATCCATTTTAAAGGAGAAGTTGAGCTACAGGCTCAACTTGAGTTGCTATCTAGCAATTATGGGAAATTGGAAGAAAGCCATGAAAAGCTCTCAAGCTCTCATGATGATCTTCTAGTATCCCATAATGTGCTAAAGATAGCTCATGAGGCCATGATTGCTAAGGTAACATCTAGTGAGCCTCATGTGGACACTAGCACTACTTTTAGTCAAAATGCTATATTGCCTTGTGCTAGTCCTCGCGATTCATCCATGCATAACGTTGGTACATCTTGTGATGAATTGCTTTCCTTGCCTTGTTGCTCTAACTATGAAGCTTATACTTCCTCTAGTGCTTGTGTTGAGACTAACCATGTAGAGGAAATCAAAGAGCTCAAGTCCCAAGTCACTTCTTTGAAGAAAGATTTGGAAAAGTGTCATGAAGGGAAGGCCACACTCAACAATATCTGTAGTGTACAAAAATCCCCAATGACAAAGGTGGACTTGGATTCAACTCCAATAAGAAGAAGAAGTCCAAGAGCAACAACAAGAAGGGCCAAAAAACAAGTTAAGAGTTCGGCCAAGATTATTTGCTTCAAGTGCAAAATTGAAGGGCGTTATGTTAGATCTTGCCCATTGAAGAAGAAGGCCATTAGTGACAAGCAACAAGGGAAGCGTCTACAAGTGCATTCTCATGCTCAACCTCAAGTTGAAGAAAGGCCTCTTCCCAGGAAGACTCAATCTAATGCTTCTCAAGTTGAGAAATCAAGTGAGAAGAAAGTGAAGAGTAAACGTTGCTACCTATGTCGCGAGAAAGGTCACCTTGCTTCTTCATGCACAAGTGGTAACTTATCCAACCCAATTATTATTGATGATGTCTATTCTCTTGGGAAGGATAAGGTTGGCAATGTGGTTGCCAAGTTTGTTGGTACTCAAAGTGGTTTGAAGCAAAGAACCATTTGGGCAGCCAAGCCTATTGTGACTAACCTCTTAGGACCCAACTTGGTTGGAGACCAACTAGCTAAAACTTGATCAATAGGTGTTGTTGGAGGGCATTGGAGACTTGGCTACTTTATGAAGAATTAAGGGGACTTCATCATTCTAATTGTCTCAAGCCAAATTATTCGGATTATCAAGTTCCTATCTTATATCCAATGTTCCTCCATGCGGTAACTCGTGCTTAAAGTGTTTACATTGATAGTTACTTACCCCTTTGCATGTTTGGTTTTGTTCCTTGCATGTGTTTGTATATGTCGTGCTTCCAACTTGATTATCTTGAGCAATCAAGTATGTGTGTGTTGGTTTGCACTTCATGTACATGTGTGTCGTACGTTGAGCCTTTGTGTATCTTGTTTGTATCTTAGTTGGCTCCTGTGAGAGATTAATGGAATATCCCATTATGGGGGAGTGATGTGCTTTGTGCACCTCACTATCCTATAACTGTGTGTACATGAGTAATACCATCTAGTATTGATATTTCAAGATTATCTAGTCACTATGTGGTATGTCTTCTCATAAGAAATTCAAATTCTAAATAGTCCACTAATTATCTTTTGTTGGGTTCTCTTATTGCCTCTTGTTAAGTTTTTATTGGTATCACATTATGGGGGAGTAATATGCTATGTGCATATTACAAGCCTACAAAATGTGTACATTTGAGATATTGTCACCTAGGATTGATATTGTAAATTATCTTGTTCTTAGGTGGCATGTTAGCTCTACAAGTTGCACTTTGCTTGTGTTCGGTGTGAAGATGATGTTGGTTATCCTTGCTATCTACCAACGGGAATCATTTCCAAATACTTCTTGTCTTTTCACAATTGGTACTCACTTATGTGTGGTAGAAATTATTCATCATCTTTACATTGGCCTTTGCTTTTATTTGCCTTATCTCGTGCCTAGGATTGTGTCAACTCCCATTGTATTCCATACCACTTGTGGATCTTGTTATTTCCTTGAGCTTGTCTAGTGTTTGTATAGATATGGTGAAAGTGGTGATCCCATCTTGTGCTTTTTGTATTCAAATGCAAATTCTCTTTAATGCACAATGCTTGGGGGAGCTATCCTATTTTTCTTAGAACGCTCACCTTGTGATCCTTATCAAGTGTATGTTGGTGGAATGCAAACCGTTTCTTTTTGGTACTTTGTGCAATCATGAAACTTTGTAGAGCACTTGGTTTGTTAGGAACCATTCTCTCTTTTGGGAGTTTGACATCTTTCTTTTTGCGTGTATCATTGGATATCTCATTCCTTAATGTATCTTTCATTTGATATCCTCCAAGTGTTGATTTATTCATTTGGTATCTCTTCTTCACTTGGTAATTCTTTGTCAATTGGTATCAGTTCTTGAAAGTATCGAGCATGCATATTAACTTCATGTAGTTACTTTGGCATGCTTTCCTTCTTTGACCCAATATATAGGGGAAACTCCACCAAGTCTCAAATTGGATGAGATGTGCATGAAATTCATTTTCATATCTATATGCACATATTTATGTGGAGTTTGTCCTATGTATTGTTGGTTCTCTAACTCTTTGGTCCCAATGAGTTTGGGTACCATTTTGTTTGTGTTGTCGTTCCAGGAACAATTGGAGATGCATTGGACGCTTGGCTCACTCACAAGGAAGGTGGTGTCATCATGTGCTAATTGGAGTCAAGCTAGGATGATCAATGAACTACTACCTACCTTTAATTGGTATCTACTACATCCTTCCAATGATATCTCAGTAACAAGTATCTCTTCATGCATTCTTTTCTTGCATTCAACCTTGTGTAGGTTGCATCTTTGCATGATTTTAATTCCATCTTGTGATACTTGTTTCCTTTCTCAAAGCATCTCAACGATGATCTCATGTTGCTAGTTGTGATGTCTTTGATGGGTGTGTGGTAGGAATTCATTTATATACTATAAGACCATATCTAGCCATGTGCTATGCTTCCAAGCAAATATCTTACTGGTATATGTATACTTCCTTTTGGATATCTTGTTCCTTCGTGTTGTAACTATTTCGGGTGTACATCCTTCTTTGTAGATATATATATCATCATGATTTCGTCTACCTAGAATCTTATACACTTGAGAGAAGTTGCATATCTAGATGATATCATTTCTTTCACGTCCACCTTGTCTTTCTTATGTTATTTATTTGGTGGCTCCATGAAAGCTTTTGCCTTGAGTGCGTGTCTTCTATAGTTGCATATTGATGCACTCTTGTGTGGTGAAGATTATTTTCCTCATGCTTATCTTTACGAGGTTTTTGCCATCTTAATTGGTATCCCTCGTCTTGATGAGCCTTTCATCTTCTATCTTCACCGCAGATTGTCACAAGCATATGTTCTCTATATGCTTATTAGTAAGCTTGTGAACCCATTTGCTAGTTGTGTGTGGGAATGATAGGCCTTGCACCGTGTGCCTCATTCTTTCAAGACTTTATTGATGCTTAATGCTCTTCTGTACATTAGTCTTCTCAAGTGCATTGCCTTGACTCACACACATCTTTTTGGTTGAGCCCACTCTTAAGTTGCCTCTCTTACTTGTTGCTCAACCATGTGTTTGTTGCAAGTACTAGGCTTAGTTTCCTATATGCTCTCTTGCACTTGTTGTAAGTTTCTATTGATTTTGGGGGAGCTATGATCCTATTTTGTGCACTTTGTATCCAGATACAAAAATTCTTGATGTGCACAAATCATGGGGAGCTTCTCTAGTTTCTTTAGAACACTGCTCTGCTCTTATCATTATATCCTTTATTCATGTGGCTCGTATGATCATTGGCCTAGTTGGTTCAATTGGTATCTTTTGATAGCTTGCTTCAATAGATATCTTTTGATTGCTTGATTGCTTGTTTCTCTCTTTGTTATGTCTTTGTGGCATATCTTCCTTTTGCAATCTTTGGGCCTCAATATAGTTTGTTTTCCTCCAAGTATTTACCGTTGGATGTGTGTATTGCATTCCACTCTCTTGTTGAGAAATACACAATTTATGGAGGAACACATTTTATATTGGCCTTCTAAGCTTGTAGCCCATTTTGGCAATCGATGCCAATGGGGGAGAAGTTTCAGAGAGTTTTGTGGAGAAGTTTAGAGAGTTGTCTCTTCTTGCTTTGGTTTGTTCCTAAGCATACACATCTCCTTCGCATGTATTATTGGTTGTTGCATTGCATGGTGATGCATAATTCCTTATATAAAATCTCTTGAAAGTGATTGTCATCAATTACCAAAATGGGAGAGATTGAAAGGACATGCGGTGCCCCCATGTGTGGTTTTGGTAATTGATGACATTCTCTATGGACTAATTGTTGCAGTGAGTTATATTTGAAGGATTTGTCCATAGGCATTTCTTGAAGTCCATGTGTTGGTTTCAAGGAGTTTATGTGTTGACCAAGGTGTTATTAAGGAATTATCCAAAGATTGGTCATGTGAGTGTTGTGCTTATTGCAAGCATGTCTTGAAGAAGAAGATTGTGTGATCATTCATGTTTACCTTCAAGACATCATCCAAACGAAGAGAGTTGGAAAGATTCAAGGTTGATCAAGACTAAGTCAAGAGTGAATCAAGTTGATCAACTCACAAAGTGTAGAAGATGTATCGAGAGGGATCAAGTGATCCCATGGTATGGTAAGCATTGTCCATTGCACTTTGTGTAGTAACCCATGGTCTATGTGAGAGTTCTATGTGGGGTTAGGTACGTGTCCATGGGCTTGCGTCAAGAGGAAGATATCATACAACCCATGGAAAGGATGACATCAAGTGGTGATCGTAATCAAGGTTGTGTTGTGCAAGTTCAAGTGGAGCATCACGAAGAAATCATGCTTGTAGCTTGCCATCCATTGTGGTGACAATGGACTTGTGAAGGTGTACCGAAGAGTGACTCACCCATAGTGGAGTATGGGGGAGCAATCAACTAGCCTTCATCGAGCCAACGCAATCACTTGTGAAGGTGTACCGAAGAGTGACTCACCCATAGTGGAGTATGGGGGAGCAACCATCTAGTCTTCATCGAGCCAACACAATCAAGAAAGGTGGTCCAACTTGAGGGAGTCAAGATCGTCATCATCTAGCTCAAGTGGACCATGTGCAAGGCAAAAGTTCGCCCTTGATAGGTTTTCTATTTTACCGGTCTCATGGTGGTAGTTGGGAGACCGGGTTATAGGATCGATAGCCGTACTATCAAGGGGGGCTCTCAAGTGAGTAGCTTGATCGTATCGTTCGTCGAGAGCTCAAACCATTGCATCCTTGCATCATGTTTCTTGGTTCTTGTTTGGTTCTCTTTGTGAGTCTTAGATCTTATGGTCATCTTGATGACAAGCTTGAGTTCATCGAAAACGGAGTTTGCATGCGTCTTCTATGATGTTTTCGGTGTTGGAGGTTTTACCGGTCTTTTCCGAGGAAGGGTTCTCACCATTTTCTTTTGGGCCTTTTCTCATTTGCTTCTTATTGGTATTTCTATCAAGATTGTGTTAGCCTTGTCGCTAGCTTTCCAACAAACTTGGTTTCATCGAATTCGGAGTCCGTTTGCAGTTGTGGTAGTTTTGGTGTTCTGAAAAGGCTGCAGCGGTACTACCGCGGATAGGAGCGGATGTAATTTTTTACTACCGCTCTGGGGAGCGGTACTACCGCTCTTGGGAACGGTACTACAGCTTGGAGCAGTAATACCGCGGCTACTTCCGCTCAGGACCAAAAACTCGTCACAAGTCCAGCGGTGGTAGGCACGGATGTAATTTTTTAGTACCGCTCGCAAGCAGTAGTACCGTTACCTTAGCAGTAGTACCGCTACCCCTAGCGGTAGTACCGTGAGGTCAAGCGGTACTACCGCTCCGACGGTTCTTCTAGCTTTTTTGCCTCCTCGCTGTTGTGTTTCAAAGGGCTACTACCGCCCTAGCGGTAGTACCGCTCGGTGCGGGCTGTGAGCATAACGGTTGGATTTTCCCCACCTATAAAAGGGGGTCTTCTTCCCCAATGAACCTTGTCCTTTTAGCTCATGTTCTTCCCCCATTGTTGATCTTCTTCGAGCTTGCTAACTCTCAATCCCTCCAATGATTCTTGCTAGTTCTTGAGGGAAAAGAGAGAGGAGATCTAGATCCACATTTCCACCAATCACTTTCTCCTCTAAGTGAGGGGAACCCCTTGGATCTAGATCTTGGAGTTCTTCGTGTTCTTCTTTCGTTCTTCCTCTCATTTTCCTCCCTAGCATTAGTTGCTTTGGTGGGATTTGGTAGAGAAGGACATGGGCACTCCGTGTGCCCTTGCCAATGCATTTGGTGCATCGGTTTGAGTTCTCCACGGTGATATGTGGAAGTTACAAGTTGATAAGCTTATTACTCTTGGGTGCTTGGTGCCCTTGAGCTTGTTCCTCTTGGGTGCTTGGGCGCCCTAGACGGTTGATGGTGTTCGGAGCCCAATCATTGTGGTGTAAAGCTCCAGGCAAGTGTCGGGGTCTCCAATTAGGTTGTGGAGATCACCCCGAGCAATTTGACGAGTACCGGTGACCGCCCCCAAGGGTTTCCAAAGTGTACGGGTTCGGTGACCGCCCCCAAGGGTTGCCATTTATACGGGTTCGGTGACCGCCCTCAAGGGTCCCTTAGTGGAATCACGGCATCTTGCATTGTGCGAGGGCGTGAGGAGATTACGGTGGCCCTAGTGGCTTCTTGGGAAGCATTGTGCCTCCACACCGCTCCAAACGGAGATTAGGATCCGCAAGGGTGTGAACTTCGGGATACATCGTCGTTTCCGCGTGCCTCTGTTATCTCTTACCCGAGCCCTTTACTTATGCACTTTACTTTGTGATAGCCATATTGTTTCTTCTCATATATCTTGCTATCACCTAGTAGTTTATCTTGCTTAGCATAATTTGTTGGTGCACATAGGTGAGCCTAGTTGTTGTAGGTTTTGTGCTTGACAAATTAACTGCTAGGTTTATTCCGCATTTGTTCAAGCCTAAACAAGCGCCTATTCACCCCCCGTCTAGGCGACATCCACGATCTTTCACTTGGGGCGGCGAGGTTAAGATTTCTCGTCGTGCGTACGCAATGACGAGATTTGGTGTCAGTTTCTTTAGATAAATTAAAAGGGTTTAACGACAATAGCTGATGCTTCAGGGTGCTGGTTCTTAGGGGACATGCACGGAGACTTCCTGGCTGTTATCGATAAAATCAGTCTGGCTCCGGTATGGGAGCGATGATAGTGGTGCGTCTACGGCTAGTTCTTGTGGCGGCAGTAGGCGTTTAGTGGTCCAATGACCTCAATGTAATTTTTGTTATGTTTAGGGCTTTGTATTTCTGATGAACTTTTATAATGGATGTGAGTTTTTTCGCACAAAAAAAACCCTACATGATTGCAATATAACTAGGTGCCTTTGCTCTTGAAAAAGGTGTTGAGGTTCTTTAAGCTATAACTTCTATGCTCTTTGTTCACCATGAAAAGTTGGAAACATTTATGATATTTTCTGTGGTGTTATAATCTTTTGTACAAAAACTTGAGCATGCTTGAATTATTTTTAAGGATATCAATTAGGCCATAATAATCTATTTGCTCATAAAATCCATGACGGTCGACCAAAAACAATTTGTGCTAACTCTGAATGTCATACTAGCTTTTTGCGTGTGTGTGCAGAACGCTCCTGACCATATATTTTCCAAGCGTACATGTTGTACTACCATGCATGGTGAACAACCTTCAACTTTTTAAATATTCTATGGCTTCTTACTTTCTTAGAGTGGCCGATCGAAGACAAGAAAAATACAAACCGACCGATTTCTAAAATCCAATACATCCTCTTTTGGCGGTTAAGATTTGTGCAGCACTCAACAGTCAACATCGATCGGGTTGTGGTTGAAACGGAAACAGGAATCCGTGCAGTGCAGTGCATGCTGATGAAGCAAGCAGTACAAACTGCCACATTTGCCGCGTACAAATAAGATTAGACAACATCGATCGATCGTGTGCACCAGCTAGACACGGTACTATATCGCATCAGCGATCAATAAACCTCTATCTTTTGAGACGACATATATATTATTCGTGCCCTAGCGTGGTGATGTTATTCGCACGTACAAATTGCACATGGATCTAGTTCCGGTTAGGTTCTTGCCATTGCGTGCGTGCATGTATGTAGCATTTTGCTACTGCTGTCCCTGTCCTTGATCAAAGCTGCATAAGAATATAAGCAAGGGGATTGCTAAAAGGGATCACACACTTGCCAAGTCTTAGTCGTTGCTAGAAGGGATCACGCATTTGCCAATCTGTTTTGCATATATAATACGTAGTACCTTTTTTTTTGTAGTTGTTGGGGTTGCACTATTTTCGTGCAAGTACTTTAATGGTGGGATACAAGACAAGAGTGACGCCAACTTTCTGAACTTTTCATCCTACGGTGATGTTGTAGCAGCATTTTCCGTGTGGTAAGTTCTCACCTCAGCTAATCTATCTGCATGCGGCAGCATGTCACCTCTCTCTACCTATGCCAGCCTAATCTCTGGTCCGTTAGTTCTTCCTTCGATCGCTTTATTATGTCTTGTGACAATCAAGTGTCATTCATCACACCAGCTCGAAAATGGAAACAAGGGGAATAATGCGTGTGGTCTCTTTCTTACATAAAAGTTTTAGTTTTGTAGAAAATATGTAAGACCCTTAACGTCGATGAACTTGCACAAGAAAGGTTGACGGTGTGCAAAAGAAAAGAAGTCGGTTGAAAGGTGCTTTGCATGATTTGTCTGAAAGCCGAGCTCTATGCTTGGACTTTCGACGACGCGTAGATGCCCCGCCAGTGGGCGTTCGAAAGTTGTTATATATACGTGTAACTTTACATGAGTCGTTCTGGAGACTGTATATACGTTCACACCACTTAAACAGAGATTGACAATATTGGTACGCATGCTCCTTCTCCGCTGCCGATGCCTTCGTCTCATGCGCTCAGTGGCTGATCGAGCTTGACTTCGGTGTTACATTTATCGTCAACACAAAATATAGAGCAATCTTCCTATAAGAATATAAATGTTTTTACTAATTCTCGGATGGTTGTTTTATGTTGTTGCAATCCTAATCAAAATTTTGAACCTGACATAGCTTGTTCTTGGGAGTGCATGTGGAGTGTCTTGTATATGCAGCTCTTCGCGTGAATTGATCATAGCTTAGATGGTTAGGTTTCTTGTGGTGGAATCAACGAACTCAGCTTCATGCCTTATACTTGGTGCGCGGATGCTCGCATTTTCCTTAATTTATTCTAGGATTTTCCACAATGTTCGTTCAGCAGAAGACGACGCCCATTGAGATTTAAAGTTTTTTAATTTTTTTGTGAGCTGAATTGCATATATTTCACAAGAAATTATATAATTAATGTAAGAAAAATGCCTTCGGACACTTGTGCCGATGTGTCACTCTACAAAAGAGTTTACTCTTGAAAGAGAGTGAATTACATAAAACCACCACATTTTGGGTGGACCTACAACATATCCACAATATTGGCGAAATGATATATCTCTAAGTAGGTGATCTCCACCACTTTTATTTGTATCTTCTAAGACGACACTATATTAGAGATTGCCACTACTTCTACTTATCAGAACATGCACACATGTCATCTTATCGAAGGCTCATCTCATCATGCATGGAAAATGGTTTACATTATTAGTTTATCCCCGCTATTTATATTTATCTCAAGATACACACATCTCCCCTCACCACATATGCCCCTTTATGAAAGGCCCACTACAACATGCATGGATTTTTTACATCATATTATTCTACTTGTATTTAATAAATATTTTCAGCTATACAATAATCAAATACAATATATAATCTGTATTTTAATTTTAGCTCACATTATATTAATTTAATTTTTCATGTTAAAATAAATTTTGTTGAAATATATTGCAACTAATTCCTGCAGCAAGTCAGCAATACGCGGTATATCATTTAGTTTTGAAAAGACAACTCTAGGGACAGGACGCATCTTAAGTTTGATAACCAAATTAATAATTTGGGCCGGCGCGACAGATATGACATGACATTGAATGCCATAACTATGGTGTGAACAAGTTAGGTACCCTGACAACTTTTGTTCATAGTACATAGTATTGTGTAATGTGTTCTTTGCTATATTTTCCAAAAGAAATAAATTTATTTCAGCAAATAAAAACGCAACAACAGAATGGACATGTTTCCAGCAAGCCATCAACCGAACAAGCAGGTCGAACAAGACAAGGCAATGAGAGCATGCACAATTAATGAAAGTTCATCACACATATGTGTGCACTTCCTCAGCAAGCACTCGCGCCCACGCAAAACCAAACGGCCGGCCGGCCAACAGCCATGCATGTACGTATGTCCTGTGCATATCGGAATATCTAGAAACAAACTCACAAGTGTTGCATGCACATGGATGCATCCTGCTAAGTGTTTAGGTGGTACTGTAGTAGCCTGTTATGCGTACCATTGGTAAAATCAGAGAAGCTAGCTAGCCTCCATGAGTTGAGTTTAATCACCTTTTATGCTACTAGCTAGCTAGGCTGTGCATGAGTGCATGTGTGCGTATCTTTCGCTGTACGCTATTCTTCTTGGCATTCTGCAGTACTCCTGTGTGGTCAAATCGTAGCGGAACACATGCATGTGGTCGGTCAATCAGCTTGCACTCCTAGCTATTGCTAGCTTCAACTGATCATCTGGGTACACATGTCTGGGAGTTGTAACGTGTGTTCCTAAAAAAGATATACACGTGTCGCTCCGGATGTGTTCCGCCACGATTCAAGAACAAAAAGTTGCATCCGTGTGACATCCGTGTGCGCTCTCGTTTGCAAAATTATTCAAGAACAAAAAGTTGCATCCGTGTGACATCCGTGTGCGCTCTCGTTTGCAAAATAATTCCAGAACAAAAAGTTGCATCCGTGTGTGCAGGCGTCCCTCTCTCCGGATCACCAAGCGTATATTTAGTTTGACATCATAGTGAGCTTCGAGACAGGGAATCCGCCGGCGGTGCACCGGTCGAGCGCAAGGTTTGCGCACATGACTTTCGTGCATGCATGAGGCGACGACGTACGTACGTGCCTTGTAGATTTACACGACGGCCACGAGGAAAGAAACGGTTAGAGCATTTCCACCCGTCCACCCAGGAAGCCTCTTAGGAGCACTTTTTCCGTGCCAGCGGACAAAAAAAGTCCCACTCGTGCCCCGAGAAGCTTGATTAGTGCCGGATTTGGTAAAAAATTCGACCGATGAATCCACCCCAAACCCAGGATCCTGGGGGGCAGCCGGGGAGGAGGGAGACTGTTTTGCATTGGCCCACCGTCGGCCTCCCACTCCCTCTCTCCCCACTTTTCCTCCGGAACCCAACCACGTGCCACCCTCTCTTCTCTTCTCTTCTCCTTCTCAATAAGCCTGAAAGGAATCTTCACGATTTGTACTAGGTTCAATCATCTAGACCGTTTGTCTTAGGTTAAATTCATCTGTAAACATCGATAACTACCATTATATCAGTATCCGCAAAAAAAAACTACCATTATATCAGATCTTAAGAAAACTACCCTTATATCAATCTTTGTGACAAATCTAATGTTAGTTCACCAATTGGAATATCTGTTCGATCGATCGATGACTACATATTTCTTCTTTGAGCCAGTATTCCGGGCTTCGATCCTCCTCAAGTTGTCAGTTGGGACGTATTAGACGCAGCTCCGACGCATATTCGTGACAATTCCTTGGGGCGGCGAGGTTAAGGTTTCTCGTCGTGCGTACACGATGACGAAATTTGGTGTCAGATTCTTTAAATCAATTAAAAGGGTTCAATGACAATGGTTGATGCTCCAGTGTACTGGTTCTTAGGGGACATACATGAAGACTTTCTGGCTGTCATCGATAAGATCAGTCTGGCTCCGGTATGTGAGCGGTGATAGTGGTGCGTCTACGGCTAGTTCCTGTTGCGGCAGTTGCCGTTTAGTGGTCCAGTGACCTCAATGTAATTTTTGTTATGTTTAGGGATTTGTATTTCTGATGAACTTTTATAATGGATGTGAGTCATTTTCACACACAGAAAAAAAACCTACGTGATTGCAATATAACTAGGTGTCTTTGCTCTTTAAAAAAGGCGTTGAGGTTCTTTAAGCTATAACTTCTATGTTGTTTGTTCACCGCGAAAAGTTGGAAACTTCTATGGTTTTTTTGTGATGTTATAATCTTCTGTACAAAAAATTGAGCATGTTTAAATTATTTTTAAGGATATCAATTAGGCCATAATAATCTATTTTCTCGTAAAATCCGTGACCGTTGCCCAAAAACAATTTATGCTTACTCCCCTGACCATATTTTTCCAAGTGTACAAGTTGTACCATGCATGGTAAACAACCTTCAACTTTTTAAATATTTTATGGCCTTCTTACTTTCATAGAGTGGACGATCCTCGAAGACAAGAGAATACACACCGACCGGTTTCCAAAATCCAAAACATCCTCTTTTGGCGGTTAAGCTTTGTGCAGCACTCAACAGTCAACAGCGGTTCTCCCCCATAGTTTTTCCTTTTCATTTTGTTTGGGAGATCTCCTCCATCGATTGGTTTGTGGTTGCAGCTGAAACAGGCATCAGCTTGCAGTGCATGCTGAGGAAGCAAGCAATACAAACTGCCACGTACGTTTGCCGCGTACAAATGAAATAAGATTAGACAACATGCATCGATCGTGTGCACCAGCTAGACACGGTACGTACTACTAGTATATATCGCATCAGCGATCAATAAACCCCAATCTTTTGAGACGACACATATGTTATTCGCAGGTACACACTGCACACATGGATCTAATCCCGGTTAGGTTCTTGCCATTGCGTGCGTAGCATTTCGCTACTGCTGTCGCTTTCCCTGATCAAAACTGCCTAAGAATATAAGCAAGGGGATTGCTAAAAGGGATCACACATTTGCCAAGTCTTAGTCATTCTTTACAGTACGTAGTACACCTTTGCTGTTTTGTATTTGTTGGGGTTGCACTATTTTCGTGCAAATGCACTTTAATGGTGGGATCGATACAAGACAAGAGTGGCGCCAACTTTTTGAACTTTTTGGTCACCTCCGCCCTGGACGTTTCTTTTCATCCTACGATGTTTTTATAGCAGCATTTAATTTACGTGTGTGTGGTAAATTCTCACCTCAGCTAAACTTTGTCGAAATCTGCATGCGGCAGTGTGTTGGACTGGCCTCTGGTACTCCCTCTGTAAAATAGTGATCTATAAACGCTCTTATATTAGTTTACGGAGGGAGTATCTTTTTTTTTAGAACGAAGGCTCAACTCGAGCCCGGCTTTGAATTAACACCGATCAGGATTACATCAACCGCCAACTTACAAAGACGAAACAAGAAAATAGCTAAAAGGATACATAGTGTTGTGCAAGCAGCTAAAAGGCTTCCTACCATCTACAAGCAAAGATGAAGAAACTAAAGAACAAGACCAGCTGGAAGACAATGAAGCCCTCCACCGAGTGCAATAATCCACCCCGCCAAGACACCAGCAAGCCTTGAGGAGACCCAACTAGCATGTGAGGGTAACGCTGACAGCTCCATAGACTCCGACCGAACCATTGACAACCTCCTACATCTTCGAAAGGGCTCCCTAGCCCCTCGCCTGGCACAAGGCGCCGATCCGTCGGACGATGCAAACGCTCTCCCAAGAGCAAAGGTGTACAACCGCCGCCATTGCCACCCGGAAAGCCAAACCAGGGCACTACCAACTCGCATCGCCGAGCTCCACAGAGGCAAACATGACACCCGGAGGGAACCAACACGCATGGAGAAGCAAAATGCACGGTGGGGCTGCTGATGACAGAGCAACAATGGTGGGAAGCCACTGAACTTGGAGAAGAACCTCCAAGACACCACCAACTCCAACCATGTCGCCGCCGGACGCCCACCAACCAGACCGAACTTGCACCCACCCCATGCTCACCGAAGGCGGCACCTCCATGAAGGTGACGGCGCCGCGAGCGTTGCTGCCACCCAATCCTGAGGGATTTGGGTTTTCACCCCGGTGCACGAGCAGGGGAGAGAGGCAGAAGGGGGAAAGGGGTCACCTTGACGGCGCCTACAAGTAGGAGACGGTGCCCTCAGGCGTCGCCGTCGTCATGGCCGGCATAGCCAGCCGTGGATTTCTCTAGGCCCCACATTCCCCCACCCCTACCGCAGACGCGGCGCCGGCGACCTGGGCAGCCGGAGGCCAGATCTGACAGGGGCCGAAAAGGTTGGGGGCGGAGGCGTCAGATTCGCGGCGGGTGCCCCCATGGCCACTGCGCCCCACAGCCACCACCCGCCGACGCCTTGCCTCCCGTGTGGCCAAGGGGGACGGCCAGCACCAGCGACGGCCGCCGGCTAAAGACGACGACGCACCACCACCCGAGGCCGCCGCCCCGGCTCCAAAGCCCCCTGCGCGGACAAGGCGGACAGATCCTCGCCACCACCCTTCCCGGCGGACGCGCGGCTTTTCGGCGACCCCTTCCGGTGGTGGCGAGGGAGAGGAGAAGGGGGGAGGGGCCCCGGCGGCGGCTAGGGTTAGCGCCGCCCGAGTCCCCTTGCGGGAGCGACGCGGGGGGGTACCTCTCTCTACCTATGGGCACCGGCCAGCCGGCCTAATCTCTGGCCCGTTAATTCTTCCTAGGAACGCTTTATTATGTCTTGTGACCATCAAGTGTCATTCATCACATCGGCCAGCTCGAAAATACAAACAAGGAAATTTAAAATGCGTGTGGTCTCTTTCTCATATTAAAGTTTTGCTTTACAGAAAATATGTAAAACCCTTAACGTCGACGAACTTGCATGAGAAAGGTTAACGGTGTGCAAACGAAAAGAGGTCGGTCGAAAGGTGCTTTGCATGCATGACTTGTCTGAAAGCCGAGCTCTGTGCTTGGGCTTTGGACTTTGGACGACGCGTAGATGCGCCGCCAATGGGTGTCAGGAAGTTGGTGTATATGTGTGTAACTTTACTTGTTGAGTCCTTCTAGATCCTTTATACATGTTCTCACCACTAACTGATTTACAATATTTGTACGCATGCTCCTTCTCCGCTGCCACTATCTTCGTCTCATGTGGCCGGTGACTGATCTAGCTTGATTTCGGTGTTGAATATATCGTCAACAAAGAAATATCACCTTCCTATATATTAAAAATATAAATGTTTTTTGCTAATTCTCAAATGATTGTTTTATGTTGTTGTAATCCTAATCAAGATTTTAAGCCTGAAATCGCTTGTTCTTGCACGTCTGAGCAGAGTGCATGTGAAGTGTCTTGTACATACAACTTTCTATGCCAACTGATCCTAGCTTACATGGTCAAGTTCTTTGTGGTAAAATCAGCCCACTAGAATTCAAGTCTTAGATTTGGCGTGGGTGCTTGTATTTTTCTTTGTTTATTTTAGTCTTTCAACAATATGCGTTTAGTGGGAGACGGCGTATGTTGAGATAAACTATCCCTTTATTTTTATTTTATGGTATCAACTAGGGTAATTAGATATAATCCAAAGTGGCCGGACCCTTTCCCAGACCCCGCATAAGAGGGAGCTACGTGCACTGGGCTGCCCTTTTTCGAGCAGTGTAATTAGATATAATCCAATGATTTTATCTTCTTCGTAACATAGTTGAATTTTTTAATTGCTTTTTTGTGAGCTGTATTGCATATATTCACGAGAAATTTTCTAGTTAATGTAAGAAAAAAATACCTTCTGGCACATGCACTGATGATTCGTTCTATGAAAGATTTTACTTTCGAGAAAGTAAATTACATAAAACCACCACCTTCCAGGTGGACCTACAACATACACCACGTTGATCAAACTATATATAGCAAGTATTTCATCTGCGCTGTTTCTATCTTTAACATTACACATGTCACCTTATCATAGGCTCACATCAACATGTATGAGAAAAACCTTTACATTATTTGTTGATCCCCAATACTTATATTTATCTCAGCATGCACACGCATCCCCCCTTACCACATATGTCACCTCTTTTTGTGAGAGCAGTAACAGTTGGAGGAGGAAGAAAGCTAGAGGAAGAAAAAAAAAGATGGCTGTTAAAACTTAATCTAATGGCTCAAAAAATCGACTTACCCAAAATAAATTTTCAGAAGACTTAGATATAGCCGGTCCCATTCACTATACAATAATCAAATACATTTTTTAAATTTAGCTCATAGATTAATAATTCAAATATTCATGATACAACTAAATCTTACTGAAATACATTGCACCATTCCTACAGCAATGCAGGGTATCATTTAGTTTTTGAAAAGACAACTCTAGGGACAGGACACATCTTCACTTTTATAGCTAAATTAATAATTTGGGCCTACACGACAGGTATGACATGGCATTGAAGGCCATAATTATAGTACTATGAACACGTTAGGTACTCTCTCCTTCCATCTATATAGGGCCTAATGCATTTTTTGAGGCTAACTTTGACCAAATGTTGGAGCAATAATATATGACATGCAACTTACACAAAGCATACGATCAAATTCGTATGTGAAAGGAGCTTTCAATGATATAATTTTCACATTATACAAGGCGGTCTTGAAAAATGCATTAGGCCCTATATAGAAGGAAGGAGGGAGTACTCTCGACAACTTTTTGTTCATAGTATGCGTAATGTGCAACTTGCTACTCCCTCCGTCCCAAAATGTAAGAAGTTTTTTAACACCGTGAGAATATCAGAAAGTCTTACATTTTGGGACATGAGTATTTCCTAAAAGTAATAATTCATCTGAGCAAATAAAAACGCAACAACAGAATGGACATGTTTCCAGCAAGCCATCAACCGAACAAAGCAGGTCGAACAAGACAAGGCAGTGAGCATGCACAATTAATCAAAGTTCATCACACATATATGTGCACTTCCTCAGCAAGCACTCGCGCCCACGCAAGACCAAATGGCCGGCCAACAGCCATGCATGTACGTATGTCCTGTGCATATCAGAATATCTAGAAACAAACTCACAAGGGTTGCATGCACATGGATGCACCCTGCTAAGTGTTTAGGTGGTAGCTAGCTGTTATGCGTACCATTGGTAAAATCAGAGAAGCTAGCTAGCTAGCATCCACGAGTTGAGTTCAATCACCTTTATGGTACTAGCTAGCTAGGCTGTGCATGAGTGCATGTGTGCGTGTCTTTCGCTGTACGCTATTCTTCTTGACATTCTGCAGTACTCGTGTGGTCAAATCGTAGCGGAACACATGCATGTGGTCGGTCAATCAGCTTGCACTCCTAGCTATCTTCAACTGATCATCTGGGTACACATGTCTGGGAGTTGTAACGTGTGTTCCTAAAATGATATACACGTGTCGATCCGGATGTGTTCCGCCACGATTCAAGAACAAAAAGTTGCATCCGTGTGACATCCGTGTGCTCTCGTTTGCAAAGTACTCCCTCCAATCCTTTTTACTCTGCATATAAGAATTGTCTGAAGTCAAACTTCACAAAGTTTAACCACAATTATATGAAAAAATATCAATATCTACCATATTAAAATTTAAGTCATGACACATATACTAATATTGATTTCATATTGTGAATGTTGGTGTTTTCTCTATAAAGTTGGTCAAACTTTACAAGGCTTGACTTTAGACAAATCTTATAGCTTGACTTCAGACAAATCTTATACGGGAACTAAAAAGGACCGGAGGGAGTAATTCAAGAACAAAAAGTTGCATCCGTGTGTGCACGCGTCGCCATCTCCGGATCACCAAGAGTATATTTAGTTTGACATCATAGTGAGCTTGGAGAAAGGGAATCCGCGGACGTCGACGGTGCTGGCCGGACCCTTCCTCAGACCCTACGCAAGCGGGAGCTATGTGTATTGGGCTTCCTTTTTCAAGTAGGGTAATTAGATATAATCCAATGATTTTATCTTCTTTGTAACATAGTTGAAGTTTTTAAACCGCTTTTCTGTGAGCCGTATTGCATATATTCACGAGAAATTTTCTAGTCAATGTAAGAAAAAAAGTTACCTTCTGGTACATCCACTAACGATTCACTCTATGAAGATTATGTGTACATCTTTAACAGTACACATGTCACCTTATCAAAAGCTCACTTTAACATGTATGAGAAGAACCTTTACATTATTTGTTGATCCCCAACACTTATTTTATCTCAGCATGCACACATCCTCCCTTACTACATATGTCATGTGAGAGGAGTAACGGTTGGAGGAGGAGGAAGAAAAAGGGATGGCCATTAAAACTTATTCTAATGGCTCAAAAAATTGACTTACCCGAAACAAATTTTCAGACGACTTACATGTAGCGACCCCATTCACTATACGATAATCATATACACATTTTTTAAATTTAGCTCATAGATTATTAATTAAAATATTCATGATACAACTAAATCTTACTCCCTCCGTTCCATAATGTAGCGCATATAGATTTTCTACAAAGTCAAACTTTATAAACTTTGACCAAGTTTATAGAGAAAACTATTTATATCTACAATACAAGATGTATATAATATGAAAGTATGTCTTGTGATGTATCTAAGCACATGTATTTGATATTCTAGATGTATATGATTTTCTCTATAAACTTGGTCAAAGTTTATAAAGTTTGACTTTTAGAAAAATCTATATGCGCTACATTGTGGAACGGAGGGAGTACTGAATTATATTGCACCATTCCTACACCAATGCAGGGTATCATTTAGTTTTTGAAAAGACAACTCTAGGCACAGGACACATCTTCACTTTGATAGCTAAATTAATAATTTGGGCCTGCACGACAGATATGACATGGCATTGAAGGCCATAATTATAGTAGTTATAGTACTATGAACACTTTAGGTACTCCCGACAAAAGTTTGTTCATAGTACGTGTAATGTGCTCCTTTGCTACTTCCTCTGCCCTAAAATGTAAGACTTTTTTTAACACGAGGAGTATTTGCCAAAAGTAGTAATTCATTTCAGCAAATAAATTCGAAACAACAGAATGGACATGTTTCCAGCAAGCCATGAACCGAACAAGCAGGTCGAACAAGACAAGGCAGTGAGCATGCACAATTAATGAAAGCTCATCACGCATATGGGCACTAGCTTTCTCAGCAAGCACTCGCGCCCACACAAGACCAAACGGCCGGCCAACAGCCATGCATGTACGTATGTCCTGTGCATATCGAAATATCTAGAAACAAACCCACAAGGGTTGCATGCACATGGACATGGATGCATGCTGCTAAGTGTTTAGGTGGTACTGTAGTAGCCTGTTATGCGTATCATATTGGTAAAATCAGAAAAGCTAGCTAGCCTCCATGAGTTGAGTTCGGTCACCTTTTATGCTACTTCCTCCGTCCGGAAATACTTGTCCGAGAGATGAATGTATCTAGATGTATTTTAGTTTTAGATGCATCCATTTGTATCATTTTCGCGACAAGTATTTTCGGACGGAGGGAGTACGAGCTAGCTAGGCTGTGCATGCGCGCATGTGTGCCTGTCTTTCACTGTACGCCATTCTTCTTCACATTCTGCACTACTCCTGTGTGATCAACTCGTAGCGGAACACGTGCATGTGGTCGGTCAATCAGCTTGCTATTTATTGCTAGCTTCAATTGATGACCTGGGTACACTTGTCTGCGAGTTGTAATGTGTGTTCCTAAAAAGGTACACACGACGCAAAGTAATAAGTCAAGAACAAAAAGTTTCATCTGTATGTGCACGCGTGCTCTCTTCGGATCGCCAAGAGTATATTTAGTTTGACATGATAGTGAGCTTCGAGAAAGGGAATCCGCCGACTGGCGGTGCTGGCCGGACTACACGTAAGGCGGTGCACCGATCGAGCGTAAAGTTTTTCACATGACTTTCGTTCATGCATGCATGAGGCGACGATGTGCGCACGCGTCGTGTAGATTTGCACTACGGCCCCGAGGAAAGAAACGGTTAGCTAGCTGGATATGTAACCGAGATCACATGTGGAAGAAACCAAAGAGAGGGAGGGTAAAGATTAACGTTGATGTATCTTTCTGTGTGGAAAATATGAAGGGAGCTACCGGAGGGGAAATACACTTTGGTTCCTGGTTGTATATGCACCCTATATGGGGATATTTTTTTAATTTTTTAATAAAAAGTCAAAATAGGTAAGAACTATTTTGACAAAACACTTGACTTACTTTTGCACTGATATATAAATGTCGACGAAAAAAAAACAAAAGTTGACCTCACAGCAAAAAAGACAAAATTTATTTGCTATTATAGGTCACTATTCACACTATTGTAGCCAAAAATTTGTCTTTTTTGAAAAGAAGTCAAAAGGATATTTCTTTTTGTGGATTTTATTTCTCACGGGTACAATAGAAGGTCAAGTTTATTTCAAAAATATCTTCAGGAATTTTTGACTTTTTGTTGAATTACTAATTTTTTCTTCTATATAGGGTGCATATGTCCCCATAGACCAAAAGTTCCCCTCCACTACCGGAGCAGTTTGCAGAGATGACCGGGGTGAGTTCATAGGTGCAGCGTCATGGTTCGTATCGCATGTGCAAAGTGCGGAAACAGCTGAAATCATAGCGATCAGGAATTGGCTGTACCTTGCAGCTAAACTTGGGTGTAACTCGGTGATAATTGAGTCCGACAGTCTGAATGCTATTGAAGCCTATAACCAGGATGATTACCTGGTCCGGATGCAGCAGCTGTAGCAGAAGGTAAAACAATTGGAGAAGATCTAGCAAAATTTGATGTGGCTCACTGCTTTCGGGAGGCTAATGGTGTTGCTGATAGTATTGCAAAACATTTACTTTGTAATAGTTCAACTGAGTATTGGGAAGGGCAGTGATAGGCGCCAGCAGTCCGGCCGAACAGTTCGGCCGGACTAGCCCCAGCCACCCGATACGCGGGATAAGAGCCGTTCGATCCCCCCTCTTCCACGTCATCATCTTCTTCCCCCTTCCCCCTGCTTCAGATTTGCCGTGCGCTCGCCCACGGCTGCAAGCGCCGCCCCGCCGCTGCTCGCCGCCGCCGCCGCCGCTCGCCGGCCGCCGTTGGATGCGCTGCTACAGCCACGACACCGTAAAACCCGCCCCCCGCAGCTCTCGCCCCCCATAGCCACGACGCCATCGCCCGCGGTTGCAGCGCTGGTGGTCGACGCTCACCGGGGTCCCTCAGTCATCCCGCCACGGTCGTCGGCAACATCAGTTGCAGCCCGCCGGCTTGTCGAGTCGAAAACTCGCCATGGTCATCATCGTACATGGTGGAAGCTTCTGCAAACGCTGGTTGTAGCTTTGCCATAGCCGGTTACAGCTTTCGTCCTCCGACCATAGCTTCTGTCACCTCCAGTTGAAGCATTTTTGTTTGCCGGTTGGAGTTTTTCCCATCAACAGTTGTACCTTCTCAGGTGCCCATTGCAGCTTCGATGGCGCCCCGCCTCAGTTTCCATGTATCTCTGGTTGGAGCTCTTTTGTCAGCGGTGGTAGCATTCTCGTGTGCCGGTTGTAGCAAATTGAAGTGCTGGTTGTAGCACGGCGTGACAACATTGTAGCAAAAATTCCCGACGCCGGCTATGGCAATGCCGCAAAATGAGACACCGGTTGTAGCAAAACTCGACACCAGTTGTAGCAAATATCGTTGGATCATAGTGGCTACAAACTCCGGCGAACTCGGGTTGCAGCTCTGACAAACGTGGTTGTAGCTTTTTTGTTGAACGGTTGTAGCATTTGACGACACACGTTGCCGATTGTAGCTCCGTTGTGCACACGTTGTAGCATCTTTGCAAGCTGATTGTAGCTTTGTGGTACGTGGTTGTAGCATTCACGACACCATCGTTGGCAGGTCTCTCGTGCAGCAACCTAATGGGGTCCGCTGGTGGTGGCCTCGCCGGAGAAGCTGCGGCGCCGGAGGCAGCGCCGAGATCGCGGGGGGGGGGGGGGGCGGATGAAAGGTGGAGGGAGGTTGAGTGGTAGAAGGAAGAAGAAGATAATGGGTCCGCCGGTGATGGCCTCGCCGAAGAAGCCGCGGCACTAGGCGGCAGCGCCTGAGGTCGCGGAGGAGGGGTGGGGGTGGGGGTGGGGATGAAAGTTGGAGCGAGGTTGTGTGATGGAAGGAAGAAGAAGATAAGGCAAAAGAAAAAAAAACTAGAAGAAGGACGTGCGAGACAGGCTGGATCCATGTGGATCGAACGCGCGCGATGCGACCGGCCGAACGTTTCGGCCGGTGCGCTGGCGTGAAATGTTTACCTATTGGGAAGGCCCCATACCTGACTTTATGTCTCACTTCATTGTACATGATCTTGCTATTATATGAGAAATAAAGGTATTACCCGTAAAAAAACAGGAATTAGTTTTTCTTTTTTGAGGGGAACAGGAATTATTTTGATGCATGTGCTGATGTGCATGAGCCATCCCGCAGTCCGTTCGTGTGCCAGCTGCATGCCATGCATGCTCGAGCGGTCGGCATCGTTTGTTCTATTTTATTATGAGAAAAAACGATCAGCATCGTTTGGACAAGCACGAGCTGACAAGGACAGACCGACCCCGCGAGGAGACGGTTGCGATCGGTCGGTCCACTGGCGATCCACAGCACACCGTACGAGGAATGGATGATGTCTATCAGCCGCCTGACCAGCCAGCTGGAATCCTAAATACTGCGTTGATAATAAAAGACTCGTCGTCAGATGGAGATTAAGCATTTGATTACGTGATCGTCGTTTTCCGTAATTTCATGGACACGCCAACGACAAAATTAACCCGAATATGTCTTTGAGCTCGAAGTAGAAATGCATGCACGGCACGAACCAGGGAAAGAGAAAGCATCGAATCTCCCATACATCTTTGCCCTAATTTCCCGTAGAATATGGACGGCGGTGGATGGACGCATACGCCTGAGTGCCGGCCGCCGCACCGTCTCCGCCGGCACGTCGGTCGTCGTAGCGTCGCCGCTAAGCTACGCGGACTACTCGAATGGTACTAGCTGTGTTGTGTTGAAGGAATCTCGACAAAAATTGCATGCACGCACCCGATCGAGGTATATACTGTGTTACATAAGCTTGTGGTACGATGTGATCACGACACGCACTTACTTCCTCCGTCCTATAATGTAAGACTTTTTTAACACTACACTAGTATTAAAAAACGTCTTATATTATGGGACGGAAGGAGTAGCTGATTAGCCATACGTACCCGATGCTACAGATTTTCTCCGTCCAGGAGAACAGGGAATGGGATCTTCTACCATGAATATGACGCGTTACTAAAGTCAAGATGAGCTTAGCTAGCTTAGGTGTGTAGGGTGCTTACAGAAGCGTTTTACGTGTGGCAAATTCTCGCTTAAGCTATGCAGCTAGCATAGGACCGAGTTGCAAAGCAATACTCCCTCAAGTGATCTAAAATGTTTTATATTACTTTATAGAGGGTGTATTTAACAACACTTTGCATGGCAGCAGGCAGCGTATCTGTGAACATATATGTTGGACTGGACTATCACCATGCTCGATCGTGGTGATCGACCTGCCTAACCTCTCTTCCTTTTTTCCATCTCTCACCCTTCGCTTTCTTATCTTGTGATCACTAGACTACCTATAGCTGGCGTGCCTGTCTTATCCAGGATATTCAAGTCACCTAATTAGGGTAGACAAGTCACAATTGATGCCTTTGGCCTTATTGTTTTGCATCACCTTTAATAAAAATGGCTATGTGCATCAATACAAAGGCAGGACGTTTCAACCTTGTTTTTTAAAAAAGTCACAAGACAAGTAAGGCTGAGTAGATCCGTAGAAAATTTATTCATACGACAAGTCGCAGCAAAGATATATCTAAAAAGACCAAAAAAGATATATCTGTAAAAGTGAGATGATCAACTGTGTATATTTTTTTGCGAATAAAAAAGGTATGGGATGACCAATTCTGTGCTTGTTGGTTACTGGAGTAACTACAAGGGTATCAATCACCCTTCTGGTCCTCTAAGAACCGTCATTTTGGATGAAGTTACAGCTATTTATAAAAGTTTGACAAATAATATACTTAAAAAGCTATTTATAAAAGTTTAACAATAATATACTTAAAAATACTAAAAATTGTGGGACTCAGTTGCATGAACATGTCTGGAAAAGTACTTTCATAATATGTGAACTAATATGATGATTCTTCGTGATTAATATTTAATTGACTCTACCACAACAAAAATGCCTCGAGCCGAGGTCTGAGTACCAAGCGTTGCAGCGCTGAAGTATGAGCCCCATGGACTAGCGATTGCTTCTCCACAAGGCTCATACCAGGCACTACGGCATTGATGTAACCGATGCCATACTCCAAGGGCTTTTCAATGGCTTCTCTTGCCTTATCAGGAATGGGTGGTTTTGTCCCATAATTAGTAGTATTTTTGGACTAATACTAGTCCAAATTTCTGTTAATGCGAATAATTCCGACAACATCAGGAGAAAAAAAGGCATTTACTTCATTAGCCACTGGGTTTCGTACACACAAGATGGATATGCCCATGATTAGAGTGACATAATAATGTGTCCGGTTCACTGGTTATCCCTGTTATGTGGTTCGTATTGCTATTTTAGTTGATCACCATGTGTTAGGTTGAGAGGATCGATGACATACAAATGTGGAACAAAGTTTTTAGAAAATTTCCCTCAAAACAAGATTGGCGAGACCCACACCAAAATGTGACGGATGGGTACAACCAAGCGCAGCCGTCTAAATGTATGTCAAGTTGACTATCGTCCTTTTAAAATTAAATTATATGAAAAAGTTATCCTGCATGTACTAGAGTTAAGCATGTACATAGCTACATATGTTTTTGATGATAGAAGTATTATTTAATATCATCATCTTATCAAGAAAATGAGAAACTATAGAAGAGTTTAGCCTCATGACTTCTGCACACAAAGATGCATGTAGCCTAAACACAGAAGATTAAAAAGGACAGTTGTCATACAAGGTCCATAACAAAGAAATGGTAAAAAGGCTATAGTGGAACTCTGGAAGCCTAGGTTGCTATCCACAACCCGCTGCGCCTGCTCTACATGCTACTTCTGCCAACTCTCGACCATCCTGCAATGAACTAAAACAATTATCTTGTCAAAAGCAGAAGGCATATGTAAGAAGAACGTTCATGTGCCCATATTGACGAACATGGCCTCTCTATCCCACATTCCCATGAGGTCACACGATCAATAACCCTTCAAAAGCCAGGGAAGAGGCTACCTGGACTTGCTGTCATGTAGAAAATATTTCTATTTTGTTTAGTCAGCTTTAATCATATTGGTTCATACAAACCAGAGAAACTAGAAAGTTGCACGATCCGGTGATTGTATCTGCATGAAGCTAACATGCTTGGTGTGACTGAATACAAAAGAAAACAAATTTTGAAGCCCATGTACAAAGTTCCCTATCTTTCAGTCAACTATAGTTTTTGCGTGCAAATAACCCATCAAAAGCCAAGGGAAGGACTAACTGTCATGTACTCCGTCTGTAAACATTTCTAAGACGTTTTAGGTACTCACTTAGTGACCTAAAACGTCTTATAAATATTTACAGAGGGGGTATAAAACATTCCTGCTTTGCTGTGTCAACTTTAGACATTATTGGTTCGTACAAACAAGAGAAACTAGCTAGAAAATTGCACAATCAGGTGTCCGTATCTGCATGATGGTAACATGCATGGTATGACTGAAAACGAAAGAAAAAAATTTATGAAGGTGAACACACTAATTAATAAGAGCCGGTATCCACGTGTGAAGTCCCTATCTGGCAGTCAACTATACGACGATGAAGATTCCATGCGCTAATAACCCAGGGAAGATCCTCGTAGGACTTACTGTCATGTATAAAATATTTTTATTTTGTTAGTCAACTTTTACCATTATTGGTTCGTTCAAACAAGAGAAACTAGAAAATTTTGCTTGCATGAAGCTAACATGTGCGGTATGACTGAAAACGAAAGGAAACAAATTACAAAGGTGAACGTACTAATTAAAACGGTCGGTGCCCACCTGCGAGGTTCCCAATCTTGGAGCCAACTATATGACACTGAAGATTTTGTGCGCCAATAACCTATGAAAATTCAAAAAACGAAGAGAAGAGCCTACCAGGACTTGTTGTCATGTATAAAATATTTCTATTATGTTTAATTGACTTTAATTATTGTTGTTCCATGCTAACAAAATAAACTAGAAAATTGCACGATCAGATGACCGTATTTGTAAGATGGTAAGATGGGCAGCATGAGTGAAAATGAAAGAAACCAAACTAATTAGGGTCAGTGCCTACTAGTACAAAGTCGGCTGCCTTGCAGCCAATTATATTAACATAAAGATTCCGCGTGCTATTTACTAACTATTGTCTTACATGTCAACCCGTCTACAGGTACATAGTTTACATCAGGTTGTCGATACATACAAAGGCGGCTAAGCCAGCGTTGAATGGGCTGCCACCGTACAATTATGCAAGGAAGTTAACTTGTACTAAATGTGTGGATCATTAGGTCATGCCCACTATAAAAATTACATATAACAAAAGTTTCGTATCTACGAGTATCTATACGTGTGTCATGCATGTCATGAAGTCAGTAATAATTAGCATCCGAAATGCATCATATTCAGTTTCAGGGGCGGAGCTCATGTACAAACATTGTTGATTTCAACTTTTAAGTGAATCCATTAGAGCATCTCCAATAATTTGTTAGTTTTTTTTTATCTTAAAAAGGAGGTTAAAACCCCATGCCTCACATCATTGTGACACATGCATCTATTTTTATCGAAGTTGATGCAAAGCAATTAAGACAAAGTCATTAAAATGCATAGTAGAAAGCTTAGGCAACTATGAAAAAAATGATTACAAGATATGAGTATACCATCTATGAGTAGGTCGGCTTCTTCCGTAACACCCCCTTCAAGAAGGGATACATTGCCCTCATATCATCGTCGCCATGTCCAATTGGAGGCAACAAGGACAAGGATTTCCATCTTGTAGATTAGCGAGACCTACCAATGATGGCCAACACCTCGAAGAGACAACACTTACAACAATATAGCATGCAAGTTCATCGATGCCGAGCCTAACAAATGAAGACCAGAACAAGAGTTTTCACTAGTACATTAAGCAGTGCTTCAGTCACCATCTTGATAACAGATCTTCTGTTAGTCGTGACAATCAATACTCCACGCTAGGCCAGAGTGATGTTGGCAAAAGGGTGAGACATTTTTCCACGTGAGACCATCAAGGGCCGCACATGACGTGGCGCGGATCTAGCCACAAGGTATGTACACATGTACATGTCATCAACCAAAAATATATAGAACAAAACACGAAACTCCAATTTGGCTCTTGGGAGCATATGCTCCTGCGCACCAAAAAATGTTTTTTTTTTTGGCAAATGTCATTTTTATTTTTGGAAAAAAAGATGTGTTCATTGTCACATTCAAATGCTACGTGCAAACTGTTAGGGAAAAAGCTTAAGCATTTTAACATGTGCAATAAAAAAACAAGTTGAACCCCAAATGTTACCTCCACACTTATTCTTTTTTCCTTTTTTCACCCATAGAGAACCGATATCCCGTTTCCCATGAAAGTTGTCAAGCACACTTATTACACAAACAAGAACATCTACAAAAATAGAATTTTTAAAATTTTATTTACTATTTATTTTGAATTTATTGTTCGTCAGGGAGCATATGCACCCAGAGCCAAAACGGTCATCCCGAACAAGCACACCAACAGTTGTATCTTAGATTGGCCAATGAGACGTGAGAGAATATGAGAGTTTGCTCTCTCTTATTATCTTGGAACTTGTGCATAGGTTGTTAGTTCATATTCATACAATCAAACTCTCTCTCTCTCTCTCTCTCTCTCTCTCTCTCTCTCTCACTCTCTCTTCTTTTACTACTTGCCACCTCATTAGAAATACTACATGACATGTTTTAATAATGATGAGATTGTTGGAAATATGCCCTAGAGGCAATAATAAATTAGTTATTATTATTATATTTCCTTGTTCATGATAATCGTTTGTTATCCATGCTATAATTGTATTGATAGGAAACTCAAATACATGTGTGGATACATAGACAACACCATGTCCCTAGCAAGCCTCTATTGGCTAGCTCGTTGATCAATAGATGGTTACGGTTTCCTAACCATGGACATTGGATGTCATTGATAACGGGATCACATCATTAGGAGAATGATGTGATGGACAAGACCCAATCCTAAGCCTAGCACAAAGATCGTAGTTCAGTATGCTAAAGCTTTTCTAATGTCAAGTATCTTTTCCTTAGACCATGAGATTGTGCAACTCCGGATACCGTAGGAATGCTTTGGGTGTACCAAACGTCCTGGCAACGAACTGGGTGGCTATAAAGGTGCATTACAGGTATCTCCGAAAGTGTCATTGGGTTGGTACGAATCGAGATCGGATTTGTCACTCGTGTAAACGGAAAGGTATCTCTGGGCCCACTCGGTAGGACATCATCATAATGTGCACAATGTGACCAAGGGGTTGATCACGGGATGATGTGTTACGGAACGAGTAAAGAGACTTGCCGGAAACGAGATTGAACTAGGTATCGGGATACCGACGATCGAATCTCGGGCAAGTACAATACCGCTAGACAAAGGGAATTGTATACGGGATTGATTAAAGTCCTTGACATCGTGGTTCATCCGATGAGATCATCGTGGAACA
Source organism: Aegilops longissima (assembly GCA_021605205.1). Classification (NCBI taxonomy): domain Eukaryota; kingdom Viridiplantae; phylum Streptophyta; class Magnoliopsida; order Poales; family Poaceae; genus Aegilops; species Aegilops longissima. The sequence continues at coordinate 678,765,316 of CM038682.1, read as the reverse complement.
TGTGGGAGCCAACATGGGTATCCAGATCCCGCTGTTGGTTATTGACCGGAGAACGTCTCGGTCATGTCTGCATGGTTCCCGAACCCGTAGGGTCTACACACTTAAGGTTCGATGGCGCTAGGGTTATAAAGGAAGCTTGTATGTGGTTACCGAATGTTGTTGAGTCCGGATGAGATCCCGGACGTCACGAGGAGTTCGGAATGGTCCGGAGGTAAAGATTTATATATGGGAAGTGCTGTTTCGCCATCGGGACAAGTTTGGGGTTATCGGTATTGTACTGGGACCACGGAGGGGTCCTGGGCCCACCGGTGGGGCCACCTGCCCGGGGCCACATGGGCCCTAGGTGGTGCGCCTAGGCCTGCATGGGACAAGGGAACCAGCCCCAAGAGGCCCATCATGAAACACTTGGAGAGGAAGAGTCCATAGAGGGGAAGGCACCTCCGAGGTGCCTTGGGGAGGATGGACTCCTCCCCCTCTTGGCCGCACCCCTCCCTTGGAGGAGGGGGCAAGGCTGCGCCTCCCCCCTCTCCCTTGCTCCTATATATAGTGGAGGGAGGGAAGGCATCCACACCTGAGCCCCTGGCGCCTCCCTCCCTCCCGTGACACCTCCTCCTCTCCCGTAGGTGCTTGGCGAAGCCTGCGGGATTGCCACGCTCCTCCTCCACCACCACCACGCCGTTGTGTTGCTGTTGGATGGAGTCTTCCTCAACCTCTCCCTCTCTCCTTGCTGGATCAAGGCATGGGAGACGTCACCGGGCTGTACGTGTGTTGAACGCGGAGGTGCCGTCCGTTCGCACTAGGATCTCCGGTGATTTGGATCACGACAGTACGACTCCTTCAACCCCGTTCTCTTGAACGCTTCCGCTTAGCGATCTACAAGGGTATGTAGATGCACTCTCCTTCCCCTCGTTGCTGGTTTCTCCATAGATAGATCTTGGTGACACGTAGGAAAATTTTGAATTTCTGCTACGTTCCCCAACAGTGGCATCATGAGCTAGGTCTATTGCGTAGATTCTTTGCACGAGTAGAACACAAAGTAGTTGTGGGCGTTGATGATGTTCAATATGCTTACCGTTACTAGTCCAATCTTGTTTCGACGGTATTGTGGGATGAAGCGGCCCGGACCGACCTTACACGTACTCTTACGTGAGACAGGTTCCACCGACTGACATGCACTTGGTGCATAAGGTGGCTAGCGGGTGCCAGTCTCTCCCACTTTAGTCGGAACGGATTCGATGAAAAGGGTCCTTATGAAGGGTAAATAGCAATTGGCATATCACGTTGTGGTTTTGCGAGGTAAGAAACGTTCTTGCTAGAACCCATAGCAGCCACGTAAAACATGCAAACAACAATTAGAGGACGTCTAACTTGTTTTTGCAGGGTATGCTATGTGATGTGATATGGCCAAGAAGAATGTGATGAATGATATGTGATGTATGAGATTGATCATGTTCTTGTAATAGGATTCACGACTTGCATGTCGATGAGTATGACAACCGGCAGGAGCCATAGGAGTTGTCTTAATTTATTGTATGACCTGCGTGTCATTAAACAACGCCATGTAATTACTTTACTTTATTGCTAACCGGTAGCCATAGTAGTAGAAGTAATAGTTGGCGAGACAACTTCATGAAGACACGATGATGGAGATCATGATGATGGAGATCATGGTGTCATGCCGGTGACGATGATGATCATGGAGCCCCGAAGATGGAGATCAAAAGGAGCAAAGTGATATTGGCCATATCATGTCACTATTTGATTGCATGTGATGTTTATCATGTTTATGCATCTTGTTTGCTTAGATCGACGGTAGTAAATAAGATGATCCCTTACACCAATTTCAAGAAGTGTTCTCCCGTGACTGTGCACCGTTGCTACAGTTCGTCGCTTCTAAGCACCACGTGATGATCGGGTGTGATGGATTCTTACGTTCACATACAACGGGTGTAAGACAGATTTACACAGCAAAAACACTTGGGGTTAACTTGACGAGCCTAGCATGTACAGACATGGCCTCGGAACACGAGACCGAAAGGTCGAGCATGAGTCGTATGGTAGATCGATCAACATGAAGATGTTCACCGATGATGACTAGTCCGTCTCACGTGATGATCGGACACGGCCTAGTTGACTCGGATCATGTAATCACTTAGATGACCAGAGGATGTCTATCTCGAGTGGGAGTTCATAAGATGAACTTAATTATCCTGAACATAGTCAAAAGACCTTTTGCAAATTATGTCGTAAGCTCGCGTTTTAGTTCCACTGTTTAGATATGTTCCTAGAGAAAATATAGTTGAAAGTTGACGATGAGCGATTATGCGGACAGAGAAAGCTTATGTCCTTAATGCACCGCTCAAGTATGTTGAACCCCAAACGTTGTTTGTAGATGTTGCGAACATCGGACATACACGTTTGATAACTACGTGATAGTTCAGTTGAGCGGTTTAGAGTAGAGGCACCAAAGACGTTTTGAAACGTCGCGGAACATATGAGATGTTTGAGGGCTGAAATTGGGATTTCAGGCTCGTGCCCACGTCAAAAGGTATGAGACCTCCGACGATTTTCTTAGCCTGCAAACTAAGGAGAAAAGCTCAATCGTTGAGCTTGTGCTCAGATTGTCCGAGTACAACAATCACTTGAATCGAGTGGGAGTTAATCTTCCGGATGAGATAGTGATGTTTCTCCAAAGTCATTGCCACCAAGCTGCTAGAGCTTCGTGATGAACTATAACATATCAGGGATGGATATGATGATCCTTGAGGTATTCGCGTTGTTTGACATCGCGAAAGTAGAAATCAAGAAGGAGCATCAATTGTTGATGGTTGGTGAAACCACTAGTTTCAAGAAGGGCAAGGGCAATAAGGGATACTTCACGAAATGGCAAATCAGCTGCTGCTCCAGTGATGAAACCCAAGGTTGAACCCAAACCCGAGACTAAGTGCTTTTGTAATAAGGGGAACAGACACTGGAGCAGAATTACCCTAGATACTTGGTAGATAAGAAGGCTGGCAAGGTCGATAGAAGTATATTGGATATACGTTATGTTAATGTGTACTTTGCTAGTACTCCTAGTAGCACCAGGGTATTAGATACCGGTTCGGTTGCTAAGAGTTAGTAACTCGAAACAAAGGCTACGGAATAAACGGAGACTAGCTAAAGGGGAGCTGACGATATGTGTTGGAAGTGTTTCCAAGGTTGATGTGATCATGCATCGCACGCTCCCTCTACCATCGAGATTGATGTTAAACCTAAATAATTGTTATTTGGTGTTTGCGTTGAGCATAGACATGATTGGATTATGTCTATCATAATCTGATTATTCATTTAAGGAGAATAATGGTTACTCTATTTATTTGAATAATACCTTCAATGGTCTTGCACCTAAATGAATGGTTTATTGAATCTCGATCGTAGTGATACACATTTCCATGCCAAAAGGTATAAGATAGTAATGATAGTATCACCTACTTGTGGCACTGCCATGTAAGTCATATTGGTATAAAATGCATGAAGAAGCTCCATGTTGATGGATCTTTGGACTCACTCGTTTTTGAAAAGTTTGAGACATGCAAACCATGTCTATTGGTGTATACGCATGATGAAACTCCATGCAGATGGATCGTTTGGACTCACTTGATTTTGAATCACTTGAGATATGCAAATCATACCACATGGGCAAGATGACTGAAAAGCCTCGGTTTCAGTAAGATGGAACAAGATGGCAACTTGTTGGAAGTAACACATTTTGATGTGTGCAGTCCAATGAGTCTTTGAGGCATCTGATGAATATCGTTATGTTCTTACTTCACAGATGATTCGAGTAGATGTTGAGTATATTTACTTGATGAAACACAAGTCTGAATTATTGAATGGTTCAAGTAATTTCAGAGTGAAGTTTAAGATCTTCGTGACAAGAGGATAGAATGTCTATGATATGATCATAGAGATGAATATCTGAGTTACGAGTTTTGGCACACAATTAAGACATTGTGGAAATTGTTTCACAATAAATACCGCCTGGAACACCATAGTGTGATGATGTGTCCGAACATCATAGTTGCACTCTATTGGATATGGTGCGTACCATGATATCTCTTATTGAATTACCACTATCGTTCATGGGTTAGGCATTAGAGACAACCGCACTCACTTTAATGGGGCACCACGTAATTCCGTTGAGACGACACCGTTTGGAGAAACCTAAGTTGTCGTTTCTTAAAAGTTTGGGGCTGCGACGCTTATGTGGAAAAGTTTCAGGTTGATAAGCTCAAACCCAAAGCGGACAAAATGCATCTTCATAGGACACCCAAAACAGTTGGGTATACCTCCTAATTCAGATCCGGAAGCAATAGGGATTGTTTCTTGAATCGGGTCCTTTCTCGAGGAAAAGTTCGTCTCGAAAAGTTGAGTGGGAGGATGGTGGAGACTTGATGAGGTTATTGAACCGTCACTTCAACTAGTGTGTAGCAGGGCACAGGAAGTTGTTCCCGTGGCACCTACACCAATTGAAGTAGAAGCTTATGATAGTGATCATGAAGTTTGGATCAAGTCACTACCGAACCTCGAGGGTGACAAGGATGCGTACTACTTGAGTGGTAAGCAATCCTGTCTTGAAGGTCATGTTGCTAGACAACAATGAACCCACGAGCTATGGAGAAGCAATGGTGGGCCCAAATTCGACAAATGGTTAGAGGCCATGAAACCGAGATAGTATCCATATATCAGAACAAAGCATGGACTTTGGTGGACTTGCCCGATGATCGGCAAGCCATTGAAATAAATGGATCTTTAAGAAGAAGACGGACGTGGACAGTAATGTCACCGTCTATGAAGCTCGGCTTGTGGCGAAGAGTTTTTCACAAGTTCAAGGAGTTGACTACGATGAGATTCTCTCATTCGTAGCGATGCTTAAGTCCGTCGGAATCATGTTAGCATAAGCTGCATTTATGAAATCTGGCAGATGGATGTCAAAATGAGTTTCCTTACCAGTTTTCGTAAGGAAAGGTTGTATGTGATACAATCAGAAAAGTTTTGTCGATCCTAAGGATGCTAAAAGGTATGCTGGCTCCAGCGATCCTTTCTAAGGACTGGAGTAAGCATCTCGGAGTTGGAATGTGCGCTTTGATGAGATGATCAAAGATTTTGGGTTTATACAAAGTTTATGAGAAACTTGTATTTCCAAAGAAGTGAGTGGGAGCACTATAGAATTTCGATGAGTATATGTTGTTGACATATGGATGATCGAAATGATGTAGAATTCTGGAAAGCATATAGGGTTATTTGAAAGATGTTTTTCAATAGAAAACCTGGATTAAGCTACTTGAACATAGAGCATCAAGATCTATAGTGATAGATCAAAAATGCTTAATGGTACTTTCAAATGAGCATATACCTTGACATGATCTTGAAGGTGTTCAAGATGGATCAGTCAAAGAAGGAGTTCTTGCCTGAGTTGTAAGGTATGAAGTTAAGAGTTAAAGCTCGACCACAGCAGAAAAGAGAGAAAGGACGAAGGTCGTCCCCTATGCTTTAGACGTAGGCTCTATAGTATGCTATGCTGCATCAAGCACCGGAAGTGTGCCTTGCCATGAGTCAGTCAAGGGGTACAAGAATGATCCAGGAACGGATCATTGGAAAGCGGTCAAAATTATCCTTAGAAGAATAAGGAAATATTTCTCGATTATGGAGGTGATAAAGAGTTCGGCGTAAAGGGTTACGTCGATGCAAGCTTTAAACACCTATCCGAGTGACTCTAAGTAGCAAACCGGATACGTATAGTGGAGCAACCATTTGGAATAGATCCAAGTGGAGCGTGAAAGCAGCATTTACAATATGACATAGAGAATTGCGAAGTATACACGGATCTGAAAGGTTCAGACCCGTTGACTAAAACCTCTCTCACAAGAAAAACATGATCAAACCCCAGAACTCATTGAGACTTAATCACATGGTGATGTGAACTAGTTTGAGACACTAGTAAACTCTTTGGATGTTGGTCACATGGCGATGTGACCTATCAGTGTTAATCACATGGCGATGTGAACTAGATTATTGACTCTAGTGCAAGTGGGAGACTGTTGGAAATATGCCCTAGAGGCAATAATAAATTAGTTATTATTATTATATTTCCTTGTTCATGATAATCGTTTGTTATCCATGCTATAATTGTATTGATAGGAAACTCAAATACATGTGTGGATACATAGACAACACCATGTCCCTAGCAAGCCTCTATTGGCTAGCTCGTTGATCAATAGATGGTTACGGTTTCCTAACCATGGACATTGGATGTCATTGATAACGGGATCACATCATTAGGAGAATGATGTGATGGACAAGACCCAATCCTAAGCCTAGCACAAAGATCGTAGTTCGTATGCTAAAGCTTTTCTAATGTCAAGTATCTTTTCCTTAGACCATGAGATTGTGCAACTCCCGGATACCGTAGGAATGCTTTGGGTGTACCAAACGTCACAACGTAACTGGGTGGCTATAAAGGTGCATTACAGGTATCTCCGAAAGTGTCTCATTGGGTTGGCACGAATCGAGGCTGGATTTGTCACCGTGTAAACGGAAAGGTATCTCTGGGCCCACTCGGTAGGACATCATCATAATGTGCACAATGTGACCAAGGGGTTGATCACGGGATGATGTGTTACGGAACGAGTAAAGAGACTTGCCGGAAACGAGATTGAACTAGGTATCGGGATACCGACGATCGAATCTCGGGCAAGTACAATACCGCTAGACAAAGGGAATTGTATACGGGATTGATTAAAGTCCTTGACATCGTGGTTCATCCGATGAGATCATCGTGGAACATGTGGGAGCCAACATGGGTATCCAGATCCCGCTGTTGGTTATTGACCGGAGAACGTCTCGGTCATGTCTGCATGGTTCCCGAACCCGTAGGGTCTACACACTTAAGGTTCGATGACGCTAGGGTTATAAAGGAAGCTTGTATGTGGTTACCGAATGTTGTTCGGAGTCCCGGATGAGATCCCGGACGTCACGAGGAGTTCCGGAATGGTCCGGAGGTAAAGATTTATATATGGGAAGTGCTGTTTGACCATCGGGACAAGTTTGGGGTTATCGGTATTGTCTGGGACCACGGAGGGGTCCTGGGCCCACCGGTGGGGCCACCTGCCCGGGGCCACATGGGCCCTAGGTGGTGCGCCTAGGCCTGCATGGGACAAGGGAACCAGCCCCAAGAGGCCCATGCGCATGAAACACTTGGAGAGGAAGAGTCCATAGAGGGAAGGCACCTCCGAGGTGCCTTGGGAGGATGGACTCCTCCCCCTCTTGGCCGCACCCTCCCTTGGAGGAGGGGGCAGGCTGCGCCTCCCCTCTCCCTTGCTCCTATATATAGTGGAGGGAGGAGGCATCCACACCTGAGCCCTGGCGCCTCCCTCCCTCCCGTGACACCTCCTCCTCTCCCGTGAGGTGCTTGGCGAAGCCTGCAGGATTGCCACGCTCCTCCACCACCACCACGCCGTTGTGTTGCTGTTGGATGGAGTCTTCCTCAACCTCTCCCTCTCTCCTTGCTGGATCAAGGCATGGGAGACGTCACCGGGCTGTACGTGTGTTGAACGCGGAGGTGCCGTCCGTTCGGCACTAGGATCTCCGGTGATTTGGATCACGACGAGTACGACTCCTTCAACCCCGTTCTCTTGAACGCTTCCGCTTAGCGATCTACAAGGGTATGGAGATGCACTCTCCTTCCCCTCGTTGCTGGTTTCTCCATAGATAGATCTTGGTGACACGTAGGAAAATTTTGAATTTCTGCTACGTTCCCCAACAGAGATAAGTACTTCCGAAGATGCCCTTAGTTTCTTGCAAGATATTTGGTAAATAATTGCTTTTATTGTTTACCGTTAGAAGATGACAACGTTGTCCGAAGATAAATCCATAGCTTCCATTGTCTAGCTTGGCCCCCCATGTTTTATCTTACAAGATGAGACCCCGCACGTTGTTGCGGAAATGTTTTGCAATATTTCAATGAGGTTTGGTTGTATGGAACATGAATATTTGGAGTAATAATATGAAAAATAAAACCAAAAATACATATGATTTATAGTGGTCGTATATTGCATAGTGGTAAAAATACTTGTACAATATAAATACTCCCTCCGTTCCTAAATATAAGTCTTTTTAGAGATTTTAATATGCACTACATACGGATGTATATAGTCTTTTTAGAGATTTTAATATGCACTACATACGGATGTATATAGATGTATTTTAGAGTGGTGCTTCACTCATTTTGCTCAATATGTAGTCCATATTGGAATATCTAAAAAGACTTATATTTAAGGACAAAGGGAGTAGCAAATAGAAGGGAAATTCTCATGCATGTTTGCATGTTGAGGTAGATTTTTTCTATGCATGATTGCATGTTGAGGTGAGACATTTTCCATGCATGTTGCATACTGAGGTGGCATGCTTGCATGTTGAGAGAAATACATATAGAAGATATATGACATATAACTTAAAACATACCATAGATGATGGGGGTTATACTTTTGGAGAAGTCATTTATTTAAGCAAACATGTCATATAAATTATCATACTACTTGTGGCCATTGGCTGCGAAGCCATGGGGTATTTATTCCATACGAAGAGGTAAAAACATTCCTCAGACCTTTCATAGAAACATAAAAGAAACTCCTCAAGCGAGGGACCTAAATTGCCTAAAAAAAGATACGCGATGACTTGTTTCATGTTGTCTACATTAAATTGCATTTGCTTTTTAGAGTAAATCCATGAGTTGATATTAAATTGCTGCGCTGCCATAAAACAATCCACAAATCTTAGATACAAGAAATTTTTTTGGTATGCCTAGTATTGATCCAGGTTTGTGTGTGGACTCTTCGGTTTTTGCTCAATGCAAAATATGTAATGGATGAGGTCCATTCGAAGGCAAGAGAGCAATATGTGCAATGCATTTTGAGCCAACAAATACAATGTTAGCCTCACAAGTGGTAAAAATTGTGTAATGCAATAAGCACAATCAAATGGATTAAGTGGTGTTTGTGTTCGACTAAATTGCTTGGGCAACAACGATTAGTTAGCAAAAATGCCATTATTAGGTTGTTGGTAAAGCCCAATCATGCCTGTGAACTTCATGCACTTCATTTGTGATAGAAATCTGCCGGCGAACTCAATAAATGTATCAAACATGAAGTAACACTTGTTACTTAATTTGTAAATAAACGGAATGATCTGTGTTTGCTATTAATAGAAATGAATAGAGTGTCTTCCTTTTAGAAAGAAAGGAAACTGTACTGACGACCATATGGGTATGTTTGAACTTAATAAGTGTACCTTTATTAGTATATTTATATACCTTTATTTTTGTGATGGATATTTATCTATTTTTTGCAGACACATAATATTTATCTACTTTATGACCTGATTTTTAGGTAACAAATTGATTAGGTCCTAGCATCAAGACCATCATCTTGAATATCCAATACTCATGGAATCAACTTTAGGCCTCAGAGACGTAATATCAGATAATTTGATACTTTATCCAAAGATGTTACTGGGTTTTTCATGCATATGTGTCGCACATACTTTGATAATACGTTAGTAGGGAATTTTTCTGGGTCACGCATACTTTGATCAAATAGTCACAACATATGTGTTTTTTCACATGCATATAGAAGAAATTACACTCCCATTAAGAAACAAACTATATGTAGTTTGCTAGCGGATGATGTCAGTCATGGGGTGAAAGAGCTCACAGTGCTTAGCCGCTCTTCATGGCACACACACATCATGTAATATAATTTGCTAGAAGTGTAGTTTTACGGGAGGTATGTCAAGAATTTGTTGTTTTGCGACGACTTCAAGGTGAGAAGAACAGATCAATTAAGCAAATAAGCATCTTTACAGTAATGTTGCAAGATCAAAAGTAGTCTGATAGCTTCTCCACTCACAACAATTATGTGTGTACTGGAATTGTTAGTTAAATAGTATTTCTTTACGTCTGCCTCAAACGCTAATGCTAACCGACACGATCATATTATTGGGTAGTTGTCCATGCTTTATTGTTTCCTCTTTGGAAAGGAAAGAATACATTGGTTGATGTTGCTGTCATAGGCTCAATCTACTTTAGAAGATCAAATAAAAAACAATGCTATGAAACCTCATAGTTGTTAAAGGTAATATCACGTTGAGATAATGTAGTTGAGAAACCAGTATGGATTGGATAACCGGGAAATGACAAGAGGATGATTCATTATTCCTTGTCAGGTATACACTAGCTAGCTTGGTTGCCTATGTCTTACTACTAAAACATATCCTAGATATATAAGTAGTGGAAGTGGAGTTTTTGAGCTCGAGCTCAAATGAGCTTGGTGAATAGTAAAACCCAAAAAATTCAAGAAATACTGAACTTTTTTTGTGAAAACATTGACAAAAGTTTTACGTGCTCACAAAATTTCATCTTGAAATCACATTCTTAAAAGTCGTGGCAGAAAAAACAAAATTGATGCTCCAAAAGTGTTATTTTCGAAAGCTTTTTGGAGTGCTGATTTTGTTTTTGTTTTGCGCAACTTCCATGAATGTCTTTTCAAAATGAAATTTTGTGAGCACGTAAAACATTTGTCATTGTTTGCACCAAAAAAAAATCAAAATGTTTTTCCATTTTTTTCTGCTGATTTTATTGTTCATCGCGAGCTCAAATGAGCTCGTGAGTACAAGATGACTTTTAGTAGTCATTCTTTCTTGCCATGACGGAAATTCCTTCGATGGTAAGAGTGTGGCAGGTCAATGTCAAAAAAGAAAGATTGAGACGGATCTCTGGTGGCTTCATCAACCTTTTGGCTAGCTCCATGGGCCTAGTGTGTAGTAAAGTTCATGTTTGTGAGTGATGACTTACACGCGTGTGTGAATCCATGTGTCCACAAGCCCTATATCAAGTGTACGTATTTTAGTATCCTTCTTCACAAAATAAGTTGAAAGAACGGATTGTGGTACGCTGAAAGTTTTTCGAAATGTCTTTGATAGTTTGATGTGAGTAACCTCTACAGGCTTACCCGCAAAAAAAAAAAAAAAAAAAGAAACCTCTACAGGCAAAGCTAGGCTAAGTTACCGCTTTCAGATCTCTATTCAATCTCCACCACCATCAGTACTGGAGTTACGCATTGCTTTTCCGGAAAGGAAGGTTGAACCTCTGGGCCTCTGCAGTACTGGAGTTACGCATTCAAGCCACATTATCAGTGTCTCTTAATAAAAAGGACATATATATTATTAGTGACGGTCACAATCGAAGCTTGCGGCTGCAAAGACGTACCACGGCAACATTTTGCTATACTGGGATCGAGATGTTCACGGCCATACTCCAAGCGAGATCCCGCGTAATCAACAGAGAAACGAAGCACATCGATGATGAGGCCGCCTAGTATACATTGTAAGAGCAACTCTAGCAGACCCCGCAAAACGCGTTTGTAGTTCGCGCAAAACCGCTTTTGCGGGCCAGCACGGGCTAGCACAGATGCAGACCTCCCAAACGGACCCGTAAAAAAGCATATGCTTTTTTACGGGTCGGCTATGCGGGTTTTGCTCAGGCAAAAGCGCAACGACCCGCAAACAGAAAAACTGCAACTCTGAAATTTGTCATAGGATTTCACAAACAAGTTTAAATTCAAATGACATAAACAGTTTGCGCGCAAATAAAAGGAAGTTCATTACGCAAAAGAGGGCATGCAAAGGCATTAGTAGAAAAACACCTATTAGTCCCGATTCGTAAGGGCCTTTAGTCCCGGTTCATGAACCGGGACTAATGGGTCGTTACTAATACCTCCCCCCTTTAGTCCCGGTTATAACACGAACAGGGACAGATGGTCCTCCACGTGGCGGTCGTCGAGCGAGCCAGGCAGGGCCTTTGGTCCGGTTGGTGGCACCAACCGGGACCAAAAGGCATCCACGCGTCGATATTCCAGTGGCTGGGGTTTTTTTTTGAAAGGGAGGGGGGTTGGGGTTTTGGGGTTAATTTAGGTGTTTCATATATTGTGTTAGCTAGCTAATTAATAGAGAGAAGTGTCCTCTCTTATGTCCGTGCTTGGTCGACGCCACGTACTATATACATATAGCCCTCGACACGCTAGCTAGTAAGAAAATGAAGGAACCATCGAGTACAGAAGTTCGTCATGCATACCGAGAGAAATGATCGATCGACCTCTCCTTCTCCGAGAGATTGGTCGAACAACAAGTTTTAAGTATCATGTCGTCCGACGCTACTGGCTACATACATGTACAATATATAAGATCTCTCAATTACAGTCCCCTAGCATCTGAAATCAACTTCCACATGGTATTCTCCGGCTTTATTGATGACGTGGTCAAGAAAGAATCCCGCCAATTCCTCTTGAATTGCTTTAATGCGATCTGGTTCTAGGAGTTCATTGCGCATCTGCCACGTCTAATTTGAAGAAGGGGGTTAATTAATACATATATATATGAATGAAACTCAACAGAAATGATGGTGTAATAAAATGAAATTGTGAATATTATTAATTGCTTACGCACTTCATATTGTCTTTGAGAGTAGCCCCGCTTATTTTTTAAAGTCACGTTGCAGATGAACTCGCACACGTAGTATCCACAGAAATCATTCTCTTGTTCCTGCCACAAGCACTTTACGAGAAATAGAGGTCAATCAAACTGATAATGAAGCATTATAAATGGCATTGATGAAAGTATAGCTATAGAATCAACGGGAGATGCGCACAACTAGCTAGCCAGTAGTACTTACTTTCGGGTATGTATATCGCAGCTCCTTCGGCAGTCCCGGAGCTTTTGCGGTGAACTGTTTCCAAACCCTGCAAGACAAAGAAAATAATTATTATTACTTGAGATATCAGGAAATGAACAAAAAGTTGCCGCTATGGTGCGATAATGATCGATATGAACTTACTTGCTGAGCATTTCAGTCATGTCCGCATAGGTGCTGGGATCTTTCCGTCTCTAGTCTAAGACGGTTACTAGTCCACGCTCAAGCTTAATCTCCAGAAGAATATAGTGAAACCTGCGCACGCATGCATAACTCATCAATTACATTACTATAACCTCGCTCGAGTAATAAGGGAAACCGAATATGCAAACGATCAGTAACACTCACTTGCCGTTGTAAGGAAAGAGTATGGTATCTTTGTTTTGATTTTTGATCAACGATTGTAGCAAGTTGTCCTCGGCCTCTTTGACGTGCTTTTCAACCAGAAATACATCTATGATATTTGTGTTAATGAACCCAATATCATAGATTTCATTTTTTTTGCACTCGACGATCTTCAATCTGCATAATATATTGAGGATAATTAATTATAAATACATGCAATGAAAGAGCCGAGCTATATATAGAGACTTAATGACAGAAATAGTACTTACAGGCAGTAGCAAAAGACCGTTAATTTATCGAGGGCCTTTTGATTGAAGAACGTGAAGAACTCCTCAAATGGAACACACAACAGATCAGTTCCAATGAGGTCGTGCTCCTCTTTAATGTTCAGATACAAACAATTCGTCCCCCCAGACTCTCTGCAGGTTTTCATGTACCAAGTATGGAATCTTCGCATCATCGTTGTTAGAGATTTTTCATCTTTGACGAGAGGCTTCCCGTACTCGTATCTGTGTTCTTCCACCTTCATGTATTCAGGAAGTGCATCGTCAGGCAGGTAATCTTGTAGATTGCCATAACCGGACACCATCCCCGGAACATTAGCGACGATGTTGCCGCTAGACACATTGAGCGGGGGGCACGATTGGTTTGCTTGTTTGCCGAGCTGGTCAATTTTTTTTGCAGCTGCTCGTTCTTTTGCTCTTTGATGTCTGACAGTACTTCCCGACCGCTCCGCTTGGAGATATGTCTGTTCAGTAATGCGCTCATAGTTGGTTCTCGGCGGAGACTTTGCCAGTTTCCTCAGGGCAGCCAGAGTGCGCTTCGCCCGGATCTACCTTCTCCTCCGGAGGTGGATGTCTCTTTGCTTTCAACCCTGCAAACCAGTCATCCACTTCAGTCTGCGCGATCTTCGCGTTTTCCTCATCGGTCCTCTCGTACGGTAACTTCTCTGGAGTCTTCAGACAAGGACCGAATCTGTATTTCCTCCCGCCTTTGGCTGTACTGCTAGACGCCGGCAGAGCGACGGAGCGGATGTCTTCTTTGCTTGCTTACGAGGCGGAGGAGAAGGACTACGACGCCGGAGCAGCCAGAGCGGCGGTTGGTCTCTTCCGCCCTTGCCGACGAGGCGGAGAAGGAGGAGGCTGGCTGCTCGGGCGCCGGGCGCAGGCGGAGAAGGAGGCGGAGCCGCCGCCGCGCCGGAGAAGGAGGTGGAGTGCCGCCACGCGTGCCCCGATCGTCACTCGCCGGAGGAGGAGGCGGTGGAGGAGGCGGAGTGCCCCGACTCACCGGAGGAGGAGGAGGAGGCGGAGGCGCCCAGTTCGGAAGGTTGATGAGCTCCTTCCGCCATAGGTATGGAGTCTTTGAGCAGAACCCAGCCTAGTCTCGCCTTCACGGTTGGGTGGTCAGCAGGAGGTCCTCAAATCCTCCGTTATTTCATCCACCATCACCTTAGCATATCCTTTACGGAATCGGTGGCGGTGATAAGTTGTGCGGGTCCACTAGGATAAACTTGGCCAACACCGCCTTGACCTTCAAATTTATACATCGCGCCATAATGTGGCAATTTTGAGACTCCGTGATACCATCCACGGGATAGCTGGCAGAGCCGTCAAGACATGCTCCGGCTGAAGCAGCTCGGTGGAAGCCAGGCTGCTTCTCCGCTGAGATGGCGGGGTAACCGGGGAAGCTTCGCAGGTCGTTGCTGCGATCTGCTGCTTCTCGTTCCTCTAGCCCCATTACCCTTTCGTGCAGCGCTGCAGTTGGTCCTGCCCAGTTTCTTCCTCCTCTCGTGGGTTTTGTAACCCCTGCGTCCGGAAAACCAACCTTCCACGAAAGGGAGCTGGCGTGCCTCGTGTCCGTCCTGTGGTGCTCGGGATTCCCAAGGGCCATTGTGAGCTCGTCATTCTCCTGTTTGGAAGGAACGCCTCTAGCTGCTTGCATCGATATAGTGTCGAAGCTTCTGACTGGTATTTGCGTTGCTCGTCCGTCCACTGGCACTTCCTGTTACAGGTCCAAGGTTCCGCCAGCCCGAAGAACCAAGTCCGCAACGGTCTGGCGATACATTGTCTGGTTCGATCCATTTTTCAAGCAGATCATGCTCAGCCTTGGACCACTTAGGCCAGGCTTTGAGGTAGCCACCGACCCCGTGCGATGGTGAAGCTTCTTCTTCAGTAGCATTTTGCTTGTTTGTCGCCGACATCTTCTTACTCTTTTCTGATGTCTTGTGGGCCACAAATGCGGGCCAGTGATCTTTGATCTTCTCATATTTGCCGATGAATTCTGGTGTCTTTTCTTTCTCAACAAACTGGTTCAGCTCTTTCCTCCACCTCCTCATTAGGGTTGCCATCTTCTTAAGAGCACATGACTTGATTAATTGCTCTTTAACTTCTTCTCCAGATCCTCCTCTGGTGGTAGGGTGAAATTTGCCTTCAGCTGAGTCCAAAGATCTTCTTTCTGCATATCATTGACATAAGACACCTCAGGGTCTTCCTGCTTAGGCTTATACCATTGATGGATGCTGATCGGGATCTTGTCCCTAACAAGAACCCCGCACTGAGAAGAAAATGCCTTCCTTGTCCGGATGGGTTCAGTCGGTTCGCCGTCGGGCGCGATTTCTATGATCTCAAACTTTTCATCCGAGCTCAACTTTTTCTTCGGGCCTCGTCTCCTTACCGAAGTTGTGCTCGATCCGGAGGGCTAGAAATTATAAGGAAGAAAGACGAGAGTAATTAATATGTGTACATATACCAAAACAATGGATGCATCAATTAACTAGTCAGCACGGGCTTAACTAATATATATATACCTGGCGGACTCGGTTCGGTCACGGAGCAATCAAGACGGTCTCCTTCTTGTACCTTCATTGTGTCACGGAGCCATCATGAACATAGTCCTCTTCTTGTACCGGCATTAATGGGTGAAGCCATCATGAACATAGCCCTCTTCTTCACCCAGTCCTTGGGACCATCGGTGTCGTTGAGAAATGACGCAACTTCATCACTTCCTTGTGCGATTATGTGCCCCAACATCGCTTCTGTTTCTTCGTCTCGGGAGTGCTCCATAGTTTCTGCAAATATTTACAACATGTCAATTATTATTCAAACATGGTACAGATGGATATATATATATATATATATATATATATATATATATATATATATATATATATATATATATATATATATATATATATATATATATATATATATATATTAGTGGCAAACGTAGAACTAGCTAGCTAATCACAATAAGGAATCATGTTAGTGGCCTCGACGCTGCTTCTCTAGGGTTTGGGGTCGCCTCGGCACAACGCTTCAAGGGTTAATTTGGGTGGCCTCTAGAGAGTTAATTTGTCGGGTAGGGGCGCGGCGGGAGGGGGTAGGAGACCAACATCGTTTTCTCTCTAGGGTTTGGGTGTCCTCGAGAGTTTTGGTCGAGTGAGAGGGCCGAGGGGGGTGCTGCCGTTGTATAAGTTATCACGGTCGAGAGGGGGTATATATATCGACGGCCCCTCATGTCGAAGTTATCTCGAGGGGGTTATGTCGACAACGACGCGACATACATATACATGGGAAAATAATGTTATCAGGGAGGGGGTATCGGTACCCCCCCCCCCTCGTGTTGAAGTTTCTTCTTTCTCCTCTATTCCTTTCTTCTTCTTCTACTCTTCTTTTTCTTCTTCTCCCTCGAGAAAGGAAAATAAGGAAAAGGAAGAAAAGAGGAAGAAGGAAGAAGAAAAAAAAGAAGAAAAAAAAGAGGAGAAGAAGAAAGGAATAGAGGAGAAGAAGAAAAATAGAAAAAAATGTTTCCTCTTCTATTCCTTTCTTCTTCTCCTCTATTCCTTTCTTCTTCTCCTCTTCTTTTTCTTCTTATTTCCTCTTCTTATTTATTTCTCCTCTTTTCCTCTCCTCTTCTTCTCCTTTCTTCCTCTTCTTATTTTCCTCATTCTTTTAGTATTGTTTGTTTAAAAAAATGTTCAAATAGAAAATTTTGAAAAAACAAAGGTTTTGCCTAATGCATTGTTCATATGAATATACAAACATTTGCATATTCTATAATAATTAATATCACCAAAAAATCTATGAACAGAAAAAAACCTAACTTTCCTAAAATCTATCTTTTGCATATATGAAAACATTAATACACATATGAACAAAAAATACATATATGAAGAAAAACATGCTCTGAACAATTTTTTATACATTTTGAACATCTACATACACATAGCCACATACATACACATATACAATATATATATATATATATATATATATATATATATATATATATATATATATATATATATATATATATATATATATATATATATATAATAAAAATGAAAAAACAGAGCCGGTGCGGCGTGGCGGCTCACAGTGGGCGGCTAGATGACGATGGCGGTGGGGCGGGCGAGGGGCGGGCTGCTGGGCGGGACGACGGGCAGGGGCTCGGGCGTCGCTGAGGCGGATGGGCGCTGGCTCGGGAGGAGGGCGACGAGGACGGCGCTGGTTGGCGGCGACGGCCTTGGCGGCGACGGCGGCGACGGCGAGTGGAGCAACTGGCGGCGTCGAGAAGGGTCGGCGTCGTCGGGGGCAACTGGCGATGAGATTCTGAATTTTGCAAAGTATTTGCTTATATAGCAAAACCATTGGTCCGGTTCGTGAAACCAACGGGACTAATGCACTTTTAGTCCCGGTTGGTGCCACCAACGGGACCAAAGGCCTCTTTTCGGCAGCCCAAAGGCGGGAAGCGGCGCCTTTGGTACCGGTTGGTGCCACAAACCGTACCAATGCCCCCCTTTAGTCGGTTGGTGCCACCAACAGGACCAAAACCCCTGTCTGTGCTGCACGCGCCGGGCCCAAAGTTTAGTCGCACATCGCTAGTTGAGAGGGGCGCGATGGTTTATAAGCCCCACCGCCGCACCCTCTCGAGCTCCTCTCCACCGCAGCTTTTGGGCCTACTTGTTATTCTTTGTGCTCGATGGGCCTTACAGGCCTCTGCGGGCCTGAATCCTGGCCCATAGTAGGGTTTCATATCGTATTCAGGCCGTGGGGGCCCAGTAGGAGGCATTTTTTTTTGTTTTTTTGTTTTCTTTACTTATTGTTGCTATTTTTATTTTTTTCCAGTTTTTTGTTT
The DNA here is from genome assembly GCA_021605205.1 of Aegilops longissima. Classification (NCBI taxonomy): domain Eukaryota; kingdom Viridiplantae; phylum Streptophyta; class Magnoliopsida; order Poales; family Poaceae; genus Aegilops; species Aegilops longissima. The sequence goes on along the minus strand of CM038682.1, from coordinate 678,747,051 downwards.
TGTTTTCTGCCTTATTTATTTTCTTTTGTTTTTGCTTTATTTTTAATTTTTTTTGCTTTTAGTTTTAGGAAAATTATAAACTTTCTGTTAGTGCCATTACTTTTCAAATTTGAAAACAATTTTTTTGTTTTTTTTGTTTTCTTTCTTGCTTTATTTATTTTATTTTGTTTCTACTTACAACAAAATACTTATTGTTGTTTTTTATTTTGATTTCTGCATTATTTATTTTCTTTTGTTTTTTGCTTTATTTTTCAATTCTTTTTGCTTTTAGTTTTAGGAAAATTATAAACTTTCTGTTAGTGCCATTAGTTTTCAAATTTGAAAACACTTTTTTTGTTTTTTTGTTTTCTTTCTTGCTTTATTTATTTTATTTTGTTTCTACTTACAACAAAAAACTTAATGTTGCTATTTTTAATTATTACGAGGGCCGAACCATAAGACATTAAAGCATTTCAAATGAACTCTGAAAAATTTGAAAGTTGGCATGGTATCATACTCGTCAGTTACAAAGTTGGCATGGTATCATCATAATAGTTGCAGGAGAAAGTCTTCACTTTTTCTTCGCTTGTGTCATTTGCTTATTGCGCCGTAACCATGGATAATCTTCATCGTTTATCAGAATGCTGGGGGTCAGCCTTGACTTTGAAGGGAGGAATTTCATGAAACTTTTCATAATCTTCAGACATGTCTGTCTTGTCCTCCACTTCCACGATGTCCCTTTTTCCTGAAAGAACTATGTGGCACTTTGGCTCATCGTATGATGTATTCGCTTCCTTATCTTTTCTCTTTCTCGGTCTGGTAGACATGTCCTTCACATAGATAACCTGTGCCACATCATTGGCTAGGACGAACGGTTCGTGAGTGTACCCAAGATTTTTCAGATCCACAGTTGTCATTCCGTACTGTGGGTCTACCTGTACCCCACCTCCTGACAGATTGACCCATTTGCACTTAAACAAAGGGACCTTAAAATCATGTCCATAGTCAAGTTCCCATATGTCCACTATGTAACCATAATATGTGTCTTTCCCCTCTCGGTTGTTGCATCAGAGCGGACACCGCTGTTTTGGTTGGTGCTCTTTTGATCTTGGTCAATCGTGTAAAATGTATTCCCATTTATCTCGTATCCTTTCCAAATCAATACAGTCAAAGATGGTCCCTGGACAACAAGTACAACTCATCACAAACAGTGTTGTCACCTCGACACGTGCTTCCAACCAACTGCTGAAAGTCTGATGTGTTCACATGTAATCCGATCGTCGACCTTTGCCGGGTGTTTGGAGCGCAGATGTTCTTGTGTTCATCGACATACGAGGTCACCAAGGTAGAGTTCGTAGAATTGTGTAGTGTGCTTGAGACCAATAATATCCGTCCTGCATATTATTGAGTCCCTCCAAGCGTGCCTTTTCGATCAGCCTCCCCTCATATCTGCGATTTAGGGAGACCTATCTTCTTAAGGCCAGGAATGAAGTCAACACAAAACCCGATGACATCCTCTGTTTGATGGCCCATGGAGATGCTTCCTTCGGCCTAGCGATTACGGACATATTTCTTTAGGACTCCATGAACCTCTCAAAGGGTACATATTGTGTAGAAATCGGGCCCGAATGACAATCTCGTCAACTAGATGAACTAGGGCGTGCGTCATGATATTGAAGAAGGATGGTGGGAACACCAGCTCAAAAACCGACAAGACATTGCACCACATCACTCCTTAGCCTTGGTATGATTTCTGGATCGATCACCTCGAGAGATTGCATTGAGGAATGCACATAGCTTCACAATGGCTAATCGGACGTTTTCGGTAGAAGCCCCTCAATGCAACCGGAAGCAGTTGCGTCATAATCACGTGGCAGTCATGAGACTTTAGGTTTTGGAACTTTTTCTCTGGCATATTTATTATTCCCTTTATATTCGACGAGAAGCCAGTCGGGACCTTCATAGTGACCAGGCATTCAAAGAAGATTTCTTTCTCTTCTTTCGTAAGAGCGTAGCTGGCAGGACCTTCATACTGCTTCGGAGGCATGCCCTCTTTTTCGTGCAAGCGTTGCAGGTTCTCCGTGCCTCGGTGTATCTTTTGTCTTCCCATACACGCGCAAGAAGCCTAGCAGGTTCACGCAAAGGTTCTTAAATCACGTGCATCACGTCGATCGAAGAGCGGACCTCTAGGTCTTTCCAAGAGGGTAGGTCCCAAAATATAGATTTCTTCTTCCACATGGGTGCGTGATTCTCGGCGTCATTCGGAACAGCTAGTCCGCGGGACCCTTTCCAAAGATTACGTGTAAATCATTGACCATAGCAAGTATGTGATCACCGGTACGCATGGCAGGCTTCTTCCGGTGATCTGCCTTGCCTTTGAAATGCTTGCCTTTCTTTCGACAGTGATGGTTGGTCGGAAGAAACCGACGATGGCCCAGGTACACATTCTTCCTGCAGCTTGCCAGGTATATACTATCGATGTCAAGTAAACAGTGCGTGCATGCGTGGTATCCCTTGTTTGTCTGTCCTGAAAGGTTACTGAGAGCGGGCCAATCGTTGATGGTCACGAACAGCAACGCCTTTAGGTTAAATTCCTCCTGTTTGTGCTCATCCCACGTACGTACACCGTTTCCATTCCACAGCTGTAAAAGTTCTTCAACTAATGGCCTTAGGTACACATCAATGTCGTTTCCGGGTTGCTTAGGGCCTTGGATGAGAACTAGCATCATAATGAACTTCCGCTTCATGCACATCCAAGGAGGAAGGTTATACATACATAGAGTCACGGGCCAGGTGCTGTGATTGCTGCTCTGCTCCCCGAAAGGATTAATGCCATCCGCGCTTAAAGCAAACCATACGTTCCTTGGCTCACTTGCAAACTCATCCTATTACTTTCTCTCAATTTTTCTCCACTGCGACCCGTCAGCGGGTGCTCTCAACTTCCCGTCTTTCTTACGGTCCTCACTGTGCCATCGCATCAACTTGGCATGCTCTCCGTTTCGAGCAGACGTTTCAACCGTGGTATTATAGGAGCATACGACATCACCTTCGCAGGATCCCTCTTCTGGGGGCTCGCCGTCAACATCACTGGGTCATCTCGTCTGATCTTATACCGTAATGCACCGCATACCGGGCATGCGTTCAGATCCTTATACGCACCGCGTAGAGGATGCATCATTAGGGCATGCATGTATCTTCTGCACCTCCAATCCTAGAAGGCATCGACCTTCTTTGCTGCGTATGTCTTGTCGGGCAATTCGTTATCCTTTGGAAGCTTCTTCTTCAATATTTTCAGTAGCTTCTCAAATCCTTTGTCGAGCACAGCAATTCTCGCCTTCCATTGCAGCAATTCGAAGACGATACCGAGCTTTGTGTTGCCATCTTCGCAATTGGGGTACAACCCTTTTTGTGGTCCTCTAACATGCGATCGAACTTCAGCTTCCCTTTTGACTTTCGCATTGCGTCCTTGCATCGACAATGACCCGGCGGAGATCATCATCATCGGGCACATCGTCTGGTTCCTCTTGATCTTGAGAGCCGCCCGTTGCAGCATCATCATGCACATCGTCTGGTTCCTCTTGATGTTCAAGTAGCATCACCGTATTCAGGGGCACATAGTTGTGATCGTACTCTTCTTCTTCGCCGTCTTCCATCATAACCCCTATTTCTCCGTGCCTCGTCCAAACATTATAGTGTGGCATGGAACCCTTGTAAAGCAGGTGGGTGTGGAGGATTTTCCGGTCAGAGTAAGACTTCGTATTCCCACATATAGGGCATGGACAACACATAAAACCATTCTGCTTGTTTGCCTCAGCCACTTCGAGAAAATCATGCACGCCCTTAATGTACTCGGAGGTGTGTCTTGAACCGTACATCCATTCCCGGTTCATCTGCGTGCATTATATATAATTAAGTGTGTCAAAAATCATTAAGAACATCATAAATAGATAATTAAGTGACCAAATTAATAGAAGTTCATCATCACATTAAAACCAAAGTACATACATAGTTCTCATCTAACAACATAAAGCTCTGCAAAGCATCTAAATTAATTAAACCATACACTGAAACTATGTAAAATATTTCAATGCGAAAACAAATGCGATCATAATCACAACCAATGTAACAACTGATCCAACGGCATAATGATACCAAGCCTCGGTATGAATGGCATATTTTCTAATCTTTCTAATCTTCAAGCGCATTGCATCCATCTTGATCTTGTGATCATCGACGACATCCGCAACATGCAACTCCAATATCATCTTCTCCTCCTCAATTTTTCTAATTTTTCCTTCAACAAATTGTTTTCTTCTTCAACTAAATTTAACCTCTCGACAATAGGGTCGGTTGGAATTTCCGGTTCAACAACCTCCTAGATAAATAAAATCTATGTCACGTTGGTCGGCATAATTGTCATAAACAATAAATGAACCAATAGTTATGAAAAGATAATATATACCACATCCGAATCATAGACAGGATGAGGGCCGACGGGGGCGGATACCAAAACCATCGCACTATATAAGATGCAATAATAAAAGTAAGAAAATTATACAAGTATCTATATAAACATACAAGTAAGAAATTTTTTCCTTTTAGAAAGAAGATAAGAACAAGAGGCTCACCACGGTGGTGCCGGCAACGAGATCGGCGCGGGCGATCGACGGCGGTGAAGACGGGGACGGGACGTGACAGACCGCTAAACCTAGACAAATATTAAGGAAAATGGAGCTTGGAGGTCGAGCTTGGAGAGGAGAAAGCTTAAGTAGTGTGGCTCGGGCATTCCATCGAACACCTCGTGTGCATAGGAGGTGAGCTAGAGCACCACAAAGCTCTCCCTCGCCGACCACGAAAAAACAGAGCCTTTGGAGTGCTCGTCATGGCGAGGGTATATATAGGCAACTAATTGGTCCCGGTTGGTGACTTGAACCGGGACTAAAGGGCAGCCTTTGGTCCCGGTTCGTCCCACCAACCGGGACCAAAAGGTCCAGACGAACCGGGACCAATGGCCCATGTGGCCCGGCCGGCCCCCGGGGCTCACGAACCGGGTCCAATGCCCCCATTGGTCCCGGTTATGGATTGAACCGGGACTAATGGGCTGGCCGGGCCTGGACCATTGCCCCCTTTTCTACTAGTGAGGTATGCGCCCATGTCCTGCATCATCTTGGGGGTCGATCTTCACTCCGCGCCATGGAGTCCATCTTGAAGTTCATCGGCACCACCGTAGCCACCTCCGTCGCTTGTTCCAACTCCCGCACCGAAATCATCCACATTTCCACCATATGGAGCAGAGAAAACATCACCGAAACTGGCAGATGGACCGGCCGAGGCGACCATTCTCCTCTTCAAGATCTCTCTCCTTGCCATATCATGCTATGTTTTGGTGACATCGTCCATGTGCATTGACATGATCTTGTTCTCTTCGGCGAGCAACAATGACAGCGATTTGTTTTCAGAGGCGCGTGCTTTTCTCTCCTCAATGGCAGCTTTGAGTAGCCCCTCTTCCTTGAGCATTTGCCATTTTTCTTGCTTCTTTTTTGCCTTCTTCTTGGCCAACTCTTTCTTGATCTCCAACGACTTCAACAACATCAACTCGTTTGATTGCACCATGGCATCAATCTTCTCCCTCAAGCTCGGTGCTTCTTGCACTCTCTTTATCTTCTCTCCAGTCTTCTTGTCGCCATCGGGCTTGTTCAAATTTCTTGGGCCATCATCATCCTCATCTTCATCCATGTTTGTAAGTGAGCCTCTCTTTGATGGGGATTCTTTGTTGATCCACTTCCACTTGTCGCACTTTTGGAGCAACTCACAACAATACCCTAATTTGAAGAATCTACCTTCCGAAGCTTCCATGTCCTTGTATCTATGTTGAGCAATCTTGTCCTACACAATGTGAACAAAGTATGCAATCATTTCTCATGATACATTATGATGATGCACAACTTGAACAAAGGCAAAGCAAACTCACATAGTCGGACTCCACGGTGCCACTTGGAGGCGCATTGCGTACTTGCTCCAAGCAAGCTGCCCAACGGCTGCACATAGGCTTGATGTTCTCCCAACGACCTTGAAGCGACCGAAATGTGCGTGGAGTCTTATTGGGGTAGTTTTTCATAATGCGGAAGTATTGATCTTCAATCCTTTGCCAATATCTCTTGGAGGTTTGATTAGTACTCGTGCATGCATCAAGAGACACCACACTCCATGCTTTGATCAAAGCTTGATCTTTCAAGATCGTGTAGTTCTTCGATCTTTGGCTTTTCCTAGTTTTTGCTTGTGAATGCTCAAACGCTTCCGCTTCGATCTCCTCCAACTCGTCCGCACAACCATGATCGTCCACGCCGCCCTCCGTTTCATTGTAGTCGAATGGTTCGAAAGGGGCTTGATCAATATCAACCGCGTTCGTGTCCAACAAGTTCACGAGTTCGGTTGTTGCATTGTTTGAACCACCACTATAGAGAACGATAACAAGTCACGAGCTATCGAGAACAATGGCGAAAAATGAAAGAGAATAGTGGAAGACCAAAGAGACATACCTTCCGGCCATTTCGTCGAACACCTCGCTCGCGGTGGGAGCGGTACCGTTGAACGGCATCGCCGGAGCACCTCCTTGGGGGGGTGGCGTGAGAGGTTGAAGAAGATGGCTTCCTTGAAGCCGGAACCTTCCTCCGCTTTGCGCCCGCGGCCTTGCCGGCCTTCTCCGCCGCCGGCCGGGATCACACCGCGGCGTTGGCGCCCAGAGCGCGGGCCATCGCGGCGGGGGCAGCCAGATTCCCGCCCTGCACAACCACTGCCCTGCCTCTTGCAGGTAGGCGCGGCGTGTGCTTGGGCGACGGCGGCGGGGCCAACATGGCCGTCGACGAGATCCGCCCGTGGGGAAGGGGCGTGCGCGACCTCGACGGTGATGGGGGACAGCATGGGGTCGTCCTTGGCAGCGAGGGACGACCGGTGAGGAGCAGCCGGAGCTTGCGGGGGGCAATGGTGGCGGAGGGTGCGGGGAGCGGGAAAGGGCGCGCGGAAATGTCCCTCCCGCCAAATCTCGTGCAGGATAGGGGTCGAGCTCGGGTCGGCCTCCCAGCCCGTGAAGATAGAGGTTGAGGGAGAAGATTTGCTGCGCCCTGCAAAAAATTTTACGGGCGGCGCGGACGGGGTCGATCGCAGATTTTTCGACCCGACCCGCAATTAAGGCGGTTATTTACTGGTAGGCGCGTTTTGCGGAGTCTGCTAGAGTTGCTCTAAGCCGTAGCAGAGGCTCGCAATGGCAATCAGTCGCCGGCACGTGGCGGCAACACGGAATCAAAGCTAGCTGCACGCGTGCTCTAGCTAGCAAAGAGAACAAGAGGTGAAAGGGAAACGAGGGTCGATGTGAGGGCAGGATAGATAGAGGTAGCTAGTGGAGCACCACGATGTAGTACATGGAAAAATGGGAATCGCAGTGATCTCATATGCTGATAGGTCTCGCACAAGAAACATCTGGGAGCCAATCAATCAATCTGCAGGCAATCACGTACAAAGCCTATAGATCCCCAGCGATGCACGTCGCTCTCATATCTCCATTGCGGCGTTGAGCCGTGGACAATTGCATTTAATTTCAGAAATCGTCCACATCCATTAAAAAATTCATATGTTTTAAGAAATTGTTCATGTATCCTACAAAATGTATACGTGTTTGTCAAATGTGTTCTTGTATTTTCATGATATTTTATCCAAAAAATATTTATATTTTCCAAAACAAAAGAATAAAACAGAAATAAAAAATAAAATAAAAAAATTGGAAATAAAAGGCAAAACCGGCAAAAAGGATAAAACAAAAAACGAAAGATGGGAAATATGAAGAAAAAAATAAACCAAAATCATGCGGTCTAAAATTGAAAAATGGGCTTGGACCCATGCCGTGGGCCCATGGGTGATTGGCGTGTTGTTTCCCCTGTATGCGGCATATAGCAATTGGATGTTAAAAAAAACAGCCAACAAATTGTGCACGAAAATTATGTAATTTAAATGGATATGTGCACGTGTCGCTCTCTCTGGATCACCAAGCTCATATCTATTTTGATGGGAACGCCTCATGGCAATTTATTCAATTTAGGGTAAAGTAACATCATGGAGTACAAGAGGTCAAAAAAAAGTAGGCGCTCCATACCCAGTCCTCACATATTTTAGAACCATAGCATCTCCTAGCAAGAAAATGGGCTAGGCCATTTTCTTCTCTTCGACCGTGTTTAAAGTTAATCCCCGGAATGTTATGCGCTAACAGAAAGCAATCGTCGTGTATTGCCGAGTGAGGGCTCCAGATTTTAGTATCTTCATTGCATGCTTGCACTACAAACTCGTTACTTGGGAGGGTCAAAACATCACTATCATTTGGCCGCACGGCCCTTGTCAGGTCTGTGACCACCTCCCAGGTGATATACTCTATCACACCGCTTGTCGTCCCTCCGGGCACACTGCACAATGTCAACAAGCTGGAGCGGGCATTTCTATGGCCGGGTTCAGACAAGACCACCGGGTCTAAGTGTAAGGTCAACTGGGAGGTGGTTTACCGTCCAATTCAGTATGGAGCACTAGGGGTGCTAAACACTCACAAATTTGCTCGGGCTCTGAGATTGCGCTGGCCTTGGTTTGAATGAAAGGAACCAAACAAGATATGGGTGGGCACAGAAAACCCATGCGACGAGGCCGACCTTGACTTCTTCTACGCTTCCACCACCATCATTTTGAGGAATGGGGCTAGAACGCCATTCTGGGACTCCCCATGGTTGCTAGGGCGCAAGCCCAAGGAGATTGCACCGCTCATTTAAGAGGCCTCCTTAAGAAAAAACTGGAAGGTGCGGGAAGCTATTAAGGACAATGCTTGGATTTTAAAGATAAGGTCAAACACTGTGGTATCTGTTGACCACCTAAGGGAATTTTTTACCCTTTGGATGCTTTTACATGACATCATTCTTGACGAGCATTCCGAGGACGACATCATCTGGAAGCACACAACTAACGGGCAATACTCGGCCGCCTCCGCTTATAAAGCGCAATTCTTGGGCATGGTTAATTCTCCCATAGAGCAAATGGTGTGGACGGCTTGGGCACCGCCAAAAATCAAGTTTTTTACTTGGCTTTCTTTACAAGACCGGATTTGGACGACAGATAGATTAGAAAAGCATGGGTGGCAAAACTGTGGTCATTGCCCTCTTTGTGGGAGGGAGCAAGAAACAAGGGCTCACCTTTTCTTCAAGTGCCGCTTCACCAACAGGCTGTGGAGACTGGTCATCGACAAGCTGAGTCTGGACCATATGGACCCTTCCAGTTGGCACCTTGAAGCCTCCGTCAAGGAATGGTGGGCGAACATGACCGGCTTGGGTATTCCCAATAGGCAGGCCATGGCCTCCCTCACAATGCTTGTTTCATGGACCGTCTGGAACGAGAGGAACACACGCATCTTCCGTCACAAGAGCGTGCCGCCGCCGATCCTACTTAACAACATTCTTACCGACGCTAGACTATGGGTGACGGCGGGAGCTAAGAAACTAGGGGACATTCTAGTACGTGAGTAGTTGCCATGTGGCGTGTTATCATGGGTTGTAAACAATCAAACTCTATTCTCCTCTTAATTAAATGATGAGGCAAATCTTTTGCCTCCATTAAAAAAAAACTTAAGACAATAGACTCTACCTATACATTACGGCAGCCCAGTCTGTCCATCAGTTTTAGTCCACTCTTCAGTGCAGTTGCTTCAGCCGCTTGCGGACTAATTGTGTTGTCGATTAGTTCTGAAATTCCGGCTACATCTTCTCCCCTGGAATTACGAAGAATCACCGCTGCTGCACTACTGCCATCCTCGAAGAAATATGCATCTGTGTTAAGTTTATATGTTCCTGGTGCTGGTCTCTGCCAACGTTTAGTAGCAGTATGTCCCGGCGCTCGGATAGTGTGATTCCAAGAGATTGCCTAAATGGAAAAGGTTGTACTTGGTGCCGGTTTAATTCTTTCTCCTTTAACCACCTCACGACCCTCCCACCGGATATATCAAGCCGCCACCGTAATTTTTTCATGCAAGCTGCAGCCCCAACTGATCGAGAACAGGTGATTTCTTCACTGGGTATCTCAAAAGTTCCTCCAGCATTCGGAAGAGTTTTCTAAAGGTATAATTTCTACCCCACTTATTTATATTTTATGAATTAAATTTATGGTCAAATTTTGTCCAAAAATACGAGGATACTCAATAAGTCCGAAAGGAAGTACTACCATTTTTGTGTTAGGTTAAATCATCTATACGATTTGTGTTAGGTTAAATCATCTGTAAACAGATAACTATCCTTATCTCAATCTTTATGACAAATCTAGTGTTAGTTCGCCAATCGAAATATTTGTACGATGGATCGATGACTACATATTTCTTCTTCGAGCCAGTCTTCTGGGCTTCAATCCTCCTCAAGTTTGTGTCGTATTAGACACAGCTCCGGCGCAGTTTCCTGTCAGTTCCTCGAGACGGCGAGGTTAATCTTTCTCAGCATGTGTACAGGACAACGAAATTTGGTACCAGGTTCTTCAGATCGATTAAAAGGGTTCAACGGCAATGACCGAGGCTTTGGGGCGCTGGTTCTTAGGGACATGCACGAAGACTTCCTGACTGTCATTGATAAGATCAATCTAGCTCCGGTATGGGAGTGGGTATAGCGGTGCGTCTATGGCTAGTTCTTGTGGCGGCAGTGGGCGTTTAGTGGTCCAGTGACCTCATTGTAATTTTAATTATGTTTAGGGCTTTGTATTTCTAATGAACTTTTATAATGGATGTGAGTCATTTTCACACACAAAAAAACCCCTACGTGATTGCAATATAATTAGGTGCCTTTGCTCTTTGAAAAGGGCGTTGAGGTTCTTTAAGCTATAACTTCTATGCTTTTTGTTCATCACGAAAAGTTGGAAACCTCTATGATTTTTTTTGGTGATGTTATAATCTTCTGTACAAAAACTTCATATATTACCGTGACCGTTGACCAAAACTATTTGTGCTTACTTTGAATGACATACTAGCTTTGTGTGTGTGTGTGTGCTGAACGCCCCTGACCATATTTTCCAAGTGTACATGTTGCATCATGCATGGTAAACAACCTTCAACTTTTAAATATTCTATGGTTTTTTACTTTCTTGGAGTGGGCGATCTTCGAAGACAAGAAAATGCACACCGACCGGTTTCCAAAATCCAATATATCCTCTTTTGGCCGTTAAAGCTTTGTGCAGCACTCAATAGTCAACAGCGGCTCTCCGCCATAGTTTTTCCTGTTCATTTTGTTTCGGAGATCTCCTCCATCGATCTGTTTGTGGTTGAAACTGGAAACAGTAATGCATCCAGCAGTTCAGTGCATGCTGAGGAAGCAAGCAATACAAACTGCCACGTTTGCCGCGTACAAATAAGATTAGACAACATCGATCGATCGTGTGCACCAGCTAGACACGGTACTATGTCCATCAGCGATCAATAAACCTCTATCTTTTGACGCAACATATTTATTATTCGTTCCCTAGCGTGGTGATGCTATTCGCACGTACAAATTGCACATGGATCTAGTTCCGGTTAGGTTCTTGCCATTGCGTGCGTGCATGTATGTAGCATTTTGCTACTGCTGTCCCTTTCCTTGATCAAAGCTGCATAAGAATATAAGCAAGGGGATTGCTAAAAGGGATCACACACTTGCCAAGTCTTAGTCGTTGCTAAAAGGGATCACACATTTGCCAATCTGTTTTGCATATATAACACGTAGTACCTTTTTTTTTGTGGTTGAATCTGAAACGGACATCCATCAGTGCATGCTGAGGAAGCAAGCAATACAAAACTGTCACATTTGCCGCGAACAAATAAGATTAGACAACATGCATCAATCGTGTGCACCAGCTAGACACGGTACACATCAGCGATGATAAACCTCTATCTTTTGAGACGACATATATATTATTCGCACCTACACATTGCACATGGATCAAATTCCGGTTAGGTTCCTGCCCTTGCGGCAAGACATGCGTGCATGTAACATTTTGCTGGCTACTGCTGTCGTTATCCTTGATTAAAACTGCCTAAGAATATAAGCAAGGGGACTGATAAAAGGGATCACGCATTTGCCAAGCCTTAGTCATTCTTTACTTTCATTTTTTTTAGTTTAGCTTTCAACCTGTTTTGCATAGTAGTAGTACCCTTTTGTTTTGTATTTGTGCACTATTTTCATGCAAATGTACTTTAATGGTGGGACGATACAAGACAAGAGTGACGCCAACTTTCTGAACTTTTTAGTCACGTCCGCCCTGGACGTTCCTTTAATCCTACGTTGACGCAAACCAACCTGGGATTAGATGGTTAGAGAGACCATGGTATCCTCAGCCCACGAGACGTATCCGTCGACGACGAGGCGCCTACGGTGACTTTGTAAATTTCAAGATGACATGTCGGCTCAGTCAAAGGTGCTTATAGAGGTAGGGTGTGCGTGTGTGTTCATAGAGATGAGTGTATACACGTATGTACGAGCGCTTTGCATCTGTACCGATGTTCAAAAAAAATCCTACGTTGACGTTATAGCAGTATTTTACGTGTGTGGTAAATTCTCACCTCAGCTAATCTTTATTAGGCCGGGGGTAATATATCCTCCTTTTCCCAAGAAAGCTAATCTTTGTTATTCTTAAAAGAAAACTCATCTTTGTCAAAATCTTTTTTTTGTGAGGTCATCTTTGTCAAAATCTGCATGCGGCAGCGAGTTGGATTGGGCTCTACCTCTCTCTACCTATGCATGCATGCATGGGTACCGACCAGCCAGCTCTAAAAATTATTGTCCGTTCATTCTTCCTTCGATCCTTCGGTTTATTATGTCTTGTGGCGATCAAGTGTCATTCATCACACCGGCCAGATCAAAAATGCAAACAAGGAAAGTAATGCTGGTCTCTTTTCTCACATAAAGGTTATAGCTTTGTAGAAAACTAGACCACCGATGACGCGCGTTGCTGCGTCCATCTATTTATATAATAAAATGGTATAGTCTTGATAAATATAGAGGCACATAACATATAACTTAAATTTGCATGAATTGAACAAAACTTGAAGGAAATCCACATGATTGGAACTGCAACGTCTCGATATAACTGAATTCTGCCATTGGAAGATCAAATGTTTAAGACTAAATAGCAAATAATATCCAAGCAAAAAAAGTACAAGTAATAGAGTATATACAAAGAGGGAGAAAAATTGGCTAAGAAACAAGGTCTGTTCCTTATGGTCTATAAATTCAATCTAAAAAACAAAACAATGTTTTACATGTAAGACTAATATTATGTCGTACTCACATATGAAAATTTCTAAATATGGTACAACCATACTGATCTTTCTCTAGCAACTGCAACGGGGCGATTGAAACAGGATTTCTATTTTGCCAATCAGGTGAGGCTCCAAGCATACATAATTGTTTAAATGTGGTACCACCATACTGATCTTTCAAGTTTCTGACTGCCAAAATGATGTTCAGAGCATGGAGCAAGGAAATAGAAAAATCAACCAACAAAGAATGAGATGGCACTGAAGCAGAATATCATCTCGAAAGATAAAGGCATCAGGAAAATTTATTCCATGGTAAATGCAAAGTTTTCTTGCCTCATTCGCATGCAAGGTACCTTGTGTAGCCTCACGACGCAAAATTTAAAAATTGCACTGATACATAGACAACTTCCCCTTGAACTGAATAAAAGAATAAAATATACCAGACCACTAAATCCATGACAATCATTTATCAGTATGATTATTTATTACCCTTTTAACTAAAATGACTTCATTACTTGTGAGATAACATGCAATGGGTTACAAACCAGATAAATACCTTCGATAGAAATTTCTCACACTCAAGATAATATGCCTTTACAGCATTCTCCAACGCATGAGCTTCTTTTCCACTACTACCTGGTAAGGAGATAAGTTGGATGCAATTTTCTGTGATGAAAATAGCAACACAATCAGTCAGATAACAATCCATAGTCAACGTAATGTTTGTGTAGGTGTCAACTTGTACTCTACCAGGCTGCTAGCAAAACAAAAAATATAACTCTAAAGAAGGTAGATTTTGGAGCCTTGGTACCAAGTGAAAGTGACACCCACAATTTCACCAACATATTTACTGATCTTGTGCGTAGCTTTTTTTCATTCAGAAAATAACATGCATAAAGATCAACTACTTGGTTTTTTTCGGTGTCTTATTATGAAATCAGTACCTTGTTAAATGGAAGCAGGTCCTTGAGAAGTTTCAAACTTCATGCTCTGCTTGATCTATTCTCACCTATCCATGTGGAGGCACAATTCAATACAGCATGAATAAATTCAACAAGCTGAACCAGAAAAAAAACATCGATAGACAATAATGTAACCGCTCTGAAGGTTGCACTAATTTCGCTCTCCCTGCCCGGACATGGATAGAGTCCTTGGGTGGCTAACTCCACAGGCTTGGCACTCTTCTCTTTGCCCTTCTTGTACTAACTATCCTCGACGGAGCGGTAATCATTCTTGCACCTATTGGGATTCCATTCATTTTGCTCCTCTGCCTGAAAGATATAATTCACGCACCCTAGTCGTTAGTGGCATGCAACAAGGGATCGTCCCAATTAGTGAAAAAACTGAAGCTCACCTGTCTTGAGTGTGTCTGCCTTGTCTTCCAAACGTGAGTCTTAGAACAACCAAAGGAAGGTGTAAAGTGTCAGCTTGAACAGAAATCACTACAAAAGGTCAAATAAATCATTTCTTATTTTTGCAGGGACACAGGTAAAACATTTCCATGGTGCAAGGAATTAGTTAAGAGTAGCAATAGTCCACCAAGACAAAAATGGTGCATCCAACCATGAACCAACATCTATCGCAGAAGTTGCTCAAGTCTCTTATGAATTTTGATAACCTCTTCTATCTTGTTTAATAGGAAGAATTGTGGTAGTAGCAGCCGCATTATGCTATATATATCAGTATCACGAACTATATAGATTAGCATTTTATAATTATAATTATAAACTACTTAAAAAATCAAGTATTCTACATGATATGGTAAATAAAACAATTAGTTCAGTTCTATAAGACACGGTGTAACTCCATGTCATAAGCAAGCATGAATTAACGCTAAACCTTAGTTGGACACGTCTGCATTGAGGAGAAGGAATGTTGCATGTTAACCTCTAATTCTAATAGTGAATATGGGTGAAGAGAAGAAAAAACAGATAAAGTATAATCGGTAGCAAATCATTTCCCGTTCGAACCACTTAAGCTACATGCAAAAATATCCTTGAATCGAAAATGACTACATGCTTTTTCACTCAAAGAAGACTTACTCGCCTCCTCAGCCACCAACCTCACCAAAAAATAGAATCTCAATGGCACATCAGTCTCTCAAGTTTCAGGTGCGCCGTGCAAACATCTTGCCTTGCAAATGCAGGCTCTTGTTAGAAATGCCAAGGATAAGATTCAGTTGAAAAACAAAAGTCACAAGTAAATAGCAGGATTATAAGTAAAACACCCACCTCTCGATGCTGCAGGACCGAGCTCGTCTCGCGCACGGTGCAACAGGACTGACCTCATCCCCCTCCCGATGCTGCAGGACTGAGCTCGGCTCGCGCTTGGGACAGCAGGACGGATTGGTGGATGCCAGTTTTGGCCAACCTATTGGGTCTCGACGCTGGGGCGCCAGGGGTGCGAAAGGTGGAACCTTTCCGCTTGTCTCTTTCGTTGGGGTGCGACGGATCTCGGGTGAGGTGGTGTCGAGGTCTTGGATGCTGGGGCAGCGGCCCTGGTGGTGGTAGCGCGGTGCTCGTGGGCAGAGCCCGTGCCTTGGTGCTGCCCGGTCACCATGGCCATGTGGGCGGCGTGGTTGCCGGGTGTGGCGTTCGGTGGCGATGAGTGTTGGCCTAGGTGAAAACCTACTCTATCTCCGGACGGACCGGCGACGGTGAGGATCGTTCCCTTCTTGAAGGCGTCGTCACGGCTCTCATTACCCGTCATGTGGCTCCGGGGGAAACTCCAACCTTTGGATCGGGCGGTGGCGGCGCTCCAGCGTCGTTCCCTTCCTGAAGGCGCCGCCTTGGAGCGCATGGTTCGTCATATGTAGCTTCATCTCTGCGGGTGGTAGTGCTAGGGGTGATGTTGTTGTGCTCAGCGCCTATGTATCCTGTCCTGGGTGTGTGCGTGTGTTGCGGTGGCGTGGCGTGTGTTTGTACTGGATGCTTGTTGACTGGTGCTTTATATATAAAGCGGGCGAAAGCCTTTTTCGATAAACATCCACCTTCCTTGACAACCATGGCACCAGATTATTTATTTCCCTTCAGGTTTCAACCTAACCATGGACATGGTCCTGGTATTTGATTATATAGAAATAAAGTTAGACGCTCACAGCCATACCCATATACATACTACCAAGATTGAAAACATAGCAATCATCCGGCAGCTGCCTAGTTTGTCAATCGAAACAGAAATAAGTCACATACATGACAGATTAAAACCGAGAAGCAGGCACAACAATCTGTAACACCAGGAGAAAATCCAGGAAGGGAAAAGGTAGATCACGATCAAAACCTATCCATGATTATTTTCTCTCCTTAGTTGTCCACAATCATCAAAGGAATTGGTATGTACTTGTACCTTGTCTACCTGAGCCATCATGTGAGCACTCTTTTCCCAGTTACGAGCGCCTCCTCGCGTGCCCATTGAGGATTCAGGTTAAAAGCCGCCATTGCCATGAATCAACCCCGCTCATCTCTCTCTCTCTTTCTCCCTCTCACTCTCACTCTCTGACCTAGGGCGAGACTGGGAGGATGCGTGCACGGCAATAGGGAGTACGTCGAGCGCTCGACGGCGTACCTATCTTTGCACGCAGACGCGGGTGGAGACGGCAGCCAGCGCGCGGCACGTCAGGAACCTTCTTCCGCCACCATGCCATCACCACGCGGACGGGCGCCAGTATCCTCGCGGCGACGACCAGCCTCGACGCCCCCTCTTGCTCTTGACCTGTGCCAGCTCGCCGCCGCCGCTGCCGTCACCGCTCGCCTTGGTTAGGGTTAGCGAGCGCACCAATCGCTCCCTCGCTTCGGCCGGCTGGTATGCTAGGTGGGCTGTTTGGCCCACCACGTTACTCCAAAAATGTTACGGGAGTAGCTGCCCTCAGGAAGCTGCGGGACGGAAGCATTCAGAAAAATTTACTGTACATCCAAAGGCCAGAGACGATCATTACATGAAATCCAACGACTCCGAAGGTTGATGGGGTGAGGGGGCTCCTAGGGTGCCCAGTTATATAATGTTTTAAAACTAGATCATAAATGCGCGCGTTGCCGCGCCTGTCCATATAAAGAAAAGATCTACATAGATATAGAAAAAATGCATGAAACAATAGAAATATACAATTTGTTTCAACAGTAAATAAAAGACAAAGTGTATGTTTGGGGGTAACATCCATCAAACCAGTAATTCAATAGCATATGATTTTTTTGGTGGGACTAAATGGTTTGTTCATATAAAGAATATACACAATTAGACATGGTGAACAAATTAAGAACTATCATTATAGCATTCCCGACTGGACATGGTAGTAAATACTGAGAAAATTATTTGTTGTGATCATATAAGGCTGCGTTTGGCAGCACAGTATTTTTGAAGTTTTAGAAAAATACCATGGCATTTTTAGAAACCACGGTTTAAAATACTTCGATGCGTTTGGCGTCAAGAAATACTCCAGTTTACAAAACCGTAGTATCTTCAAAACCATGGTTTTTTCACAGTATTAGAAAAAGAGGTCCGGACCCCTTTTTTTAAAACCGAGAAACGATTGCTCTCGTCGGTCTCTCAACTCCATCTTTTCGGCCGTCAACTAGTGTGATTATACTTCATTTCTCTGTAGCTATGAATAAACAATTCAAGCTCAGCACATGGGAAGGAAGGTACGCGCCCTTGTACGCCTACTGTGTCGTTGATCTCGTCAATTTCTCTACACAGCGCTGCATGCATACATCAGCCGTGAGCACAAGCTGGTCAGATCGTGTAGCTGAGTTTGGTTCAACTCGGTATCTTCAGGGTTATCCATGCAACCTAACAACAGGTGACAATTGGAGAAAACCGAGAAAAAATGATTTGGAAAACGCCCCAGTGGTTTTTAGATACTGAAGTATTCAATGTCCACGCGCTAGAATACCGAGGTTTTGTAATACTACTGTTTTAGATAAACTTTTAGATAAATTGGTATCATAACTAATAAATATTAGTAGATTACAGGTAAATTAAGTATATCACCCTACACTCTTTCATCATCTGTGCTAGTTTCACAACATTATATAAAGACCTAATTGCCAATATCTTCAAGCAATCAACTGAAAAGTGATGCCTTGAGTGGCATGGTTCGCCACCCTAGTCGTCCATGGTGGAAGCTAGGGAGGTGACAATCAGTTGGGTACCGCTTATCATAGTGAAGCATGTCCAACCTGTATTTGGCAGTTATCTATTTAGTGAAGCATGCACATATAACCTTTTGCATTCATTTAGAAAGAGCAAGATTTATTTGAGTATGCAGCGAACTAAATTAAAGAAAGGAACTTATATGTAACATGCATGTAAATGAAGTACCGACAACTTACTTGCACATGAACACACTGTTAAGAGAATAATTCTCCCGAGTTGTCTCATGTCAGTAGTTCACATCTCATTCAGCAGAACAATTCGCAGCATATCGACTTAATGATACATAAACATGGGGGAATCTATTATTAAAAATATTAGTATATAATTCGTGAGGCCCTGTAACAAATATCTATGTGGCCTTGAATCAAGCACTACAGAAACAATTTGAGAATAAAGTAGAGAAATCATAGTTAGCCAAAAGTGATCCCTCTAAACTTTATTAAGTGAAATAGTTGATAAATAAATTATAAAGAAACTGAAGCAATATACTGAAAGAAAGTAGTCCATACATATGAAACACTATCTAAAGAGTGGAAGGTATATATTGAGATATGCAAAAGAATTATTAGCTCGTTAGATTTTGGTATAAAACAAGAACTTATGGTGAACCCTTCACATCTAGTAATATCTTATCTATCTGTCCAACATGGTCAGGGTCGTCGATACAGCTGAGGCAACAGTCACTGCCTTTTGAATGACCTGCATAGGTGATTTCATTGTAAAGATAAAAGCATATAATCATTCACACAAGCCACATGCATGCAAGAATTGTTTATATATGTCAATATGTGTATATATGATGTAACGATAGTAAACACAGATACACTGAGCAACAAGCCTAACAGAGCAATGACCTATAGAATGGCCTTCTTTACCGACACGGTCAGAGGGTGATCCGCCTCTTCATGGTTCGTCTTCTTGAAGTTACATGTCATGTGCTTCCTACCAAATCCTAGGAACGACTCGATGTCCGCATACAGTCCCCACTTTACACCCGCACAAAATAGTTCGTGCCAAAACCTAGGTGTCCTGCAGGATGCTTACCTTGTGGAAGGAGATGCAACACTCATGCTTGTGGTTTGCAATTGATAAGATACATGATGCGCATCATGTGGAGGTGCTAGCGGAGGAGATCCATGTTCGCGGACAGCGACGAACTTCCGGTTGTCTCGAGGGCGGGGATGACGATGGCTCGCGAAGTCAGGAGCAATCCACGACGGTTGGGAGATGCAGCGAGACGAAGGATCTGATTCCATGAACAGAGGGAGATGCCACTTGCCGGAAGAGGCGGCGGAGACTCATATCTAGGGTTCATGTAGCGCAAAAGAGGCCACGACTGACACCCCTGCGGCGAGCACGTCACAAGAAGGATGGATGGGGGCAAAGGGACGGCACGAAATGGTGACGCTCGAAAGGGGTTTTGAAGCAGGCCGCGGCTAGGGCACGGGAGAGGAAGAGGAGGCATCAGGGCGAGCGGAACCAAGGCGCCGCCGGCGTCGTCGATGCCGACGGGAAAGGGAGTCGTAATGTTGTTGGGCCAGTTTCGCATACACAGGCCGCAACGTGAAGGCCCGATCAACTAGAGAACACCGAGATCGGCCTGCGGAGCAGCAGCCCTTTCAAGTCGGCCTACCCGGTTCGTGCAGAGTCGAGACGACCAGGAGATCTCAGCCGCGTGTGAGCATGATCGGACGGATGACAATGTCAAAACGCTCCGTACATCGACGAACTTGCATAAGAAAGGTTGATGGTGTGCAAAAGAAGCGAAGTCGGTGGGAAGGTGCTTTCTTCCCAATGGGTGTCAGAAATTTGTTATATATTACCTCCGTCCGAAAATTATTGTCTTAGATCCGTCTAGATATGGATGTATCTCTACTTTTAATGTCTCAGTTGATAGTCCGCGTTCCGGGTTTTATTTTCGTCCCACCTAATATGGTCTTTTTTGGTACTTTTTTGGTACTTGCTCCCACCTCCCGCTCAGCCGCGAAAAACCAAGAAAAACCCCGCGATCGAGTTCCGCACACGCCCAACCTCCCGTCGTAATTAACTGAGACGATAAAAAATAAACCACCGAGCAGAAACCAGCGAAAATTAACCAGCGAAAAAAACGGCCGACTGTGTGGACTCGAGCGAGGTCTCGTGTTCCTCTTGCGAGGAACAGTCGCCCGACACTGCCCTCCTTCGCCCGCCGCCGCCCTTCAGTCCTTCACCGCCACCGATCCATCCCTGCACCGCCGCCCTGGCACATCAAAACCGCCGGACTCCATTGATCCGGGCTGGTCCCGTGCAGGACCCTCCGCTGAGCGCTTCCGGGATCCCGCGCCGATCCCTTTCAGGACCTGTCGCCGGAGACGTCCAGGACGTGGCGCCGGCTATCCCTTTCACGAGCCACCACCGAAGGCGTCCAGGATCCGCCGTCAGATACACTCACTCTAGGTATCACAGATCCGCCGCCGGCTATCCCTTTCAAACAGCCATCTTATGAATAGAATTTAGGTCTAATCTGAAATTTACATCCATCACATTTCATACACACACCCCATGAAATCTACAGCCATCACAGGCACCACAGATAATAATGTACAACCATCACATCCATTACAGGCATCACAAGCACCACAGGACGATGCATTAATGATACATGATTAGAGATATGTAGATCTTGCAATCTACCAGCCATGCAAAAGATAACTTTGACAAAGCTGTAAATTAAAATAGCAGCAACACTACAGGAATCAGCTACTTTGCCGTCTGCCACGGCCGACGGCAAAGGCATGAATGGCGGACGGCAAAGGTCTTTGCCGTCCGCCACGGAAGGCAAAAGGCTCCGGCAAAGTAAGGTCCGGCAAACAGCTACTTTGTCGCCTGCTTTACGCGGCTGACGGCAAAGGGGCCTTTGCCATCAGCAGCAGACGACAAAGAAAGTAGGCGGCAAAAATAGCGCTGTTAGTACGTTAGGTGGCTAACGGCAGGCCTTTGCCGTCCGCCGCTGACGGCAAAATTTTTCCTTCCTTTGTCGTCCGCCGTATGATGTCAGCTAGACGTCACTACACGGCAGGCCTTTGCAGTCCGCCGCTGACGGCAAAATTGTTTACTCTTTGTCGTCTGCCACTGTAGGCAAACTGACCAAATGGGTCAGCTCCCAGGAAGCACAGTTGGTTGCCACGTGGCTTCTTTGCCGTCCGCGGCTGACGGCAAAGAGACCATTGCCGTCGGTGGCAGACGGCAAAGAGACTGTATATTGGCTCTTTTTTTCTGTTTTTTTTTTATTCCAATAATTTTCACAGCAAATATATATGACATATATAGATATATTTCACAGGGCTATTTAACAGCAAACATATCACATATCCAGCACATAATTAAGTTTCATCCATTCATACATAAGCAAGTTCCATCAAGTTCCATCCATATACATATTACAATGCAAAGTTTATTCAAGATAGCAAGTTCCATCATAGCAAGCTAGATACAATGCAAAGTTTCATCAAAGAAAAAACAAGCACTCCATCATAGCAAGCTAGCTTCCATGAAGTGAATGAAATCTGCAAAATGGCAAATAAGAAAGTTAGAAATAGGTGACTAGAAGAAGCTAACTAAGTTAGAAATAGGTGAAATGGATCATATATGAGCTAACTAAGTTGAAATGGGTCGTTTATGAGCTAACTAAGGTGAAATGGATCATCTATGAGCTAACTTAGTTGAAATGGGTCGTTTATGAGCTAACTAAGGTGAAATGGATCGTTTTTGAGCTAACTAAGTTGAAATGGATCGTTTTTTAGCTAACTTAGGTGAAATGGATCATTTATGAGCTAACTTAGTTGAAATGGGTCGTTTATGAGCTAAGTAAGGTGAAATGGATCGTTTTTTTGAGCTAACTAAGGTGAAATGGATCGTTTTTGAGCTAACTAAAGTGAAATGGGTCGTTTTTGAGCTAACTTAGGTGAAATGGATCATTTATGAGCTAACTTAGTTGAAATGGGTCGTTATGCTAAGTCTAGGTCTAGGTCTTTATGCATTTGTTAAGCAAAACACTAGAGAAACTTACCGTGATCATTGAGGTGTAGGAGCGGGCTGGCTCGTGCCGGTAGCTGGAGAAGGATCATGCGTTGCTTGTCTGGAGTTACGCTGCACCAATGATCATTACCTATGTCTCGTTACCATGGTGACACTCAAATTTTAAGACTAGCAAGTAATGTCCATTCAAATTAAACTCACCGTGGTCCCAGGAGCAATAACTGGCATCGGCGGAGCGGTCTGACCGGACTTAGACTGCACATTTGGTTTTGACAAACACAGTCATACTAGTTAGTAATGAGACAAACACTACATGAATGTTTTGGCTAATCTGCAGAAGAAACTTACCACAAGGAGCTCGTACATGGCCCTTGCCTGCATGTCATTCCGTGCCCTCTCCTCCTCCAACATCTTTGTCATCCTCTCCTCCAACTCCCGCTGCCTCTCCGCCGCCTCTGCCAGAAGTTTCTCCGTTCTATCTCTCTCACTCTGTATAGCAGCATGCAACACCACTCACATGACCATTTGTAATCATTGATGGAAGCGCACACAATGTAATGGAGAAAGATAGCTGAGTACGTATAACTAACCTTGAAGGCGAGTTGGACTAGCCGTTCACGAGGCCTTATCTCAGGAGCGGAGTTCGAATGGCGCGCCTTTATCTCCGGGAGAGTGCTAGGACAACGGATAAGTCCATCTCCAATGGCTATGGATCCATGCGACCTCCCGCCACCAGATATCATCAGCAGCTCTGTATCAATGGGACCCTGGCTCGGTTTAAAGTCCACCCCTTTCCTCGCCTTCCCCTGATCTCTATATTGCACGAGCTTGTCGTGGGAGGAGATGTTGGTGAAGTTCTTTGGATCATCGAGGTCAGACACAGAGAATGCCTTGACTTTCTTGTAAGGGCCAGTGTGGGCCATGGCATACAGGTCGTACACCTCTAGCACCTTATCCGCCTTATTGTAGCGTGCCCTGAAAGAGAGAAACAAAGTTAATTAGTAATTAAAGGGCTAAAGCTAGCATGATGAATGAATTGCATGAATCATGAAGCAAACCACATACCCAGTTCCGCCCGTACTGAAATAAGTTGGAGCTGCCTTGATGGTGTGGCACACCTTCCATTTGGGCACGTTTGTCCTTGGCCTCATTGTGGAGGGCTAGCTATTCATTTGAGCACCACTCATTGACCAACACCTCCCAACAATCCATCCGATCCGCACACCATCTCGGAGGGGCCTAAGTTAGCAAACATAAACTTGAGCGCTACGGCTATGAATTACTAAATGAAGGAAGTAAGTACAAGGCCTTAAGAATTACCTTCATGTACTGCTCCTTACTCAAGAACTTCTCGCGGCGCGCCGGCTTGGTCTTCTTGATACCACGCAAGGCATAGTAGTCTCGAACAGCATGCACCCGAGCCTCGTGCCGTAAGTTCTATAGTAGGCGCTTGCAGATGCTATCGATAACATTTGCCGCTTCCTCCTCGTATCCCTCCTCACACCTGTAGAATGTCTGCAATCAAATGAGACAATATTGATTAGTACAATTAATAACTAGCTAGTTGAAGATTTTTAATTGTGTAAAGGAGAAATTACCCAGAACTTTCTGATCACCACGTCTGCCCTCGTCTTGCACAAGACACCATCGATAATCTCACCCGGCGGGGCCGAGGCAGCCAAGTAGTGCTCCCAACTCAATCCAAGCTCTGGAAGCCGACCCTCACCAGGCAACGTCACAAACCCCGCGAAGTTTTGCTGACAAAGAACTCCAAGGACGGAGTTGGGCCGGCGGACACTATGATGGTGGTCCCAACCCCTGCAGCATGGCAAGGCCAACGCATTAGTTATTTGAAGAAACGTGAATGCAGAAGGTACAAAAATATTAAATGCACTTACCTCTCCCCATCAGGGAAAATCAACCACCTCTGCTCGCGGGTCGCGGGCATGGACGGGAGCCGTGTAGAACCACGCTGGTAGACGTTGCCCCCCCTCCTCCTCAATATCAGTCGGCTCCCCGCCATCATCAGCATGGCCACTCGGCTCGTCAGGCTGATCCGGCCAGGTACCCCATCCAGATGTGTGCTCCTCCGGGGTCTCGTGGGCCGAAGGCCTGTCGACCCGAGGCTCGTGGGCCGAAGACCCGTGGACCGGAGGCTCGTGGACCAGAGTCTATGTAACCTCCTCCTCGGACGAGTCCACCCTAGCAGTCACGTGCTCGGGTGAAACAACTAGGGGTGGCGGCGAGGAAGGCGCCGTAGCAGTCACCCTACCTCCTCTCCCGCGACCACGTGCTCCACCTCCTCTCTTCTTCTTACCTTGTCCCCTGCTGGGCATCGCGGTCGACGAAGAAGGGCCCGACGGTGTCGCCATACTGTCCAGCAACGCTCGGCGGAGAGGTGCGTGTGGAATGAAAGACCTCACACCACGCGCCGACGAAGAAGGGGCCTCGGCGTGCTCCCGACCAGCGCCCACCATCTTTCAACACCTGCCATGACAAAGAATAAACGAAATTAGTATAACATAAAAAAATACCGACATGAATATATGACGTGCACATTTAAATCTCGCAGCGATGAAACAACTGCACATTTAAATCTACCCGATCAACACAATTATATATGATGTTTTTCATAAAAAAATCGAAAAATATATGACCTAACTAATAATTCACAAATATATGACCCCGTCGGCCTCTGGAAGGCCAAAGAACACCTTTTCGGGAGGTGTCGAGGGTCAGAGTGTCGTGTCGATGTCGGGGTGCCATGTCGGGGTCGGGGTGCTGTTTCGGGGTCGGTGGGTCGGGGTGTCGTGTCGGGGTCGGGGTGTCGTGTCGGGGTTGGGGTGTCGGGGTCAGGGGGTCAGGGGGTAGGTTGTCGGGGTGTGGTGTCGGGGTCGGGGTGTCGGGGTGTGGTGTCGGGGTCGGGGGGTCAGGGGGTCGGGTGTCGGGTTGTCTAGGTGTCGTGTCGGGGTCGGGGTGTGGTGTCGGGTCGGGGTGTCGGGGTGTGGTGTCGGGGTCAGGGGTCGGGGTGTTTCCTTCTATCCTTCTTCTTCTTTCTTTCTATTCTTCTTCTTCTTCTTCTTTCCTTTCTTCTTCTTCTTCTTCTTCTTCTTTCATCTTTTTTCTACTTTTTTACTTCTTTTCGTTTCTTCTTTTCTTCTTCTTCTTTTTTCATCTTTTTGTCTACTTCTTTTCTTTTCTTCCTTTCTTCTTCTACTTCTTTTCTTCTTTTCTTTTTCATCTTTTTCTACTTCTTTTCTTTTCTTCTTGTTCTACTTCTTCTACTTCTTCTACTTCTTCTAATTCTTTTCTAACACTAACACTAACACAATCTAGCACTAACAATTAAACAACAAAAAAAAGAAAAAACAGAAAAAAGAGGTAGTCCCTCACCGAGCAATGGGACGGTCAGCGGGCGGTGGCGGCGGGGGGCACGGCGGCGGGCGGCGGCGGGCGGGGGGTGACAGGCGTCGGCGGGTGGGGTGGGGCGGAGGGTGGTGGGGCGGCAGGCCAAGCGGGTGCGGGGCGGGCGGCGGCCGGCGGGCGGCCGTGGGTGGGGATCTAGCTAGTGGCGAGGCGTCGGGGAGGATAGAGGAGAGAAGAGAGAGTAGGCGGGGGGTGGCGGCCGTTAGTTACTCTGCTCTTTGCCGTTCGCCGCTCTTTGCCGTCGCCTTTATCTCTCTTTGCCGTCGCTAGCGACGGAAAAGAGGTGGGGTGTTAAGTTTTTTCTAAGCAGGCGAGGGCACCTCTCTCTTTGCCGTCGGCCGGTGGACGGCAAAGATCGACAACAAAGAGCCGGCCGATGGCAAAGAGCTTGTTTGCCGTCTGCCGTTTCTTTGCCGTCTACTTTTCGGTAGCTGACGGCAAAGAGCTTCTTTGCCGTCCACTAGCAGACGGCAAAGAGCTGGCAGATGGCAAAGTAGCCGATTCCAGTAGTGCAAGTAAGGTTCAGTGCAGGTCACAAATCGTTTTGCATTTTTCATCCACAACCGTACAGAGAGAATAGCTATAGTGTCAACCAGAAATTTCAAGGGAGCAATACATTACCAGAATTATATTGTTTCAATGAACAACGATTTGTGGCTGACAAGTATATGAGAAAGCACCCTGCAAATGAGATGGTGCATAAGCAACTTAAATGGAGCAATTGATTTGTCTAGCATGATTAATTACAAGGGAGCAATTCATTACCAGCCATCAATGATACATGATGAGAGATCTGTAGATCTTGCAATCTACCAGCCATCCAAAAGATAACTTTGACAAAAATGCAAATAAAATAGTATCAAGTAAGGTTTAGTGCAGGTCACAAATTGTTCTGCATTTTTCATCCACAACCGTACAGAGAGAATAGCTATAGTGTCAACCAGAAATTTCAAGGGAGCACCCTATAGATGAGATGGTGCATAAGCAATTATATTGTTACAATGAACAATGATTTGTGGCTGACAAGATTATGAGAAAGCACCCTACAGATGAGATGGTGCATAAGCAATTATGCTTAAAGTTTATGATAAAACAGTATAAAGGATCTGAATGATAAACTGTGAGAAAACTTAAATGTAGCAATTGATTTGTCTAGGATGATTAATTACAAGGGAGCAATTGATTACGATTGCTTTTAATGAACAACGATTGTGGCTGACAAGAATATGATAAAGCACCCTGCATATGAGAATGTGCATAAGCAATTGTGCTTAAAGTTCAAGATAAAACCGTGTCTAGGAAGTGAATGGTAAACTGTGAATGCCTTCAAGTAAATTACCATCTTATGCATGCCTTCAAGTAAATTACCATCCTCTACGCCATCTCTCTTGCTTTCATCTTGCATCTACTATCTCCATCTGATTCAGGTTTCTTTTATGTTTCTTCCATGCCTCAAGAACACCACAGCCAGACACAAGTCCAAGGTAATGGGTAATGCAAAAAGCAAAGCCGGTGAACATCAACAAGAAGAGGACGTAGCTACAGGTAGTAAGCACTGCACCAGGAATATTTGCATTTCTGACAGTAACAAGCTTTTTGCATAATGTGTTGCAGGTCAGGCGAGCGGTAAAAATGTTGAAGAATACAGTGCAACCTTGATACCCGTTGATGAAAAAGATGAAGCTATTGATACGTCTCCGTCATATCTACTTTTCCAAACACTTTTGCCCTTGTTTCGGACTCTAACTTGTATGATTTGAATGGAACTAACCCAGACTGACGCTATTTTCAGCAGAATTGCCATGGTGTTGTTTTATGTGCAGAAAACAGAAGTTCTCGGAATGACCTGAAACTCCACGGAATATCTTAGAATAAATAATAAAAAATCCTCGCCAAAGATGAAGACCAGGGGGCCCACACCTGCCCACGAGGTGGGCGCGCCCCCCTCTGGCGCGTCCCTACCTCGTGGGCCCCCTGGAGACCCTCCGACGCCAACTCCAACTCTATATATTGGCTTTCGGGGAGAAAAAAATAAGAGAGAAGAAATCATCGCGTTTTACGATACGGAGCCGCCGCCAAGCCCTAATCTCTCTTGGGAGGGCAGATCTGGAGTCCGTTCGGGGCTCTGGAGAGGGGGATTCGTCGCCGTCGTCATCATCAACCATCCTCCATCACCAATTTCATGATGCTCACCACCGTGCGTGAGTAATTCCATCGTAGGCTTGCTGGACGGTGATGGGTTGGATGAGATTTATCATGTAATCGAGTTAGTTTTGTTAGGGTTTGATCTCTAGTATCCACTATGTTCTGAGATTGATGTTGCTATGACTTTGCTATGCTTAATGCTTGTCACTAGGGCCCGAGTGCCATGATTTTAGATCTGAACCTATTATGTTTTCATGAATATATGTGTGTTCTTGATCCTATCTTGCAAGTCTATAGTCACCTACTATGTGTTATTATCCGGCAACCCCGAAGTGACAATAATCGGGACCACTCCCGGTGATGACCATAGTTTGAGGAGTTCATGTATTCACTATGTGCTAATGCTTTGTTCCGTTTCTCTATTAAAAGGAGGCCTTAATATCCCTTACTTTCCAATAGGACCCTGCTGCCACGGGAGGGTAGGACAAAAGATGTCATGCAAGTTCTTTTCCATAAGCATGTATGACTATATACGGAATACATGCCTACATTACATTGATGAATTGGAGCTAGTTCCGTGTCACCCTATGTTATGACTATTACATGACGAACCGCATCCGGCATAATTATCCATCACTGATCCGGTACCTACGAGCTTTCCATATACCGGTTCTCGCTTATTTACTTTTCCGCTGCTATTGTTACAATCACTACAAAAATACCAAAAACATTACTTTTGTTGTCTTTACTTTTGTTACGTTACCACCACTATCATATTACTTTGCTACTAAACACTTTGCTGCAGATACTAAGTTTCCAGGTGTGGTTGAATTGACAACTCAGCTGCTAATACTTGAGAATATTCTTTGGCTCCCCTTGTGTCGAATTAATAAATTTGGGTTGAATACTCTACCCTCGAAAACTGTTGTGATCCCCTATACTTTTGGGTTATCAAGACCTTTTTCTGGCGCCGTCGCCGAGGAGCATAGCTCTATTATTTGAGTCACTTGGGATTTATCCCTCAACTATGAGGGGAGGTAAGGAACTGCCATCTCGCTCTGCACTTGATTCACCTTCTGTTATGAGTAAGCTAGCGACACCTAAACCTGCTTCTGCTATTCGTTCCAATATGTCGCATGTTATTGATGATGCCACTTCTGCTATGCATGATACTTATGATGAAACTACTTCTATGCTTGATACTACTGTGCCCCTTGGTGAATTTCTAGATGAACAAATTGCTAGGGTTGGAGAAAAAGAAATTATTGAACCTGAATACAATGATGAAAGTGATGATGAAAATATGCCTACTATTCCTGAGGGTTATCTTTTTGATACAGAATCTTCTGCAGCTATTTTTGCCTGCCAGGATAGATATGAACTTAAGAGGCTGCTAGTTAAATGGAGTAAAGAATCTCTTAGAGACAGAATGAGACCTGACCCTGCTTTTGCTACTTCACCTATCAGTGTTCCTGATAAGGATTATGAATTCTCTATTGATCCTGATATAATTACTTTGGTTGAATCTGATCCTTTTTATGGCTATGAATCTGAAACTGCTGTGGCACATCTTACTAAGTTAAATGATATAGCTGCCCTGTTTACTAATGATGAGAGATCGCGTTACTTTTATATACTTAAAATATTTCCGTTCTCATTAAATGGTGATGCTAAGATATGGTTTAATTCTCTTGATCCTGGTTGTGTGCGTAGTCCCCAGGATATGATTTATTACTTCTCTGCTAAATATTTCCCTGCTCATAAGAAAGAAGCTGCTTTGAGGGAAATATACAACTTCATGCAAATTAAAGAAGAGAGTCTCCCACAAGCTTGGGGGAGGCTTCTCAAGTTACTTAATGCTTTGCCTGATCATCCTCTTAAGAAACCTGAAATACTTGATATCTTTTATAATTGACTAACCGATACTTCCAGAGATTACCTGGATAGTTGTGCTGGTTCTCGTTTCAGGGAAAGAACACTGGATGAAGCTGAAATTCTATTGAATAATATGTTGACAAATGATAATAATTGGGCACCTCCTGAGCCAACTCCCGAGCCAGCTCCTGAGCCAATTACTGAGCCTATTCCTAAAACAACTCCGAAGAAGAGAGAGGTTCTATTTCTCAGTCCTGAAGATATGCAAGAGGCAAAGAAATCTATGAAAGAAAAAGGTATTAAAGCTGAAGACGTTAAGAATTTACCTCCTATTGAAGAAATACATGGTCTTAATCTACCACCTGTTGAAGAAGTATATGATCTAAATTCTTTGTTCACTGAAGAACCTCCTGATCCCGATATCCCGACACAGGTAGTAAAGGTAAATTCTCTCTATAGATATGATAAAGCTGAAGTCCCCCCTACTAAAATTTCTAGTCAGTGCTTGGATGAGTTTGATAACTTTATGTTTAAGCAAGATGACTTTAATGCTTATTTTGGTAGACAATTAAAACAGAATACCTTGATGATTAAACGCTTGAGTGATTATATGGCTAATATTAGAGGTGAACTTAAAACTTGTTAGCAAACATGCTTCTATGGTTACCACTCAAGTAGAACAAGTACGTAAAGTTCATAAAGAAGTGCTTGATGAAATGAATAGTAAGAAAAATGATTATGATGTTAGAGTGGCTACTAGAACTGGTAGAATGACTCAGGAACCTTTGTATCCTGAAGGCCACCCTAAGAGAATCGAGCAAGATTCTCAGAGAAATAATATTGATATGCCTAGTTCTTCTAAAAGGAAGAAAAAGAAAAATGATAGGACTGTGCAAACTTCTAGTGAACCTATTGCTGAACCACCTGAGAATCCAAATGATATCTCTATGTCTGATGCTGAAACACAATCTGGTAATGAACATGAACCTGGTGAAAATGTTAATAATGATGTTCATGATGATGCTCAACCTAGTATGATAATGATGTAGAAGTTGAACCTGCTGTTGATCTTGATAACCCACAGTCAAAGAATCAACATTATGATAAAAGAGACTTCGTTGCTAGGAAACATGGTAAAGAAAGGGAACCATGGGTTCAGAAACCCATGCCTTTTCCTCCCAAACCATCCAAGAAAAAGGATGATGAGGATTTCAAGCGCTTTTGCTGAAATGATTAGACCCATCTTTTTGCGTATGCGATTGACTGATGTGCTCAAAATGAATCCTTATGCTAAATATATGAAAGATATTGTTACAAATAAAAGAAAGATACCGGAAGCTGAAATCTCCACCATGCTTGCTAATTATACTTTTAAGGGTGGAATACCAAAGAAAATTGGAGATCCAGGAGTACATACTATACCATGCTCCATTAAGAGAAATTATGTTAAAACTGCTTTATGTGATCTTGGAGCCGGTGTCAGTGTTATGCCTCTCTCTTTATATCGTAGACTTGACTTGAATAAGTTGACACCTACTAAAATATCTTTGCAAATGGCTGATAAATCAACTGCTATACTTGTCGGTATTTGTGAGGATGTGCCTGTTGTGGTTGCAAACGTTACTATTTTAACGGACTTTGTTATTCTTGATATTCCCGAGGATGATAGTATGTCTATTATTCTTGGAAGACCTTTCTTAATACTGCAGGGGCTGTTATTGATTGCAACAAAGGCAATGTCACTTTTCATGTTAATGGTAATGAGCATACGGTACACTTTCCGAGGAAACAACCTCAAGTTCATAGTATCAACTCTATTGGAAAAATTCCATCGATTATATTTGGAGGTTTTGAATTTCCTCTCCCTACTGTCAAGGAGAGATATGATATACTTATTATTGGGGATGTCCATATCCCCGTTGAGGTAACATAGTGTTATTTGAAATTTCTCCGGTTCCATGATTATTGGAATGAGTTTGTTAACAAGACTTGATCAACCTTGTTAGTGGATTCTTTTTGATGAGCATGAGATGGATGAAACTAGAAGCACAAACTTCTGT
This sequence comes from Aegilops longissima, assembly GCA_021605205.1. Classification (NCBI taxonomy): domain Eukaryota; kingdom Viridiplantae; phylum Streptophyta; class Magnoliopsida; order Poales; family Poaceae; genus Aegilops; species Aegilops longissima. The sequence goes on along the minus strand of CM038682.1, from coordinate 678,715,104 downwards.
ACCCTCTTTATATTTTCTGTTCTTTAGTAGAAATAAAGTAAAATAGTATTTTTCTGTTTGTCTCCTGATTTATCCATGCAATATAAAAATATCCTGAAAATAAAAGTCCTCAGAATGCCATGCCAATTTAATATGATTTTTTCGGGAATATTTGAGGATTTTCTGTGCAAAAATTATCGCGGGGGGAGCTGCCACCTGGCCACGAGGGTGGAGGGCGCGCCCTACCCCCCTGGGCGCGCCCCCCTGCCTCGTGGGCCCATGGTGGCCCTCCTCCACTCATCCCTGCACCCATCTTCTTCCTCTGCCTCACACAAACCCGAAAAACCAACTCAAGCTCGTGTTCCAGCCACTTTTGCTGTGATTTTTGATCTCCTTGCTCAAAGCACCTTTCGCAAAACTGCTTGGGGAGATTGTTCCTTGGTATGTGACTCCTCCATTGGTCCAATTAGTTTTTGTTCTAGTGCTTTATTCTTTGCAAATTTGTGCTGCATAGGTGACCATGTTCTTGAGCTTGCATGTCAAATTTATATGGTTCCAAGTAGTTCTAATGCTTGATATAGGCTCTAGGCACTTGTAGGAGTAGTTGCTGTCAATTTTATTGAAGTTGGTTCACTTTTGTTTGAAGTTACTGAAAATTTCAGATTATTTCAGAAATAATGAAGAGACTTTTGAGGGGCTCGTCGAGCCGAAGCTCGAAGGAAAAACAAAAGGAAGAAGAGCAGAAGCCCAAATTTAATTTGCCTCAGATCATGGAGGTCCGGCCGTGTGAATGGCCTTCCGATGACTTCTTGAGGAGAGCCGGATTTACGAGGATTTCTATCTATTAATTGAGAAGCATGGCCTCACCAACTTCCTCCGCGACCAACGTCATCAGTATCTCTTACTCACAAATACTTTTGTGCAGAACTTCTACTTTTCCCCTAAGAAATCACCTCCAACAGTAGAGTTTCACTTATATGACGTTGTTAAGGAGATGACATTAGCTGAATTTTGCGAGGTTTGCAAAATACCCTTTGAGGGCACCTTAGATGAACCACACCGTAATGAAGTGGAAGCTTTTATTAACACTATCACTGTGGGAGAAACCAGGAAGGTTTCTGATGCAAGAATTACTAGCATACATTTTCCTGTTTTACGCTACTTTGCCTTATTTGCTAGTCGTTGCTTGATTGGTCGCGGGAACTGTGGAAACCTTAGCATTCCCGATATTATCATTTTGTTCCACGGTTTATACCGCAATAACTCTGTTAGTATGGGTGGAATTGTTGCTAGACGGTTAAGTCTGAACCGTACTAAGGGCCCCATATTCGGAGGCATTTATGCTTCACGCCTAGCTGAATATTTTGAAATACCTATTAGGCATGAGGAGAAAGAAGAAACAGCACTGCCCCATGCTTATTTAGATTATAAGAGTATGCTAGCGCATGATTTTCTTGTTAAGAGTCGCGAAGGGGAGCTCAAATATAAATTGTACTTTGATAAACATCACCCTGAGACTATTACTTTGCCTGCTCCCTCTTTGTTTAACTTGTCTACAGGTCCTTACATTGTTCCGTGGGCGGCTGTTCAAGCCTATCGGAATCCTGCACCAGCCCCGGAACCGGAACCACAAGATGAGCATCCACGACAGTCTGTTTATTCTTGGGATCCAGAGGTGGTTGCCAGCCAGTGGCAGTCAGAGTCCTCTTCATCACATTATGATCCCAACTATTCTGCATCGCAAGATTTGACCCACTACACCTACGGGTATCAGCCAGGCTATCCCTGCCAATAGACCAACTTAGGCCAAAAGCCTAAGCTTGGGGGAGTACGTATTTCTCACCGAAATTACATTTATGTTCACACACACTCATTGCTAGATGTCGGTGCTCATACTCTTTCGCTGTAATATCCATGCTAGTTTATTTTCTTTTTCCTGCTTTCTTCTTGTGTGTTTAATAAACCTAAAGAAAACCAAAAAAATAGTAGTAGTTTATTTTTCCTGTTTTAGTAGTAATAATTAAAAAGAAAACCCAAAAATATTTCCCGTTCTTCTTTTGCTTGTTGGGAGCTTTCCCGTGTAAATAGTTTTATTTTCCTTTCTTTTCTTTGGGGGTCAGTAGGAGAAGACCATGATTAAATTGTTGAAGTGGCTCTTATATGGATCATTGTTGATTTAACCAAGAGCCCATATTGCCTTGTCTTCTCCTGTTTATGGAATGCTCGCAGATTCCAGCTTAGTCCAATGCACGTGCACTCTTATTATTATTCACACCGTTCGGTCATGCAAGTGAAAGGAAATTATGATGACATATATGATGGACTGACTGAGATGGGAAAACTGGTATGAACTCGACCTCTTTTGTTTTTGTAATTGTGATGAGTCCATCGTTCTTGATTCAGCTTATTATGAATAAACATGTTTGCAATGACAATTAGAGATCATAGTTGCTTGTGCCATGCTTGATTAGCTATGAGTTATAATGGTTTACCTTGCGTGCCAACATGCTATTAAAATGGTTGTGATGTGGTATGATGGGTTGGTATCCTCCTTTGAATGATTTAAGTGACTTGACTTGGCACATGTTCACGCATGTAGTTGAAACAAATCAACATAGCCTTCACGATATTTATGTTCATGGTGGATTATATCCTACTCATGCTTGTATTCAATGTTTATTAATTTTAATGCATGTTCATGACTGTTGTCGCTCTCTAGTTGGTCGCTTCCCAGTCTTTTGGTAGCCTTCACTTGTACTAAGCGGGAATACTGCTTGTGCATCCAACTCCTTAAACCCCAAAGTTGTTCCATATGAGTCCACCATACCTTCCTATATGCGGTATCTACCTGCTGTTCCAAGTAAATTTGTATGTGCCAAACTCTAAACCTTCAAATAAACATTCTATTTTGCATGCTCGAATAGCACATATATCAACTAGGGCGGCCCTTATCTTCCGTGTTAGGCGGGTTATTCTCAAGAGGAGTGGACTCCGCTCCTCACTCACGAGAAAATGGCTGGTCACCGGGATGCCCAGTCCCATGCTTTATGCAAACTAAATAAAAATAATTGCAAACAAAACTCCCCCTGGGACCCGTTGAGTGTTGGAGGCATTCGTTGTTTCGAGCAAGCCATGGATTGATGCTTGTGGAGGAGGGGGAGTATAAACTTTACCATTCTGTTTGGGAACCGCCTATAATTTGTTTAGCATGGAAGATATCGTCATCTCTTAGTTGTTATGTTGACAATGAAAGTATGCCGCTCAAAATATAATTTATCTCTATTTCAAAACCGAGCTCTGGCCCTCTACAAATCCCTGCTTCCCTCTGCAAAGGGCCTATCTATTTACTTTTATGTTGGGTCATCACCCTCTTATTAAAAAGCACTAGCTGGAGAGCACAACTGTCATTTGTATTCATTACTATTAATTTATATCGGGTATGACTATGACTGGATCTCTTTTACCATGAATTACAATGTCTAGTCAGTCCTTGATCTTTGGAAGTGCTCTGCATTTATGTTTTGCGGTCTCAGAAAGGGCTAGCGAGATACCATCTTGTTATATCATATTATGATTGTTTTGAGAAAGTGTTTTCATGCGAGATTTATTATTATGGCTTGCTAGCTGATTATGTTATTGATATGAGTAAACATGAGACCTAGGAGTTATTGCAAATGTGGTTAGTTATGATCTTTGCTGAAAACCTGAATGCTTGCTTGACATAAGTACAACAACAAGAGCAAACAGAGTTTGTAAAAGTGTTTCTTTTTCTCTTTCAGTTTGTCAACTGAATTGCTTGAGGACAAGCAAGCGTTTAAGCTTGGGGGAGTTGATACGTCTCCGTCGTATCTACTTTTCCAAACACTTTTGCCCTTGTTTTGGACTCTAACTTGTATGATTTGAATGGAACTAACCCGGACTGACGCTGTTTTCAGCAGAATTGCCATGGTGTTGTTTTATGTGCAGAAAACACAAGTTCTCGGAATGACCTGAAACTCGACGGAATATCTTAGAATAAATAATAAAAAATCCTCGCCAAAGATGAAGACCAGGGGGCCCACACCCTGTCCATGAGGGTGGGGGGCGCGCCCCCCACCTGGGCGCGCCCCCTGCCTTTTGGGCCCCCTGGAGACCCTCTGACGTCAACTCCAACTCTATATATTGGCTTTCGGGAGAAAAGTAAGAGAGAAGAAATCATCGCGTTTTACGATATGGAGCCGCCGCTAAGCCCTAATCTCTCTGAGGAGGTCTGATCTGGAGTCCGTTCGGGGCTCCAGAGAGGGGGATTCGTCGCCGTCGTCATCATCAACCATCCTCCATCACCAATTTCATGATGCTCACCGCCGTGCGTGAGTAATTCCATCGTAGGCTTGCTGGACGGTGATGGGTTGGATGAGATTTATCATGTAATCGAGTTAGTTTTGTTAGGGTTTGATCCCTAGTTTCCACTATGTTCTGAGATTGATGTTGCTATGACTTTGCTATGCTTAATGCTTGTCACTAGGGCCCGAGTGCCATGATTTCAGATCTGAGCCTATTATGTTTTCATGAATATATGTGTGTTCTTGATCCTATCTTGCAAGTCTATAGTCACCTACTATGTGTTATGATCCGTTAAACCCCGAAGTGACAATAATCGGGACCACTCCCGGTGATGACCATAGTTTGAGGAGTTCATGTATTCACTATGTGCTAATGCTTTGTTCCAGTTCTCTATTAAAAGGAGGCCTTAATATCCCTTAGTTTCCAATAGGACCCCGCTGCCACGGGAGGGTAGGACAAAAGATGTCATGCAAGTTCTTTTCCATAAGCACGTATGACTATATACGAAATACATGCCTACATTACATTGATGAATTGGAGCTAGTTCTGTGTCACCCTATGTTATGACTATTACATGACGAACCGCATCCGGCATAATTATCCATCACTGATCCGGTGCCTACGAGCTTTCCATATACTGGTTCTCGCTTATTTACTTTTCCGCTGCTATTGTTACAATCACTACAAAAATACCAAAAACATTACTTTTGCTGTCTTTACTTTTGTTACCGTTACCACCACTATCATATTACTTTGCTACTAAACACTTCGCTGCAGATACTAAGTTTCCAGGTGTGGTTGAATTGACAACTCAGCTGCTAATACTTGAGAATATTCTTTGGCTCCCCTTCTGTTGAATCAATAAATTTGGGTTGAATACTCTACCCTCGAAAACTGTTGCGATCTCCTATACTTGTTGGTTATCAGCTATTTGCGCGACAGAACCCGGTATATAACTGTGTGAAAAATACTTTGAGGTATCGCCTGATGTGCATATCTGACAATGACATGGACCATGCTTAATGTGTTGCAGCCCCTACGAGCGAGACAAATCTGAAATAATGTAATCCAAGCATCGTAACCGTAGCTGCAAATGTTGACCCATTTTACACGACGGAAACAGGTACATGATTGATTGAAGATGTATTTGTTGTTTGCCTGCATACCAGGCAAACATTGGTTTTGTATTCATGCTGACTAAACTCAACAGATGGATCAGAATGGGTAAGGCCTGGATACCATGCTGATGGTCAAACATTTGCAGCTACGACTAATCTAACACTCGATCATGCTATTCATAAGATGCAGCTACGAGATGATACTAAAGGTATCCATAGGCATGATATCCACCTTCCCAACAGGCGTATTCGGTTGTGGTTCAGTGTGTTTTATTTGTTTTTTGATTTATGTTTATAACATGATGCAGACGATACAGCTTCCGAACAGCTTGAAACTGTTTCTCTAAATAATGAATGCAAAAAATACGCCGAGGAAGCAAGGGAGCAGTACAATGCAAGGAGGCGTGCAGCTTATCGGATGAAACAAAATGAGTTTATTGTCAGCTTACAAGATGAGAATCAGCCGGTACTTGCAAAATCTGGTGAGGTTGATGGCTGCTCTTAGTTTGATGTGCATACGTATGTTGCTTATTAGATCATATTGTGCTTATATCCCTGATTAGAGATGATATGATGCTCATACTATGTTGCTTATTAGATCATAGGGATCTTATCAACGCTCGTAGGCGGGCGTCTTATCACAATAACAAGTCAGATGGTTTGGATAACCAACAAGTCAATGGGAAGTCAGCCCGTCGCCAGTCTCTATGTGTTATCACAAATGTTCTCGAAGATAGGGAGATAAATAAACCCACACGAGATTATCATGGTTGGTAAATTGATCCACGTCCCGTATGTGCTGTGTTTGCACGAAGGTAGTCACTTATTACACAATTTAAATAAGTACTGACCAAGCTTGTTGAATCATATAATTCAGCTAGCTCGGACTATACATCAGTCTCGCCTAATGATGCAACATACCCTCATGAAGCTACGGTCACATCGGGTGTCCTTTGTGTGAGAGATAAAGAAGGTAATATGATCTCACCATCTCCATGGTCAATAGATGTCAAGTTGTGTTTTCTCATTTGGCTTTAGAGACAATGACATGAATGTCATGATTATGTGACGTTAATGTCACCAAAGAAAATACGCGAATGACAGAATATTTTTGCATAATAGACCAAAGAAATGCCCTGGAAAGGGCTTCCTGTTGGCGGAAAAAACAACCTAATGTCCGAGATGAAAATGCACATGCCCTTCATTCATCAGGTAAGCTTAAAGTGTTTTAACCATGATAGTCGGTACCGTAAAAACCATTAAGCTGACATGTGTTTGGACAACTTTGGTTCACCAGACAACCCAACTAGCTCTAACTATACAACATTCTCGCATGATGCGTCAACATTTTCTGCTACAACTACGGTCACATCTGGTCTCATTAATGAAAATGAAATATAAGGTAATCATATTTTGCCGACTCATTCAGCAATGGCTGGCATGTTTTTGTTATATTGTCTAATTTTAGGGTTTGCCCTGAATGACACCAGATGCAAATGTAATCCTGAATGACACCCAAGAAACAGAGCATAAAACGGAAGAAGAACGCAAGAGAGACCATAGAAACGCACTGAGAAGGGCTTCATATCGGCGGAAAAAACAACCTAATTTCTGAGATGAAAATGCACGGACCCTTCTTTTATCTGGTAGGGTTTAAAATATTTTAAACATTATAGTCGGTACCATCTTAACCAATAAGCAGTAATATGTTTGGTCAACTCTGGTTCACCAGACAACCCAACCAGCTCTAAAACATTTCCTGGTTCAAATACGGTCTCATCTGGACTCATCTATGACAACGAGCTTCAAGGTAATCATATTGTGCCTACTCATCTAGCAATTGCTTGCATGTATCTGTTTTATTCTCTAATATTCTGGAATGTAATCTTGAATGACACCCCAGAAACAGAGAAAAAAACGGAAGAAGAATGCAAGAGAGACCATAGAAACGCCCTGAGGAGGGCTTCCTATCGGCGGAAGAAACAATATAATATACAAGTTGAACATGCACATAACCTTCATTTATCAGGTAAGCTTATAATGATTTAACCATTATGGTAAGAACCATCTTAATAATTAAGCATTAATATGTCTGGACAACTTTGGTTCACCAGGCAACCCCACTAGTTCTAACTATACATCATTCTCGCATTATGCGTCGGCATTTCCTGATACAACTACGGTCTCATCTGGGATCGTTAATGACAACGAGCTACAAGGTAATCAAATTTTTTCCTACTAAAACAGCAATTGCTTGCATCTTAGTGGTATGATCTCTAATTTTCGGGAATGTGTGTAATGGATCCAGATGTGATTTTGAATGACACACAAGAAACAGAGGAAAAACAGAAGAAGAACGCAAGAGAGACCATAGAAACGCCCTGCGGCGAGCTGCTTATTGGAGGAACAAGGATAAGCGTATCAAAGATCAAAACAAACGTCCATCTGGTACTTCAGGTATACACTTACGTTCAATATCTGTTTCGTCATCAGGCCCTACTATTCTAGATGGCACTCCTCCAGCGCCGATAAATCAAACTGTTCTAACTATGTTTTGAAAATATTATTGATCCAGACGACCTGAATAGCCCTAGCGTTCCAGAATTAATGAAAGAGGGAGCAACATGTCCCCCTTCAACTTTACACGCGTCTGTCATTCAGGACACTGTTCTAGCTAGGAGGCAAAGTGACAATGAGTGGAAACGTAATTTAACAAATGAGCAAAGGGAGGCGAAAAACGCAAGTAGCAGAGCATGCCATCAGAAGAAAAGTGACGAATTAACGGTGGAGGTCAGAGAAACAATGAACGAAAAAATATGCGAGAAGCACGTGCAGCGCCGCAAAAGCATGTCGGTGAATGAGAAGGGGGAGTCAAGTGCACATAGGAAGGCCAATTATGAAAGAAGGAAAAAAACACCGTGCAAAGAATGCATCGCAATCCCCCTTACAGACCTAGCAAAATCAACCTCTGAATGTCCCACTTCCCCAAGCCTCGCATCACCCGTCTCTCGGGCCGCAAAAGATGATTCATCTGATGGCGATCCGGGGACAAACATGCCGATATACTCTGCAGGTGCCGATGTGATGAAATTGCGATTGTCAGTTTCTTATGCTCATTCTCAGCATGTCGTTCTAACATGATCTTGTCTGTTGTCGCATTCTGTACAACGACAATGCAGAAGACATCGATGTATTCCAAAGCGGCACCATGGGCGATGAGCAGGAAGCACATGACTTGATTGATGAGGAGTACTACATGTTTTGCAACGAAGGTATTGCCAACTCTACACTATGACACTGTGGAGCTTTATTGTTGTGTCATTTATTTATTTTTAGTGTTTTGTACGTGATTTTTCAACAAATGCCCGTAGGATCCGATAATGACATATTGGATGATGATGAGGAAGCAAGCATGTCTAGCGCTAAACCTAGCGAGATTGATCCATTTGACACTGTCTACTCAAACATTCCAGATAGCACTCACATCCTGAAACTCGACGAAAATTGCAAACACTGCAAGGCCAGGAAGTTTGAGTCTGAGACTGACGGCTTCTGCTATCGCAATGGCCAGATCCAGCTTAAGCAACCAGAACCAATCCCAAATCTTATCAGGCTATGGTCCAGCATGGATGCAGATTCTAGACATTTTCGTGAGAACATATGGTTCTTCAACGGGCATTTCGCCTTCACAACCCTTGGCGTCAGCCTTGATGAAAACTACACAAACATGAAGTCTGGGGTGTACACATTCCGAGCTCATGACACCATCTACCACAATGTCCATTCGTTCGGGCCTAGCTCATGTCCAGAACATCTGCAGTTGTACTTCTATGACGACGACCCTAACCTAAATCATCGTAAGGCGGCCACCAAGCAATTAGACCAGGATGTCGTGAAGAGGTTAGTAGACATACTCAAAGAAAACCCATACTCCCAGCAATTTAGGAGTTTGGGTGCACACAAGGACAACCTCGATGATTATAGGATAGACCTAAAAACCGATAAGAGGCTTGACCAAAGAAGATATAATAGACCGGTGTCATCTGAGGTCGCTGCAATTTGGGTTGAGGGCACTGACCTAGCAAAAAGGTTTGACCGCAGGATAACACTTTGTGGTAACAACAACGAAAGGCATAGTATACGTGTGACCTCAGGGGCATATGATCCGTTGTCTTATCCATTATTGTATCCAATGGGGGAGCTAGGTTGGCATCTGAAGCTACCCAAACATAATGTTTCTTGGGAGGTTGTACAAAATCCTCGTTTGTGTCATGATGATGAGGATGATACAGGTATGTCGTTTGTGCCCCACTTTGATATAAATAATTTCTTGTTTTCAAAAATAATGCTCACGCGATCTGACTCAAACATGTGCAGAGGGGAATAGCAGGTTATGCGTCTCCGTTAGAGACTACTACTATTACATGCTACAAACACGGCCTGCGATCTTCAATCCAATACTCTGTGGAGCACGCCTACTGCAACAATGGGTGGTTGACATGTACATCAAGATTGAGAGCTGTCGGTTGAGGTGGTACAGGAAGAACCAGACGCAGATCCGTGCCGATTTGTATAAAGGAGTTGTTGATGTGATCACATCGGGGGAGACGCGAGCAAGCGCTGTTGGGGTAAGAATAGTGCTCCCTGGAACTTACCCTGGTGGCGACCGCGACATGAAGAAGAGACATATGGATGCCATTGCAATTGTCCATACATACGGGAAGCCTGACATCTTCTTGACCATGACTTGCAACCCTAAATGGGAAGAGATAACAAATGAGTTTCTTCCTGGACAGACGGCGCAAGACCGACCTGATATTGTGGCTCGCGTGTTCCATGGAAAACTAGAGGCTATGAAAGATATGTTGCTCAAGAAGATGGTCCTGGGTGTTGTTGTTGCCTATGTTTACGTAGTCGAGTTCCAGAAGAGAGGCCTCCCCCACACACATTTTTTGTTGATCATGGATTCAACATATAAGCTTCTTGTCCCAAAGCAGTATGACCGACTCATTTCCGCAGAGCTCCCAGACAAGAAGAAGTATCCGGAATTGTATGCAATGGTGGTAAAACATATGATGCACGGACCATGCGGTGCTCTCAACCCGAAGAATGTTTGCATGCAAGATAATGAATGCAAGTGCAGATACCCGCGGCCGTTCAATGAGAACATGATACAAGGCAAGGACTCATACCCAGTTTATCGGCGTAGAGATGATGGTAGACACGCTAAGGTTCGAGGGAAAATGTTGGACAACCGATGGGTTGTGCCATATAACCCTTACCTTCTGCGGATGTTTAATTTCCACATCAACGTAGAGGTCTGCTCTAGCATAAAGGCTGTAAAATACATTTATAAGTACATTTATAAGGGCCATGATAAGGTTTCTTTCAGCATCGACCAGCCAGACGCTGATGGTAACATTGATGAGATCAAGAGATACGTTGACGCAAGATGGGTCACCCCTCCGGAGGCTATGTGGAGGATATTTGGCTTCCCAATGTGTGCCAATTACCCGCCTGTCTTGCAGTTGCCTCTTCATCTCCCGAATATGCACAGGGTTGCATTCAATGCACAGGCTGACTTGAAGAATGTTGTATCCTCCGAGAATGCTTCAAAATCCATATTAACGGAGTATTTCAAGGCAAACGAAAAATACCCTTGGGAAAGGCATATATTGTACAAGGATTTCCCCGGAAGCTTCACGTGGGAGAAGAAAAAGAAGTTCTGGAAGAGGCGGGTGGAGCGTTTTCAAATAGGTCGTATCGTGTCTGCCAATCCTGCCGAGGGGGAGCGATACTACCTTCGTGTGTTGCTGAACCATGTTCCGGGGAAAACATCATTTGAGGACTTGCTCACCGTCGACGGTGTGGTATGTGGGAGCTTTAGAGAGGCCGGTGAAAGGTTGGGACTCATCGAGGCAGGCAACACGCTCGACGACTGTCTTACTGAGACGGAGCAGTGGGCTATGCCATGTTCTCTTAGGAGGCTCTTTTCAACAATATTGGTGCACTGCGAGCCAGGCGACGTGCGCGGTTTATGGGATAGACACTTCGAGCCTATGTCCGATGACTACCGTCGGACACACACGTCCCCGAACGAGGTGGAGCATATGGTGTTGCTTGACATTAGGGGTATGTTGCAGTCTATGGGTAAAGACATTATTGATTTCGCTCTTCCAACGATCGATGATGCGTTTGACCCAACCGTGGGCGAGGCCAGAGAGATCATCGAGGAATCAACTGTTGAGTTTGACAAAAGTGACACTAAGTTGTCATCTTCTCTGAATTTTGCACAAAGGACTGCATACTACGAGATACTAGCGGCTGTTGAACGCGGTGATGGGGGTATATTCTTTGTTGATGGCCCTGGAGGTACGGGGAAGACCTTCCTCTACAGGGCGATGCTCGCCAATGTGAGGCGCGAGGGCAAGATTTCTATGTCTATCGCGACGTCGGGCGTCGCTGCTCCTATCATGCCTGGCGGCAGGACTGCCCACTCGAGGTTCAAAATCCCACTGAGTTGCGATGATGGAGCCTCGTGCAGCTTCACCAAGCAGAGTGGGACCGCCAAGCTGCTAAGGATGGCCTCATTGATACTATGGGACGAGGCCAGCATGACTAAGCGACAAGCGGTTGAGGCATTAGACAATAGCATGCGCGACATCATTGGAATACGCGACCGACCCTTTGGAGGAAAGACTGTTGTTTTTGGCGGGGACTTTAGGCAGGTGCTTCCGATCGTCAGAAGGGGGTCACGGGGCCACATAATTGATGCAAGCCTCCGAAGTTCTCATCTATGGAAGAGTATGCGGCAGCTTTGGCTCATCACCAACGTTAGGGCTCATAATGACACGTGGTTTGCAGATTACTTGCTCAGGGTCGGTAATGGCACAGAGGAAGCTGACGATCAAGGCAACATACTACTCCCTGATGATATTTGTCTGCCATCTACAGGCGAGGTTGACGACCAGGAGAAGTTGATTGACCACGTGTTTTCGAGTATAGATGACAACATGGCAGATTCGAGTTACATGACATCTCGCGCAATCCTTTCCACGAGAAATACAATGTCGAGAAGATAAACATCCGCATGATAGAGCGTTTCCACGGAGATGAAGTAATCTACCATAGCTTTGACAGTGCGGAGGACGACCCATATGGCTACTACGCTCCTGGGTTTCTGAACGGATTGACTCCCAATGGTCTTCCTCCGCATGCACTCAAAATAAAGCTGAACTGCCCGGTGATACTTCTAAGGAACATTGATCCAGCTAATGGGCTGTGTAACGGGACTAGGCTTGTTGTTAGAGGTTTTGAGAGGAACACCATTGATGCAGAAATCGTGATTGGATAACACGCTGGTAGGAGGGTCTTCCTTCCTCGAATACCTCTGTGCCCATCTGACAATGACATGTTTCCATTCAAGTTTAAGAGGAAGCAATTTCCTATAAGGCTTAGCTTTGCTATGACGATTAACAAGGCTCAAGGGCAGACCATCCCCATTGTTGGTGTGTATCTACCTAATCTGGTGTTCTCTCATGGTCAACTCTATGTTGCTTTGTCTCGAGCCACCGCGAACAGAAACATAAAAATACTCATTCAGAAGGAGAAGCCAAAGGAGAAGTCCAACAAGCAACATAGCAATCCGAAGAAGCGTAAAAGACCGACCGTGTCCTTGCTGACCTCAATGAAGAACATCGTCTACAAGGAAGTACTTACAGGCTGAAGTATGGTCTTAATAGATCTGCTGGATTTATATATACAATTGTACTCTTCTGATGGTCAAGAATTGCTGTAATTCGGTTCTATGACATATCTTTTCATTTGGTATCTTGGTTGTTGGAGGTATACACCAATCAGTTCAAGTAATAACTGCATTTCAATAAATTTATACTGTGTTATGTGTAATCTGACAATGTACATGTCACAGAGCATATTGTGTTATGTGTAATATGAGAATCAGAAATAATGATTGGCTTCATGAAGATCTGGATCATGTTAAATTAATTTTGTACCTTCATCGCTGTTATTTGTTTTCCACTATCGCAATGTTTCTGGCAATGTACATGTCACATAGCGTTCCGTGTTATGTGTAATCTGAGATTCAGAAATAATGTTTGGCTTCATATAGACCCGCAACATGTTAAATTTACTTTGTACAGTTTGATTAAAACCTGGAGCATGCATGTCATGTCATCATTTAGCATGCATGTTACATTTGATACATTGAATTTCGTGTGATACATTTGTTTACATGCTCATGAAAAGGCTAAAATCTTACATGTTGTTTTACTGCCTTGAGCTTTATGAGTGTGTATGAGTGTGTAATATTTGTTTTGTTCCACCCAGTTTTAAATGCTGTTCAGTTTTCATGTACATTTATAGCTATCAAGGCTTGCTGTTAGTATATATAGTTATGTATTTGTAATTCTTTTACTCCCTTGAGCTTTATGAGTGTCTAAGTTTTGGTTTGCTCCAATCAGTGTTAAACGTTGTTCAGTTTTCATGAGCAGATGAAGCATACATGGTCATGAAAATGCTGAAAGCATACATGTATTTCACACTATTTTTACTGCCATCAGCTGTATGAGTGTGTATGAGTGTCTAATATTTGTCCCGCATGTTCATAGTTATTATTTTCGTGCTCAAATTAATGTGCTTGACGATACTTATGCCAAAAAAATGATGTTCATAAAAAATGTTCAAAGAAAAATATTGACTATAAATCGAAAATAACTTAATAAAACCGGAAAAGGAAATAACTTAATTTTAATTTCGGCAGACTTAGTAAATATCCATATAAAAATGGTTTGATGACGGCAAGTTAGTTTATTTAATGACGAAAATCCCCCATATAATATCCGGAAACAAATTGTATATTACGACAAGTGATTATCAAATCAGAACGTGTATCATCAGCCTTAAATGTGTTTCCTTTATCTCTCCAAATGGGTTGGTGACAAAAAAATTGGTAGTGTTAGTTTATTTAATGGCATGTTCATTGTTTTTCATTGTAAACTACTGCTGGGTTGATCACGCCGAATCATAAATCTGATTCTAAAATATTGTTTTTTCTGATTGTGATCAATCCGGTTGCTTCATAGAAGGATTTTCTAATCTGCGTTTCCTTATAAACATTCTAACTGCGTTTCCTTATAAACATATATAAATTGCTAGACCCTTGCACCACCCAAACCAGAACGCTCCACGCTTGCACCACCCAAACCTATACGCTCCACCCTTGCCACTCCATTCTCTTTGACATGTCGTCATCCAATAGTTCGGAGGATAATCATCAAGATCAAGAAGACACGACACAACTTCACCCTGATGATCTAGGTCAACTTGAAGATGAAGAACTGCACCGAGATCGTGGTCTTGGTGAGGGATCATCACGAAAGTGTAAGAAACTAAAGATGCATGATCATAATCTGCCTATTCAGTTCCCAACCACTCTCCCCACAAACCACTTTGATAACCTAATCCGTCATCGTGAGGTGCATCACATCCCTCGTGCACATGTCCCCTAGGCTGGGATATCCAGCGTGACACGGGGTCAAACGCACAGAGGAAAGATGGTTGGGGTACCAGCAACTATGATATTATGCAAGCACAACAACATACTAGCATGTTGGTGCAGACTTTGATTAACCAAATGAATCAGTTGACGGAGGTGGTCGTGAAGCATATCCAAGCATGCGACAAGAAGCCACCACCACCTTCAAATGACCAAGCATGAGGGGGGTCTACATTATATTTCTTAGTATGTTAGTTGTTGCATTGCTCCTTATGAGCATTTATCAATGTAATCGGTCGGATTCAAATAATAAAGGGTTTTTGATTTTCTTGTTGTCTCTTACTTATGCTTGATGACAATGTGATTTTTAGTTATCTTTTATTTATCCCAGCATACATGCTAATTCCAAGTTGCATGTTTGCTCTCAGCCCCATGACATGTTTTAATAATGGCAGCAGCGATACACGTGCCTACTCCTAAACATGATCTACACTAACTATAAAAGACAAAAGGTACCCTCTCCTATCTTACGTCAAAATAATTTTGGGATGCTCTTGCTACCTCCAATAGTCACCTCATTACCAGTGTGTTCTCCTTGGCATGGGCTTGCTGGCTTCTGCTGCTCCGTATGGGAGAGAGAGCGTGCGTGTGTGAGAAAGGCCCAACGTCCAGAGCAGTTCTACCCAGGCGCAAAATTGTGATGCCGAAGAGCAGCAACAACCAGAGTACTTATTTTTTCGTGTTTCGCAAGATGAACCAGCCCTCAGGTGTTGATGGAGAGAGAGATAGATGGAGCAATTATTTTTTCGTGACCGAGAGATGTTGCTGATGTGCTGCTTCTGCTAATGCATACACAGAGAGGGGCATGTGTCTAATACTGTTGCTACTAATGCATACGCATACATAGACAAAATTATGTTGTGTGCTATCTAGCGCGTACTTCTGCTACTATTATCTTTATTTGCTGTACTATTGTTTCTCATTTGTACACAGAGAGGAGCGCAGGCACCAGCTCTGTTGGAAAGACACATTTTTTCAATTTGGGATTCCATGTGCAAGCACGGGCGCTAAGGCAGACTTGGTTAAGCCAAGAACAGCACACCAATGCACTGATTAACAAATCCTATTTATGAGCTAGATGTCTATTTATCATGTTGCTATTTACCTCTTGAAGCGTTTGCCTTATTTTTTATTCTAATGTATGGCACTCTTATGGGCCCGCAGAAGGTTTCTTTTCATTTATTTCCCAACTTCATGTTTTTTCCCGCAGAAGAAAAAACTATTCAACTTATTTTTTTAAATTGTCATGTGTATTAAAAAATTGTATATGTGTTTTGAAATATGTTCATCATGCATTCTAGAAAAATTCAACATGTATTAAAAAAATGTGCAAAACTACTCTTACATTTTTACAAACATGTTATATATGTTTTAGCATATTTATAGAATATCTTAGGGCAGGAATAATTTTATTATTAGGCTAATCTAATGGAACCACATCTTTTCCTAACATATAAGATAATTCATAATATCTTGTGTACGCAGCTGAAAATAATTTATACTAGGAAATAAATAATGGAAACATGCACGTATGGAAGGATATAGTTGAGAATATCCTGTCAGACTTTAATGTGGGTTGGAAATGAGGTGGAGTCAAAACTTTGCTTATTATTTGGGGTTAAAAAATGGAAGGTGTCTTATTATTTGGAAGGCACTTAAGTCTCGAAGATGCAGCTGTCAATCAGGCTGTGATCCCTTCATATATCCTTCGACGAGCTCCTGATTCAACACCCACCCGAAATCACTATCATCAATGGAGGTTGTGGACGAAGCAATGGAGGTTCAGGTCGCACCACAAGAGGCTTTGCCTGCCCCTCAGGAGGCTGCGGCCAACGTGAATGCCCTAGCAGAAGCCGTTGAATTCATTTTTCAATCTATCACTGATGTCCAGGACGATGAGGCACTAAAGTAAGTTGTATTTCTCTGCCTATTACTTGGTTTCAATATGGTTTTTGATTGCATAGTAATAATTTTATAATCCAAGTGTGAAGTCATGTAAAGGTAAAACATATTTATTGCCTCATTAGCTATTCATCTAGACTTGTGTAGTAGTGACCATTACGAAAAATTTGATCAATGCTACAATTTGGTTTGTTGCTTTTCCTTAACTGTTTACTTATAATAAGAAGCTCACCTGCCAAGGATGAATCCCGCAGTTCGAATGTTCAAGTGTATGAAGAATAATATATCCAAACAGATATGTTGGGTTATAATATGCATGTATTAATTATATTTGATTAATTACTTTACACTTCATTTTTTTATTGCCCTGTAGAAACCCAAAGGCATTTGCCTATGTAATGAATATGTTGTTTGGTTATCATGGCCCTACATTGTTAAATAACTATTATTGATAAGTGTTAGTTGTCTGCTACTATTTATTACATATGGTACATATGGCCATGTTAATTTGGTACAGGTCATGAGCATTGTTCTAGCTACCAGATTATCACACAGGAGTTAGGATGTTTTTAATTAAATAATGATTTTCACTGATCTTTACTATACAAAAGAGTTAGACTATACGTGATGTTTTTTGGTAAATATTGGTCTGCATTTTTTGGGCAGCGCAATTTGGATTAGAAGCGAACGACCGTATCGGATTGAAATTAGCCTACGGATGCTCCAGCAAACAATTTTGCTTTTTGGACAAATTCATCCCGAATGCTTCAATCTTGCAGTTCGTAAGCTTGCGAGTGCTGAAGTAGAGAACACTGTAGGTACAAGATTGCTTGGAAACAAACATTTGTTCGACTTGCAGTTTCATTCTCAGGCACGGGCTCTCAGACACTCTTGGATGGATCAAGAAACACGCACCACAGTGTCGTTGTTCGGCCATTTCCTAAATATAATGTGTTCAACTCTAACATTGTAAGAGACTCTTTCTTGTCATTTATTTTGCTTATTATATTACGAGCTAACATGTGTCTATTTACCGTAGTACCTACTACCATTTGTTTCGGTTGATTCTTCATACGGACTACTTGTAGTCAACATGGAAAGTAGGATGGTTCTCCCAATTGATCCATGTATCGACACCTATGATGGACCATACAGCTTTCATAACACTAATGAGGAAGGAAATCACAATGTTGAAGCAAGAGTTCAACGATGTGTTGCAGATGAGAATCCCTGGTTGGGATACCAATCTCATGGACTGGTCACCGTACGGCATATCTTCTAATGGCAGGCAGTAATACACTAAATTGATCACATACATTATAAGCACAAAATTATAGTATTAATATAGTTATTTTTTTTTGTTACAGCAAAGACTCCGCTTTCCTTGTACTACAGGAGATGGCCCACCAGAATGTTACTACTCATTCTGGCAGGATGACCACTCACGTAAGTACACAATAACAAGGTTTGTCATGCAATTTTTTTCCAGCAAATTATTAAATTATTTTTTTTCATCTTTTATAGGATTCAATACAGCTAAGAAAGAACCTGATGGTCCAGATGCTGATGATAAAAAACAACGAAGCAGCTGGAAACATACCGGCTGAAATTAGAGCGGCCATGAGGGTTTTAAACGACTGAATATGGTCCGATGCATATTCATATGTCGCAAATAAATGGCTACTACAGCTTTGTTAGGGATCGAATTGATAATTATCTATTTGGCAATCTGAACAACTATATAATGCATTGGATTATATATATATATATATATATATATATATATATATATATATATATATATATATATATACATTTAAATACTTTTTTGTTATGGTTATGTTAAACATAGGTTTTACGATGCACCCTTTACTTCCTCGTATCGTATAACTCAATCCAATATATGTCAACTATAACTCGAAATATCTCGTCAATCAGTACAGTAAAGTCATGCATTGTTTTTAAGGCGGTGAGACGAGGCAAGGCGCTGGGGGGGGGGGGGAGCGCCTCACCGCCTAAGCGGTAAGGCATAAGGCAAGGCGGACGTCTTAGATAGTTCTAAGCAGTAGGGTGAAGTAGAATTTGGCAGGCAACTAGGCATACACACTACACATCTTGCACTTGCTGCTGGTTGTAGAGCCCAAATAGGATCCATCCTCTTTGTACTTTCTCTTCTCCCCAACATTAATATTCTATCCATCCAGGCATCCACTAACCACTATAAGAGAGGCAGTGAGCAACTTGCCAAGCAGCTAGCACAAAGCAGTGAGCAACCAGCGAAGCACGAAGCAATGAACAACTGAAAACAGCAAGCAATGAACAACTTAACATGGAAGAAACAAGGCAGAGCATGGTGGGGGAGAAGGGGGAGGGAGAGGTGTTGGCTCCTTGCTGTTGCCTGTTCTTGTTTCCTGTTGTACTGAAGAGGAGGAGGATGAGCTACTGGAGAGGAAGCGGATGAGGAGCTGCTGGAGAGGAGGTGAGGAGGATCTGCTGAAGAGGAGGTAGCAGATCTGCTGGAGGAGAGGAGCCAGATAAGAGGAGTAGGTGTGTGTGTACTGAGGGTTGTTTCTCTCCCTCTCTTTGACAACTCTAAACTGTTGGTGCCAACAGCATCTCTATTTCCCACCAGAAGACTGTTTCCCGCCTAAAACTGCGTTTTACAAATTGTTGTGATGAAAAATAATAAACAATATTATCTTCTGCAAAGCTGTGTTCGAATGAATGATTTGTATTCCAATTATATTGTTTGATATATATTAGGATCGTAAAATTATGTGTTAGACATGATTTATACTAAAATAAAGAAATTGGCTATTGTCCCGTAGCAATTTTCTATAAAATAATTAAAGATATTATTTACGCAATGGCAATGACCTATAACATAATTAAATATATCATCAAGGTAATGAAAAAAACAGAATATAAAAGGGAAAATAAAAATTTAATGTGAAAAATAGAAAGGTTAAGAAATATCCATAAAGAAGAAAGTCAACCTTTCAGAGGCAACAAATTGTGATTCTATACGCATGTGATATATCAGATACGTTTTCATAGGCAAGTTATCATAAATCACAAATTTGCATGTATTAAATATGATGTGAATCAATTCGGTTGATCATGGACCGATTTTAAGATGTGTGTTTCCTTGAGTAATAAACAATTATTAATAGGTTGTCGAATATTAAAGATCTGACAGATATTCCACTCACGGGGAGCTAGCCTGCCAAAAACAAAATTTCAAATATATTCTGTTTTTCCGCCGCCCACTATGCTTATATAAACAAGCCCTGCTGCACCATATTTGCCGCCATCTTTCTATAGAGGAAAAGTCATCTACTACACGAAGACCATGGTAATCTCATACGGATCGACCACCTCTAAGAGGGTGATGGCGTCGCCGCCGGCTCCTGTCATCAGTCAACCCATCACCCCTCCGATGAACAGGCAAGATATAATAATCTTTTTGTACGTCTATTTTCCATCACTAGATAATGTTTTATTTTATTGAAATAATCGCCATTGTTTTGTCACTTGGTCTTTATCTTAAAAGATGTAGCACATGGCATACACTAGAACATAGTAATAGGCTTGGTGATTAAAACATCTTTTGTCGGCTTGTTCATCTTGTATATTAGTTAAAACCAGATGAACAGTGAGTCTGAAATACATAATAGCTTGTTTTTCATCGTTGCAAAATATTACATTGCTATAATCAAACCCCGTAAGATATACAATATTTTTCTATGGCTCCGAAACACCACATCCAATTATAACACAATCAATATACGCATTATATTGCGAGATGCAACCCCAAAAAAATCGCCAGATGTGCAATTGATGGTGGTGAAAATCTTGTACTAGGAAGGAGGAGATAATTTGATGAAGTAGAAAAAGGAGAAAATAAGAATAAAATAAATAAGAAAAACAAGAATAGTATGTATAAATTTGACATGATTAGTGTTGGGCCACTAGAATGTTATGCTCCTTGTCTGTTTAATTTTATGCTTCCCTTGCAAAGTAATTTTACCTCATCTTTTTGTTTTATTCTACGTACAGGAACTTGAATTTTCATTGAGTCCAAATGGAGCACATATACCAGAACTGCTGGATTATTCAAGCTAAGGTCATGTAGAAGGCTCACATCAAAGAGAATGGCATGGGGAACTTGTACCTTCAGTGCATACTACTCGGTCGGCATGTAAGGCATTAATCATCTACTTTATAGCCCGCATTTTCAAAATATAATTTTGATAAACATGTTTTTTTGCTCATTGTTTGTATGATTCATAAAAATATATTAGGGAAAAAAGATGGAAGCGATTGCGTACAACAGCCAGGCAATCCGTTTCAACAGCATGCTACAAACCGGTAGGACCTATGATTTCAATCGCGTCGGGTTCAGCCCCACAGATATGCCCGATGAACATTTCTGGTACCTAGCCATGGACTTTGTCACCACACTAAGTTCTATGACTGAGGTTTGGATGTCGGCACAACAGGTACCATCGACAATTTGCCCACCGTTCTTCCCACAGTTTGGAGAAATGTTTGAGCTACGGGACAAAACCATCACTGGTGCATCATCTTTAAATTTATTATTGCATATTACTCTGTAAAACTCAGAGTCTCATTGTGGTTTCAAATTTGCAGATGTGGTTGCTATCCTTGCATACATTGGTCAGATAGAATATAAGTGGGATTCAATATATAAACGTCGCGACCCTTCCTCGAGATTGGCCTCATGAACTTTCAGCAAGCGCCATTTTATAATTTGAGATTTTCATATGCTTATTTTTGTAATTTTATTGTTGCAATGTGTCGGTGTACAAAAAGAGGGGTACACATTTTTTACCCCTATAACTGTGCACGGGTATTCTGAGCCGCGGGCACCACCGCACTGAGCAAGGCAAGGGAGGTGAGCCAAGGTAAGGCCGAAGCTCGAAAGGAGCAGAACGACGCCAAGACCAAGACCGCAAAGAGCAAAGGGGACGAAGCGGACTCCCCCGGCAAGATCCTTGCTGGGGGGCGGTTTTAGCAAACCCGGCAAGACCCTTGCCGTGGCAGCTCGCCCCACACCTACGGAGCGAATCACCATTGAGTCCACTGCCCCCATGGGGCTAGGATTCGGGAGACATCCCCGTGGTGGCATGCAGATCTTTGTGAAGACATTCAAGATCAGATACACACTATAGAAGATGACGACCCTTGGCGGGATCCCAGCCAAGGAGGACCACAAGGCCCCCGGCAAGAGCCTTGCCGGGGATGACAGCAGGCGCCACGGCAAGACCCTTGCCGGGGCCCCGGCAAGACCCTTGCCGGGGCTACGACGAGGCCCTTGCCAAGAAAACCCGTAGGGCCACCATCAGGCCCATGCCAATCAAACCTCCACCACCGTTCGCATGCAGCTGCCGACCCAACCAGTTGGGCAGGCACCTGCGTGGCGGCAAGCGGATCCTCGTGGAAACCCACCACTGCGCCACCTCAGCTGCCTGCCTGCCTACATGGCACCACGGGCACCGCTGGCCAGGGCGTGCGTCGACACGAAAGGGAGCGGGCGACGGACGAGACAGGGCTCTCCCCCGTCCCCGATAAAGCAAGGACACCTAAGCAAGACGCTTTAAAGGCGCCTTGTCATGTAATGCGAGGGATAAACTCGATCATCTTTGTACTTCTTTCCACCTCCTGTGCCCTGTGGCAACCCCTTTCCCTATAAAAGGAGGCCCAAAGCGACCAGGAGGAGGATTCGGCTTTTTGGAGGTCCTCACGCCCCATTGCTAGTTCAAGAACACAGATAAACAAATCACCAAAGCAGGAGTAGGGTTTTACGCATCCTCGCGGCCCAAACCTGGATAAAGAAACTGTGTGCTATCTGTTTGATCCGCTCTTCTCACGACCCCGTGCCCCGCGACCGTAGTAGGGATTCTTGTGATCCCATAGGTGTCGTTCCCACCGACATCTTTGGCGCGCCAGGTAGGGGGGCGCAGTTGTGAGAATCGGATCTAGCAGTTAGTTCGACGCTTCTTCATCGTCATGATGCCCTATAAGAAGATGACGGTGGCGGTTGGCCCGTCGGAAGCCGGACATCCCGTCCCGACACGGGCGAGCAGCAGACCGGTCGCAGAAAGGACCCTGGGCGCCGTTCGCGAACACCAACGCCGTCCCAGCAGCCGAAGTTTGGGAGGCGGCAATGTTCGTGCGCCTGGTAACGGGCCGCACGCCGCCATATCCAAAGACGGAGCCAGGCCCTCTGTGGGTGGCGCGGGGCCTTCCAAGATCGCTGCCACCCCGCCCGGAGGCGACGCGAGGGCTTCCAAGACTCCCACGCCGGCGCCAACGGCGCGCTCCTTTCAAGCGGCGCGCGGCGAACGGCGTAATCACGCCGAGACCCCGGCGTCGCCATGAAAGAGCCCCGAGCGCCACTCCCGGGATTTAGAAGACCTGCCCGCTCGCCGAGGCGCTGGTGAAGATGGCATGCGACCGCGGGGTC
Source organism: Aegilops longissima (assembly GCA_021605205.1). Classification (NCBI taxonomy): domain Eukaryota; kingdom Viridiplantae; phylum Streptophyta; class Magnoliopsida; order Poales; family Poaceae; genus Aegilops; species Aegilops longissima. The sequence goes on along the minus strand of CM038682.1, from coordinate 678,691,715 downwards.
GTGATAGAGCTCCTTCTGACATGGTCAGAAGTCCAAGCGCGTCGCGATCCGTGCAGGTTTCGCTGCCACCAACGCCAGCAGAAGCCCTGGCGCGTGCGCAGTTGCTCCTCGATTTTCCTCCCACTACGGGGAAACTCGATGAATGGAGAGCCACTATCTGAAGCCTTGTTGCGGTTGCCAACAAAGACGAACCGAGTCCGGTGGAGCCCCCGGGTCGACGCTCCGACGGAGTCCCATGCACCAGTGGTAGGAAAGCCGGCGGCACCGCGACCGCGGTGCACTCGCCTCCTCCTCGCCCGGTACCGCGGACGCCAGCCCGTCGCGATGTTACGGGCGACGAAATCTCCGTAGCATCGTCCGACCCGCGGGCCCACTGTGACCAGCGCCAAGTTCTTCGGGAATGAGAACATGAAGACGCTTGAACCACTATCGAGTGCCGGCGCGGAGCGCGCTACCAATCAGACAGGCGAGCAGGGCCTGGTGTGAGCCACCCGGCACCGTGGAGCCCTGGAAGCCTACCTTACGAGGTAGGCTTACCGGCTTTTACCCATGAGCTGCGGCAGTTCCAGTGGCCCACTCACCGCACCTTCAAACCCGACGTGGGTGAAAAGTACAGCGGCAAGACCCACCCGTCCGAGTTCCTCAGCATCTACACCATCGCGATGCAAGCTGCCGGAGCCCGCGACGATAAGGTGCTTGCGAATTACTTTCCGTTGGCTCTTAAACCCAACGCCATGTCATGGTTGATGCACTTGCCGGTAGACTCTATTTCCTCCTGGTCGGATTTGTGCCATGAGTTCGTGGGCGCCTTTACTGGGGGCCACCAAGCCCATGGCCAAGCAAGCGACCTGCACGTCATTCCCCAGAAGGGAGGCAAGAGTCTCTGCAAGTATATACAGAGGTTTAGCTGGGTACAATACAATATCCCTGATGTTCACCCTGCCGCCATCATCAGCGCGTTCCATCAGAACGTGCGTAACCGCTAGATGCGCGAAGAGCTGGCAATGAACAAGGTGAAAGATGTAGCAGAACTCTATGTTCTTGCTGACAGATGTGCCCGAGCTGAAGAGGGAAGGAAGTACCCCGGTGAAGATGCCGGCATGGAAACCGACTCCTCAGATGAGGATATTGCCGCCCCGGTGAAGAAAGGTCGGCGTCGCAACAGGAAGCGCAAAGGAAAAGCCGTGCTTGCCGTCGAGGGATCTGATGACGCCGGCTCCACCAAGAAAACCAAGGCAGATGACCCAGGCAAGGAGGTTGCCGGATGTGTCGCCTGCCGGGCCTTGGCGGCTGCCGAGAAGCCAGGAAACTCTGACAAGCGATACTACAAGATCCATCGCACCAAAGGCCATGCTCTCCAAGACTGCCGACAGGTTGATCTCTCGCATTGAGAAGCGAGGGCTGAGTATGAGAGGCGGGACAAGGAGAAGGGCCCGACGGTCTTTGAGGGGTCGGAAGAAGCGTGGCGGCCAGGCGGGCCGTCGCGGCAAGGATAAGCAACAGAGAGGCCGCCGGGCCGTGTGAGAAAGCCGAAGACGGCGATCACGAAGAGGACGGCGAATCCGCGACCAAGAGTTTCAGAAATCTACAGAGGCCATAAGCGTCGGCGGCGGCGCTCGCTGCATACTTCTCACTGCCGCTCAAGCGGTGGGCGTGAGAGATTACAGTGGCGAGCCGTCGTTTGATGCCCAAAGGCCGCTGAAGTGGTCCAGCACACCTATCATTTTTGACACTAAGGATCACCCTGATCGCACTACTGCGGTCGGGTGCTTGCCATTGTTGGTTTCACCAACAATACGCAACCTCAAGGTGGCGAAGATGCTAGTCGATGGCGGGCCGGTCTGAACTTGATCTCGCCTGCCGTGATCGAGAAACTGCAGATTCCTGATGGAGACCACGAAGAGACGGGCACGTTTCAGGGGGTCAACCCGGGAAGAAGCCAACCCAAGGGAAAGGTCACGCCTAGAAGACTACAGGACAGAGAGGATCGTGTTTTATGTTGCCAAGATCCCTTGCCCTCCTAGCAGGATCCTTGGCGCCCAAATGGCCAAGTTCATGGCGGCGCCACACTACGCTGCAACACCCTAAAGATGCGGGACTGTGACGATCATCACCATCCCTCCGATAAGAAAGATGCGCTGATTTGCGCCGACCAACTATACCGACAGCGGTTGCAGCAGCTGCCGCCACTAGGGCACTTGCTCCTGCCGCTGGGACCCGGGAGGAAGAAGAAGAAGAATACCGGTGAGACCTCGGCAAGCGCACCTCTTGGTGTAGCGCTGCCGTCAGGACGTGCTGAGAGCTCCACCGGCGGAAACAAGAAGCCTGGGCCATACCGCGGGAACCAAGAAGGTTTACATTAATGAGGGCGCGCACGGAGGAGCTTTTATCATAAGCTCCACCCTTGGCGACAAATAGGAAAACGCTCGTCACCTTCCTGCGGGCGAATGTCGATGTGTTTACATGGTAAGCTTCCGACATCCCGGTGTTCCCAGGAAGGTGATTGAGCACCACCGTGCTGTCTGCCCTCATGCGCGGCCCGTCAAGCAGAAGGTCAGAAAGCAAGCTTTGGAATGACAAGAGTTCATCACAGAAGAGATCCGGAAACTGGAAGCAGCGGGTTTGGTAAGAGGAGTGCTCCATCCAACGTGGTTGGCCAATCTGGTCGTGGTGCGCCAAGGCAAATGGGAAGTGGAGACGTGTATTGATTACGAGATATCAATAAGGCTTTCCCTAAAGACCCCTTCCCGTTGCCGCGCATCGACCAGATTGTTGACTCCACGGCTGGGTGTGATCTGTTGTCATTCCTCGACGCCTACTCCGACTACCACCAGATCTTCATGACAAGAGAAGACGAAGAGAAAATAGCATTCATCACCCCATGTGGTACGTATTGTTTTATGCAGATGCCTTTCGGGTTGAAGAGTGCTGGTTCGACGTTTGCAAGGGCGGTCCATATTGGTTTTGAACCCCAGCTCCATAGAAATATGGAAACTTATATGGATGACATAGTGGTCAAAACCAAGGACAGGGCAACCCTCATACCAGATTTGCAAGAAAAATTTGCAAACCTGCGCAAGATCAATCTCAAGCTGAACCACGAGAAGTGCATCTTTGGCGCCCCGTCCGCAAGCTTCTCGGGTTCTTGGTGTCTGGCGTGGGATAGAGGCCAATCCGGACAAAATCAAAGCTATAGAGCAGATTGAAGCACCAAGCGAATCAAGGATGTGCGTCGGCTTGCTGGTTGCGTCGCCGCCATGGGCAGGTTCATTTCAAATCGCGGAAGGCCTCCCTTTTCAAGATCCTGAAAAAGCGGGCCCGATGGAGTGGACGCCAGAAGCCGAAGCAGCATTGCAAGGTTTGAAGAAATACCTCTCCTCCGCGCCAATACTAGTTGCGCCTAGGCCACAGGAGCCGTTGCTGCTATACCTGGTGGCAATGGACCAGGTGGTCAGCGCCGCACTAGTGACGCAGAGAGAGGTTGACGACGAGGTGATGGCAGTGGCAGAGCCCGGCACCACCAATGCAGAGACGACACAGCCAGTTGAAGTGCCGCCGAAGAAGGAAATGATGCAGCACCCGGTTTACTTTGTTAGTTCCCTCCTGCAGGGGGCTAGATCAAGGTACTCCAGCGTACAGAAACTGCTCTTCGGCCTCCTTATGGCCTCGAGGAAGCTGTGTCACTACTTCCAGGCACACGAGATCAGTGTCGTCACTCGCTTCCCTCTACAACGGATATTGCACAATCCAGATGCAACGGGAAGAATTGTGGAATGGGCACTGGAGCTGTCCAGCTTTGGCCTCAAGTTTGAAAGTACTTCGACGATTCAGAGCTGTGTCCTAGCGGAGTTCATTGCAGAATGGACCGCAACGCCTGATGAAGAAGCCCAAGAGACTGCTCTCCCCGGCAAGGAGGCAAGTTGTGATTGGATCATGTACTTTGATGGAGCTTTCTCCTTACAAGGCGTCGGGGCTGGCGTACTGCTTGTCGCGCCCACTAGAGAGCACCTCAAGTACGTGATCCAGATGCACTTCCCCAGGGACGTGTCGACCAACAATACGGCAGAGTACGAAGGGCTGCTTGCTGGTCTTAGGATCGTGGCGGACCTCAGAATCAAGAAACTCATCGTCAGGGGAGACTCGCAGCTTGTCGTCAAGCAAGTCAACAAGGATTACCAGAGCCCGTTGATGAAGGCCTACGTCGATGGGTGAGAAAGCTGGAAGAAGCGTTTGACGGTATCTGAGCTGAACACGTTCCCCGGCGGAGAACGATATCGCTGATTAAGCTGTCAAAAGCGCTGCCCTCAAGCTACTGTGGAACCGGTACCATTGTGCTTCACTAACTCAGCCATCCTTTGATCCATCAGCGAGCAGAATAAGAGGAGAAATCAGGCCCGGCAAGAACTTTCCCGCCGAGCTCCCGGAGCCGCCGGCAAGGATGTTGCCGGGAAACCGAAAGCCGCCACGGGCGATCAGCTCTGGCGGGCGTCAAGCTCTTGCCGTCGAGACAGCCGCTCCTATAGCGGAGGAAATGCCTTTAGTCCTCGCCGTGAGCCCCTGGCTCCAGCGTGGGCACAACATACCGTCCGATTCCTCCAAGCAGGGAACTTCACGAGGAGCAGGAAGAAGCGGAAAAAAGTAGCCCGTCGCTCTACCATGTACCAGTTAAATCGATGGCGTTCGTGACAGAAAGAGGCGAGCGGTGTGAAATTGAAGTGTATCCCTCGAGAGGAAGGATTTGGAGCTGTTGGCGGAGATACACGGAGGCATATGTGGATCCCACATTGGGTCAAGGGCCCTTGCCGCAAGGCATTTCGGCAAGGCTTCTTCGGCTCACCGCCCTCCGGGATCGACGACACTAGTCACCGGTGTGAAGTGTGTCAGTTCCATTCAAAGAAGCTTCATCAGCCATCTCAAGCCCTTCAAACCATTCCTCTCTCTGGCCCTTCTCGATGCAGGGGCTCGACATCTTGGGCCCTTTTCCCCGCTGTTGGGGCTTTGAGTACTTATGCGTTGCAATCGACAAGTTCACAAAGTGGCCGGAGGTGGAGGCGATGAGGAAGGTCACAACTCAGTCAGCCGTCAAGTTCTTCAAGGGACTAGTGTGCCATTTTGGCGTACCAACAGGTTATCACCGACAATGGCACACAGTTCACTAGCCGCACCTTCATGCAATATACCCAAGACCTCGGGCAAGAAAGTCTGTTTGCTTCCGTTGCTCACCCGCCAAGCAATGGTCAAGCCGAGAGGAAAATGCTGAAATCTTGTGAGGTTTAAGGACCAAGACCTTTGACAGGCTGCGCAAGAGTGGAAGGCGCTGGATTGATGAGTTGCGGCGGTTCTTTGGTCGATCAGACGACGCCAAATCGAGCCACCGGCGGACACCTTTGCCCTAGTATACGGGCGAAGCAGTTCTCCCCACTGAACTCATATACGGGTCACCTCGAGTGCTCGCTTATGACGAGCTTGAGCAAGAGCAACTGCGGCAAGATGACGCAATGCTCCTTGAGGAAGATCGTCTTCGGGCGGCCATGAGAGCAGCACGCTACCAGCAAGCCTTGCGCCGCTACCATCGCCGCCAGGTTCATGCCCGAAGCCTTGAGGAAGGCGACCTTGTCCTTCGGCGCGTTCAATCGGTCAAGAATTCCAACAAGTTGGCGCCAAAGTGGGAAGGCCCTTATCGGGTAATCTGAGTCACCGGGGCGGCGCAGATCCGCTGGAGATCGAAGATGCCGTGCCGGTGAGTAACTCTGGAACATTGAGCATCTTCATAAGTTTTACCGTGAGGCGCGACTTGCGCCCCCCCCAGCAAGCCACCTTTTTACAAGCATTGCCGATGATGCATGTAACCCTTTGTACAAAGCGGTAGCAGACCACGAGCATAAATAAATGAAGCGCTGGCGCCCTAAGTTATAGCATGCTAGGTTGAGTCTCGTCCTTGGTTAGGGTTGATAGTGCTTAGCGGCGACTAACCCCTAGCTTAGAGGTCGGCGTGCGTCTCTTTGCCGTTCTTTTGTCTTCTTTGGTTCGCGGGACTCACAGATATCCTTGCGGATCACTTGAGGACGAAAAAGAAAAGAGGGACGAGCGGCATCTAGACCCGACAAGCCAAGATTGCGGGGCTGCAAGTGCAAAGATTCACCCACGGCAAAGCAGAGTTGCCAGGGGCTACAGCTTCAGATAAGTTCTTCATCCCTTATCATGCATTCCCTTATGGACTGAGGTATGTGAAACCTCGTTTTTTCCCAAAGCTATCGTGCTCCCCTAAAGCTCTAGGCCCTAGGGCTCATTCCTGGGGCCAGGTTTGGTCGTAGTCGCGGCAGCAAAAGGATGAAACGAGGAGCCTGAACTCACCTCATCCCTGCCTCCGCCAAAAGCGTGAGAAAGGTCGAGCGAAGTGGGAAGACGGCAGGGCCTGTTGCCGGGCAAGGAAATGTTTATCTTAAGGATATCAAGGATTTACTCCTTGCCATGGGTTCTACCCGCAAACAAATGACCTGACAAGCATCCCTTTTTCACTAAAAACTTTTCACTCAGGTACAGCCCATGGGGAATGAAAAACATGAATGATGGGATTACAAGTTTTAAATTCAACCAAGGCCCAAAGGCTTACAAGCTAAAAAGAGGTAAGGTGCCCGTAACCCCTTTCTTGTCCCTCTCCTCAGGAGGCAGGTCAAGGAGGCGAAAAGGGCAGAAGGGGCGCCTAGGCGAGCTACGAGTGGCAGGAGACACCAAGAGAACATCTCGGTGGCCGTCCGAAGGCTGGATGGTGATGGCGGCACCGGAAGCAGAGCTCGAAGATGAGGCGGCAGGACGTCAGCACGCGTCGAAGGCGTCGGTGCCCGCGTACTCCGATTTGACGACCTTGCTGCCCGCCCTCTTCCTCTTCCGTAGCCTCCCAACACCAGCCGCCCAAGGGGACGACCCCGAGAAGTTCAGGAAGCCGGCGACACGGATGATGGGATCGCTGGTGCCGCACGGAGCGGCGCCCGACACCTAGTCGGACCCGTCATCCTGCCACCTGCTACCCTCGTCGTCGCTACCGCTGTCCTCCTCGCCACTCCCGCTCGAGGAGGAGTCTTCGCTATCAGAAGAGCTCTCCACGCAGCACCTTGCCCAAGTCCCGAAGCACCTGAAGACCTTGACGGAGAGGAGGCCGCCCTCCATCAGCTTGAAATGGAGAGTGAGCCCCTCCATCAAGCGGTGGATATGAGCGAACGTCTTCCACCCTCGACGAAGATACATCACGTGAGGGGCTGGGAAGTCGACGCGAACTCGCGTACCGCTGATCCAACAACCCCTCATGTGCAGCCGCAATGACTCCGGTGGATCCAGCTCCATCTCCCGCGTGAATGGAGTCGGGAGACGAAGGCGACGGCGAGGCGGCCGGCGCAGCCTAACGAAGAACTCGCAAGGGTCATCCCCAACATGGCCCTCCATAGGGGGAGGAACTACTGGCGGAGGCGAGGCCGGCGCGCCGCCCCGTCCTCCTCTTCCCCGAGCGCCTCGGCCTCGCCCACGGCCTCGCCCCCTCCCCCTTCCCCTCGCGGCTGGCTCTGCCACCGCAGGTGCAGGAGAAGGAAGGACGCGTTGTCGGGCGGCGACCCTCGCCGCCACCATTGAAGGGCCAGGATTCCCTCTCTCCATGGCGGCTGGAGGGGGGAGCAGAAGCTGAAGGAAGGAGGAGATGGAAGAATGCGGGACACCATCCCCCCTCCCGCTCTTTATAAAGGAACGGGGAGGGGGCTCGGCCGCCCTGCTCGGCCAATCAAGACGCGTAAGGCGCAGGGAACTGGGACCAACCCGCTGCCCCAGCCCGCGACGGCCCGGTTTCCCGCCTCCACCATTCATCACCCAAGCGCATGAGAACCACGTGGCAGGCATGCGGGACCAAGGCGACGGGTGAGGCGACCTCTCCCCACCCCGTGATCGTGGGGAGTGGACGCCTAGAAGACCACGCCTCGGCCTTGTTTAGTAAATGGGCCGCGCCTCCACGCCTCCCTCCGTTTATGTGGAAGGCGCGAACCGCCCCCTTTACTACGACGTGACGCATGCGCGCAGAGCTCAGCCCTTGCCGCCCACGTCACGCACGCCTCCCCACGCCGAGCTACGCGCGGGAGGCATGGGAAGCGCAGATCTTGTGAAGAGACTTATCATGGTAGAAACCACCCGCCTGCCCGCGACCGTTTTGGGCCTAGCCCAGCGACGCGATTGCGCTTACGTGTGGCCCAGCCGGTGGCTCTGTCGATGTACAAAAGAGGGGTACACTTTTGTACCCCTATAACTGCACAGGCAGTCTCGAGCCGCGGGCACCACCGACCTTGAGCAAGGCAAGGAGGTGAGCCAAGGTAAGGCCAAGCTCGAAAGGAGCAGAACGACGCCAAGACCAAGACCGCAAAGAGCAAAGGGGACGAAACGGACTCCCCCGGCAAGATCCTTGCCGGTGGGCGGTTTTAGCAAACCAGGCAAGACCCTTGCCGTGGCTGCTCGCCCCACACCTACGGAGCGAATCACCCTTGAGTCCACTGCCCCTATGGGGCTAGGATTCGGGAGACATCCCCGTGGTGGCATGCAGATCTTTGTGAAGACATTCAAGATCAGATACACACTATAGAAGATGACGACCCTTGGCGGGATCCCAGCCAAGGAGGACCACAAGGCCCTCGGCAAGAGCCTTGCCGGGGATGACAGCAGGCGCCACGGCAGGACCCTTGCCGGGGCTACGGCGAGGCCCTTGCCAAGAACACCCGTAGGGCCACCATCAGGCCCACGCCAATCAAACCTCCACCACCGTTCGCATGTAGCTGCCGACCCAACCAGTTGGGCAGGCACCTGCGTGGCGGCAAGCGGATCCTCGTGGAAACCCACCACTGCGCCACCTCAGCTGCCTGCCTGCCTACATGGCACCGCTGGCCAGAGCGCGTGTCGACACGAAAGGGAGCGGCGACGGACGAGACAGGGCTCTCCCCCGTCCCCAATAAAGCAAGGACACCTAAGCAAGATGCATTAAAGGCGCCTTGTCATGTAATGCGAGGGATAAACTCGCATCACTGTACCCTTTCCACCTCCTGTGTGCCACTGTGGCAGCCCCTTTCCCTATAAAAGGAGGCCCAAGGTGACCAGCAGGAGGATTCGGCTTTTTGGAGCTCCTCACGCCCCATTGCTAGTTCAAGAACACGGATAAACAAACCACCAAAGCAGGAGCAGGGTTTTACGCATCCTCGCGGCCCGAACCTGGATAAAGAAACCGTGTGCTATATGTTTGATCCGCTCTTCTCACGACCCCGCGCCCCGCGACCGTAGTAGGGATTCTTGTGATCCCATAGGTGTCATTCCCACCGACACAATGATAGACTCACAATTGTATTTGTTTGTAGACGGCAGATAATTTTCTTACGTGTATGTGAAGAGCAAGTTGGGCCTCACTTCTGCCATTTGCAATGCACTGACAATCTGTTCGAGAAGCTTGTTGTTACTTACATACGGGTAAATCAGAGGCAGCGATGCTTGCAAACTATGAGGGAGAGCACATTCATCTTCTCTCCTACATTAATGATTGTCATCATTATCTAAAAGGTAGGGGCTGCGTTCTATTTTAAATTTGTTTTGAATGTAATTTTCCTTTAATACTATGTCACTACTATATAACACTGATTTTTATCGTAGATATCCATGAAGCCAGCCTCATGACACTTGATGAAACACGTCCGTACCTCAATGGTGTTGTTCAATCTAGGAACAATGGACGCTAGAAGCATCCCAGATGAAATTAGAGCTTCCTTGAGGGTTTTGGACGGCTGACTATGTACTGATGCATATATAAATATCACAAATAAATGGCTACTAGAGTTTTGTTAGGGATCGAATTGAGAATTATCCTTTTGGCAATATGAATAATGTATTCTACATCTACATCTACATCTACATTACCTTAAAAATGTAGTGTTCCGTATTTCGTCTTACGTTGTCGTCTTTCGTCCGTCTCTCCCCACCCTTCCTTTATTCACGCGAGCTAGAAAAGGAATCAGGACACACGCGCAGTAGATTTCTTTTGGAAAAACTAACTAAGCCTTCTTTCCCTCGTGCGATCCCGATGCGGGCATGATTCGGGGATAACACACGCGCACCCACGCCTCCGCCGCTGCATGCTTGCCCCCATCCGCCCGAGTCCTCTGGTCCATGATCCTAACACGATGGTGTGCCCATGGCGCGCATGGAAGGATATTGTTCCAATTGGAAAATATATCAAACAATACGTGCATTATTTTTCACTTACTAATCTTAGTTCTCGCAATAATATGAGCATTATAAACTCTTACTTGAACTTTGCAGATTTGCGGGAATAAAATGCCAATGTTAGGTGTTTCATGCACTAATATTTTATGACAATACTCACTACTGATGTATTTTATTGATAAATCTTGATATTTCTTTCAAGAAGGCATGAAATGAGTATGTCTAGGGCATAACTAGATGTGTCTTAGTTATTGCACATTTATATGAACCACTCAAACATAAAAATAAAGAAAAAAGCTGCCCACATCAATCTTGATGCACAAACAATGACATGCGATTTAGATGTGCAATACTACTTAAAGCACATCTAGATGTGTGTTACCAAAAACGTATTTTATAACTCAAACTGAAGCTATAGCTTATTCCACATGTTAGCAAAAACGTATTTTATAACTCAAATCCAGGGAGATATACCAACAACCAGAATATGGAACAGTACATGTAAAAGCAGTTGGCATTATTTGCATAATTGAAGCTATAGATTATTCCACATGTTATAGGTTATATTATGCGATATAGGTGTTGAACAGCTAAATATATATACCTCGTTGCAACGCACGGGCAGTTGCCTATGGGTTATATATATGTAGGGAATAAACCGTTTGATTGCTGAATATAATGGGATTGGGAAGATATTATCTAATACTGGGAGAAAGATCTGATCCTAACATGATTGGAAATAATTTATACAAGGAAATGAATAACGTATTTAATTAAACGACGTTCGTCATTTGGAAGGCAATATTAACTCTCCAAACAATTAGATGTCACGGTAAGAATTTGATAAATTCCACCAGCGTCCTATTTCACCACCCACCCAACTTCACAGATATCCCATCATCAATTTCCGATCAATAACGAATTTTCTATCCCATGGAGGCGATAATTGGGAACGCTGCACCCGCACCCCAAGAGGGTGCGCCCGCGCACCAGGAGGATGTTCCTGTGCCCCAGGAGGATGTGCCTACGCCCATGGATCTTCTCCCCCCACCAATGCATGCCATGGAAGATGCACTCCAATACATACTTCACTTTATCATGGGCGTTCGAGACCAAGATGCATTAAAGTAAGTTGTCTTATTATACATTCTTTTGCTATATACAAATCATGTAGGAACACTCTGGTACACAACAAACTAAGATAGGTACATGTATACGTTTTTTAGTTGAATCCTTATACATGAACAATGTCATGCAAATGCCATGAATTAAGGTTCTAGATTAGATACGTGTAGATACATCTAGGTGAGGACAATCTGACCTCGTGCAATGTCATGCAATCTAACCATGAATTCAGTTTATAGGTTAGTATAGACTATGAAACGACGATTTTGGTATAGGAAGAGACAGGGATTGTGCTTTCGACCGTGGCGAGATAGGATAGACTTGGGATTCTTTCTTGGCCCTTGATTGCCAACACTCTGGGGCTGAATTATTTAATGAAACTAATAGGAAGGATTGGGATGATGAACTGGATCAATTCTTTCTTTCGCTTACTGACCAAGGTAATTAATTCCTTCCGATGGCCAGGCGGGTAAGCAAGGAGACAAGGTTCTCATTAAAAAAAAATCCATATATGCCATGCCGAATAAAGTTAAACTAGAATAGGACCATTGATGTCCTTTGCTAAATGTTGTTGTGCATTTTTTTGCAGCTCAATATGGATAAGAAGCGCTCGGCCATACCAGATCGAAATCAGCCTCCGAATGATGCAGGACACCCTTTTTTCATAAAAAACATCATCCTGAATGCTTCAACCTTGTTGTTCGTAAGCTTGCTAGCGCTGAAGTAGAGAGGACCGCAGGCACCAACTGGGTTGGAAGCAAACATTATTTCGACTTGCAGTTTCATGCTCAGTCACAGGCCCTGAGGTACTCCTGGATGACGCAAGGAGAGCGCATCACGACGCTGATTAACTATGTTGTGGTCCAGCCTCTTCCTAAATATGATGTGTTCAACTCTATAATTGTAAGAGACACTCGTTCTTAAAGTTAGTTGTACTTATTATAATAGCAATTGACATGTCTCGACCTGCCACAGTATCTACTACCGTTGAAACTTTTGGATTCCTCATACGGGTTACTTGTAGTCAACCGGCTGAGGAGGAGGGTTGTCGTGATGGATCAATCCTTCAACATGTTTGATCCTGAAGATAGCACTCATAACATATTGATGAGGAAGGAAATCACATTGTTGAAGGAAGAATTCAACAATGTGTTGCAGACTAGGATCCCTGGTTGGAATACCCAAATCATGGATTGGGAACAAGATACCATGTCCTCTGCTGGTCGTGGGTAATCTACTAAATTGATCGCATACATAAGATGCAGACCGTTATAATGTTTAATATTTCATTTTTTGTGTCGCAGCAAACACTCTGGCTTATTTGTCCTACAGGAGATGGCCCACCAGATTGGTCGTTTGCGTAGCATGGGCTGGATGAACACTAGCGTAAGTACATATATTATGAGTTGATGTGTGCTAAATATTATCCAACCAATTTCTTAAATGATTGAGTTTTTGCACCTTTCCTAGGATCCAATACAGCTCAGGCACCAAGTTACGGTCCAGATGCTAATGGTCAAAGACAATGAAGCAGCTGCAAACATCCCGGCTGGGATTAGATCGTCCTTGAGGGTCTTAAGCAACTGAAGATGGACTGATGCATGCAGCTATGCCGAAAATATTTTCCTATACTTCAGCTTTGTTAGGGATCGATTTGATAATAATTTATTCTTTATATGAATAGTTTGATAATAAATTTATGGGGTCTTCTATACACGTGCGTTTTAAAAATTTATGATATTTTGGTATTATCAAACTATCCAAACTTTATGGTGTTTTGGTATTATTGAAGTTTGGTTTTTCTACCATATTGTTGGTTTATTAATTGATTTTGTTGGAACGTCACGAACGAATCATTCGTTTGTATGACATGAATGAGTAGTGAGCCCCATTTGGGAAGCTGTACAGGGCTATTAGGGTTTGACGCAAGATGAGATGAGTCGCCATGGTTTTAATGTTTTTCTATACTAGGAAAATGCATGTGCATGCACATGATATTTACATCCTTCGGCAGCAGCATTGTTCCACTACCTGTTTCTGCAGCTACTGTCTTTACCTCGAAGATGTACAAAGCGGAACATTCATATAAATCCCCTATCACTTCCTCTACCATTGAATTTTACACACGCTATCATCGTGTGGAACATTCATACTTCTATAAGTTGAAGTATACTACATGCTTCCTAGCAAGGGCCGACACTTTTGTAAGTCCAACCAGGATATGTCATATTAACCGTAAAGTCATGAATTATATTTGGCAATGCCTACTGATCAACGTCAGCTCTAAAAAAGCAGATGTGGTAAATACGTCATAGGCTGATGGAAAGTAAATAGCTCATGTTCAAGGCTTATGTGCTGCATGCTTGCATGCAAATTAAAGTGGAGCTGGCCCTATTGCCATCACGCAATGGTCTCAGTAATCAAAATTTAGTGGATTGTGAGATGGCTTCAATGCAACTGGTCCAAGCTATCAAAAATTCCAAATGGAGTGCTCTTTAGGGAGATTAAAACTTTTTTTCTTTGGATTTTAGTTCCTTCTAAATTGAACTATGCCTTCTGGCATGTAATAATGTCGCAGACGCTCTAGCGCTGTTCGGGTCCAATATGGGGCAGGTACCCCATACCTATGGTCGGTGATGTCTCTACCTTTGCCCAGGGTTTTGTTGCCACCGATCTTGCTCGACAACTTGAGGAAGTTAATATTAGTTTTCCAGTTCAAAAACTTAAGGTTTATAATGCCCACGGAGCCCAACGCTTGAATCCCGAGGGGGAATGATTTATTAGAGGAAAGCCACCGGGCCACACCGTTGAAAACTAATATTAAGATTTATTAGGGAAAGACATCAGGGCCCACCGGTTAAATGATGGGGGTGCAGCGATCGCTTTCCGTGTGGGCATCGAGCATTGTAGCTATCGCTCGCGGAAGAGTAAATCTTGTTTCTTTCTATTTTTCGATTGGGAAAGTTATGGGGAAAGGGAGGCATATATTAGGAAACATTTAATATGTCTCTGATTTATCTGCATAGTGCAATCAAAATAAAGATCTTGCCTTCATTTATGATAGTTTTTTCTTACGGAAACATGCAAATAAGGAACGTCAAGGGGCACCTTCCCTACGGCCATCATCTCTACTCAATATAAAATCCTACGGGTCCTGACATCACCGTCGTCCACTGATCCCTCCTCGCTTTTCCAGTGCTACGACAGACGTTTTGCCCCAGTAATGGAAGCAATGCCGATTTTTGGGGGAGTGCGACACGCAGTTGACTTCGTGTACGATTTCATCACGCTTTCCTTAGACGAAGAACAACTAGAGTAAGTTCTCACAGCCCTAAATATCTAATCTTGTTTGCACTTCATCGTCTAGGTCCACTGCCCTTTACATGTATAATTTTTATACAAGTTATCGTATAAGTCCATCCCAGTCACTCCCAACAATATTAAACAAGTGATAAACTACTATGAAAACACTGCAATCTGTTTAAGTTTTTGCTCGTGCATAATATAAAAATACTAAACTTACGTAGAGATTGCAAACTTTTTTAGGTCAATTGATGTGATATGTACTATCGTTAAATTAGTCATATGTTATAGACACCAACACAGTTGGATTGTTTGAGTTTACGTTTATTTAAACTTATGACTGTTATGAACCTTGTTCTTCCTTTTTACAGCACAATCTGGATTAATAGTCCCCGTTCGGATCATCCGTGACACCATCAGAGGAGATGGAGTTGTCCATCCATTGTGCTTCAATCTTGCCGTGCGTAAGATTACTACCGACGCAGCGGAGAGGAGCACGGGCACCAGCTCTGTTGGAAAGACACATTTTTTTCAAATTGGGATTCAATGAGCAAGCACGGGCGCTAAGCCAGACTTGGTTAAGCCAAGAACAGCGCACCAATGCGCTGATTAACAATGTCGTGCTTGAACCTTTTCCAAGATACGATGTGTTTCACACCCCTACAATTGTAAGTTTTCTCATTGTTAGAAATTAGTTTGGTTATTTTGTTTGCCATTTACCTTTGTCTACCAAATGCAGTATATACTCCCACTGGCACACGTGGATTCATCATACGGTCTTTTAGCAGTGAAATGGAAATGGAGAGGACTATCGTTATTGATTATTCAAACCAGGCTTTATTTCAGTTTGAGGAGGACTTCCATGACACTGAACTTCAGAGGGAAGCCCTTTTAGTGAAGCAAGAATTGAGCTTTGTCTTGCAACAAGAGGCCCTTGATAGGAACAGCCAACTTCTGGAATGGCCCGAACAAGAGAATATTCATGTTTCACCTCGGCGATACTGTTTTCAATTTGTCTTAGGTATTAGTGTGTGTTCTAATATAGCTATTACAATATTGTGTTTTTTTGTGAGAGCATGGACTCCAGATTCAAAGTTTTACAGGAGATGGCCCATCTGTATGAAACTATCAAGAATGACATGGTTCATAACATGCCTAGGACTGATGTAAGTGCATTTGTAATGAGGTTACAGCTTTCATATATTTGCTAAATATATCTTCTGACTTTTTTAATGCTTAATTTGAAGGATCCACAAAGTCTCGGGAAGCGACTAATGGTCCCGATGCTGATGGTCAGGGAGAATGAAGCAAAGGATAACATTCCAGATCAAGTTAGAGCAGCGTTGAGATTTATTGGTGGCTAAGGAGGACTGCTACATCGATAAATACCTAAAAATATTATTGCTTGCTAAGTAATAATCTGTTTGAATGCCCGTGCTGATCAGATGATCAGATGACATTTTCTGAAATATTTTTAAAGTTTAAAGAGTGATTGATGGTGGCATCCACTAGCTATGTTGGTTGTTTATTTATCTTTAATTCTATCTAAATTTTACGGTTGTAGACCAGACCAGTTTGGACCAGGTTTGGTGCTCCAGGTGAACCGGAGTACTTTTGTGTTGTACCATTGCAGGTTCACAACATACCTAAGGTAGACCAGGTGATTTTTTTAGACATTCCGTGCCTCGCATCATATACTACCTCGTATAGTATAACTGTTGGAGATATGCCCTAGAGGCAATCATGTATGATGATATTTCCTATGTGTTTATGAATAAAGATAGTCCTTGGACATTATCAATGATGTGTATCAGCAAGTACGTGACTTGTTTGTGATACTATGCATTGTATGATGACTGTCCTAAAAGGTCCCTAGTCGAAAGGGCTGTGTGGACGCGCAGCCGACTAGACTAGCATATGACACGGTCGATGGCTCGGTCTCACTAGCCATGGAGCATTGGATGCTAACGGATAATATGGACTTGGAAAGGTCTGGTCGGATTCGACATAGTCGGATCCGAGTCGAGATAAGGTCCGAGTCGGACGGACCCAACTTTGAGGCGCAGCGATATGTCATCTGTGAGTCTCTAGTACAACATCGTTCTATGTCCTAAGACCTGAGTGGCGCATGGACTCGAGATGGTGATAGACTTGCTTTGGGCCGACCAAGCGCTACTCCATGGTGGGTAGTTACAAAGGTAGGTTTGGGTTTGTCGGTCCCATGCTGCGAGACATGGTCGAGCAAGATGGGATTGCCCCTCGATCGGAGAGATATACTCTAGGCCCCTCGTGTGATCGACCGGGAACAGCATGGCCATGCGACAAGGATTATGAGATAATCCGGACGGTGGTCGATATCCTTTGGAGCGAGAAAGAGGTCGGGTTAGCACAAGGATGACAATCTCGCCTTGAGCCCGACAACATATATCGTGCGGCAAAGGGAGCAGAAGTGTGACACGTTATGCAGGTTCGCCTAACCAGCTTCATAGTCTGCTTGGTGGTGGCACGCCTTGCTAGAGGCCGCTACCAACCGTGCAGGTCGGAGGTGATCGAACTGTGACCAAGCTGACTTGAACCTAAGGGGTCGCGCAGCAAGGAAGGAACCTCGAGGTCAGTTCGTAGGACCTGGTCGGATGTGATCCGAGCTGGACTAGGAGCGTGACCGAGTAGACTTTGGGCTTTAGGGTCCGTGCGGGGCCCAAGTGTTGAGCTTCATGACGGACGCCTATATAAAGTGGAGGTGCGGCATACTCAGGCGGTTGATCGCTTGGCGCTGCGACTAGGGTTTGCATGTGTTGCGAATAGCCACCTCCACTCGCCGCCGATTGTGTGATCGGACCTAGCAGTCCGCCGCACGACGTTCCTCCCGCACGCGGATACCATTAGGCGGTGCACTTGCGCGCTCCGCGAACTTCGTGACGTGGGATCGGACGACCGGCCGCTCGAGGGAGATCGAGCGAGGAGGAGGCGATCCACATAAACGCGCTGCCCCAACTCTTCTTCGCTGCGGCGCTGCTGGCGTCTAGTGGTAACGAACTATGATCCATCTCCGTAGCATGTTCTGGATGTTCTGCGGCGTAGGAATTTTTAATTTGCGGTCGGCGCACCCTACCGTAGAACCCAACAGTGGTATCAGAGCCTCTGTTATAGGATTTGGATTCAGATCGTATGCATATTAGATATGTGGAGGCGGCAGATGAGATCTGTTGTCCTTGAAGAGATCGGCTATGTGCACAGTTGATGTGATCAACTGCGCATGGGGATCGTTGAGGCTATGTTTTCTGTAAATCGGGATCGATGAGGTCGTGACACGATCTACCCCTACCGGTCGGTCATCCGCCATCGGGGTTAACAGTGAAACGTAAATCCGAATCGGATACGCGATGACCGCCATGTGCGTAGCGCCGTGTATTTCGTACCCGACACACAAACCGGTAGAATGCGATTCTATGCATAACTTTGTTTTGCAGGTTTGATGTGAATAGTATGGCTCATGTGTATGTGATGCATGTGTGTAATTTATACGTGGCCTGCGTGTCATGTTTGTCAGCCGGCAGGAGCCAAAGTGCTGTCATTATAATGTATAACGACCTGCGTGTCGACTTGTGACTCTATGTAAATTCATTACTAGTTGTAGTAGTTGGATTATAGAGATCAGGTTGGTGGCTTGGCGTCCGGCATGACAAACAAGATGGTGTTAAGTAGATGGTCATCGAGTCGGAGCCGACACGGAAGAAGCGTCCATGAAGGAGCCATACTATTTCACAATATGTGTTATTTTGTGATTGTTATGCTTCTTTGTTTCTATGCATGTTAGAATGGTAGAAAGATCCTCATGAATATCAAGTGAATTGCCATCCCGATGTTGCACCTTCGCACGTCAAATGCGTCTAGTAGTGGGCTCATAAAATTGGGGTGCTGCTGGGTGTCCTTGAAGCTGAAGGGTTCGTGTCGGACACGGACATACCTTTGCATCGAGTTAACTTGACAAGGCTATCAAAAGCGGTTTTGGGCCTTGTGGCAAAAGAAGGTTGGGAGCAGGGTATGAGATACCTTCCCGACCGGCGAGTCGTATAGAATACGATTAGCAAGGAGTTGCTTCTTGGATAGGTATGTTGGCTAGCAGTGATGCTAAAGCTCACTAGTCGCATGCGCTAGTCGGATCTGAATCACCGAGAGTTTGCGGAGGATCTGACTTGATGGGAGTATTTCTGTTTAGGCTAGAACTACTCTACATAAACACATTGCTTAGTGATTGCATGTTTTCTGTTGTAGATCAATGGCACCACCTGCTCAACCCAACTTTGCATTGAAATCAATTCTGGAAAAGGATAAACTGAATGGAACAAACTTTACCACCTGGTATAGAAATCTGAGAATTGTTCTCAAGCACGATAAAAGGAACATGTTCTAGAGGATCCACTTCGGAGGAACCTGCTGATAATGCTAGTGCCACAGCTAAAAATGCCTACGAAACTTCGTTGATGAATCAGCGGAGATCAGTGTCGATGCTGGCTTGTATGGAGCTCGATTTGCAACAGCATTTGAAAGCGTTGAGGCTTACGATATGATTGAGAGTCTCAAGAGCATGTTTCAGACACAGGCTAGGACCGAAAGGTTCAACGTCTGGCGATCCTTGATGGATTGCAAGCTGAAGGAAGGTGATCCACTGAGCCCACATGTGATCAAGATGATCGGATATGTGCAAGCTTTGGATCGTTTGGGCTTCCGCTCTTGGATGAGCTGGCTCTGAGATGCAGTTCTGGGTTCTCTTCCGCCCAGCTATGGGGCGTTCATCTCGAACTATCATATGCATGGCATGGATAAGAAGCTCACTGAATTGCATGGGATGCTCAAGGTGCGAGCAGGATATTAAGAAAGGCACGCATCAAGTGTTGATGGTGCAGAAATCGCTAAGTTCAAGAAGAGTTGGTCTAAGAAGAAGGCTAAGGCAAAGGGCACGGAGATGGTAACCTCTGCCGCCGCTACCAAGTCTGGACGGACTCAAAGACCGTTTGTTTTCATTGCAAGGAGACCGGTCCTTTGGAAGAGGAACTGTAGCAAGTGGCTTGCATAGCATGGCAAGAAGGCGGAAATGCTTCTTGAGCAAAGGTACACTTGTTGCATATGTTATAGACATTTACCTTGCTGACATACCTAGTACCTCTTGGGTATTTGCTACGGATCGGTTGTTCATATTTGCAACTCGATGCAGGGGCTGGTAAGAACTAGGCGTGTGGCACAAGGGGAGATTGACATCGTGGTCGGCAACAAAGCAAGAGTTGCTGCGTTGGAGGTCGACGCGATGTAGCTCCGACTTCCTACGGATTCATTATGGAATTGAATAATTGTTATTACATTCCTGCACTTAGTCGGAACATTATTTCTGCCTCATGTTTGATGATTCAAGGTTATGAATTCAATTTAAAGGACAATGGTTGTTCGATATTTTTGAATGGTATGTTCCACGGCTATGCACCCATTGTTGATGGGCTATTTATATTGAATCTAGAACAGGAACGGTCTATAACGTAAATGTCAAGAGGCATAAGCCTAATGAGATAAATCCGACATACTTACGGCATTGCCGACTTGGACACATTAGTCGAAACGCATGAAGAAGCTCCATGATGATGGGCTCCTAACCCGTCCGACTTGGTCGTTCGAGACATGTGAATCATGCTTGCTCGGCAAGATGACTAAGTCTCCTTTCGCAAAGAGTTGCGAGAGGCGTCGAGCTATTGGAACTTATACATAGTGATGTGTGTGGTCCAATGAGCACAACCGCCAGAGGTGGCTATCGATGCCGTGACTTTTACCGGCGACTTGAGTAGATATGGATATATCTATTTGATGAGGCACAAGTCAGAGACTTTTGAAAAGTTCAAAGAGTTTCAAAACGAGGTTGAGAATCAGCTCGGCAAGACTATAAAGCTTCTGCGATCTGATCGTGGAGGTGAGTACATGAGCCAGGAGTTCGATGATCATCTGAAAAGTCGAGGTATAGTACCTCAGCTCACACCTCCAGGTACGCCACAGAGAAATGGCGTGTCAGAACGGAGGAATAGGACCTTGTTGGACATGGTCCGGTCTATGATGAGCAAATCGGATTTACCCTTGTCATTTTGGGGATCGCTCTAGAAACTGCAGCTTTCACACTTAATAGGGTACCATCAAAATCCGTAGACAAGACACCACATGAGATGTGGGTGGGAAGAGTCGGTTTGTCTTTTCTAAAGATTTGGGGTTGTGAAGCATTTGTCAAGCGACTTATGTCGGACAAGCTTACACCCAAGTCGGATAAATGCATATTCGTGGGATATCGAGAAACCTTGGGATATAGCTTCTACAACCGGAAGAGAACAAAGTGTTTGTTGCTCGGAACGGGGTTTTCCTTGAGAAAGAGTTTCTCAGTCGGGAGGCCAGTGGGAGGACGGTTCGACTCGAAGAAATTTGAGGACCACTCGGGGACGACTCAGCTGGTGATGAGATCATACCGGAGTCTGTTAGGGAACCCGTAGTGGAAGCGGCACCGGAACCACGGAGGTCGGAAAGATTGCGCAAAGTGTGCGATGTATTGTTGCTAGAAAGCGACGAGCCGGCCACGTATGCGGAAGCAATGGTGAGCCCAGATTCCGAGGCATGGCTAGAGGCCATGAGATCCGAGTTAAAGTCCATGGATGAGAATCAAGTCTAGGACTTGGTTGATCCGCCACCTAGCGTAACTGCCATTGGTTGCAAATGGGTCTTTAAAAAGAAAACCGATGTGGATGGAAATGTTCAGATCCACAAAGCTCGGCTTGTCGCTAAAGGTTATGGACAAGTTCAAGGAGTTGACTACGACGAGACTTACTCACCGGTAGCGATGCTGAAATCGGTAAGGATAATACTAGCTATAGCTGCATATTTCGATTACGAGATATGGCAGATGGATGTCAAAGCGGCTTTCCTTCACGGAAATTTAACGAGGGCGTGTATATGATACAGCCGAGGGTTTTGTCGATCCGACTAGCACTAGTAAGGTATGCAAGCTCAAGAGATCCATTTATGGGTTGAAGCAAGCATCTCGGAGTTGGAACATTCGTTTTGATTAGGTCGTCACTGGTCTCGGTTTCATCAAAAGCGAAGAGGACTCTTGTTTATACAAGAAGGTAAGTGGGAGCTCGATAGTGTTTTGATCTTGTATGTGGACGACATACTACTGATCGGGAGCGATGTTTCGATGTTAAACTTCGGTCAAGGATCATTGAATGGCAAGTTTTCGATGAAGGACCTTGGTGAGGCAGTCTATATTTTAGGCATTAAGATCTATAGAGATAGATCGAGGAGGCTGCTCGGCTTAAGCCAGAGCACGTACATACATAAAGTGTTGAAGCGGTTCAACATGAGTGAGGCGAAGAAAGGGTTCTTGCCGCTCTCACATGGTATAAGGCTAAGCGAGACTCAGAGTCCCTCGACATCTGATGAGCGAAGCAGGATGAGTAGGATTTCGTATGCCTCAACAATCGGATCCATCATGTATGCCATGATATGTACAAGGCCTGATGTTGCTTTTGCAATAAGCCTAACAAGTAGATACCAGGCCAACCCGGTGAGGTCTTTGGGCAGCGGTAAAGACTATTTTGAAGTACACGAAAAGGACTAAAGAGATGTTCCTAGTTTATGGAGGTGAGGAAGAGCTCATCATGAGGGGTTACGTCGATGCTAGTTTCCAAACCGGCGAGAGATGATTGTCGATCACAGTCGGATTCGTGTACGCCCCGAGCGGAGGAGCAGTGCCTTTGGATGAGTTCCAAGCAGGATACGGTGGCGATTCTACCACGAAGCGAATACATTGCGGCTTGTGAAGCTGCAAAGGAAGGTGTTTGGATCTGGCATTTTCTGGATGATCTTGGTATTTTCCCAGCCTTGGTGAAACCGTTGGACCTTTGTTGTGATAATTTTGGTGACATCGCACAAGCCAAGGAGCCGAGGAATCACCACAAGATCAGACACATAGACCGGAAATATCACCTGATACAAAAGATCGTAAAGAATGGTGATGTAGAGTTATGCAAGATTCACACAGATGCAAATGTTGCAGATCCGTTGACTAAGCCGCTTCCACAACCCAAGCATGAGGGGCACGTTAGAGCTATGGGCATTCGATGTCTATTTGATTGACTCTAGTGCAAGTGGGAGACTGTTGGAGATATGCCTAGAGGCAATCATGTATGATGATATTTCCTATGTGTTTATGAATAAAGATAGTCCTTGGACATTATCAATGATGTGTATCGGCAAGCACGTGACTTGTTTGTGGGACTATGCATTGTATGATGACTGTCCTAAAGGTCCCTAGTCGAAAGGGCTGTGTGGGCGCAGCCGACTAGACTAGCATATGACACGGTCGATGGCTCGGTCTCACTAGCCATGGAGCATTGGATGCTAACGGATAATATGGACTTGGAAAGGTCTGGTCGGATTCGACATAGTCGGATCCGAGTCGAATAAGGTCGAGTCGGACAGACCCAACTATGAGACGCAGCGATATGTCATCTGTGAGTCTCTAGTACAACATCGTTCTATGTCCTAAGACCTGGAGCGCATGTACTCGAGATGGTGATAGACTTGCTTTGGGCCGACCAAACGCTACTCCGTGGTGGGTAGTTACAAAGGTAGGTTTGGGTTTGTCCGGTCCCATGCTGCGAGACATGGTCGAGCAAGATGGGATTGCCCTCCGATCGGAGAGATATACTCTGGGCCCCTCGTGTGATCGACCAGAACAGCATGGCCATGCGACAAGGATTATGAGATAATCCGGACGGTGGTCGGTATCCTTTGGAGCGAGAAAGAGGTCGGGTTAGCACAAGGATGACAGTCTCGCCTTGAGCCCGACAACATATATCGTGCGGCAAAGGGAGCAGAAGTGTGACACGTTATGCAGGTTCGCCTAACCAGCTTCATAGTGCGCTTGGTGGTCGGCACGCCTTGCTAGAGGCCGCTACCAACCGTCAGGTCGGAGGTGATCCGAGCTGTGACCAAGCTGACTTGAACCTAAGGGGTCACAGCTTAAGGGAAGGAACCTCGAGGTCAGTTAAGTAGGACACTGGTCGGATGTGATCCGAGCTGGACTAGGAACGTGACCGAGTAGACTTTGGGCTTTAGGGTCCGTGGCGAGGCCCAAGTGTTGAGCTTCATGACGGATGCCTATATAAAGTGGAGGTGCGGCACACTCGGCGGTTGATCGCTTGGCGCTGCGACTAGGGTTTGCATGTGTTGCGAATAGCCACCTCCACTCGCCGCCGATCGTGTGATCGGACCTAGCAGTCCGCCGCGACGGCGTTCCTCCCCTTGCGCGGATACCGTTAGAGGCGGTGCACTTGCGCCGCTCGGGAACTTCGTATGTGGGATCGGATGACCGCCGCTTCGAGGAGATCGAACAAGGAGGAGGCGATCCACGCAGACGCGCTGCCCCAACTCTTCTTCGCGCCGCGGCCTTTGCGGCGTCTAGTGGTAACGAACTATGATCCATCTCCGTAGCATGTTCCTGGATGTTCTGTGCATAGGAATTTTTAATTTGCAGTCGACGCACCCTACCGTAGAACCCAACAATAACTCCATCCATACACGCACTGTTATACTATACGAGGTTTTCTTCGTTGGTAATAATCACATTCCTGCTAGAGAATAGCCAATAAACATATGACAGTCATACGACACGTACCTTGCATATATTCTTTAATTTTGAAGTTGTCCTTGATCTTTCTCTCTCGTCGTTGCCTTCAAGTTCCAGCTAGCTAACAAGCGCTGATTATATTTTGTGTGTTCTTGAATATAGTAACAAAAATGAGAGAGGAATGGTTTTTCTTATTGATCAGTACGTACAGTAAAAAACCAAAACCACTTTAATAGTAGATATGTTAGTGTGCACGTCGTGAATTTTCTATTGCGATACAGCAAAGCAGCTAGCAGAGCAACCAGCAAAGCAGGAAGCATTGAACAACTGATCACAGCAAGCAATGAACAACTTAACATCAGCATCATCAAGAGCAGAGGATGGTGGGGTAGAAGGGGGACTGTTTCCCGCCTAAAACTACTTCCCTGCCTGTCTGGCAAGCTCAAGGCGTCCAATCAAGATCAAGGCGCCAACCTGGACGCATTAGCAGCGCTTATGACGCCTTAAAGATTAAGTCGGACGCCTTACTCAGGTACCTAAGGCAAGCTGGACGCCTTGAGCTTGCAGGTCCTTACGGATGCCTTAAAAACAATGAAGTCACGAACTATATATTTTCCAATAAGAACTATATATAACTATCACGTCAATGCCTACTTATCAACATCAGCAATAAAAGAAAAGCAGTTGTCGTAAATCATAGTGTGATGGAACGTATGTACCTCATGTTCAGATATTACTGGAATCCAACGATCATTTCCTGCAAATTAAAGTGTAACTTGATCCTATTAGAATGATGTAATGGAGTCACTTATCAAAATTGAGTTGAGTATACTCTTACATGAGAAGGCTTCAAGGCTCCCCTAGATTGTACTTTCACCAAGTTTAGTTGATCAAGGAACACATTTGCACTGAAAACAGACATTTGTACAGGGAAATCAAAGAGCCACCACAAAACCGAAGTATATTCATAATAATTTTGATTAAAAAAAGAGACTGATATTCAACAGCCAAATACATTTGAACTTATAAATTTGCTTAACGCCATTAGTTTTTTTAAACAATGCGATCATACCATGATTGAGCTTAGCAATATTAATATTTCCAATAAGGAAACCATCAAGCAATTTAGGTTTTACTTCTAATTTAATTAAATTCATAGTGAGTGCTATAAATTATTTGGAAAACCATAATATCTATGGCTCTTATTAGTAAACAGACTATCCTGGTAATGTTTTATATATGAAATTTTGGTTGGTTAATTTGATCCTAGCCAACCAAGACGACGATGCATTTTGCTTCACGCGTCAAAGAGAAATTAACAAATCATACAGTCTGTTTGTCTTACACAGTTTGTGCAAATATCATCAAGCTTAACATATGTCAGACCACTCACAATATCACAGAGCCCCACACATATATAATCCCAGGCTTGCATATCCGGTGCAGTGATTGTTCGACATAAATAAGAGTACAGTAACCTACTACTACTAAGCTACTATACTAATCAAGTCAAATTTTGTTCAAGTTGCTACCGTTTAGTCGTGTAGAGGATGTACCTGGCTGGTCAAATTCACTGGAGTCTGCTCTGTCTGAGATGGGCTACAGCAGTTCCACGCCCCCTCGTGACCTACGGCCGCTCGTACCCAGTCGATGTTGACCTTGCAAAAGATCGATGATGCATTAGGTGCATCTGTGTTTTGATTGTGCATACAACAAAATCAGAAGGCTGTTAATTGCCAACTTTCAGAAACAAAACATTTAGGATTATCTGTTTGTTAATTGAACTTTTATAGTACACGTTGAACTGATTAAATACACATAAATTATGTAGAAAGTTCATGTTTACCTTTTCAAACTGAACAATAATAAAAATAGAAACAATATTTAAATATACAAATAAGATATTTCATTGTTATATGGCATGCAATCAGTAACTTCTCTGCCATGATCAGTTGTTTATTTAATTAATACAACAATTTAGTATTTTAGTAAGTTCTGATTTCTGACATCTTTTCTAATTTATTATGAGGTGTGTGTCTGATGAAAAAAAGGAAAGATATCTGCACCATACATAAATATATATGGTAGAACTGGAAAGATATCTGCTACCCAGCCTTCCCCTGAATGGCCTACCTATATATGTTAACCTCCTCTGCCAACCCTCATCCCCCTCCTTACTCTCCCTTCGCCCATCACATATACCAAAGGATCAAAATACCCCGACTTGGAGGACAAATTCCGGAGGAGTACCTTCTGTAAGCAAGGAGCACCAAGCAGGCGAGGTCCTCTAGGTATGAAAATTTCTGGATCTTTCTATTCTGTAAAAGGGCAACAGTTATTAGATTAGGATCATGCTTGGTCAGGCATACCATCAAATTCCAAAAAAGAACACTATTGGAGATAGTGCCAGCCAATACAATTGATTTTAGATCTAATCAAGCAGTCCTATTAGGTGGGCTGCAACTGAATACAAACAGTTCTTTCAGATATTATAGGCTAACAGTCTATTCTGGACATCGCAAGTGTGGCATACACCCAACTTTTTAAGTTATGGCCATAGTTGACTGCCTAACTTTTTAATGAAATCTCATTAATATATTTGAGCCATAAAAACAAACAATTAACTTCTTAAGTGTTTCAACATGCCAGAAAACAAACAAATATAATCATCTTCTGAAGATATATATCATCAGAGTCATAACTGTAAGTCATTACATTTAATAGAAATTGCATGATGACAAAATGCTTCGATGGAATAGTCTAAAACTATTTACAATGGATATGTAATACTTCAATACCAACTACATTCTCAAGATAGAACAAGTAATACAATGAATATAACAAAAATATTCTAAACCACCTTCTGGCCTGCCAAATGTAACAACTATTTAAACTTTCTATCGGCTCATAAATCATAGCTTGCAGACCATCACGAATTAGAAACATGTCGCCAAGTTTTGCTTGAATTATAAACATGTTCTAAGACACTACTGCTCCTAAGCTAAACAACATAGCTGTAAGTCCATGTATAAAATAATAATAAACAGTTAAATTATATGAACGATATATAGTAAAGAAAATAAAAAACTCACTTGCACATGATCTCTTGAACTGGCACCCTTCATAATCCTCCATCAAATCAAACAATATAGGTATGATCGGCTCTCTAGAAGGCAGGAGCTTGTACTGTTCTATGAGACAATATTGTATGCCACTGTTTTTAAGTTTCTGAAAACAAGAAACTGACATTGCATAAGTATAAACTCGAGATCCAACAATATGGGAGATAGCCTTCGTGTATGGCATGTCATTATTCATTCGCTTCTCTGAATGATGAGGAGAAGCACCAGATAGGATGTCAACGAAATGCAAGCTAGCTACAAGATACAAGTATAAAGTTCAAACTAACATCCTTCCTCTAATTCCCGTGTATCGCAAAACAACACACTGGACATGGTAGGAAAGAATAACACAACCTGAATTAGAAGGCATAAAGGATATTGCTGACAGCATACTCCCGATCCAGTGGTTAATTTTGTTGGAAATATGCCCTAGAGGCAATAATAAAAGCATTATTATTATATTTCCTTGTTCATGATAATTGTCTTTTATTCATGCTATAACTGTATTAACCGGAAATCGTAATACACGTGTGAATACATAGACTACAATCGTCCTAGTAAGCCTCTAGTTGACTAGCTCGTTGGTCAACAGATAGTCATGGTTTCGACTATGGACATCGGATGTCATTGACAACGGGATCACGTCATTAGGAGAATGACGTGATGGACAAGACAATCCTAAGCATAGCACAAAGATCGTGTAGTTCGTTTTGCTAGAGCTTTTCCAATGTCAAGTATCTCTTCCTTAGACCATGAGATCGTGCAATTCCGGATACCGTAGGAGTGCTTTGGGTGTATCAAAGCGTCCTGGCGAATCGGGTGACTATAAAGGTGCACTACAGGTATCTCGAAAGTGACCATTGGGTTGACACGGATCGAGGCTGGATTTGTCACTCCGTGTTACGGAGAGGTATCACTAGGGCCCACTCGGTAATGCATCATCATAATGAGCTCAAAGTGATCAAGTTTCGGTCACGGGATCATGCATTGCGATGCGAGTAAAGTGACTTCCGATAACGAGACTAACGAGGTATTGGGATACCGACGATCGAGTCTCGGGCAAGTAACATACCATCGACAAAGGGAATAGAATACGGGTTGCTTGAACCCTTGACATCGTGGTTCATCCGATGACAACATCGAGGAGCATGTGGGAACCAACATGGGTATCCAGATCCCGCTGTTGGTTATTGACTTGAGGTAGTCTCGGTCATATCGCATGTCTCCGAACCCGTAGGGTCTACACATAAGGTTCGGTGGCGCTAGGGTTAATAGGAAGACAAGTATGTGATTACGAATGTTGTTTGAGTCCGGATGAGATCCCGGACGTCACGAGGAGTTCGGAATGGTCGGAGGTAAAGATTTATATATGGAAAGTGGTTAAGCGGACTCGGGAAGTTTGGTGGTATACGGTAAAGTACCGGGGCCACCGGGAGGGTTCGGAGGTCCACGGGAGGGGCCACCTCTCGGGGGCCACATGGGCTAAGTGGGAGAGGAGCCAGCCCCTGGTGGGCTGGGCGCACCTCCCCACCTAGGCCCATGCGGCTAGGGTTTGGGGAAGGGTAAACCCTAAAGGGGGCGCCCCCCTAGCTTGGGGGGCAAGCCACCCTCCCCTCCTCCCTTGGGCCGCCGCCCCATCTAGGGTTTACCCTAGATGGCCGCCCCCTTTCCCTCTCCTCCTATAAATAGAGGGGTGGGGGAGGCTGCCAACACCATTGAAGGCGCAGCCCTCCCTCCCCAACACCTCTCTTTCTCCACGCAAGCTTGGCGAAGCCTGCTGGGAGAACTGCCGTACCAACTGCACCACGCCGTCGTGCTGCCATTGAATTGTCTTCCTCAACCTCTCCTTCACTCTTGCTGGATCAAGATGGAGGAGACGCCATCGTCCCGTACGTGTGTTGAACACGGAGGTGCTGTCCTTTCAGCACTTTGGTCATCGGTGATCGGAATCACGTTGGGAACGTCTTCATCATCACCACTCCCTCGAACGCTTCCGTACTCGATCTACAAGTGGTATGTAGATGCAAACTCTCTCTAGTAACTCGTTGCTTAGTAGAACTCATAGATGGATCTTGGTGAAACCGTAGGAAAATTTTAATTTTCTGCAACGTTCCCCAACAGTGGTATCAGAGCCAGGTTTATGCGTAGTTCTCTTTGCACGAGTAGAACACAATTTTGTTGTGGGCGTGGATCTTGTCAACTTACTTGCCGTTACTAGTTGTTTCTTGCTTCCGCGGTATTGTGGGATGAAGCGGCCCGGACCAACCTTACACGTACTCTTACGTGAGACCGGTTCCACCGACTAACATGCACTAGTTGCATAAGGTGGCTGGCGGGTGTCTGTCTCTCCTACTTTAGTTGGAGCGGATTCGATGAACAGGGTCCTTATGAAGGGTAAATAGAAGTTGACAAGATCACGTTGTGGTTATTCGTAGGTAAGAAAACGTTCTTGCTAGAACCCAATTGCAGCCACGTAAAAGATGCAACAACAATTAGAGGACGTCTAACTTGTTTTTGCAGCAATTGTCATGTGACGTGATATGGCCAAGTTGTGATGAATGATGATATATTGTGATGTATGAGATCATGTTCTTGTAATAGGAATCACGACTTGCATGTCGATGAGTATGACAACCGGCAGGAGCCATAGGAGTTGTCTTTATTTTTGTATGACCTGCGTGTCATTGAAGAACGCCATGTAATTTACTTTACTTTGTTGCTAAGTGCGTTAGCCATAGAAGTAGAAGTAGTCGTTGGCGTGACAACTTCATGGAGGCACGATGATGGAGATCATGATGATGGAGATCATGGTGTCATGCGGTGACAGGATGATCATGGAGCCCGAAGATGAAGATCAAAGGAGCTATATGATATTGGCCATATCATGTCACTACTTTATAATTGCATGTGATGTTTATTATGATTATGCATCTTGTTTACTTAGAACGACGGTAGTAAATAAGATGATCCTTAGAACAATTTCAAGAAGTGTTCTCCCTAAGCGTGCACCGTTGCTACAGTTCGTCGCTTCTAAGCACCACGTGTTAATCGGGTGTGATGGATTCTTACGTTCACATACAACGGGTGTAAGCAAGATTTACACACGCAGAAACACTTAGGGTTAACTTGACGAGCCTAGCATGTGAAGACATGGCCTCGGAACACGGAGACCGAAAGGTCGAACACGAGTCGTATGGAAGATACGATCAACATGAGAATGTTCACCGACGCAGACTAGTCCGTCTCACGTGTTGATCGGACACGGCCTAGTTGACTCGGATCGTGTAACACTTAGATGACTAGAGGATGTCTAATCTAAGTGGGAGTTCATTAATAATTTGATTAGATGAACTTAATTATCATGAACTTAGTCTAAAACTTTTGAATTATATGTCTTGTAGATCAAATGGCCAACGCTCATGTCAACTTGAACTTCAACGCGTTCCTAGAAAACCAAGCTGAAAGATGGCGGCAGCAACTATACTGATGGGTCCGGAACACGAGGATCATCCTCATAGCTGCCAGAAACAATACGTCCTAGAAGGACCGCTAGGTGACGCTCCGTCCCGAAGAACCAAGACATTATGAATGCTTGGCAGTCTCGTCTTGATGATTACTCCCTCGTTCGGTGCGGCATGCTTTTGACTTAGAACCGGGCTCCAAAAGCGTTTTGAGCATCACGGAGCATATGAGATGTTCAAGAGCTGAAACTTGTTTTCCAAGCTCATGCGGGTCGAGAGATATGACATCTCGACAAGTTCTATAGTTGTAAGATGGAGGAAAACAGTTACTGTCGGTGAGCACATTCGAAGATGTCAGGTTGCACAACCGTATGATTGGCTGAATATTAACCTCCCGATGAGGCGGTCATTGACAGAATCCTCGATCGCTCCCACCAAGCTACAAGAGCTTTGTGATGAACTACAACATGCAGGGGATGGTAAAGACCATTCTGAAGTATTCTCTATCTGAAGTCAGCCGAGGTTGAAATCAAGAAAGAACATCAAGTGTTGATGGTCAATAAGACCACTAAGTTTAAGAAGGGCAAGGGCAAGAAGAACTTCAAGAAGGACGGCAAGGAGGTTGCCGCGCCCGTAAGCAAGTTGCGGGAAGAAGTCAAAGAATGGACCCAAGCCCGAGACTGAGTGCTTTTATTGCAAGGGAAGGGTCACCGAAGCGGAACTGCCCCAAATACTTAGCGGATAAGAAGGCCGGCAACACCAAAGGTATATTTGATATACATGTAATTGATGTGTACCTTACCGATGTCGTAGTAACTCCTGGGTATTTGATACGGTGTCGTTGCTCATATTTGTAACTCACAGCAGGAGCTGCGGAATAAGCGGAGGCTGGCGAAGGGCGAGGTGACGATCGCGCGTCGGGAATGGTTCAGAGTCGATGTGATCGCCGTCGACACGCTACCTCTTCATTTACCTACGGGATTAGTTATGAACCTTAATAATTGTTATTTGGTGCCAAGTTTGAGCATGAATATTGTATCTGGATCTCGTTTAATGCGAGATGGCTACTCATTTAAATCCGAGAATAATGGTTGTTCTATTTATATGAGAGATATGTTTTATGGTCATGCTCCGATGGTCAATGGTTTATTCTTAATGAATCTCGGCGTAGTATTACACATGTTCATAGCGTGAATACCAAAAGATGTAAAGTTGATAACGATAGTCCCACATACTTGTGGCACTCGCCGCCTTGGTCACATTGGTGTCAAGCGCATGAAGAAGCTCCATCTGATGGACTTTTGGAGTCTCTTGATTATGAATCATTTGACACATGCGAACCATGCCTCATGGGCAAGATGACCAAGACTCCATTCTCTCGGAACAATGGGCGAGCAACCAACTTGTTGGAAATCATACATACCGATGTGTGCGGTCCAATGAGCGTTGAGACTCATGGAGGATATCGTTATGTTCTCACTCTCACAGATGACTTGAGTAGATATGGGTATGTCTACTTGATGAAACACAAGTCTGAGACCTTTGAAAAGTTCAAGGAATTTCAGAATGAAGTAGAGAATCAACGTGACCGAAAGATAAAATTCTTACGATCAGATCGTGGAGGAGAATATTTAAGTCACGAATTTGGTACACACTTAAGAAAATGTGGAATCGTTTCACAACTAACGCCGCCTGGAACACCTCAGCGTAACGGTGTGTCCGAGCGTCGAATCGCACTCTATTGGATATGGTGCGATCTATGATGTCTCTTACCGATTTACCGCTATCATTTTGGGGATACGCTCTAGAGACAGCTACATTCACTTTAAATAGGGCACCATCTAAATCCGTTGAGGCGACACCGTATGAATTATGGTTTGGGAAGAAACCTAAGCTGTCGTTTCTAAAAGTTTGGGGATGCGATGCTTATGTCAAGAAACTTCAACCTGAAAAGCTCGAACCCAAGTCGGAAAAATGCGTCTTCATAGGATACCCTAAGGAAACCTTTGGGTATACCTTCTACCTTAGATCCGAAGGCAAGATCTTTGTTGCCGAGAGCGGAATCTTTCGGAAAAGAGTTTCTCTCGAAAGAAGTAAGTGGGAGGAAAGTAGAACTTCGATGAAGTACTACCTCTTGAACAGGAAAGTAGTGCAACTCGGGAAAATGTTCTGTGATGCCTACACCAACGAAGAGGAAATTCATGATGATGATCAAGGTACTTCGGATCAAGTTGCTCTGAACCCGAGGTCCACTAGGACACGTTCCGCACTGCAGTGGTGCAGCACCCTGTCACGGAAATCATGTTGTTAGACAACGGTGAACCTTGAACTATGAAGAAGCAATGGCGGGCCCAGATTCCAACAAATGGCTAGAAGCCATGAAATCCGAGATAGAATCCATGTATGAAAACAAAGTGTGGACTTTGGTGACTTGCCCGATGATCGGCGACGATAGAAAACAAATGGATCTTTAAGAAGAAGGCGGACGGATGGTAATGTCACCATCTATAAAGCTCGACTTGTCGCTAAGGGTTATCGGCAAGTTCAAGGGATTGACTACGATGAGACTTTCTCTCCCGTAGCGAAGCTTAAGTCCGTCCGAATCATGTTAGCAATTGCCACATACTATGATTATGAGATATGGCAGATGGACGTCAAAACAGCGTTCCTTAACGGCTATCTTAAGGAAGAGCTGTATATGATACAGCCGGAAGGTTTTGTCGATCCTAAGAATGCTAACAAAGTATGCAAGCTCCAGCGATCCATTTATGGGATGGTGCAAGCATCTCGGAGTTGGAACATTCGCTTTGATGAGATGATCAAAGCGTTTGGGTTTATGCAGACTTATGGAGAAGCCTGCGTTTACAAGAAAGTGAGTGGGAGCTCTGTAGCATTTCTCATATTATATGTAGATGACATACTTCTGATGGGAAATGATATAGAATTCTTGGACAGCATTAAGGCCTACTTGAATAAGTGTTTTTCAATGAAGGACCTTGGAGAAGCTGCTTATATATTAGGCATCAAGATCTATAGAGATAGATCGAGACGCCTCATAGGTCTTTCACAAAGCACATACCTTGATAAGATTTTGAAGAAGTTCAAAATGGATCAGTCAAGAAGGGTTCTTGCCTGTATTGCAAGGTGTGAGATTGAGCTCAGCTCAATGCCCGACCACGACAAAAGATAAAGAAGAGATGAGTGTCATCCCTATGCCTCAGCCATAGGATCTATTATGTATGCCATGCTGTGTACCGGACCTGATGTAAACCTTGCCGTAAGTTTGGTAGGAAGGTACCAAAGTAATCCCGCAAGGAACACCGGACAGCGGTCAAGAATATCCTGAAGTACCGAAAAGGACAAAGGACATGTTTTCGTTTATGGAGGTGACGAAGAGCTCGTCAGTAACAGGTTACGTCGGCGCTAGCTTCGACACAGATCTGGATGACTCTAAGTCACAAACCGGATCGTGTATATGTTGAATGGTGGAGCGAAGCTGGTGCAGCTGCAAGCGAAGCGTCGTGGCGGGATCTACATGTGAAGCGGAGTACATGGCAGCCTCGGAGGCATCGCATGAAGCAATTTGGGTGAAGGAGTTCATCACCGACCTAGGAGTCATACCCAATGCGTCGGGGCCCATCAAACTCTTCTGTGACAACACTGGAGCTATTGCCCTTGCCAAGGAGCCCAGGTTTCACAAGAAGACCGAGCACATCAAGCGTCGCTTCAACTCCATCCGTGAAAATGTTCAGGATGGAGACATAGAAATTGTAAAGTGCATACGGATCTGAATGTCGCAGATCCGTTGACTAAACCTCTTCATGGGCAAAACATGATCAACACCAGAACTCTATGGGTGTTCGATTCATCACAATGTAAACTAGATTATTGACTCTAGTGCAAGTGGGAGACTGTTGGAAATATGCCCTAGAGGCAATAATAAAAGCATTATTATTATATTTCCTTGTTCATGATAATTGTCTTTTATTCATGCTATAACTGTATTAACCGGAAATCGTAATACACGTGTGAATACATAGACTACAATACGTCCCTAGTAAGCCTCTAGTTGACTAGCTCGTTGGTCAACAGATAGTCATGGTTTCCTGACTATGGACATCGGATGTCATTGACAACGGGATCACGTCATTAGGAGAACGACGTGATGGACAAGACCCAATCCTAAGCATAGCACAAAGATCGTGTAGTTCGTTTTGCTGGAGCTTTTCCAATGTCAAGTATCTCTTCCTTAGACCATGAGATCGTGCAATTCCGTGATACCGTAGGAGTGCTTTGGGTGTATCAAGCGTCTGGCGTAATCGGGTGACTATAAAGGTGCACTACAGGTATCTCGAAAGTGACCATTGGGTTGACACGGATCGAGGCTGGGATTTGTCACTCCGTGTTACGGAGAGGTATCACTAGGGCCCACTCGGTAATGCATCATCATAATGAGCTCAAAGTGATCAAGTGTCCGGTCACGGGATCATGCATTGCGATGCGAGTAAAGTGACTTGCGGTAACGAGACTAACAAGGTATTGGGATACCGACGATCGAGTCTCGGGCAAGTAACATACCGTCCGACAAAGGGAATAGAATACGGGTTGCTTGAACCCTTGACATCGTGGTTCATCCGATGACAACATCGAGGAGCATGTGGGAACCAACATGGGTATCCAGATCCGCTGTTGGTTATTGACTTGAGGTAGTCTCGGTCATATCGCATGTCTCCGAACCCGTAGGGTCTACACACTTAAGGTTCGGTGGCGCTAGGGTTAATAGGAAGACAAGTATGTGATTACGAATGTTGTTGAGTCCGGATGAGATCCCGGACGTCACGAGGAGTTCGGAATGGTCCGGAGGTAAAGATTTATATATGGAAAGTGGTTAAGCGGACTCGGGAAGTTTGGTGGTATACCGGTAAAATACAGGGGCCACCGGGAGGGTTCCGGAGGTCCACGGGAGGGGCCACCTCTCCCGGGGGCCACATGGGCTAAGTGGGAGGGAGCCAGCCCCTGGTGGGCTGGGCGCACCTCCCACCTAGGCCCATCTTGCTAGGGTTTGGGAGGGTAAATCCTAAAGGGGCGCCCCCTGGCTTGGGGGCAAGCCACCTCCCTCCTCCCTTGGGCGCCGCCCCCATCTAGGGTTTACCCTAGATGGCCGCCCCCTTGCCCTCTCCTCCTATAAATAGAGGGGTGGGGGAGGGCTGCCAACACCATTGAAGGCGCAGCCCTCCCTCCCAACACCTCTCTTTCTCCACGCAAGCTTGGCGAAGCCCTGCGGAGAACTGCCGTACCAACTGCACCACGCCCGTCGTGCTGCCATTGGAATTGTCTTCCTCAACCTCTCCTTCACTCTTGCTGGATCAAGGCGGAGGAGACGCCATCGTCCGTCGTGTGTTGAACACGGAGGTGCTGTCCTTTCAGCACTTTGGTCATCGGTGATCGGAATCACGTTGGGAACGTCTTCATCATCACCACTCCCTCGAACGCTTCCGTACTCGATCTACAAGTGGTATGTAGATGCAAACTCTCTCTAGTAACTCGTTGCTTAGTAGAACTCATAGATGGATCTTGGTGAAACCGTAGGAAAATTTTAATTTTCTGCAACGTTCCCCAACAAATTTAGCATAACAAAGCAACACAATGGATGTGGTAGGAAAGAATACAACAACCTAAATTATAAGGCATAAAGGATCTCGCAGACAGCGTTAAGTGGGCACAATGAAAACTGAATCTTCATAATTAGAGATTGAGGCCAAATCCTTAGAATACATTTGGCAGTGCTACTTACACAAACAGTGGCAATTTTAATCTACCTGGCCCTGATGCCTACCTCAACTTCAACAAAGTATAATCAAGATTCATGTTAAACTTAATTTAGAACTATACCATATGAAAAGTGTAAGAGGCAGGAGACTAAGGTTAATTGCCCATCTTGTAAATCCATGTAAATTTTGTTCAGTGTGTGTGTTCATATTATTTGGCAAAACCAATCAAGTAGATACAAGACAAGCTTAATGTTACAGGTTAATCAAAAGCTTACACAACCATGTTTCGACAAAATGAAGAGAAATTCCAATTGGCCAGCATGAAAACAGATGAAAGCATGCAGTTTAGTGATACCGATGTGGTGGATGATTGCATATGGCCAAGACATGTAATAGAAGGGAAAGCGTTCTGTACAGAACACACATAACATATTTAATACTCCTATTCTATTACCACGACTTCCATCTAAATGTGCTCTTACATCCCAAATTGCACAATCAATTTGCATTGCACTAATAATAAAATGTGCTTCAATTGTTCGACATAATATCCCTATTAATTAACCCATAAAAAATTATGACGCTAGGGATCAATAGTGTTTCGGCCGTAGCAAGATTGTGATCAATAGTGTCATTTAATGGCAAAAATAGAGTAGCATCTCACAGGGATCCTTGCTCTCCTTACATGAACATGCACATAACCAGGTAAACAACACCACATGTCATGATTCAGAAGCAAATGCATCAGACCAAAAAATGTTTATAACCACTTAGCAAATGAATGGCATCACCTGGATGAATATAGTTTATTTCTTCTGACTTGGTGTTAAATGGACTACTTGCACTGTAAGTTAGATCTAGAGAGCACCATCTGATCATGCAAGGAGAAACCTTGTTGTTATCTAAAAACACGGGATTCACCAAGACTATTGGCAATGAACATGATGATAGTTTGAAGTATAGAGTATACAAGCATAGAACTCGCATGACGTTGTTGGGATTCATGTGAACGGGGGAGTGGGGAGGGGCCGTTAGTCTCACCTTGCCGCCGAAGTGGTGGGGGTTGCAGAAGACGGCGGAGTGGTAGGCGATGTAGACCACAGGCTGCACCACCGTGACCCGACCTCTTGGTGGTGCTTCTTGCCTGCGATGTAGACCATAGGCTGCACCACCGTGGCCGTGTCTTGGCCGTCGGGGAGCCGTCTTCGCCCTGGCTCTACCTGTGAGTGCATCTCATGGCGCCTTGATACATCAGTGAGCAGGAGATCAGTTCAGGGATGCAACAAAAGGAAATTTAGAGGAGGAAAGGGATCGGATCTGCGTACCGGAGCTTCTGGTGTTGTAGATCGAGGCGCCCCGCTTCGTATCCACCGTCGAACTCGCCGGATAGCAGCACCGCCGCGGATCCCAACGGAACGCGACCGGATCCAGCACCCGTGCCTGGGCGACGAAGCTCGATGTGTGCGTCCCCATCAGTGGCGCACGGCTCGCCGGAGACTGGTGCGGTGGTCGCGGCAATATGGCGTGGTGGTTGCGGGCTCGGCGACGCGCGCCGCGATGCGGCGGGGGGAGGTGACAGGGCGAGAGGTGGCGAGTGAGAATCATCGTGTGAGGTGAGTGGAGAGGAGAGGAGAGGGACTAATGCGGCGGGCAGAGTCGCACGGCCGCCAGCTCGTGGACGCACGCGGCGATGCGGCGGCGGAGGGGAAAGTGGGAACATGAAGTAAGTGGAGGGGAGAGGAGCGAGTGGTTTGGATAAGGTAAGCGGCGGGGTAGGTGGAAAGGCGACCGCGGCGGGGGAGGCGGCCCGTCGCGCGGGGGAGGCAGGCTGTCGCGCAGGGGAGGCGGGTGATGTTTTTTTTTTGACAGTTTTTCATAGTCTACAAAAATAATCTAAATAATTATCAAATGATAACTTACTTATATATGAACATTGAGGTTTGTTGTTTTTCCCGAGTTTTCATGGGTAGGACACTTATTTAAACAACATATATTTCTAATAAAATCAAATAGGTTTTCATTTTTGCATAGAAAAAAGTTGTGTTAGTTTCACTTTTATTTTTATTATATATTATATATAATAATATGATGCAGTAGGAAATATCATATATATTTCATCATGATATATTTGTTATTAGCGGACGTCTGAACTTTTTTTGTAATTATTTTTTAACTCACAAAATAACATAAATATTTAAGTATACATACCTCACAAATTATTCAAATTTGTATACATATATATATATATATACTAATCATGGTCCATAAAAATAAATATTTGTATGCTTATGACATATACTAAGGGTATCACAAAATAAATCATAGAAAACAAATATACTTGGTTAATGTTGGTTTGTTTGTTTTAGTTTTGTATGGCCATTTTCCTTAGCCCATACAATTAATTTAAAATAATGTAAGCAATCTCAGACGCCTACTTACTTATAGATGAACATTATAGTTTGTTGTTTTTAGCGAATTGTTGTGTTAGTAAAATGATTAAAGTGTCTTTTTCTAATATAACCAAATGCTTTTTATTAGCATATTATTATATATCAAATATAATTTTATGATACTGTAAAAAGTATTAATTATTTTTCAGCATATATATAAATTGATGGTTCCGACATACTCACTGATGCAACGATAACAGACCACAGTGAAACACCACGAGAAGAGGTGTATATAGCTAACATTCCGCAATTTGTATCTTATATATGATAATACGGAAGGGCTATTTTTATATTTTTGTTTTTTCAGAATACAGGAGACATGGATATGGACTTTGGAGATGCACGGAAAGAATCCATTGAGGGTTCAGATGTGATGTCGCTGAAAGTGGACGAAAATTCACAACATAAAAATGTCGAAGAGGTTATATCTCATAACAAACCAAAAAAGGATGCTAATTTACATATTGTCCCACAAGGTATTTTTTAATATTATTATCAATCTTATTTTTGTGATATTGTCTTTTGTATTCAACTAATTTTGCTCATTGTGATTGTTAAGTTGGCTCATATTTTTATGTATTCGACAGACTATGTTTGTACCCCTAGGGATATTACAGTCATCGAATCAATCAAGTCTGCCCCGAAGAATACCCAGTTCGTGGATATTGGAGATGCCTTGTTATCAACCGACGATTTGGAATGCCTTATGAAAGATGATATGTTCTTACATGACGGTGTAAGACCAATTGCAAAAACTTTGTAATTAATAATATGAACAATATATAATATCATAAAATATAAATATAATCTAAATGGTCATTATAGGTGATAAATTCTTACATATATTGCATGCTTGCTCACGACCATCTACAAGACAGGGCGGGTGAGAAAGTACACATTGTTAGTGCGTTTGTATCTGGCCAGATAAAAGAAGATGGGGAAACAGACATAGACCCATCAAAATATCACCGCATCGTGCATCATGTTAATACTTATCTACAGCAAGATATGGTTAGTTTTTGTCTCGTTATCCATGCATATAATTATGGTATGTTTTTATTTAATTCATATGTATGATTATTTATTAATATTTATATCTAATTGCTACCATGACTTGTATGCTATTTACATCAGTTATTCATTCCGGTTAACATGTGGGGCTACCATTGGTATCTAGCAGTCGCCAATGGACAAAAACGTGAGATTCAAGTATTGGACTCACTTGGTTCTCGGGTCAAACGCAATGACCTTGCTACTACGGTAACTATCTTTTTTTATTACTCATCTTAACATATGTTTTGTTTGCCTTGATCTGTAATATTATATGGTGTGATTAATAGTTGCTAGACTCGAGAAGCGTCTGAAACTTGTAGAGCATAGCCCAGATTTTATCAGAGGTCATAAGTGGCCTGATCTCAATGTTAGAAAATGGACGGTTGTAGAGTAGTTTCATAAGGCAATACAAACCGATGGGTAAGCACTTGTTACAATGGTTTGTCTTTTTGATTCATCTGTGTGATATTCTAAATCATTATTTTATAATATTATAGCGTATCATGTGGATTGTTTATGCTAAATTATATGGAATACTGGTCATCACATGGACTGTCAGACCAGTTCACCCAGGTACTTCATTTTTATACATTATCTCGTTAGTTTATTAAGAAATATTATATAAATTGTGTGTATATATATATATATACACATATCCAAACTTTGTTTATACTTGCAGTTGCAGCGATGGAAGAACATATCGAACCACGTGAAGGATCACGCAAAGTCACTAGTTCTTTTCTCATCATCGAGCTTTGTTCTCTCCGAATTTCTTACGCTCTTTCCCTTCTTGTCTTGTCCTTTCTCCGAATTTTGCTCGATTCAGAGCTGAATAAGCTAAAAGGAGTTCCCATATACAATCGACCTGACGATGAAGAAACTTTAGATAATTCTGATGATGAAGAAACTTTAGCTAATTCTGATCTCGAGATCCTGGAAAATCCATCTGACGTTGTCAAAGACAAACGTCCTGCCCCAATCACTACCATACCCACGGACAAACGTGAATTACTTGCCGGCCTTTGCAGCTACATCATGTCGATCGATGATGCTGGATGTCTGGAGTAAGTATCATGTATCAATACTTAATGTGCGGATGTATATTATTGTTCTTCTTACCATCCAATTTGTAGGAAGTTATAGGTCCAGAGCTCGACACCCGATCCAATGGGCTTAAGTCATAAGAAACTTCAGTGCATACTTAACATGGAGCAGCCCATGGACAATGATTGCTTCAGCACCGCCGTGCGTATGCTGGCATGTGACGAGGGAGTATTGTTCACAGACTCTCCCGTACACTACATGGATCTACGATTTTGTGTAAGTTATCGTAACTATTCATTCTATGTGTCATTAGTAACAACATGTTGAACCAATATTTCTTTTTTTGCTTAGTCCATGTTGCTAGAGTCAACACGAGGTCAGAAGTTTTGCGAGAAGGAAACTATCCAGACGTTGGCAACATTATTTGATAGTTGGCCTGGGATGGACAACGAATCTCATCATGCAACAAGGTAAGTAAAGTTATTTGTCAATTTTTATCATGGTTTATTGTTGTTTCTAATAGCTCCACTTGTAGATTTATCTTCCCTATTCATCAATCGGTCGATACATCTTTGAAAGTGCAACTATCCCTAGGTGGTTTGGTAATTCCTAACAACATATAGCTCATTGAGCTAACATCATTCCAAGATGAATATTTCAGGAAAAGCTCAATGGATGGCATGGCATGGATGAGAAAAGTGGATCCCTCAAAATACTAAGGATAAAAGGATTGGCTCAAGCTCAAAAGCTCAAGACTTTACATTTTATATTTTAGTGATCCAAGATCACATTGAGTCTATAGGAAAAGCCAATACTATCATGTAGCGACCAGACCTCAAGCGATCGATCTCTCGTGCTCGTGTCATCCTCGGATCAAGAATGTCGACACCACACGGTACTCGGAGGATTTATAACAGAGTAGCAATCACACACTTATTACAATCGAATGTCTCAAGAGAGAACTTAATAAAAATAAATATGGCTTAAGGCCATCTAATACGATAACAGCGGAAGACTTGGAAGAAAAGCGAGTCCATCAACTCCAACGGCATCCCTGAGTATAGAACCACGACCTAAGCACCTTACTCGTCGTCTGAAAAGTCTGCAACATGAAACGTTGCAGCCCGAAAACGGGTCAGCACATGGAATATGCTGGCAATGTAACACATAGAGAATAATGGAATGATAAACCTATACTACATGCATATATGGCTGGTGGAAAAGCTCTACGGTTACAGTTTTTGCGTAAAGCCAATTTTTCCCTACTGCAAAGGAATAAATTTATTTAACTATCATGGTGGTTGTGAAACATTGAGAATGGTTGACAGCATTCTCAATCCCAATTAAAAAGTACTCATTAAAACCCAACAATATTAATTAAAAGTAACATGATGAGATTCACACGATATCCAAGTACTAGATACTCAAGATGTCCATAACCGGGGACACGGCTAACCATGATTAGTTTATACACTCTGCAAAGGTTTGCACACTTTTCCCCACAAGACTCGATCGCCTCCGTTTGTTTTCTCGCACTACAAGGTGTTTGAGAGACGGATGACCGAGGCATAGTCTTTCAGAAGCGCTAGCACCTTACATGTGGATAGACCGTACCAACCTACAACCCCTACATCAGCTAGTCTACCCGTAAGAGTTCGCACAACTTAGTCAACTATGCTAGAGCCCATAGTAGCATGTGGCTGCACACGGAAGTTTCTAGCATGAATAATCTCATGATCCCTTTGAGCCTGGGTGGCGGTCTGAAGAAAAACAGGCAAGTCCTGATGGAAACCAGGTGCCTCAATCCACCCAGATGTGTGTTTAAGTTGCCACCTTAAATAAACCATTAATTTAACAAATCTCACATCTGTCATGGAAACACTCACCCAATCCACGTCTACTAGCATAGCATAGCATAATAAGCAAACGTAGAAGTAACTCCCAAGGGTTTATAATAAAACAGGTAATAGGTACTACCTCAACTACTTCCCATCCCACAATTTAATTAGATCCTAATCATGTAAGTGTTTGAGGATAGATCTAATGCATAAAAACTGGGTATGAGAAGAGGTATGATCAAAGTGTTACTTGCCTTGCTGATGATCCGTGAAACCTAGAGACTTGAAGTAACAGGCGGCGCACTTCGGGTATTCTATCGCAGACAAACAAACAAGCATACAATAAGTACTCATCTAATGCACAGGTAAAACTCATATAGATCTAACCAGATAGTTCAACTTAAGAACTCCGGTCTGCAAAAAGAATCAAATCAAACGAAGCAACGAAAGTCAAACGGCGGAAGAAAACAGCTTTGTTTTACTAATCTGGATCTAAGTCAAATTTTACAGAAGCAAAAACTTGTTTAAGTTGGTTATACGGAAAGAGGGTTTCGAGACGAAACTCTAGGCGCTTGAATCGCCTGATTCCGATAAACGAGCGAAAAGTTATACTAAAACGAAAATCGGATCAGAAATCGCGATCAGAAAAATCACGAATTAAATCCGAGAAAAAGAAAAACGACGAACGGGTTAACGAACGGACGTTCGTTAACTAAACTAATCTGACGAACGCATTCGTTTAAACAAACTAGCGGACGAACGTCCGCTAATTAGCCTAAACCGGAAAAAACCGAACTAATAAAAAAACGAAACTAAAAAAACCGAAAAAAACCAAAATAAAAACCGAAGAAAACCCGCCCGGTTTTCTAAAAAAACCGGCGGCACGCGGATCGAGGCGGCGGCGGAGTCTCGCTGGTCGGGGTGGCGGGTCCCGTGGATCGGGCGGCGACGAGGGCGTGCGGCGGGCGCTGGGCTCGAGGCGCCGGGCGACTCGGGCTAGGGTCCCCCCCCCGGGTGGGCCGGCTTATAAAGCCTCACGGGCCGGGAGTCCTAGGCGGACACGGCCCGTAGGTCGGTGGCGTTTTTTTTAAATAATTACACGCAGAAAAAAATAAAAAGAAATACTAAACGGACTCCAAAAATCCCGAAATAAATTTCCCCGGCTTCTAAAATCAAGCTGGACAAGATGAACTTTTATTTGGGGCCTAAATGCAATTTTGAAAAACGCGCATTTTTTCTAAATTCAAATAAGAAGGCGAAAAACTCCAAAATAAAATCTTATTTGATTTTATTATTAAATCTTCAGTATTTCTTTATTTTGGGAAAGTCATTTTATTCCCTCTCTCATATTTTGATAGTAGAAATAATTGGAGATAAAATAATTAAAATCAAATGATCCTATTTTTAAAATTTGAGAAAACTCAAATATGAAAATAACGAAAATCCCCAACTCTCTCCGTGGGTCCTTGAGTTGTGTAGAATTTCTAGAATCGAGCAAAATGCAACGAAAAAATGATATGCAATGACGCTCTATGTATAACATTCCAAATTGAAAATTTGGGATGTTACAAACCTACCCCCGTAAGATGAATCTCGCCCTCGAGATTCGGGTTGGCTAGAAAATAGGTGAGGGTGGTCCTTAAGCAAATCTTC
This sequence comes from Aegilops longissima, assembly GCA_021605205.1. Taxonomy (NCBI): domain Eukaryota; kingdom Viridiplantae; phylum Streptophyta; class Magnoliopsida; order Poales; family Poaceae; genus Aegilops; species Aegilops longissima. Next base: position 678,647,001 of record CM038682.1, on the reverse strand, counting down.
CTCTCGCTCCTAGGTGGCTTCATCCTCAGTGTGGTGGCTCCACTGAACTTTGCAAAACTTAATGACCTTGCTGCGGGTGACTCATTTGGCATACCGAATCTTAACCGATTTCTCCTTGTAGGTCAAATCATCATTCAATCAATCGCTTCCAAAGTGGCATCTGTATCTCTCTTTGGTATATCGCCATCTCTGCGTGACACTTCTTCAAGCGAGAAACATGAAACACATCATGAACTCCCGACAATCCTTGGTAGTTCCAACTTGCATAACTTCTCCCATGCGTTCCAAAACACGATAAGGTCCTACAAATCGGGGTGCTAACTTTCCCTTAACTCCAAAACGCTTAACTCCTCGAAGTGGCGATACTCGAAGGTAAACTCTGTCTCCGACTTCGTATTCTATCTCCTTGCGTTTTGAATCCGCATAACTCTTCTGTCTCGACTGGGCTACCTTGAGCCTATCGCGAATCAAGTTTACTTTCTGTTCATATTCCTTAATCAAATATGGTCCAAACAACTGGCGGTCTCCAACTTCATCCCACAACAACGGGGTCCTGCACCTCCTTCCATACAAGGCTTCAAAAGGTGCCATCTTCAGACTGGTTTGGTAACTGTTGTTATAAGAAAACTCCGCATACGGAAAGTTGTCATCCCAACTTGATCCATAATCCAAGGAACAAGCTCTAAGCATATCCTCCAAAATCTGGTTGACTCTCTCGGTTTGTCCATCTGTCTGTGGATGAAAAGCTGTGCTAAACTCCAGCCTGGTTCCCAAAGTTTCGTGCAACTGCTTCCAGAACTTTGAGGTAAACTGGGTTCCTCTATCTGATACGATAGTCCTCGGAACTCCATGCAAGCATACAATCCTGGTCATGTATATCTTAGCCAATTTGGCACTGCTGTAGGTAGTCTTTACTGGAATGAAATGAGCTACCTTCGTCAAACGATCGACTACAACCCAAATCGAGTCATAGCTCTGAACGAGTCTGGGCTATCCGTGATGAAATCCATACCTAGTTTATCCCACTTCCATTCGGTATAGGCAATGGTTGTAACAATCTCGCTGGCTTCGATGTTCTCGCCTTCACCCTCGACATACATCACAAACTGCTACGTATTCTGCAATGTCCTTCTTCATTCCGGTCCACCAGAAAGTATTCTTCAAATCCAAATACATCTTGGTATTTCCTGGGTGAATCGAATATGGTGAATCATGTGCCTCTTGCAAAATCAACTTCCTGATCTCCGGGTCATTGGGCACATAAACACGGTCTTCAAACCATAGGGTATCGTGCTCATCCTCATGAAATCCCTTAGCCTTTCCTTCGCTCATTTTCTCCTTTATAGAGGCAATCTCTTTGTCAGTCTTCTGAGCTTCCCTGATTTTATCCATCAAAGTTGACTGAATCTCCAATGCTGCCACATAGCCTCTCGGAACTATTTCCAAGCATAGCTCTCGAAGATCCTCGGCTAACTCCTTTGGTATTTCTCCCGTCATTAGTGTATTGACGTGACTCTTACAGCTCAACGCGTCTGCTACAACGTTAGCCTTTCCGGGGTGATAATGCAATCTCATATCATAATCTTTGATAAGCTCCAACCATCTCCTCTGCCTGAGATTTAGCTCCTTCTGCGTGAAGATGTACTTCAAACTCTTGTGATCCGTATACACCTCACAATGATTTCCAATGAGGAAATGTCTCCATGTTTTCAACGCATGCACTACGACTGCTAACTCCAAATCATGCGTGGCATAGTTTAGCTCGTGAGGCTTAAGCGTCGTGAAGCATACTGAAACAACTCTCCCTCCCCGCATAAGCACTTTGCTCCAAGTCCTCGTCGTGAAGCGCCGCAATACACCTCATAATCCTTGGTCTGATCTGGCAGAATTAACACTGGCGAGGTAACCAAACGTTTCTTCAACTCTTGGAAACTAGCTTCACACTCATCAGTCCAAATAAACTTGGTATCCTTCTTCAACAATTCTGTCATAGGCTTCGCAATCCTTGAGAAATTCTCAATGAATCTCCGGTAGTATCCTGCGAGTCCAAGGAAACTCCGGATCTCTCCAACTGTTGTTGGCGCTTCCCGATTTGTCACAAGTGACAACTTTAGTGGGGTCCATTGCTATACCTTCTCCGGATATAACATGTCCGAGAAATCCAACTTCCTTCAACCAAAACTCACACTTACTGAACTTGGCGTACAACTGGTGTTCTCTGAGCTTCTCGAGTACCAAACGCAAATGCTCCTTATGTTCTTCTTCATTCTTCGAGTAAACCAAAATATCATCAATGAACACCATAAACACTTTGTTCATCATGTTCATAAAATAGGCAGGTGCGTTAGTCAGACCAAATGACATAACGGTATACTCATACAGCCCGTACCTGGTGGTAAAAGCCGTCTTAGGTATATCCTGCTCTCGAATCTTCAACTGATGGTACCCTGATCGCAAATTGATCTTGGAAAACACCTTAGCTCCTTGCAATTGGTCAAACAAGTCATTGATCATCGGCAACGGGTACTTGTTCTTAATGGTCACTTCATTCAATCCTCGATAATCAACAACCATTCTTAATGATCCATCCTTCTTCTCCACTAGAAGTACTGGTGATCCCCAAGGCGAAGAACTTGGGCGAATAAAACCTTTATCCAGTAACTCCTTAATCTGCTTCTTAATTTCCTCCAAATCTTGGGCTGGCATCCTATACGGTCTCTTAGATATCGGCCCAGTGCCTGGCAGTAGTTCAATCAGAAAATCAATGTCTCTATCCGGTGGCATGCGTGGCAACTCTTCCGGAAACACATCGGGGAAATCCCTTACCACTGGTACTTCCTCCTGCACAACTCCCGTTAAGGAATTTACATGTGCTCTCCTCGGCTCATGTCGTGATACAAACTTGATTCTTCTCCCTTCTGGGGTGGTAAGCGAAATTGACTTACTGGCGCAATCTATGTTTCCTCCATACTTCGATAACCAATCCATGCCTAATATCACATCCAATCCTTGGGATTCCAGAACTATTAGGTCCGAGGGAAATACATAGTGTCCAATCCTTAATGGCAATCGATCACACCATATACTAGCCTGTATTCGCTCGGGTGAGGTTACTAGCATGGGTGACCTAAGGGCTTGGGTTGGTAATTTATACTTATCCACAAATCCCCTTGATATGTATGAATGCTATGCACCAGTATCAAAAAGAACAACTGCAGTAAATGACTTGACCAAAAACTTACCTATTACTGCGTCTGGCTGAGCTTCAACCTCCTCCACGGTAACGTGGTTCACTTGTCCTCTGTTGAAAGGGTTCGGCTTCTTTCCTGAGCTTCCATTTCCATTACCATTTTGGCCTTCTGCACAATCATTTGCATAATGCCCAGTCTTGCGGCACTTAAAGCAAGTGATGTGGCTCAGGTCTACCTTGGATGGTGTTGACGGGTTGGTGCGGTTTTGTCCATTGCTTCCTCCATTCCCGTTTCCATTCTTGGTGCCATTATGGTTGTGCGAGCTACCTCCTCCGTGGGTATGCTGAAATTGTCCTCTGTCTTCGGGTAAGCGAAGTTTCTGCTGAGCTCCGAGTTATTCTTCCCCTGTCCATACTTCCTCTTGCGATAGTCAATCTGCTGCTGCTTCCCTTCAACCATGAGAGCACGGTCTACTAACTCCTGGTAGTTGTTGAAAGTGGCTACCATCAACTGCATGCTCAACTCATCATTCAGTCCTTCTAGAAACTTCTCCTGCTTAGCTGCATCCGTAGCAACGTCATCTGGGGCATAACGTGCTAACTTACTGAAATCATCTACATACTAGCCAACTGTCCGCCCTCCTTGGCGCAAGTTGCGAAACTCACGCTTCTTCATGGCCATAGCTCCCGCTGAAACATGGGCAGTATGGAAATCTTGCTGAAACTGATCCCATGTGACAGTGTCTACAGGGTAAGTGGCTGTAAAATTCTCCCACCATGCTTTTGCGGGTCCTTCGAGCTGATGTGCGGCAAATTTCACCCTTTCTCCTTCTATACATCCTGCAGTGGTCAACTCCCTCCCTATCTTACGGAGCCAATCATCTGCAACAATCGGCTCGGTGCTACTGGAAAACACCGGCGGATTCAGCCTTAAGAAACGGGTCAAATGGTCAACAGGTGGTGGTGGTGGTGGGTTGTTGTTGTTGTTGTTGTTGTTGTTGTTGTTGTTGTTGTTGTTGTTGTTGTTGTTGTTGTTGTTGTTGTTGTTGCCTTGGTTCTGTACCAATGTTTGAATCAAGGCATTCTTCTTGAATCAACCGAGTGATCTCTGGCGGAAAACAAATCCGGGGTCGCGTCTCGGAGGCATCTGAGGGGTTTAAAGAAAAGACGAGAGTTAAGAATAGAATGAGGTATAGAGAGAAACACTACCCATATGCACATGAGACAAATCACACAATATCACTCCAATCAATTCAAACAAGGGCATACAACGGTCTATCTATCGTTACAAAGTGTTGAAACTAAAACTAATATAAACTGGGGGAAATCTACTACGGTTATGGTGGTCAACTAGAAAAACTGCTCCGATGAAGACTCCATGATATCTGCTCCAGCTTCATCTTCGTAATCATCATCACTAGGATCGGAATCGGTGTCGTCGATGATGATGTAGTTCTCTGGACAGGTGCTATCTTCATCTTCTCCTCCGGGTGCTGAATTTCCCATGAGTTCTTCAATCTTCTCCTTAAGATCGCCGTTTTGTCCCACTAGAGCTACAATCTCCTCCATGTAATCCTTGCGAGTGGCCTTCAGTTATCCTTCTAGTTCGATAATCTTGGCCTTTGCTGTCTTCAACTCCATCATGTCACAAGACATCCGGTTCTCTGGCGTCGAATGTGCTGATTTAACTCCTGGATGAAAGCTGCAATGGATCGGTCCTTCTTAGTGCCAACTATCTCCCATTGTTCATCTCGGCGCCCGCAAATCTGGTAGATAGTATCCTTGAGGTCTTCTTTGTAAACTTCTCCAATGCGTCCCATGGTTATGTGAGCTGCCATGCTCTTTCCCAGACTCCAGGTTGGTGCATTGAAAACACACTCTATGGGCTCCGTGATTGGCGCAAATGTCCTTCCGGGAACTTGAGCTTGAATCTTCCAGCGTTCTTCTTTAGGTAAAGTGGAATTGTAGGTCCCGGTGAAGCTTGGTAATCCAATGTTAAGGTACTTAGTGACTTCCTTCAGGTGTCGTCCGAAGGGTGTATCTTCATCCGGCTGGGTGAACTTGATCCTCGCTTCCGTCATCCTAAAAGAGTAGAAAAGATGAGGAGTTAGAAATGAGAGAGAGAGTAGTGATCTAGGGCTTTAGCTTAATGGTCGTGTCTCTACGATCGGTGTGCTCGATACCATCTTTGTAGCGACCGGACCTCAAAGCGATCGATCTCGTGCTCAGTGTCATCCTCGGATCAAGAATGCCGACACCACACAAGACTCGGAGGATTTATAACAGAGTAGCAATCACACACTTATTACAATCGAATGTCTCAAGAGAGAACTTAATAAAATAAATATGGCTTAAGGCCATCTAATACGGTAACAGCGGAAGACTTGGAAGAAAAGCGAGTCCATCAACTCCAACGGCATCACTGAGTATAGAACCACGACCTAAGCACCTTACTGTCGTTCGAAAAGTCGCAACATGAAACGTTGCAGCCAAAACGGGTCACACACGGAATATCTGGCAATGTAACACATAGAGAATAATGGAATGATAAGCCTATACTACATGCATATATGGCTGGTGGAAAAGCTCTATAGTTACAGTTTTTGCGTAAAGCCAATTTTTCCCTACTGCAAAGGAATAAATTTATTTAACTATTATGGTGGTTGTGAAACATTGAGAATGGTTGACAGTATTCTCAATCCCAATTAAAAAGTACTCATTAAAACCCAACAATATTAATTAAAAGTAACATGATGAGATTCACACGATATCCAAGTACTAGATACTCAAGATGTCCATAACCGGGGACACGAATAACCATGATTAGTTTATACACTCTGCAGAGGTTTGCGCACTTTTCCCCACAAGACTCGATCGCCTCCGTTTGTTTTCTCGCACTACAAGGTGTTTGAGAGACGGATGACCGAGACATAGTCTTTCAGAAGCGCTAGCACCTTACATGTGGGTAGACCGTACCAACCTACAACCCCTACATCAGCTAGTCTACCCGTAAGAGTTCGCACAACTTAGTCAACTATGCTAGAGCCCATAGTAGCATGTGGCTGCACACGGAAGTTTCTAGCATGAACAATCTCATGATCCCTTTGAGCCTGGGTGGCGGTCCGAAGAAAAACAGGCAAGTCCTGATGGAAACCAGGTGCCTCAATCCACCCAGATGTGTGTTTAAGTTGCCACCTTAAATAAACCATTAATTTAACAAATCTCACATCTGTCATGGAAACACTCACCCAATCCACGTCTACTAGCATAGCATAGCATAATAAGCAAACGAGAAGTAACTCCCAAGGGTTTATAATAAAAGCAGTAATAGGTACTACCTCAACTACTTCCCATCCCACAATTTAATTAGATCCTAATCATGTAAGTGTTTGAGGATAGATCTAATGCATAAAAACTGGGTATGAGAAGAGGTATGATCAAAGTGTTACTTGCCTTGCGATGATCCATGAAACCTAGAGACTCAAGTAACAAAGCGGCGCTCGGGTATTCTATCGCAGACAGACAAACAAGCATACAATAAGTACTCATCTAATGCACAGGTAAAACTCAAATAGATCTAACCAGATAGTTCAACTTAAGAACTCCGGTCTGCAAAAAGAATCAAATCAAACGAAGCAACGAAAGTCAAACGGCAGAAAAAAATAGCTTCGTTTTACTAATCTGGATCTAAGTCAAATTTTACAGAAGCAAAAACTTGTTTAAGTTGGTTATTCGGAAAGAGGGTTTCGAGATGAAACTCTAGGCGCTTGAATCGCCTGATTCTGATAAACGAGCGAAAAGTTATACTAAAACGAAAATCGGATCAGAAATCACGATCAGAAAAATCACGAATTAAATCCGAGAAAAAGAAAAACGACGAACGGGTTAACGAACGGACGTTCGTTAACTAAACTAATCTGATGAACGCGTTCGTTTAAACGAACTAACGGACGAACGTCCGCTAATTAGCCTAAACCGAAAAAAACCGAACTAATAAAAAAACGAAACTAAAAAAACCAAAAAAAAACAAAAATAAAAACCGAAGAAAAACCGCCCGGTTTTCTAAAAAAAAATCGGCGGCACGCGGATCAAGGCGGCGGCGAACCTCGTCGGTGGCGGCGGAGTCCGGTGGGTCGGGCGGCGGGTCCGGTGGTCGAGCGAAGGGTCCCCGGATCGGGGCGGCGGCGGGATCGGAGGCGGCGGGCTGGGCGGCTCAGTTAGGGTTCCCCGGGTGGACCGGCTTATAAAGCCTCAGGGGCGGGAGTCCTAGGCGGACAAGGCCCGTGAGGTCGGTGGCGTTTTTAAAATAATTCTGTGAAAAAAAATAAAAAGAAATACTAAACGGACTCCAAAAATCCCGAAATAAATTTTCCCCGGCTTCTAAAATCAAGCCGAACAAGATGAACTTTTATTTGGGGCCTAAATGCAATTTTGAAAAACGCGCATTTTTCCTAAATTCAAATAAGAAGGCGAAAAACTCCAAAATAAAATCTTATTTGATTTTATTATTAAATCTTCAGTATTTCTTTATTTTGGGAAAGTCATTTTATTCCCTCTATCATATTTTGATAGTAGAAATAATTGGAGATAAAATAATTAAAATCAAATGATCCTATTTTCAAAATTTGAGAAAACTCAAATATGAAAATAACGAAAATCCCCAACTCTCTCCGTGGGTCCTTGAGTTGTGTAGAATTTCTAGGATCAAGCAAAATGCAACGAAAAAAATGATATCCAATGATGCTCTATGTATAACATTCCAAATTGAAAATTTGGAATGTTACATATCAAGGAGGGATGAGGTGTTGCTTAATGAGTTTCTTGCTCTACAGTGCTTAGTGATATGCTCCAAAACCCTCAACTACTTTCTCATATCCACATATGACCTAAATCAAAAATCAAACTCGGCCCTACCGATTCTTTCTACCCGGCGCCACCGAGTTCAGATGTCATAGCCACTGCCACAAACCCAAGGAAAATCGGTCTCACCGATAGGGATCTCGGTCTCACCGAGATGGGATTGTAATCTCTCTGTTTCCCTTCGTAACGCGTTTGGTACCACCGAGATGAGCGATCGGTCCCACCGAGATTGCAATGTAAACTCCCTGTTTCCTTTTTGTAACATTTTGGTCTCACCGAAATGAGCGAATCGGTCCCACCGAGTTTACCTGACCAACTCTCTGGTTAGCTTATCACCAAAATCGGTCTCACCGAGTTTGTGTAATCGGTCTCATAGAGATTACGTTATGCCCTAACCCTAACCACATCGGTCCTACCGAGTTGCATGTCGGTCCCACCGAAAATCCTAACGGTCACTAGATTTGTTGAATCGGTCCGACCGAGTTTACCAATTCGGTCCCGCCGAGTTTGGCAAGTTGTGTGTAACGGTTAGATTTTGTGTGAAGGCTATATGTACCCCTCCACATCCTCTTCATTCGTGGAGAGAGCCATCAAAACAAACCTACACTTCCAACTTGCTGTTTCTGAGAAGGAACCACCTACTCATGTGTTGAGGCCAAGATATTCCATTCGTACCATATGAATCTTGATCTCTAGCCTTCCCCAAGTTGCTTTCCACTCAAATCTTCTTTCCACCAAATCCAAATCCTGTGAGAGAGAGTTGAGTGTTGGGGAGACTATCATTTGAAGCACAAGAGCAAGGATTTCATCATCAACACAACATTTGTTACTTCTTGGAGAGTGGTGTCTCCTAGATTGGCTAGGTGTCACTTGGGAGCCTCCGACAAGATTGTGGAGTTGAACCAAGGAGTTTGTAAGGGCAAGGAGATCGCCTACTTCGTGAAGATCTATGGCTAGTGAGGCAAGTCCTTCATGGGCGACGCCATGGTGGGATAGACAAGGTTGCTTCTTCATGGACCCTTCGTGGGTGGAGCCCTCCGTGGACTCGCGCAACCGTTACCATTCGTGGGTTGAAGTCTCCTTCGACGTGGATGTACGATAGCACCACCTATCGGAACCACGACAAAAACATCTGTGTCTCCAATTGTGTTTGAATTCTCCAAACCCTTCCCTTTACATTCTTGCAAGTTGCATGCTTTACTTTCCGCTGCTCATATACTCTTTGCATGCTTGCTTGAATTGTGTTAAGATTGCTTGACTTGTGCTAAGATTGCTAAAATCTGCCAAAGACTAAAATTGGGAAAAGGATAAGCTTTTATTTGGTCAAGTAGTCTAATCACCCCCCCTCTAGACATACTTTCGATCCTACAAGTGGTATCAGAGCTTTGGTCTCCATTTGCTTTGATTTCCATAGCTTTTGGTGGTCATAGCCTTGGTTTCACAACCTAGGAGAGTATGGCGTCTAGCAAGGGAAATTATCACCGTAGAGGTCCTTACTTTGATGGTACTAATTTTGCTAGTTGGAAGCATAAGATGAAAATGCATATTCTTGGACATAACCCCGCCGTTTGGGCTATTGTGTGTATTGGCTTGCAAGTGAATTCTTTGATGGAAGAGAACCGAACCGTGAAGCTAGTGTGGAAGAGTTGAAGATGCTGCAATACAACGCTCAAGCTTGTGATATCCTCTTCAACGGATTGTGCCCCGAAGAATTCAACAAAATCAGCCGTCTTGAGAATGCAAAGGAAATTTGGGACACTTTGATTGATATGCATGAAGGTACCGACTCTGTCAAGGAATCCAAGTTGGATGTGCTTCAAAGTCAACTTGACAAGTTCAAAATGAAGAATGGTGAAGGTGTCGCTGAAATGTACTGTAGGCTTGCTCTTATCACAAATGAGATTGCCGGCTTAGGAAGTGAAGAGATGGCCGACAAATTCATCATCAAGAAGATCCTAAGAGCCTTGGATGGAAAATATGATACCGTGTGCACATTGATCCAAATGATGCCCAATTACAAAGACCTCAAGCCAACGGAAGTCATTGGAAGAATTGTTGCTCATGAGATGTCACTCAAGGATAAGGAGGAACTTCACAACAAGTCAAGTGGTGCTTACAAAGCCTCATGTGAAGTCCCCACATCATCAAGTGAGAAACAAACCTTTAATGAAGTATTGAGCTTAATGGTGAAGAACTTCAACAAGTTCTACAAGAATAGAAGCAAAGAGAGAAGCTCCAAGTCAAGATCCTACAATGACAAAATATCTTATAGTCGGGAGCGTAATTGCTACAATTATGGAAGACCCGGACACTATTCCAATGAGTGTACGACACCCTACAAAAGAAGAGAAGATTCTCCAAAAAGAAGAAGTAGAAGAGAAGAATCACCACCAAGAGAGAGGAGGAGTAGAGATGATCGTTTTGAACGAAGAACATCCCGGAGGATCAAGGATTTGGAAAGGAAGGACATGTCATCAAGGAGCTACACAAAAAGAAGACATCAAGCTCATGTTGGTGAATGGGTATCCGGCTCTGACTCCAACAATCACTCCGAGAGAAGCTATCACTCCGACTCCGAATATACTCGAGATGAAGGTGTTGCCGGTCTAGCACTTGTGTCAACCAACTCCTACGACATATTTGATTCACCTAATGAAGGAATTGGAAGATGCTTCATGGCTAAAGGCCCAAAGGTAACACACCCCGAGTATGTTGATTTCAATAGTGATGAAGATGACTTGCTAGGTGATGATGATTTACTTGTTAACAACTCTAGTGATGAATAATATGATGAAACGTCAATTAATCATGCTAATCAAGATAAAACGAATGACAATGATAAGGAGAAGATTGAGCTGCTAACTAAAGAACTAAACACTCTTAAGTTAGCTCATGAAACTATCTTAGAAGATAATCGAGAACTTTTAAGGACTCATGAGAAGTTACGCTTTGAAAAGCTCAATCTTGAGCAAGAGCATGAGTTCTTAAAGGTAATCAATGATGATCTTCGTAAGAAAAGTTCTACTTACATTGCCAAGCGTTTACTCTTATCTACTTACATGCCTCAAGTCAAGTCCATTAACAAAAACAAGAAGGATTCTTCCTCTAGTAGTAACAATAATCATGCTAAATCAAATGGTGTTGCTTCTAGTAGTTCTCTTGATTCCACTAATGATTCTCTTAGTCAAGTTACACTTGAGCAAGAAAATAGCTTATTGAAGGGAATTATAGAGAAAGGAGTTTACAAGAGCCTTGCCAGGAGTAAGCAATTTGAGGAAATTGTACGCAAGCAAGGAAGGCACCGGAAGAACCAAGGTGTTGGTTTTGAACGAAAGTTCAATGCCAATGGAGTTGAGTGGGAAGAAGATCAATATCCCAAGACGAAGTTTGTTCCACAACAAGAGAAGTATGATCCTACTTCCTTCAAGGGGACACAAGCTCAAGATGACCTTCCACCACAAGACCACAAGCAAAAAGGCAAAGACAAGCTTCAAGAGGAGATTGATGCATTTGAAGAAGCTCCTAAGGCCTTGGTCAAGTGGGTTCCCAAGACTGCGACAAGTTCTACTTCATCAAGTACGACTACAACTCCAAGGATTCCCATCAAGATGATGTGGATCCCGAAGAAGAAGAACTAGAGAGTTCTTGAGGGTGACTCCGGCAACATATTTCACTCATATCATTTTGGCAACAACAAGTGCAATCAATTTCCACATCTTGCACTAGTTCAAGGAGTCACAAACCCTCTTGTTGGTAAGACAAGGGACAAGGTAATCCAATGCTTTCATAGACATCATCTTGTGTGTGCATCACTCTATGTCTATGGATATCCTTGTTTGTTCCTTGTGGGACTAACCCGTGTAGGTATTGAAAGTGCAACTCACTCCAAAAGGATTGCTCCAAATGATCTTCATCAACATTGAGCATCCACATCTTCAACACCTACATGAAGTCATCATCGACAAAACCCAAGGTTAGTTCATCCCTCTAGGGGGGGATCTCACATCTAGGGGGAGCTTAACTCTAAGAATTGAGTCAAAGCAACTCTAATGGTGTGAACACATCAATGCATTATGTAAAAGTGGTAACCCCACTTGAGATTAAACGATGAGTATGACCTATGATCAAATGTTCTCATTTGACTCCTAAGTCAATATACTCATATATAGATGACCTAGTCATCGCCAATTGTTTGATAGATGCTAGAATTGTTTGTGCATGCTTTGTCACATATTTCATTTGTCATTTTATTGTGTGAGCATGTTGGTTGCATATTTTACTCATTCAAGGACATCCACTTGTTGTTTTGATTGATTGGTTTCTTTTTCTTTTGCCAAGTGGATGGACAAGAATGCCTAAGAACCTTCTCTAGCTATCTATGCTTTTCTAGTCTCAAACTCTATTCATGCTACATCACAAAATTTGATCGAGTCAGATTCCAACCACTCTGTGTGAGGAGCACTCGGAGTCCCCGATTTGTCATAGACTTAAACTTCCAAAACTTCTTTGTGCGTTTCAGTCTGACCGATCCCTCCATTTCGGTCATACCGAGATCACTAAGTCAATCTAGGTTTTCAATCTCGGTGCCACTGATTTGAACTTTTCGGTCACACCGAGTTCAGTAATATCACATGATTATGCATGTCGGTGCCACCGAGTTGTTCCACTCGGTCACACCGACAGGGTCGGGCTATATATACTCACGGGAAATCACGGGAAAAAATTTGGAAACTTTCTCCAAACCCCTTCGCCCACGCATAGCTCGCTCTGCCTTCAGGGTCTCCGGATCGGCCTCCTCGTCGCCAGCCGCCTCCATTCGCTGGTCTCCGCCGCCGTCAACGGAATTCATTCCTGTCGTTGTCGCTGTAGCGAGTTCATCGCCAAGCTAGGGTATGGACTCGATCACGGTGCTATCCCCGTCTGATTCCTAGCACATTGTGTTCATCATGATTCTTGCCACGATTGAAACTATTCTATCCAGTCAAAACAATCCATAGTTTAGAAGTGAATTGAAAATTTAGGGTTAGGTTTCCGCTGAAACCATCTCGGACCCACCGAGTTGCAGAACTCGGTTCCACCGATTCGGCTAAGGCCATTGCACAAGTGATTCTCGGTCTGACCGAGAATTGCAAATCGGTGTGACCGAGTTCAGGACTTTGTGAAACCCTAGCAGTCTCGGTGTCACCGAACTGTGACTCGGTCTAACTGAGTTCACTAGTTTAGGTTCCAAAAGCTGCTTCGGTATCACCGAGTTTGCAAATCGGTTGATCCGAAATGCTTTCTGTGGAAAACTAAAACTAAATTTTTGACTCATTCTTTTGCAAAAAACCTCTGTATTTTGTGATGCTCATCCACTCTATCTCATCTATATCTATTCACAGAGTCTGCAGTCAGTGTGTGCAATATGTCTGATCAGAGTGGCAGCCAGAACAAGTCAGAGGAGCAGATTCAGATGAGTGAGGGCACTAGTCCCTCTAGCAGTTCTGATGAGGGCAGCAGGAGCACTCCAAGCAACTTACCCAAAGCAGCCACCAGGACAAGGAAGAAGAGAACCTCAGAATCTGAGGATGAAGACTATGTGGCTGTAGAGGATAAGGCCATTTCCAAGAAAAAGGTGCTCAAGAAAGAATATAGCTCAGCTGCAGCAACAAAGCCAGGTCTGAAGACCAAAAGGCCAGCAGGAAGACAACCCATGTCTAAAGCCAGAGCCTCCACTCAAGCATCTTTGGAATCTCAACCCAAAGAGGCTGTTGCAGAAGGGAAGAAAAGGAAGGAAAGGGTCAAGAAGACCATGGCCAGAGTTATTGGAAAGCCTTCCATGATGGAAGAGGAGGAAGAAGAAGAGGTTGCTGCACCAGCACCCAAGGCTCAGAAGTTTATGGGTGATGCTATCAGGACAGGGGCTGCATCATCAAAGCCCAAAGAAGCACCCAAAGCTTCCTCCAAGCCCAAGATTGCACCAAAGAGGAGTACTAGAAACATTCCAGCTGCTGAGAAGAACAAGGCTCCAATGCCTAAAATTGTTGTTGTGGAAGAAGATGATGAGACACATGTCTCGAGAAAATTGAAGCCAAAAATTCCAGATCATAATGGTGCTCATCCTTTAGCTGAGAACATGAAGATCAGGAGAGACTCAGGATTGAGGCTATGGAGAGAGTCAGATCCATATGCCACCAGAAGAAGGACTGATGTTGACTACAGGTTCCACACAAAGGAACAGCAGGATTTTTATGAGACAGTGTTGTTGGACAAGAAGCCTATAGTGTGTGACATGAGGTGGGTCGACTGGACCTACATGAAGGAGAATGAGGAACACTATCTTGGTGTGTATGACAGTTTCAGTGCTTGTGGAGTTGCAGACTTTGTTGGGCAGAAGCTCACAAAGTGAAATGAGGAGCTCATAATGCAATTCTACTCCACAACACACTTCTATCCAGATGGCAGGATAGTATGGATGTCTGAAGGTACAAGGTACCAATCAACAATTGAGGAATGGGCAAATCTGATCAATGCACCTAAGGAGGAAGAGGATGACTTGGATGTCTATGCCAAGAAGAAGATGGATCACAACTCTATGGCACATATGTACAAGGAGATCCCAGATGCTGCAATAGATTCACATAAGTTTGGATCTGTACATTATCTTCTGTCAGGACTGCCAACCATCAACTGGATCCTCAGGCATACTCTCTTGCCCAAGTCAGGTGACCACAACATGATCAGAGGCCATGCAATAAACTTGCTACACCTATTTGATGTGCCACAGAAGTTCAAGGTCATGAGCCTTATAGTTGAGACTACTAAGAGGACAGCTGCTGACCAGAAAAGAACTTGTGGATATGCCCCACAGATCCAGGAGTTGATTAACTCCAAGATGGGCACAGGCACATACCTGTTGGATAAGGAGCATATGCCTATCTATCCAGACTTTGAGGACAACCAAGTGGTTATGGATGAAGATTAACCATCTTCAGTGCAAGCACAAGCTAAGAAGAAGAAGGCAAGGACAGAGAAGGCTGCCAAGATGCCAATAATGGAAGAGGCATCTCAGTACTTTCTGAAGAGCAAACAGGATCAACTTGGCTACTTGATTGCATCCACTCTGAGGATTGAGAAGGGGCTGGCCACCTTGACTCAAAACTAGGAGAGCTTGGAGAGGATCATGGAGCAGAAGTTCTATGACATGGATGTGAAGGTCACTGAGATCCAGTCTGTTGTCGAGCAGCTTTAAGATGATATGCTTCGTTTCACAGGTGTTTTTAGACAATTCGCTTCACAGGTGTCTACAGAATCTTTGTCTAAACACACCACCTGCTGAGTCGAATTGCTAGAAAAGACCACCTTCAAAATAAATTGTCAAAAAAGACCAGCTACACGGTGGCGGCAGGTGCGCCAGCTAACACGTGGCACCTGCCGCCACATGAGGAGGCGGCAGCCCGTGCCGCCACTGACTCAGGCGGCATCTTCTCTCTCACAGATTTTCGTTTGCGCGGTGCCTCACAACGGAACGGCTGGACGCAGGTGCGTCCTGCCGCCATTCCCTGAGACGGCAGCTACTGTTGCTTGCTGCTACCTCATTGCAAGCTTGCGCGACAACGGCGGTAGCTCGAGAACGATATGACGTCCGCCTACAGCCGCGCATGCATGCTCGTGGTACTAGCTTGTTTTTTTTTAAGGAGAAAGAGAGAGAAAATGTGCTTCTGTAAGAGATGTTCCCTTTTCTTGTTAAAAAGTGAAGGGGGCCGGCCTGAGAAGGGACTCTCATCACGGCACATGGCAGCGGTGTGAAAAGATCGAGATGAATGTGGACCTGTGCATCCGTAATTTATGGTCATTGGCTGTGGCCAGGGGCAGTTCTATGCACCCTACAAAGCTAGCCGCTTCCCGCCTCAATTGAAAAAACAAAGAGAAACTAGTCTCACGGGTGTGCAACGTCCCATCGTTCTAAAGGCTGCCGCCTTAGTGAGTGGCGGCAGGACCCACCTGCATAGAGCCGTTCCGTTGCGAAGCGTTGTGCGGATGAAAATCCTGTGAGGGAGGAACTGCCGCTTGCGCATGTTGCGGTGGGAACTGCCGCCATGAAGCTGGTCTTTTTTGACAATTCGCTTCACAGGTGGTCTTTTCTGGCAATTGGACTTAGCAAGTGGTGTTTTTAGACAAAAATTCTGTAGTACCCTGTGTGGTCAAATCGAAGCGGAACAGATGCAGGTGGTAGGTCAAGCAGCTTGTTGGCAATTGCTAGCTTCAACTGACCATCTGGGTGCACATGTCTTCGAGCTGTAACGTGTGTTCCTAAAGAGATATCCACCACGCAAAGCAGTTCAAGAGAGCAAAATGCACCCACTCAGAGAGAGAGAGAGAGAGAGAGAGAGAGAGAGAGAGAGAGAGAGAGAGAGAGAGAGTAAAATGTGCAGAATCATCACAAATCATGTTATATGCATTTATCATCAGTATTTTTTGTCATTGTCAACTTTTTGGTGCGATGACTTTTACAACGTTTGGTAATGTGGTTGTTTTCGCATTTGATTACACGATTGTGGTTGTTCCTGTGCATTTTACTCAATTCTTCAAGAACAAAAAATTGCATCCGTGTGTGCACCCTTCGCTCTCTCTGGGTCTCGAAGAGTGTACTCTCTCCGTTTTTAATTATAAGTCTTTTTAAAGATTTTGGTATGAACTACATACGAATGTACGTAGACCTATTTTAAAGTGTAGATTCATTCATTTTGCTCCATATATAGTTTATATTGAAATCTTTAAAAAGATCATATTAGAAACGGAGGGAATATATTTGAAGCTTCGAGAAAGGGAATCCGCGGACGGTGCACCGATCGAGCGTCAAGATTCTGCACATGACTTTCGTGCATGCATGAGTTGAACGACGTATGTACGTGTCACCAAGAAAGAACGGCTAGCCAGCTGGATACATGCACGAGCATGAATTAGCTGATTTGCATGACGGCCACGAGCTGCATGCCATGCATGCTCGAGTGGTCGGCATTGTTTGCTCGTTCTTTTTCTTTTGGGATTCCTTTTCTTTTTTTGAGAAAAAAACGATGAGCATCGTCGAGACAGGCACGAGCGGACAAGGACAGACCAACCCCGCGAGTAGACGGTTCAGATCGGTCGGTTCACTGGAGATCCACAGCACACACGCCGTACGAGGAAACAATGATCGATCTATCAGCTGCCTACCCGGCCAGGAATCTTAATAGTACTGTTTTGATAATGAGAATGAGATTCGTCGTCGGGTAGAGATTAAGCACTTGATTATTGGAATGGTCGTTTTCCTTTCATGGACACGCACAAGCCAACGACAATTAACTCGAATATAACTTTGAACTCGACACTAGAAATGCATGCATGGCGCATGCACGCACGGCACGGACCAGGGGAAAAGAAAGCATCGAATCTCTCACATCTTTGCCCTAATTTCTCGTAGACCATGGGCGGCGGCGACTCGACGCACACGCCTGAGTGCCGGCCGGCGCACCGTCTCCGCCGGCACGTCGGCGTCGTAGCGTCGCCGCTAAGTTTCGCGGACTCGAATGGTAGCTTGTGTCATGCGTGTACGTGGATGTGATGTTAGTGGGTGTGTGTGTGTGTGTGTGTGTGTGTGTGTGTGTGTGTGTGTGTGTGTGTGTGTGTGTGTGTGTGTGTAAGCCTATGTGTAAGCGTGTGCTTGCAATCCAAAAAAGTGGAGAAGAATATAGCTTAATCTTGGCAGCGTATATATAGATATGTGCGTGGAGAATTAGCATGCAGCACTCCAAAGTGGTACTGCGGATTCTCCTCGATCTGTTGGTGAGCTGTGAATGAAATATAAAGGTATGTGTGCATGCTGAAGAAGCAAGCAATGTATACAACTGCGTATGGGTGCCACATTTGCCGACCGAGTAGAAAGATTTGACAGCATTAATCTCCACCAGCTAGAGGATCAGCGAATCCATACCTTTTGTGCGTACAAAATGCACATGGATGATGGATCTATGGGCTAGTTCTTTTTAGCTTCTAGATGGCGAAAAGGACAGCAGCGGTCAGGTCACGTAGTGCTAATTCTGAATCACCTAAAGTGCATTTGGAAGGGCTCTCGTATTGCCCTCCTTCGAGGGCGACCCAAATCCTAGCCACCGCCATCACTCTAGTGGATGACCATGAAGGTAGTGCGCCCCCGCGGACGTCTCTCGTGTAGGATTCCAGAGGTGGGGGTAGCGGCCCTGGATGGCAGACGGACAGGCAGCCAGGAGGCGACATGTGGCAACATTTTGTTCAGATCCAGATTCGGAGGCCCCTAGTATAGCCGTCCCAGCCTTCTCCCACGCGTTTGGGGCCAGTGCCAATGTCCCTCGGCATGGGAGGCCAAAATCACTGTTTTTGACTCTTCCGCCAAAATTTAGCATAATTTGAACCCCTTTAAAAAATCCTCATCTAACCCTTTTTGACAATGCCATCCACCATGGTGTTTGGGTTGCATGGTAAACGTCATGTTGGAATTGCCCTTTGGAGCATCAGTTCCCCTTGCTGCCCCGAGTCTAATTCGTTGGGAAAATTGTTTTTTTTTTTTGGGTGCAATATGAGAGATGAAGTGGCGGCCACAGAGATTCTTCTCGTAGGCAGGGTCGGCGCTCCTCGGTCCGACTTGGGCGTGACCTTGTTGGGCATGGCGGTCCAAATTCACGAACATGTCTTGTCTTAATTATTTTTCCTGAGTCTAAGATGGAGACTATTGAAACGTCCCCGTCCCCGTCCCCGTCTTACCCAATGCTACTAATTTCTCCATCCACGAGAACAGGGAATGGGATCCATTGCCATGAATATGATGTGCCCAGAAAGTCAATATAAGCTTGCTAGGTGCGTAGGGTGTTTAGAGAAGCATTTTACGTGTGGCAAATTCTCACTTAGCTAGCAGCTTGATTAGGATCGAGTTGCAAAGTAATATTTGACAACACTTTGCATGTCAGCAGGCCGCGTATCTGCGTGTGTATGTGTTGGACTGGACTGTCTCCATGCTCGTGGTGATTGACCTGCCTAATCTCTCTTCTTTTTTCCATCTCTTGCCCTTCGCTTTCTTATCCGGTGACTAGACTAGCTATAGCTAGCGCCCATTTTCTTATCCAGGATATTCAAGTCACCAAGTTAGAACAACTCTAGCAGAACGCCATGTAAATAGCACACCATATGGATATGGAGGCCAGGATATTCAAGCCACCTAATTAGAATAACTCTAGCAGGTTCATTGTATCTGCGATTGCCATCGGCCATGCAGAGCACGCTCCATATGGATATGGAGGTCGAGCCCGCTATCTCCAAACACAAAGTCGCCATAATGAGGTCTTCATTTATATTTTTGTCATTTTCTTCCATAATGTAGGGGCAACTTGGGCTCAAATTAGACATAGCAAACACATGTATGAGAGAAAATAACCTAAGAGAAACTGTAATAGTTGCCAGAATGCATAGCTTTACATATAATTAGCGACTTCAAATTTCATTTAACATTTTCAAAATAGTCGCTACTCGAGCGACATTGCAACCTAGTACTGCCTACACTATGCTAGTTGGTGGTCGGCATCGTCTAGTCGTCCTCCTCCTTCGACGAGAGATCCTTGAAAAAGCCGTATGGATCGGGCTCACGAGTGGTAGCCGCGAGCTGCCACTGATGGAGGATGCGCTCCTCATTGCGAGCTTCAAGGGAGAAGAGATGAAGCATGACATTGATCAGTTCCTCGTGCTCCGGCTCCAAGTGGGCCGGAACGGGGTCGACCTCGTTCGCCGGGATGAGGGGGCCGATTCGACCGACGGGGCCGGCCTCCTCTTCCTCCTCCTTCACCTGGACGTGGGGGCTGGAATCCCCGTGGCCGCCATGGGTTGCCAGATCCACCGTCGCCGTTGGAGGAGGATACGGTGGCTGCTGCAGCTAGTGTGCCGCGAGGAGAGTTAGCGCCACCAGTGCGCAACGTCTGGGGCGAAACGTTCCGCTCCACCACCAAGTTCAGCCAATAGGTTGTGTTCTTGTGCGGCGGCATTGTGCCGGACGGTGAAAGAGTTGGGAGGGGAGGTGATGGCTAGGGCTTTGGTGATGGGGACGCCTCGCCGTCGGGCTTTTATAGCCAAGGATGTAACCTTGTGGTCATCCTAATGGCCACTTTTTGGGAATCATGGGGAGCGATCGACACCATTAACCGGTGATTATCTGTGCATGGTGGTGTGTGTACGTGTGTTGCGCAAGTTCAAAACTCGGTCGAGACGCGTGGAGGAAGAAGCTGAAACTACCCTCCCGCGTCGGCGGTTGGGTATGGAGCGAGCTCCATACGGGACCTCCCTAGCCTCCAAATATGGATGCTACTTGGTCGTCTATGAAGTGAGTTCCAAAAATTATGGCGACTGGGAGTATATGGCAACTATGCTAAAGTGTCATTTTGGCCAAAATCGGTATATTGACAGTTATTAGAGTGATCACGTTCATCTCGTGACTCTGTTAGAGTTGCTCTTAGGGTAGACACGTTGCAAAACTGCTAAAGCTGAGTAGATCCGCAGAAATTTTATTCATAAAGTCGCAATAAGAATATATGTAAAAGAGAAAATGGTATATCTAAAATTGAGATGATCAGTTGTGTACTCTTATTTTCCAAATTAAAAAGGTGAAACGGTCAACCATGTACTTGTTGGCTATTGGAGTAACTAAAAGGTGTCCATCACCTTTCTGGTCCTATGAGAACAATCATTTTGGACACAAATATAGTAATTTGTTTACATTTTATAGAAGGTTGTAATAGAAACTGATGGGAAAGTACACATGTTTTACACATTGTGGGACTGTTCATACAGCCCTTTCACGTGATCAGAAGGAGTATAAAGTGACAAATTCACACGAACCAACTCAAAGGAACGCATAGATTTTGAGTTACAACTTGTTACAAAGTTGTGGGCCATAGAGTTATGAATCCTCTTGCTAATAAACACAAGGTTGGTAAAGCCCATGGTGATCAAATGCACATGTTATAAATTTCTCTGTTTGTAAAATAGACGATGACTTAGCTACATGCATAATATATTTTTTTGACTGGGTACATGCATAATATTCAAATTTCTCTGTTATGATTTGGACTCACACATAGACCGTTATTTCTCAAACAATTGTGCTAGTACTTTTTTGATAAATTTGCGACATTAGAATATTTGTAAGACAATACTAATAATATTTTTATTCTTGTGCCTAGGTCTTTTATTCTTCTGTCTAGGCAACGGGAGGGCTCATGTCGCATCAGTTGCCAGCGATTGTTACACTTTACATGAACAGGTAATAGAGACGCTTGAATTAGTATATGTGTATCCATCGGCTGCTGGTTACTACTCCTTCACATCTTAATTATATTAGCATGCAGCCGGCTTTTGCGTATAAGAGTACACAACTGATCAAGTGGATGAGTATACATGCGTTAGTACACGTGATGAATGACGAAATTAAAATTAGGTAGTTTTACAAACCTTTAACTTTTGCCTGTACTTGCGGGCAAAATAATACATAAATATGCAGCTTCCGATCAACGTAAACAAACACTCATCATGGGCTGATATAGCTAATCTGTCCAATGACATCTTTGTCGATGGATATTTAAAGTATGAGGTATAGTACTGACTCCGGTTTAAAAAAGAGCATTTCAGTTTTTAACTTTTTTCTTACATTGGGACACAAATTAAAAAACGACGCACAATGATCCATTGCATGCAGGAGTATTTTTTATCATCGGTTCCATGGGACAATGCATGAAACCTAAACAATGCCACCTAACTCCTGCTTGATATATGCCGCGTTGTCTCGATGATACTTTCCTTTTTTGAAATGAAGAGTATATATTGATGAATTAGCTCGACGATGTAGCTTGACCTCGTAGGTTTGTGCAAATATGATTCTTCTGGCACAATCATAGCGATAATGTTTAACTTCAATCTACTACATCTAATTTATTAGCAACTTGTTTTCATACGGAGATGAACATGTCCATAATAGAAGGGATGGTAAGAGTTTGCCTGGTTGATTGATTATCGCATATGTGATAGGGATTGCCAGTTTTTGGTAGTTACAATGTGTTTGGTTGAGACGATGAAGAAAAATATGAAACCAAGTTTTTGGAATATTTCCTAAAGGTTGGTTGGTGAGACCCGCCCAAATGTGACGGACTCGAGCACAACCAAAAGCGTAGACCTGCCAAATTCACATGAAGTTGACTGTTGTCATTTCAAACTAAATCATGTGAAAACGTTTTTTGCGTACATAGCTACAAATTTATTTATATAATTGAAGCTTTAATTGAAATTATCATCTCATCAAGATATACAAATATAGAAGAGGTTAACCCCATGATTCTCTGCACATGGAGATGCATGTGGCCCGAGTATACAAGGTTAGACAGATACCATAAAAGCATGTAACAAAGAAGTACTAAAATGGGAGAACCCCTCTAAGAAACCTAGGTTGCCATCGATGGATAATAGCTACATGCTCCGCCTGCTCTAACTGCCTACGTGAAGCTGCCATCAATTCACGATCATCCCGCAGTGAAGTACTCCCTTCTTTTCGGTCTATGAAGCATGCATGTATCCCTATATTAACAATCGGACCAATGTAATAAAAGTTACGAAAATGTTACACCTACGAACAAGTGTTGTGTAACCTATGCAATTTCCAACAAAAAACACTAATTAAACCACCCCCCCTGAATTCGAGGGTGGGCCCATGCCCCCAACTAATGACAAATTAAAAGTTGCCAAATCAGCAATTATATATGTAAGGAAAGTAAAAATCCCTATGTAGGTGTAGCATTTCCCTAAAAGTCATATATCACCAAAAATATATTGTTTGACTGATCATGTGACCAGGCCATATCGATGAGCCCCCTAGCTTTAGAACTCTCTATCCCACATTTCAGCCCATGATATATCTCCCATTACAAGATACTCTTGTTCGTGGGTTATATATAGAATAGCTGATGAAAGCATACCAAGTATAGCATCGTCCAATTAGCTCAAAAGGGATAGCTTGACCTTGTAGGTTTATAATAATATGTTTCTTCTGGAAGGATCATAGTGAATAATATTTAACTTTAGTCTACTGCAACTAATTTATTGACAATTGGTTTCATACACAAAAAATGGATATGTCCACTATGTAAGAGGAAGTATGAATGTGTTTGGTTCACAAGCTATCCCTTGTATGTCATAGGGTCGCTAGTTTTAGTTGATTATCATGTGTTTGGTTGAAAAGATGATAGAAAATGCGAAACCAAATTCTTTTTTTTTTTTTGAAAATTCCACTCAAAAGCTGATTGGTGACACCGACACAAAATTTTAGCGCTGACCCGCCCAAATATACATGAAGTTGACTATCATCTTTTTAAAACAAAATTATGTTAAGGAGTTATTTTGCGAGTGCTAGAGGTAAGCATTCACAGAGCTACATTTTTAATAATAGAAGCTTTAAGTAATCTCATGAACAAAAAAAATGCCGAAGAGTTTATTCTCGTGACTCTATGCACATAAATAGGCATGTAGTCTAAATATATATGGCTGAAAAGAATAATTGGCATGCAAGATCCATAACATTGAAATAATAAAAAAGGCTACAGTGGAAGAGCCCCTTTGCAAAGTCTAGGCTGCCATCCACGGTGGATGAAAACTACAGGATGCTCCCGCACTACATGTTGCTACCATCGATTCAGGGCCATCCTGAAATGAAGAAACTATTTTCAGCAAATTACATGTTTAAGAAGAACATTCATGAACCATTGATAAACCCGGCCTCTCTCTATCCCATGAGGTGGCGTTCAATAATCCATCAGAAGCGGAGAGAAGATGCTACCAGGACCTCTTTTTGCGAAAAGAGGGTGAACACCCCGAGCCGGCTAGTAGGAGTTATTGTCATGTATAAAACATTTTATGCATTATTGATTCATATAAAGAAGAGAAACTAGAAAATTGCATGATTGGGTGACAACGTCTATATGAATAAAAATGAAAGGATACATACTATGAAGGTGAATGCACTAATAAAACCCAGTTTCCATGTATGTGAGTGTCCTATCTTGTAGTCAACTCTATGAAGACAAAGGCAAGTAAGGCAACATTGAATGGGTTAACACCATATATTTATGTATGTTAATTAAGTTGTAACTAAATGTGCAGATTATCAGATACACCCACTACTAAAGATGTGTGTTGCAAAATTTTCTTTTCTAGGATTCTTTATCATGTCTCGCCTACAATTGTCATTAAGTCGATAAGAATTAGCGTCTGGAATGTGTCATAGGCGAAACTCATGGTGTCAAGTGAATCCGTTAGATCATCTCCAACAATTTGTCGGTTAAGTCATATGTAAAGATGTACATGTGATCAACCAACAATATATGGTACACATACTCCAGTTGTTGTACCTTATACTGGATATGCCCTTAGGTTCTTGCAAAGTCTTTGGTAAATAATCCATCTTACTTTTTTTATAGTTAGAAACACAAAACATTGTCACAAATATAAATCCAGAGCTCCCGTCATCTGGCTTTGCCCATATATTTCATCTTATATATGACACGGAACTTAAAACATACCATAGATGAGCGGGCGGGCCACACCTCTTGGTTCCGCCATTTATTTAAATAAACATGGTATATAAATTATCATGTTACTTGTGGCCATTTACAGAACCACACTACAATGAAGCCATAATGTTTTTATTCCATACTATAAGACAAAAAGATTAATAAAGCCTTTCCTAAAAAACAAAAAAGGAGGCTCATCGAGAAAGGACCCTAAACTGCTTGCGAAAATAAGAAGAATATGCCATGACATGTTTCATGTTGTTTAAATCCGATTTCCTTTATTAGAGAAAATCCATGGTTGATGTTATGTTGTGGTCTTGGCGGTCAGGTTGCTAGGGCCAAAAATACACAAATTTAATACTAAAGAAACAAATTTGGTATGTCAAGTGTTGATTCATGTTTGTGTGTGTGGACTCTCTTGGGTCTTTGGTCAATGCAAAATATGTTACAAAGGATTTCCATTCGGAGGTAGGAGAGCAATGCATTTTTTAGCCGAGGGACGAAGTGTTAGTCTGACAAAAGGTGATAACAACAAGCACATTGGTGTAATGTGATAGGCAGAGTCAAGTGGGTTAAGTGGGGTGTGTGTTGGAATAGATTGCTTTGGAAGCAATGATTAGTGAGCAAAAGTACCACCATTAGGTTGCTGGTAAAGCCCAATCATGCATGTGAACTTCATGCACTTTAGTCTGTGGCAAACTTGCCAATGAACCCAATGAAAGAAGCGAACATGTGTGTAGCCTAATGGGTGGTCGCAGTGACCTTAGTACCACCCCATGTCCTAGGTTTGATTCGTGGTGGGAGCGTATTTAAACAGGTCTGGGCAAAAATTTCCAAAATAAAGGACTGTAGGGTTGTTGCCCTATAGTAAATAAATAGTAAAAAGACCAATCAAAAAAAATTGTTACTTTGTAAATATAAACCGTCTGCAAACCATATGGGTATGTTTCCTTTGAAATAAGGAGTGTATATTTATTTATATATTTATATCTTTTGCATGTATATTTTTTTTAGAAAAAGAGGATTACCCCCGGCCTCTGCATTGGAGTGATGCATGCAGCCCCTTTACAAAGCAAAGTAATCGAAATGTCTATGCATGATCCAGTACAAGCTCACTCAGAGCTGAAAAAAATAAAAAAAAAGTATAATATGCCACAACCAACGAAAATAGAGTGAGAATACTAAACACCTATTCTATTACTGGACCGCCATCCAAACCGGTTGCATGCATATAATTATTATCTACTTGACGACTTGATTTTTAGGTCATAGATTAGTTATTTCCTAGCATCAGAACCATCATCTTGCATATTCAGCACTCATGGATTCACTTTAGGCCTTAGAGCTGTAACATCATATGATTTGATACTTAATTATTGAACCAAAAAGTGGGTTTAATTAAATGAAATTTAATTAAGCACTCATGGATTCACCTGATGATACTGGGTTTTCCAGCAAGAAAAAAGGTGAAATTTTCTGGTTGCGCATACTTTGATTAAATAGTCACAACCTATGTATTGTTTCACATATTATGTACATATAAAAGAAATGTACACTTCTATTAAGAATGAAAAACCCAGCCGTTCAACCTCTGGGAAGTCTTGCACGCCTACAAATGACACACATATGGTCATTTCTGCGAATGGCAACTATATATAGTTTGCTAGCTAACGATGGCAACCATGCATGGTTTGAACGGGGCCAAAGGGACTGGCCCTTCTTCATCGCACACACATATCATGCCATATTTGTCTTGACTGGAGTGATAATCATTTGAAGTGCAATTTTATGATAGGTATGCATGGCAAGAATATGCTGTTTTGCAAAGACTTTGAGATGCGAGAAGAATAGACCAATTAAACATATCAACATCTTTACAGTCATGCTGCAAGATCAAAAGTAGTTTGGTAGCTTCTCCACTCACAACAATTATGTGTGTACACCGGAATCCTTAGTTGAATAGTCTTGCTTTACATCTGCCTCAAAAGGTAATGCTAACTGACAGCATCGTATTACTGGGTAGTCCCTGCTTTATTGTTTCCTCTTTGGAAAGGAAAGTATACATTGGTCTAAGTTGCTGTCGTTGGCTCAATCTACCCTACTTTAGGAGATCAAACAAAAAAAATATCTAGAAATCCTCCATGCTGATAAATAAAGGTATATCACGTTGAGACAACGTAGTTGAGAATCCAATATAGATCGGATAACCAAAAAATGACAAGAGGGTGATTCATGATTCCTTATGAAACACACACTAGCTAGCTTGGTTGCCTATGTCAGTGTAGTAAAATATATCCTAGATAAGGTGGTAGTCATTCTCTTTCTTGCCAAAACAAAATTCCTTTGACGGTAAGGGTGAGGCAGGTCAATGTCAAGGAAGAAAGAATAGTGAGGCGGATCTGTGCTGGCAATCTTTTGGCTACTCCATCTCTCTCAGTTTACAGGGCGTGCGCGGTCATCAATTTGAACAACCTAATACAAGTCAGATATTACAAAAATATACCAATATAAACTTCAGATGTTCTATTTCAAACCGTATAATTTTTATGTTATATAGCTTATATTAGGGTGATAAAATTAGCAACCTAATTATATGTGCAGGACTTGTAAACTGAAACGGAGGGAGTAGTTCCATGAGCCAAGTGTAGTAAAAGCGCATGTTCGTGAGTGATGAGTACATGTGTGCATCCACGTGTCCACTAGCTAGCCTTAATATCAAAGTGTGCGTTAATATTCTCCGGCACAAGATTAGTAGAAAAATCGGGCTGTAGGTTTTTCGTAATTTCTTTGACGTGAAAAATCTCTACAAGCAAAGTTGCCGCTTTCAGATGCATGATCTCCAAACCCATCAGTACTGGAAGTATGCAATTGTTTTTCCGAAAAGGAAGGTTGGAGACCTCTCGGCCTCGGCGGTACTGGAATTATGCATTCAAGCCATATTCTTACTTTCTTAGTGATGTTAGCAGCAAGCTATGCCCGTGATGGCAGCGTTCACGTCGGGTGCATCGGGGGCGTGCACGAGCGCGCACCGGGCGTAGTCGGGCGCGGCTGGCTCGGTGGCGTGGGTGTATGTAGGTGTGTGTGTGTGTGTCGCGATGGCGCGTGAGCCATGCTCATGTTCGAGTCCACCGTGTAGGTTAGGTCGTTGCCGAGAGTAGCGGGAGCTCGTTGGGGTAGCCGTTGGACGCCGGCCGCATCGTGCGCGTGAGCGCGTCATGCATGCGGACCGGGCGGAGCGGATCGCGAGCTGGGCAAGCGTGCGTATGTGCGCATGTGGTTTAGCCCAGGTATAAATGCCGTGTACTACTGCTTATCGAGGTGGCCGGGCTGAGTTCATGCTCAGGGAAAAAGGTGTTCGTGCGCCTGGAAACTTGCAGTGTGCTTGTTCTTCCCTCTCCTTACTCCTTCTGTTGATCTAGTTCAGAGAAAGAGAGAGAGGTGCAGCGTGAGAGAAAGGTAAAGCTAGGGCATAGCCACGGCAACAACATTTGGTATCAGAGCCACAGGTTCTGGGGGCGGTCGGGGCGTGCGGCCGCGTCCGCGGCGCGCACGGCGAGCGCGGCGGAGATGGAGGCTGCTGCGGCGGCGTCCACGGCGAGCGCGGCGGACATGGACGCGTCGGTTGCGATGCGCGGCCATGCACAGTGATGCCGTGCGCGCAACGAGCAGCGGCGATCGCGGAGACGAGAAGGCCGCGGAGGATCTGCGTGGTGGCGCAGAGGCTGCGGCGGCTCGGCGCGACGACCGTGGAGGCGCTACGCTGCGGTTGACGGCGCAGCGGTGCAGGGCAATAAGCGCGGCAGCGAGCCGGGCGCGACCGGTGCGTGCTATGGGTGCGCACCGGACGCGTCGGGACCGCGGGAGTGGACCGCGTCGAGGCGCTGGACCTGGTTGTGCAGATTGCGTACGTGCGCGGCGGGAGCGCGGACCGGGAGCGTCGGGACGTGGGGAGTGCGGCTACGACGACGACGGCGTGGCGAAGGCAGCGGAGGACTGACCGCGTCGGGGCGCTGGACTCGGGCCGTGGCGACTGCGTGCGTGCGCGTCGTGTACACGAGCTTGGGAGCGCGGGACGTGCGGTGCTGCGCGGTGAAGACTGTAGCAGCGGCCATGGCGCGACGTCGACGACGAGCCTGACATGTGCAAGGGGCATGGCTTGGGGCGTGAATGTTAGCAGCAAGCCATGCCCGTGATGGCAGCGTTCACGTCGGGTGCACCGGGGGCGTGCACGGGCGTGCATCGGGCGAGTCGGGTGCGGCCGGCTCGGTGGCGTGGGTGTATGTAGGTGTGTGTGTGTCGTGATGGCGCGTGAGCCAGGCTCATGTTCGAGTCCATCGTGTAGGTTAGGTCGTTGCCGAGAGTAGCGGGAGCTCGTTGGGGTAGCCGTTGGACGCCGGCCGCATCGTGCGCGTGAGCGCGTCATGCATGCGGACCGGGCGGAGCGGATCGCGAGCTGGGCAGGCGTGCGTACGTGCGCATGTGGTTTAGCCTAGGTATAAATCCCGTGTGCTACTGCTTGCCGAGGTGGCCGGGCTGAGTTCGTGCTCAGGGAAAAAGGTGTTCGTGCGCCTGGAAACTTGCCGTGTCCTTGTTCTTCCCTCTCCTTACTCCTTATTCTGTTGATCTAGTTCAGAGAAAGAGAGAAAGGTGCAGCGTGAGAGAGAGGTATAGCTAGGGCATAGCCACGGCAACAACAAGTGACAATCACGATCGAAGTTTGCAGTCGCCACAATGCACCGCGGGCACATTTTGTGATACTGCGGTCGAGATGCACGGCTGCATGCACAGCCATATTCCAAGCGCGACTCTGCATAATCAACAGCGAAACGAATCACGTCTATGATGAATCCGCGCCGTCGGAGGTGGCAAACTGTAGCAGATGCTCGGAACGGCGACCGGCACGCGGCGGCACAGCACACACCCGTGCAGAATCAGAGCTAGCTAGCTGCACGCGTGCTCTAGGTAGCAAAGAGGAAAATGGTGAAAAGGGAAACGACGACGTACTATTGGTGGGACGGAGATGGGAGGGTAGATAGATAGCTAGTGGAGCAGGACGATTAGTGCAGGGACAAAGGGGATCGCAGTGACGATCTCGTGTGCCGATCGATCTCGCACAAGAAACATCTGGAATCCAATCAATCAATCTGCAGGCAATCACGTCCTCTACCCCCTAGCTTTCCCATCCGATGCGATGCACGTCGCTCTCTTATCGCCATTGCGGCGATGAGCTGTGGACGACTGACCGAAATCGCTAGAGGAGGAATATTTACTACTCCAATGAGACGGGTCAGGGTTTATGCATGGTTCCAGTTGTGCTGGAGCTGATATCATATACTCCCTCTATTTTTAAATATTTGTTTTTTTTAATATTTCAAATGGACTACCACAGACGGATGTATATAGACATAATTTACAGTGTAGATTCATTCATTTTGCTCCGTATGTAGTCACTTGTTGAAATCTCTAAAAAAAACAAATATTTAGAAAAGAAGGAAGTACTTTTGTGGGGTGATAGAGTTGTAGAGGAATCACGTACTCCCACTTACAAGGGTTTAAATCCCAGTAGTGTTCACTCTTGCACCACTTGCTCGGTATGTTCGGTGAAAATTCCTACATTTGTTCGTCTAATTGGATGAGAAGGGTCGCGTAAAGAACGACCGAGTTTCCCAGCCTCGAGGAAAAGAACCCTCGTACCCGGCCGCGGCCAGGGTTCCCCCTGCCTCACGTCGGTGCTGGCGCCGGTCTATCTCGTTTCCTGTGGTCTTAGGGTCATGGAGGCGTGGTGAATCTTGGCCCTTGACAGCGGGAGGGCTTTGTTTTTGGATACTTCTCTGTTTTAGGGTTTGTGTCCTATTCAGAGAGATGAAGCGGCGGCTTCTTTCTGAAGCTGGAATAAGATTCTCCCCGTCTAGCCCCGTATCGGTGGTGCTTCTAGCATCATTGGAGGGCGTGTGGAGGTTTTTCTCGGGCGGATCTCGCGGGACATGGTCAGCGTTTGTCTTCGTTGGATCCACGTGGATCCGGTCTTTATTTGTGTGTGTTCGTGTTTCCGTAGGTTGGATCATTTCGATCTAAACTTCTCTTCAACGGCGTCGGTTAATCTTCAGGTGCGCAGGTCCTATAGGGTCTTAGCACACCGACTTTCCGACTGTCTACTACAACTAGTTTTGCCAGCTCCAGAGAAGAAAGGCGATGACGGCGGAGCGTCTTCGGCTCTCTTTAGTGCTTGAAGTCGTCGCTAGGTGGTCTACGGATCTGGGTGTAATTTTTATTATTTTTGATATTCGTTGTACTATCATGAGTAATGATGAATAGGTTGGAAGTTTTCTCAAAAACAAAGTATTGCAAGCACCGAATTTTTTTACCCAAAAAAAGGTCGAGAAATTAATTACTCCCTCCATTTAGGTTTATTAGGCCCATCTTATTTTCGGCTAAAGTTTGGCTAATATAAACTAACAAAGGGACCAGCCTACCACTAACAAAGGGACCTGGGTGTTGAATAACCAGCGCCCTAGATGGGAGTCATGAGTAATGATGAATAGGTTGGAAGTTTTCTCAAAAACAAAGTATTGCAAGCACCGAATTTTTTTACCCAAAAAAAGGTCGAGAAATTAATTACTCTCTCCATTTAGGTTTATTAGGCCTATCTTATTTTCGGCTAAAGTTTGGCTAATATAAACTAACAAAGGGACCAGCCTACCACTAACAAAGGGACCTGGGTGTTGAATAACCAGCGCCCTAGATGGGAGTCATGAGTAATGATGAATAGGTTGGAAGTTTTCTCAAAAACAAAGTATTGCAAGCACCGAATTTTTTTACCCAAAAAAAGGTCGAGAAATTAATTACTCTCTCCATTTAGGTTTATTAGGTCCATCTTATTTTCGGGTAAAGTTTGGCTAATATAAACTAACAAAGGGACCAGCCTACCACTAACAAAGGGACCTGGGTGTTGAATAACCAGCGCCCTAGATGGGAGTCATGAGTAATGATGAATAGGTTGGAAGTTTTCTTAAAAACAAAGTATTGCAAGCACCGAATTTTTTTACCCAAAAAAAGGTCGAGAAATTAATTACTCCCTCCATTTAGGTTTATTAGGCCCATCTTATTTTCGGCTAAAGTTTGGCTAATATAAACTAACAAAGGGACCAGCCTACCACTAACAAAGGGACCAGCCTACCACTAACAAAGGGACCTGGGTGTTGAATAACCAGCGCCCTAGATGGGAGTCATGAGTAATGATGAATAGGTTGGAAGTTTTCTTAAAAACAAAGTATTGCAAGCACCGAATTTTTTTACCCAAAAAAAGGTCGAGAAATTAATTACTCCCTCCATTTAGGTTTATTAGGCCCATCTTATTTTCGGCTAAAGTTTGGCTAATATAAACTAACAAAGGGACCTGGGTGTTGAATAACCAGCCCCCTAGATGGGAATCGAACAGACGACCAGCTGCAGCTCGCTCGCGTTCCTAGCCAATGCGACAGGCTGATTCTATTGCTAGATTTGCATCGTGATACTTAAAGAAGGTAACGGCAGCAGCAAAACTTAAATAAATAATTGGCAAAATTGAGAGTGCGTGGGATCAAACACACGACCTCCAACAAAGCGAACAACGTCAAAGCAACTGTAGTACATGAGGATTTAATGCTTAGAGTGACAGCGCAGTATATATGAACATAACCCATGAAAGATATAAAGTTTTTTCGAAATATTGAATCTGATTTTTTACAAAATTAAATAACTTTTACATGCGAAGATTTCCAAATTTTATAAAACTTGAACATTTTCCAAAATCTCAAGCATTTCTTGAAAAAATAGGAATGAAAATTTAAGTGAGAACATTTTTCAAAACTACGAACAATTTCTGGAAAATGCAAAAAAAATATGAAAAACAGGAACACAAATTTAAAATGAGAATTTTTTACCGAAATTACGAAAATTTGTCAAAACAAGAACACTTTATCAAATTCCCCAAACAATTTTTGAAAACATGAACATTTTTTCATTTTGTCCAAATTTTGAAAACAGGAACATTTTGCAAAATTGTGAACAAGCTTTTCAAAAGGCAAACAATTTATGAAATTCCCCCAAATATTTGGTATTTGCAAACAAATATTGAGACATGAACAGTTTTTTAATTTGTGAGCAAATTCAGAAAACAGAAATATTTTTTGCAAGTGCGAATAGTTTCAAAATTTGTGAACAAAACTTTTAAATATAAAAAAGTGAAAATATGGAAATCCTATTTTTGAAATTTCTGAAAGAATGTTCAATTTTTTAAGAGAAGCGAAGAAATTTTGATATTCTAAACTTTTTTATTTCTGAACATTTTTTCATTTTCAAACTTTTTTACAAAGAAACAAGCAAAATTTTTTGTAATTTCTGAACAAAATTTGAAGATAGGAACTTTTTAAGTAAAAATTAACAAAAATTGAAAAATGTGAACCTTTCTGCATCCTGCCAAAAAAGATAAATAAAGTTGAAAAATCAGAAAAAGCAAAAAATGAAACAGAAAAATAAAAAATTAAACAAAAAAGTGTAGTAGAAGAAAAAAAATAACCAGGTTCCAAAACCAGAAAAAAAAAACAGCTGAAACCTCCAGAAGGTTTCCAAAACCAGAAATACTGCAAGACCTTAACGGCCGGCCCAACTCGCCGCTCAATCGCAAGCCCCTGTGCGAAAGGTCAAAATCACTAATTAAGGAGCACTTTTTGCAAAGGTCACTGTCACCCAGGTTGCGCCAAGTGGCGTGCCACATGTGCGCCACTTCTTGCAACCTGAAAGTTTTCCCTTTTTTTCATAGATCCATTTATTTAAAACGTTTTATCTCTTAAGCCGTGCGTCCTAATCTTGAACCATTTTCACCGTTGGATTCCTCACGTCGAGATCTTCAAAACAAACTTTTCTTTCACGGAGAAAAACATACGAAAAAACTGAACGAGCTTATTTTTTTCCTTTCCAAAAGAGGCGCGGCTGTGCCTCTCGCAGAAGCAAATCCTTGCCTCCACAAGAAGTAAATGTGTGCCTCTCGCGGAAGAAAAAAACTTTTTCCGTTTCCGAGAGGCATGACCGTGCCTGTCACGAAAGAAAATCCGCGCCTCTCGCGGAAGGGAAAAGAAAAGGAAAACATGTTTATTTTTCATTTCCGAGAAGCACGACTGTGCCTCTCGCGGAAGGAAAAAATAAGACACGCTTTTTCCATTTTTGAGAGGCACGATTGTGCCTCTCGCGGAAGGGAAAAATATATAACGCATTTTTTCCGTTTTCCGAGAGGCACGACCGTGCCTCTTGCGGAAGAAAAAAGGAAACACATTTTTCCGCAAAATATAGATTTTTCTTTACACCAAAACCTAAGAAAAACATGGGGAAAACCGAAAAGCCCAAAAAAACCAAAAAAACATATCAAAAGCCAAAAACTCATGCGAAAAATAAAAAAGAAACAAAACACAGAGAGAGCGCCCAGAGCGCAACATGTGGCGGCGGCTGAGAGCGCGTCAAGTGACATGCTCTCAGCCCACCCAGGTGCCCCTTGTGGGGTCTTCCTAAGGAGTACTCCCTCATTAGTTGCTCCCGCGAAAGGTGGACAGTTTGAAGCATTATTCATCAAATAGGGATTTCGCTAACAAAGAGCGGGAGGTAAATTCACATCATGTTTTTGTCGCAAATGCTTGGGGTCAAGCCAGCTAAATGTACGACCCACCAAGCATAATTCTATTCGACGCTCAAAGCGTCTATAGTTCCCCAATCACTTGCAGGATGTCAAAGGTGTTTGAATATATATATATATATATATATATATATATATATATATATATATATATATATATATATATATATATATATATATATATATATATAACAAGTATTTTTTAATGTTTATTTATTAAATAAATGCTCATGTAATTTTAGAAAGTGTCTACACCCTTTAACAATGATCATTCATTAAGAAATTGTTTATGTAGTATCTTACAATTTCGGTATGTTTGTCCAATGTGTTCCTGTATTCGGGAAAAATGTTCACAATATTTTTATAATAAATTGTTTATATTTTTAAACAAAAATAAAGTAAAATGGAAAAAGAATGTAGAAACCAAATCAAAATAAAATATAAATAAAAGGAAAAAGTGGTAAAAGGCTAAAATACAAAAAACAATACATGCAAAATATGAAGAAAAAATTAAACTAAAACCAGGTGCTCCAAAAATGAATATGGGATTCAACCCATGTCATGCGCCCTACGGTGATCAGCATGTTTTCTCCCCTATAGGAGGTATATAGCAGTGGGGGTGGTCATTGGATGACTATATTCTGCCATTTTGCTTTGGGGGAATGCCATCATGGCTTGCTTTATTTCAACTCAAAAGTAGATACATCATCCACAATCAAACTAAGATTGAAAGAGGGAGGGTTCTCCATCCACACACCTGGACGTTCAACCCTAGTCCTACTAGTTAGTTCATGAGCCACATGATTCGTCTCTCGCACATAATGCTCAAAAATAACATGGCCAACA
This sequence comes from Aegilops longissima, assembly GCA_021605205.1. Taxonomy (NCBI): domain Eukaryota; kingdom Viridiplantae; phylum Streptophyta; class Magnoliopsida; order Poales; family Poaceae; genus Aegilops; species Aegilops longissima. The sequence continues at coordinate 678,611,849 of CM038682.1, read as the reverse complement.
TTATTACGAAAATTGAAGCAACCATTAAGAATATGGGTTGCAAGTTGCTCACTCCTTGTTGAATCTCTTCACCAATTCCGCACAATCTGAATGGACCGGTAATTTATAGATACCCAAAAAGTTTGCAAGTTCAAATCCCTTCTTGGTTGCCAAAGCTTCAGTTGTGTATGCATCTATAGTTGTGCTCGAAAAATTGTTCTCCACTGCAACAAAATCGCATGTAGCAACAATATTCTGCCTATTATGGTCGTTAGCACCCACCCAAGGTGCGCTCTTACGATGCTGACACATTTACGCCACGACCTCACCAAGGACGTTTGACTGGAAAGTAAATGGGATGTTAATAAAAAAATTCAACAACATGAGCATGCAAACTAATATAATTTTTGAATTGTGTGCATCTAGTTTAAAAAGTATAATTAATTAGGGAAATAAAAAGGTTTTTTTTCTTTTATCAAAATTTTCAAAAGTGTTTGTGCATTTCTAAAAAAATTAATGAAATTAAAAAATGTTCGTGCAACTACAAATGTTCATGTAGTTAGGAATTTTTCCCAGACTCTGTGAAAGCAGTAGCTACATGCACTGGGCTGCCCATTTTTATTTAAAAAATATTCATGTAATTTAGTAACAATTTTATTACGCATTAACATTTTTCAGAAACATGACTAACTTTTTTTTCCAACATATGTATTGATGCCATTTTTTTCATACACATTGTACTTTTTTATAAATAAAATCATTTTTATACTTGTTTAACATTTTAAAGTATATTACTGTGAACATTTTTGAATGATTGTTCAGTTGTTTGTTCAATAAACATTGACCATTTTTGAATGATACTAGACGTTTTTCTCCAACTACGCCAACATTATTTTATATTGTAGCAATATTATTCAAATATTTATTGATCACATTCTTTTAAACGTGTGAGGATTGTAATTAATTTCATGTACATTTATGATTGGCAAAAAATAATAATTTGTAATTACGTGACCATTTTATTTACATTGTATAAATATTTTATTAAAAATGTCACATTCAATTTTTAAACATGGGAACATTTTTAAAATGTAACAGAATATTTTTTTGAATATTATAAAAATTTGTAAAATTTGCGCAAACATTTTTTGAAATTTAAATTTCATTGTTGAATATTGAAATATATTTTTTAACTCGTGAAGAAAGATTTGAAATTTTATTTAATATTTTTCTGCTACGGAAATATAAATGAGAGTAATAGGAAAAGGCCTTCCCCAAATTTTGCGTGACACATTTTAAGCTGGAGCGACTTATTTTTGGGAGCGTCCAAACGACCACTGTAAGCGAGACAGAGCCCCTCCCCACATTTTGCCTTCACATAGCTACCTCTTCACACAAAACACGCCTCCCAACTAGGCCGGCCCATTACCATGCATTGCAACAGCTCGGTTTGGGGCATTGTAGTATTTTTTAAGTATTTTTGTGTAGTCAGTTAAAAAAAATAATAACAATTGGAAAGTCAATATTTTGCAAAAAAAGAGAGGATAATTTTGGAATATATGACCATTTAAAGAAAAACAAACATTTTTCCAAATTCCAAACCGTGCCTCGACTGGTAGATCGTCTGAGGACGTTCACCTTCGGGCGGGGCCGGGTGCTTTTCCTTGGAGTGGTAGCTTGTGGACTTACTCCGAGAATCCGAGGTGCCAATAGTGCGCGATTGGACCGCACGACGTAACGCCAGAATCGTGCTCGCCTTTATCGGCATGCTGGTCGTCCTGGCGAGGAGGCTGGTCCCCTGCACCTCGGCATTGGTCCTTTGCCCGCGTGTGTCTAGAAACCACACTTTGGTCCACAGCAGCGTCCAGGTCCTTGAGTAGGTTCCTTTCATTCTTGGCGACAGCCTTGAACACACCTTGCTTCTTCTTCTTTTTTCAGGTCTTCCTCGTATTGGAGTACCTGTGGCCAGCCATCTTCGATGGGCTTGATCCGATGGAGTAGGAATTGTTATCCCTGACTATCTTACTGGCTGACCTGAGCAGCCTCCGATGGGCTTCGTCATGGCATGGACCTCCGAACGATTCATTCAGTATGTCATCGTCGTAAGGTTCGAACTCGCTCCCGGACAGGAGCTTCTCGGTCGCGTCAGCTTGTGGAGGAGCTTTGGGGTCATCACTCGCAGGGCCATTGTTGGCGCTATTGTTGCCGTTGGCATTGTCGCCGCCGCCACCACCATGGTCAGTGGCGTTAGGCGGTCTACCATGTAGATGTTGTAGGTCAACATCTCCTTCCACCTGTCGATGGTTGGAGGTTGGCTTTCAGTGGATTCGCCGATCCCCTCTTCTTCCTTGTCTTTAGCCTCGTTGATTGTGCCTTCAAGGACTTCGGTAAGAACTTCGACATTAGCGATAAGATGGGTGGTGGGTGGTTCAAAAAAATTGGCTTCCCTAGGGAGTTTCACGATCCGATCTGACGTCCAAATCAGGAAATCTGATTTCACAATCTCCTGAATATGATCTAACATCACACCCAATAGGAGTTTCTCATGCTCCTCCTTAACCAGGGCCAAAACAGGGACCGAGGGGAGCGGCTCTGGGATCCGACCTGACATCTATCCCGGAAGAGGGTTCACGCTCTCCTCCAAAACTTCATCTGAAATCTTACTTGGGGAGAGTGGCTTCAGGATTTGATCAGAAACCAAACCCGGTAAGGTTTTCTCACGCTTGTCCTGGACCTAATCCGAAATCGGATCCGAAGAGAGAGGCTCGGGCTGTTCCTCGATCTGGTGTGGAACCAAACCAGAGAAGATCAACTCCTTGTGGAAATCCACAGTGTACTCCATGTTATCGAACCCGACAGTCCAACCTGGAGCGAGGTAATCGACCTGACCTAGAAGGCCAGATGAGTTGGCGACGAGGGTTACGCCGCTGAAGAGAAGCATCTGGCCCGACACAAAGATTGCACTGGCACCAATCTAAGCGTTTATCCATCCACGACAATCACCCTACAGGACATGCATGGGCCACCACTAACAAAGCTGAATTCGGCAGAATCTCGAGCCAGGGTGTAACACCCGGATAATTAAGCAACAGTGATCACCTCGGTTACTGTGACTAAACTCACGTTGATTCGAACCCGGTCTAAAACAAATTTAAAACAAAAGCAAACGATAAAAAGTTTCAAAAACTAAAACTAAAATGTTCGGGGGTTGTTAAAAATAACAAACCTAATTATGGTGGGGTGCACAAATTTTTGTAAAGTGTTTTGGCATTTTAAATAAGCTAAAACAGAAAAGAAGAAAATAAGAAAAGAAAAAAAAAGAAATAAAAACAAAAAGAGTGGGGGAGGAAACCCCATCGCCCAACTGGCCAGCCCTCCCACTGGCCCCCAGCTCCCTCAACCCCCCAACTGCCCAGTCCTCCCACGGCCCGCCCAACCGCCACCGCCTTATCCACCCCCTCCCCCTGTCGGTGGAACCCTAGCCCCTCATTCCCTCCCGATCCCTTTCCTCCCCGCCCGACCTGGATCGGGCCGATCCTCGCCCTCATCGCCCGCCCCGCCCGCCGACCCTGCGCCCCTGCCCCCTCGCCCCTCGTCGCCGCCGGACCCCCTCATCACTGCCGCCACCATCGCTGGCACTGCCGCCGCCTGGGTCGTCCCCGACCCCCACGCCGCCTCACCGGAGCTCCCCCGACGCCGGTCGGCCGCCTCCTCGCCTCCTCCTCACCGGACGACCGCGACCTTCCCCGAGCCGCCCTCAAAGACCCCACGGCCCCTGTGAGCTTCGCCCTCACCCCCCTCGCTCCTCTCTCCCGAACGACGCTGCCGCCGGACCTCCCGTCGCCCGGCTCCGGCCGCCCTCCTCGCGGTCACCGCGCCACGCCGCCCCCCCTCCCTCTCCCTCCTCCTCGCCCGAAGCGCGCTTTTTCCTCCGCCGCACCGGGCTACGCCATGGAGCTAAACGCGGCGCCCACCGGTGACCAAACGGTCACGGGCCGAGCCCATGTGGCTCGGCAAGGCAGCAGCCCCTCCCGACCCAGAGCGCTTCTTGGCCGGAACCCCCCAACCGCCGCCTCCGCCGCGCTGGCGCCGTTCGCCAAGTCCGCCGACCCCTTGCCCCCCACCGGACGCGCTCCTCTTCCCTTCCTAACGCGCCGGCCGCGCCCGTTGTGCCACCGGAGCGAAGTCCGCGATGCTCGGGCCTCCCTCCGCCAGATAACCACCCGAGCCCACTCCGCTCCTCGCCGACGTGGCACTGGGCCCCCCACATCGATCGATGGGCCCAGGCCCCCTTCGCTCTGTTGACTCGGTCACAGAGTCGACCGTCCACCCCCCACCGACATCGACATGGGGCCCTTACGGAATGTTTTAAAAAAATAATAAAAGGAAAAGGAAAATGGAAAAATAAAATAAAATGAATAAAAACTAATTAATTAATTAATTAATTAATTAAATAATTAATCTAATTAGTTCGATTAATTAAACCTAATGACTAATTAACCTAATTAACTATTGTTAATTAAACTTAATTAGGTTAATTAGTTAACGAGAGGATGACTTAACAGGACCCACATGTCGGGGTTGACTTAGTCAACCTGTTGATTCACGACGTCAAGATGATATCATGCCGACGCTATAAATACATTTTCGAATTAATTAAATAATTAATTAAATTCCAGAAATTATTAAAATCTTTTAAAAACCATATCTTTTAATCCGTAGCTCGGATTAAAATATTTTCAACATGAAAGTTGCTCAGAATGACGAGACGAATCCGGATACGCAGTCCGTTCGTCCACACACACCCCTAACCTATCGAACCTGCAACTTTCCCCCTCCGGCTCCTCTGCCCGAAAACCCAAAACACCGGGAATACTTCCCGGATGTTCCCCCCCTTAACCAGTACCACCTCATACCATGTTAGGGCACGCCTAGCATCGCTTCTTGGCATGTCATGCATCGATATGCATCTGTTTACTTGGTATTCATTGTTTCTTCCCCCTCTTCTCTTGGTAGACTACGAGACCGACGCTGCTGCTGCCGCCGTTCGACTACGGTGTTGACGACCCTTCTCACTTGCCGAGCAACCGTGCAGCCCCCCCCTTGATCACCAGATATCGCCTACTCTTATCTACACCGCTTGCATTAGAGTAGTGTAACATGTTCTTGTTTTCGAGATACTCCTATACCTTTGATAGCTTTGTCCTTGTAACTTCATTGTTACCTTACCGCAATCCTATATGCTTAGTATAGGATGCTAGTACTTTCATCTGTGGCCCTACTTTCTTGTCCGTCGCCGTGCTATACTATCGGGCCGTGATCACTCGGGAGTTGATCACGGTATATACTATATATTTATGCATGATACATGTGAGACTAAAGTCGGTCGGTGATGGAGCACCCGCGAGTGGATCTTTGAGGCGGAGCGAGCAGGCAGGTTGAGACCGCTTAGGAGAGAGGTGGGCCTGGCCTGTTCGGCGTTCTCATGTTACTTAACACGCTTAACGAGGTCTTGGTATTTGATCTGGGTTGGCTACGAGCTTATACGCACTAACCATCTACGGGGAGTAGTTATGGGTATCCCGCGCCGTGGTATCACCGAAATACTTCAGACGTCACGACGGAGCGGGCGCGCCGGATTGACCGAACGCCTCTGGGCTAGGTCTGCTTCCGCCACAGACGCAACGTGTGTGTACTCGAGGCGATGGGCCTGCACCCTGCGCGCTTAGGTTTAGACCGGCGTGTTGGCCTCTCTGTTGTGCCTAGGTGGGGCTGCGACGTGTTGATCTTCCGCGGCGGGCATGACCCAGAAAGTGTGTCCGCCAAATGGGATCAAGCGTCTTTGGGTAAGATGGTGCACCCTGCAGGAAGTTAATCTATTCAATAGCCGTGATCTTCGATGGCAGGACGACTTGGAGTTGTACCTTGAGCTTATGACAACTAGAACCGGATACTTGATAAAACACACCCTTCCAAGTGCGATACAACCGGTGGTCGCTCTCGCTCGTGGATATGAGCAGGGATTGCGGGTAGGATTATTGCTATATGATGTTACTTGGAGGACTTCCGTTGTCCTCTTCTCGTGCATTGTAAGACCGGTGTCGTGGTTTAGTCTTCGTTAAGACTAGCTATCCCCTCTTATTCGGCATTCTGCAGTTCGGTCCATCGATATGGCCCTTTACATATATCCATGCATATGTAGTGTAGCTCCTTGCTTAAGTAGTACTTTGGATGAGTACTCACGGTTGCCTTGTTCCCCTTTTCCCCTACCTCTACTCGATTGCTGCAACTGACGATGAAGCCTGTGGAGCCGACGCCACCGCCTATGACGACTACTACTGGAGGTGCCTACTACTACGTGCAGCCGGCGACGCGACTGGGAGTAACCTAGGAGGATCCTGTGCAGAGGCCTGCTCCTCTTCGATCTCAGATCCCAGTTTGTGCTAGCCATCTTATGGCAACTTGATTAACTTATGTCGTAGACTCAGATATTGTTGCTTCGCACGACTCGCCTATGATCGAGCACTTGTATTCGAGCCCTCGAGGCCCCTCGCTTGTATTATGATGCTTGTATGACTTATTTTATTTGTAGAGTTGTGTTGTGATATCTTCCCGTGAGTCTCGATCTTGATCGCATACATTTGCGTGCATGATTAGTGTACGATTAAATCGGGGCGTCAAGTTGGTATCGAGCCGATCGCTGTAGAGAATCCCCTTCCACACTCCTTGGCAAGTCGAGTCTAGACATTGCAAAACTTTTACTAACATGGCTGTGTGTCTTATGGGCACACGTCGCCATCGGGTGGTACTAGGATCTTTTACTCCTCGACCTTTACTCTAGGACTCTGAACTCTCTTCTACTCGGGTTAAACGATTTTGCTAACTGTCACTAGGATCCCGTGACCCCATTCACCCCAAAGTTGGATATAGCCTTAGTTGTTCTTGGAATTGTATTTGAGCAATTTCCACACTGTCATTTGACTCCTTTGAAACGTCTTTGTTTTCAGATGGAACCCACGAGGCAGGTCGTGCGCCACACGACGGCCATTGGTGCCTCGGGATCACCTACGGTGCTAGCCGAGATGATGACCTATCTGGGTTATCGCTGGCACCCGAGTACACCGCCTATGAGGAGTACCAGACTATAACCGGGAGCAGATGCCGCCATCGTCCACCTCTACTCTCGGAGTACGAGTCCACTCTTGTGCCGCACACCGCACATGGTGTTGGAGTGACTATCGATATGGCAGTCCACGATGTCGCTTATGCTGCTCGACACGCCTTCGTGCAGAGTATCGAGAGTTGGACACCTCCCCTTCGGCACATTGCTATCGCGTCGATGTTGGTGAGGAGGGTTACTACACCGCTGCCTACTCCATCGTCACCAGAGAGCCCTTCTACCATCGTAACTTTGTTCGCATGCCGATGGGCTGGATCGAGCTAACCGAGCTTTTCGCCACGAGTTGTACATCACCCGTCAAGACCTCTACCGTGCTCGACGCTGATGCACCCTTTGTCCGATCCGAGAGCTGCCGCGCTCGCGATCTACCCAGCCCAGACCGTGATGCCCGGGGTGTCGGTTGGCGGACGTGGAGGCTACTCTCCGCGACTTGGCCCTTTTCTCGCCACTGGACGCCGGATTCAGCACCGAGTATCCGCGCCCCTGTGTCACTGACGTGGAGGACTATCCGCTGCCGCACTACCAGCTTTCAGGCTACAGCTACCTCCGCAGTACCGCGTGGGACTGATGTAGACTTGCTTGTTAGTGTTTGATGTATTCGCCGCGAGCCTGCGTGCCGCCTGTGATGTAGTAGTCTATGTACTGGACTCTATGTATCGAACTCTATGGATGATTCCTTTTGTAAGATATGCCAACTACTATGTAGTTCCCATCATGCTGTTTTCGTTATGCATGTTTCATCATGAATGATTCTTATCCTTTGCATAACTTCTCAAATGCTGAACTACCCCTGTTATATAATAGCAGGATGGTTAGGCCAGCTGGTCGTGGTCGTGGTGCCAACTTCCCACACCGCCTGAGTACATGGCTGGTATGATCCAACAGCTCGAGATGAATCGCCAGTTCATGGAGAACATGATGGCTCAGTTTCCTCGCCCCAATATGAACCAGCACCCAAACGGAACAACTCTGCAGGATTTCATACGCCTGAACCCCAGCGTGTACTGCAGCTCAACTCAGCCGCTGGATGCTGATGACTGGCTCCGTGACATCACCTATGAGATGGAGTCTGCTGATGTAGCCCCTGCCAGCTATGTCACTTTTGCTTCCTTCTTCCTGAAGGGACCCGCAGCTCAATGGTGGGACAGCCACAGGCGTACTCTGCTAGTTGGAACAATCATCACCTGGCCAGACTTCCAAGCTGCCTTCCGTGCCCGCTTCATCCCTCAAGGGGTCATGGACCGGAAGAAGTGTGAGTTCATAACCTCACCCAAGGCAACAAGACTGTTGAAGCTTATCGGAGAGTTCTGGACTTGTCTCGCTATTTGAAGAGGACATTGCAACCGATGCACGCAGACAGAGAAGTTCCGTGGACGGTCTTCAAGCGACATCAAGCTCGCACTTCTAGTGCACGACTTTGCTGATTTCGCCACCTTGGTGAACAAAGCTATCAATGTCGAAACTGGTGCGCAGGAATACCGAGCTCTAACAGGCGCAACCGTGACACGGGCTCATCTTGGGCCCGTCCTCGCAGAAGCGCAAGATATGGATTCCCAACAAGATGTACCAGCCGATTGCACCTGCTTCAAGGCAGAACTATGCTACACCTCGCCGCCTACAACTAAGCAGCGAAGCTTCCAGCTCCACCACCCCAAGCTCATGTTCCCACTCCCAATAATGGCTTGTGCTTGGTGCGGACAACGAGGGCACCGTGCTAGAGAATGCAACAGAACCAGAATCAGTGGCCCTTCCAGCGGTGGCCGGAAACACCGGACCGCAACAACACCGCCAAGTCTTATGGTCAAGCTCGGGCCAACCACGTTGATCCGAACGAAGCTCAAGACCAGCCTGCTCATCGTGATGGGTACACTCGTAAATTCAGTACGCATCTGTTTTATTCGATTCAGAGCATCGCATTCATTCATGTCTCAAGACTTTGCATACAAGCACGACGTTAAGTGTGAGGAGATGAACTCTTGGTAGTGGTAAAAACCCCATTGGGACAATGTCAAACCTCCATGGTTGGCGCCGACGTCCCGTGGAAATCGAAGGGTTGGAATTCTATGCCTCCCCATTATCCTCAAGACGCCTAACATCGACCTCATTTTGGGGATGGATTGGTTGAAAGCGATACTGGCGCCAATCGTTTGCGCCACTAAGACCGCCCATCTGCTACACCCTTCCGATGAAATAATAAGCTACAATGCTCGTCTGTTCAGATGCCGAGGCAAGGCTCTATGCATTGAATGCATTGAACGCCGCACCCTCGAGGGCATTGAAAACATTCCTGTCGTTTGCGATTTCCAAGACGCTTTTCCTGAAGAACTTCCAGGGATTCCCCCTGCTAGAGCTGTCGAATTCGTCATCGACTTGAAACCAGGCACCACTCCTATAGCCAAGCGACCCTACAAGATGCCGCGCGCATGAACTCCTTGAGCTCAAGGAGGAAATCGACAAATCTCTTCAAAGCGGTTTCATTCGCCCAAGTTGCTCTCCTTGGGGAGCACCTTCTCTCTTTGTCAAGAAGAAGGATGGGACAAACCGATTGGTCCAAGACTACCGTCCCATAAATCAAGCTACCATTCGAATAAGTATCCTCTTCCTCGGATCAATGATCTTTATGATCAAGCTGGCTGGTTCGTCGGTGTTCTCAAACTCGACTTGAGGTTGGGTTACCACCAGATCCGTGTTCGTGAGGAGGATATCCCCAAGACCGCATTTGTGACTCGTTATGGATCTTACGAGTACACCGTCATGTCTTTCGGCTTAACCAATGCTCCAGCTACTTTCTCTACCGATGAACTATATATTCATGGATTACCTCGACAAGTTTGTCGTGGTTTATCTGGATGATATCCTGATCTTTTCCAAGAATGAAGAAGAACATGCTGAACATCTTCGTCTTGTGCTGGAAAAGCTACGAGAGCATCAGCTCTATGCCAAGTTCTCCAAATGTGAATTCTGGCTTCCCGAAGTAACCTATCTTGGGCATGTCATTTCTAAGGATGGTATTGCCGTCAACCCTGAAAGAGTTCAGGCTATTCTCGATTGGACTCCTCCGAAGAACGTTAAGCAAGTCAGAAGTTTTCTCGGTCTCGCCAGCTATTGCCGTCGATTCATCGAGAACTTCTCCAAGATTGCCAGGCCCCTAACTAACCTGTTGCATAAGGGCGTCAAGTTCCAATGGACAGATAAGTGTCAGGAAAGTTTCCAGGCACTCAAAGACAAGTTGACTTCTGCCCCAGTGCTAGCTCCTCCTGATACTAAGAAGGACTTCGTCATTTACTGCGACGCTTCCCGTCAAGGATTAGGCGGTGTCCTAATGCAAGAGCGCAAAGTGGTTGCTTATGCCTCTCGACAATTGCGCCCTCACGAAGAGAACTACCCAGTTCACGACCTCGAGCTTGTTGCTGTCATTCATGCGGTAAAGCAGTGGCGACATTACCTTCTCGGTAACCGTTATGAGATCTTCACGACCACCAAAGTCTGAAGTATCTGTTTACTCAGCCAGACCTGAACCTCCGTCGCCAGAGATGGATGGAGACTATTGCAGCACTTTGATTTGGGTATTTCCTATACGCTGAGCAAGGCTAATGTAATGGCTAATGCCTTGAGCCGCAAGTCTTATCAGAACCACCTTCAGTTCACAAAGTTCAGCCCCACTTGTTGAAGAATTCAGAAAGCTGAACCTCCATATTGTGCCTCCGGCGCACTTTCGCTCCCCCTCCTCCGAGTTCCGCAAGATGAATCTCCGTGTTGTTCCTGTGGTTCCTCTATACCCGGCTGTTGAACCCGATCTCGTGGGCACCATAAAGACAATGCAGGATTTGACTCAAGTCTACAAGATTAAGCAAGACATCAAAAAGGAAATCCTCATCCTTCACTATTGCGATGATGGCGCCTTTGTACTTCAAAGGCCGCCTAGTGGTGCCGTAAGAAGGAAAACCTGAATATGACTCAGAAGGTTATGAAAGAAGCTCATGATACGCCTCTATGTATCCACCCTGGCAGTACAAAGATGTATCAAGACATTCGTCAGAGATTCTCGTGGTCTAATATGAAGCAGGACATTGCTCGCTATGTTTCTGAGTGTGACGTTTGCCGTCAGATCAAAGAGAACATCAAAGGCCTGCTTTGGAACTCTGCAACCTATCTCTATTCCCGAAAGGAAATGGGACCATGTTGAAATGGACTTCATCATCGGATTTCCCAAATCGCAGAAAGGTAATGATGCAATTCTTGTCGCCATTGACCGGCTTTCTAAAGTTGCACATTTTACGGCGGTCAAAGAAACGATCACCGCTAGTCAGCTTGCAACACTCTATATGTCCGAATTGTTTCACTTCACGGTATTCCACGGTTATCGATTCGGACCGTGGCAGCTTATTCACTTCAAGATTTCGGGCAAGTTTTCAAGAAGCTATGGGAACTCATTTATCCTTCAAGATCTGCGTTTCATCCATGATCTCAAGGGCAAGTTGAACGTGTCAACCAAATTCTCAAGACATGCTTCGAGCTTGTGTCGCTTCCTTCGCAAGAAATGGGAGGAATCTCTCCGTATGCTGAGTTCTCTTATAATAATAGCTATCAAGCTAGTCTCAAGATGGCCCCTTCAAGTGTTATATGGACGAAAGTGCCGAACCCTCCGAACTGGTCGAAGCGGGAACGCCCACTCTTCGTCCGGATATTATCCAACATGTCAAGAACAAGTCCGCATTATTCGCGAGAATCTCAAGACTGCTCGACCACGCTAAAAGAGTAATTATGACCGTCATCACAAAGACATGGTCTATCAACTCGCGAAAAGGCCTATCTTCGCTACACCAATGAAGGGTGCTCACCGCCGGAATCAAGGGCAAGCTAGCTCCTCGCCATATTGGCCCATTCACTATTCTCGAAAGGCGCGGAAAAGTGGCATATCAATCTGGAGCTTCCGTCGAACCTTTCTCAGGTTCACAATGTGTTCCACGTGTCCCAACTCCGACGCTGCTTCAAGGACCCAATCCGAGCAGTGGACCACGAAGTGCTCGAATTGCAACAGGACCTCTCCTATAAAGAGCATCCGGTCCGCATTCTCGACCAAGCTGAACGCCGCACACGTCAGAAGGCGATCAAGTTCCTCAAAGTCCAGTGGTCGAATCACTCTGAAGACGAAGCCACCTGGGAACGCGAGGATCGTCTTCGAGATGAATACCCCGCACTCTTTCCTGCTACCTCCTAAATCTCGGGACGAGATTTCTTGTAGTGGAGGAGATTTGTAACACCCGGATGATTAAGCAACAGTGATCACCTCGGTTACTGTGACTAAACTCACGTTGATTCGAACCCGGTCTAAAACAAATTCAAAACAAAAGCAAATGATAAAAAGTTTCAAAAACTAAAACTAAAATGTTCGGGGGTTGTTAAAAATAACAAACCTAATTATGGTGGGGTGCACAAATTTTTGTAAAGTGTTTTGGCATTTTAAATAAGCTAAAACAGAAAAGAAGAAAATAAGAAAAGAAAAAAAGAAATAAAAAAAAAAGAGAGGGGAGAAACCCCATCGCCCAACAGGCCAGCCCTCCCCACAGCCCAGCCACTCATGAACCCCCGCCCGGGCCCTCCCACGGCCCGGCCCAACCGCCACTGCCTTATCCACCCTCCCTGCCGGTGGAACCCTAGCCCCTCATTCCTCCCCGATCCCTTTCCTCCCCGCCTGATCTGGATCGGGCCGATCCCCGCCTCATCACGCTGGCCCCGCCGCCCACCGCAACGCCCCCTCGCCCCTCGCCGCCGCTCGGACCCCCACTCGTCGCCGCCGCCCCACGCTGGGCACTCGCCGCCGCTGAGGTCGCCCCCGACCCCACGCCGCCTCATCGGAGCTCCCGACGCCCGGTCGGCCGCCTCCCGCCTCCTCCTCACCGGACGACCGCGACCTTCCCGAGCCGCCTCAAAGACCCCACGGCCCCGTGAGCTTCGCCTCACCCCTCGCTCTCTCTCCCCCTCCCGAGCAGCGTCGTCGCCCGGACCTCCCGTCGCCGGCTCCGAAGCCTCCTCCTCGCGGTCACCGCGCCACGCCGTCCCCGCCTCCCTCTCCCTCCTCCTCGCCCAGGCGCTTTCCCCCCTCCGCCGCACCGGACGCCAGCGCCCTGGAGCTCAACGCTGGCGCCCGGTGACCAACGGTCACGGGCCGAGCCATGTGGCTCGGCGCCCAGCAGCCCCCTCCCCGACCCAGAAGGCCCCTTGGTCGGAGGCCGAACCCCTCGCTGCCTCCGCCGCTCGCGGCGCCGTTCCGCCAAGTCCGCCGAATTTGCCCCCACCGGACCGCGTCCTCTCCCCCTTCCTAACGCCGGCTGCGCCCCGTTACAGCCACCGGGCGAAGTCCGCGATGCTCGGCGCCTCCTCCACTTGGTAACCACCCGGAGCCCCACTCCGCTCCCCTGCCGGCGTGGCCACAGGGCCCCTTTGGGCCATCGACCGATGGGCCCAGCCCCTCGCTCTGTTGACTCGGTCAGAGTGACGGTCCACCCCCCACCGACATCGACATGGGGCCCCGCCCACGAATGTTTAAAAAAAATAAAAAGGAAAAGGAAAATGGAAAAATTAAATAAAATGAATAAAAACTAATTAATTAATTAATTAATTAATTAATTAAGTAAATAATTAATCTAATTAGTTCTAATTAATTAAACCTAATGACTAATTAACCTAATTAACTATTGTTAATTAAACTTAATTAGGTTAATTAGTTAACAGAGGATGACGAACGGGACCCACATGTCAGGGTTGACTTAGTCAACCCCTGTTGATCTTGACGTCAGCATGACATCATGCTGACGTCATAAATACATTTTCGAATTAATTAAATAATTAATTAAATTCCAGAAATTATTAAAATCTTTTAAAAATCATATCTTTTAATCCGTAGCTCGGATTAAAATATTTTCAACATGAAAGTTGCTCAGAACGACGAGACGAATCCGGATACGCAATCCGTTCATCCACCACACACCCTTAACCTATCGAATCTGCAACTTTCCCCCTCCGGCTCCTCTGCGCGGAAACCCAAAACACCGGGAATACTTCCCGGATGTTCCCCTTAACCAAGTACCACCTCATACCACGTTAGGGCACGCCTAGCATCGCTTGGCATGTCATGCATCGATATGCATCTGTTTACTTGGTATTCATTGTTTCTTCCCCTCTTCTCTCCGGTAGACTACGACGAGACGCTGCTGCCGGCGATTCGACTACGGTGTTGATGACCTTCTCACTTGCGAGCAACCAGGCAAGCCCCCCTTGATCACCAGATATCGCCTACTCTTATCTACATCGCTTGCATTAGAGTAGTGTAACATGTTCTTGTTTTGAGATACTCCTATCCGCTGCATAGCTTTGTCCTTGTAACTTCATTGTTACCTTACGCAATCCTATATGCTTAGTATAGGATGCTAGTACTTTCATCCGTGGCCCTACTTTCTTGTCCGTCTGCGTGCTATATTATCGGGCCGTGATCACTCGGGAGTTGATCACGGTATATACTATATACTTATGCATGATACATGTGAGACTAAAGTCGGGTCGGTGATGGAGCACCCATGAGTGGATCTTTGAGGCGGAGCGGCAGGCAGGTTGAGACCGCCTAGAGAGAGGTGGGCTGGCCTGTTCGGGCGTCATGCGGTTACTTAACACGCTTAACGAGGTCTTGGTATTTGATCTGGGTTGGCTACGAGCTTATACGCACTAACCATCTACGCGGGAGTAGTTATGGGTATCCGGCGTCGTGGTATCACCGGCACTTCAGACGTCGACGACGAGCGGCGCGCGCCGGATTGGATCGAACGCCTGCTGGCTAGGTCTGCTTCGGCCACAGACATAACGTCTTGTGTGTACTCGAGGCGATGGGCCCGGACCCTGGCGCTTAGGTTTAGACCGCGTGTTGGCCTCTGTTGTGCCTAGGTGGGGCTGCGACGTGTTGATCTTCCGCGGCGGGCATGACCGAGAAAGTGTGTCCGCCAAATGGGATCAAGCGTCTTTGGGTAAGATGGTGCACCCCAGGGAAGTTAATCTATTCGAATAGCCGTGATCTTGGTAACAGGGCGACTTGGAGTTGTACCTTGAGCTTATGACAACTAGAACCGGATACTTGATAAAACACACCCTTCCAAGTGCCAGATACAACCGGTGGTCGCTCTCGCTCGGGGATATGAGCAGGGATTGCCGGGTAGGATTATTGCTATATGATGTTACTTGGAGGACTTCCGTTGTCCTCTTCATGCATTGCTGTAAGACCGGTGTCCGAAGCGTAGTCTTCGTTAAGACTAGCTATCCCCTCTTATTCGGCATTCTGCATTCAGTCCATCGATATGGCCCTTTACACATATATCCATGCATATGTAGTGTAGCTCCTTGCTTGTAGTACTTTGGATGAGTACTCACGGTTGCCTTGTTCCCCTTTTCCCCTACCTCTACTCGATTGCTGCAACTGCACGATGAAGCCCGGGAGCCGACGCCACCGCCTATGACGACTACTACTGGAGGTGCCTACTACTACGTGCAGCCCGGCGACGACCGGGGAGTAACCTAGGAGGATCGAGGCAGGAGGCCTGCTCCTCTTCGATCTGTATCCCAGTTTGTGCTAGCCATCTTATGGCAACTTGATTAACTTATGTCGTACTCAGATATTGTTGCTTCACGACTCGCCTATGATCGAGCACTTGTATTCGAGCCCTCGAGGCCCCTGGCTTGTATTATGATGCTTGTATGACTTATTTTTATTTGTAGAGTTGTGTTGTGATATCTTCCCGTGAGTCCCTGATCTTGATCGTACACATTTGCGTGCATGATTAGTGTACGATTAAATCGGGGGCGTCACACAAGGGGTCCTAAGATCGGCATCTAGGAGCGATGGTAACAAAGACACATGGTTTACCCAGGTTCATGCTCTTCGAAGAGATAATACTCTACATCTTGCTTGTGTTTTACTGCGTTGGAGTGTGTATAGAGTACAGGTAAGCTACCATAAGATTGTTCTATCTAACTTGTAACTTATATCTACGAGTCAGGCCCCTTGGTTTATATAGGTACCTGAGGGGCCCTAGGGTACAAGATCCTAGTCGTCTATGTACGGGGAGGCATAGTCCTCCATGGATCGAGCATCTTGGAGTATACGCCAAGTCCTTTGAATCTTCCTTGTAACCATGGGCTACAAACTGGCCCAAGATGGAACTGGAAAGGGTCGTCAGTCTGTCACACCAAGCCGGGAGTCGACGTGGTAAGAGGCCCCTTAGCCAGGACACCATCACTTGTCCCCGTCGCTAACCTCCTGGATTCAGCGGTCAACACGTCGAAGTCTAGTGATTGACGTGTCACGGAAGATAGGGGATGGTTACCTCACCGGCTTGAGAAGCGGGGGAAATAAACAGATCAAAAAGGCTAGGGGAGGGCTACCTCTCCGGATGAGATGGAGAGGTCAGGAGGAGGGGACGGGCCCACAGCATAGGGCATCGATGACTGTTGCGCTTGAGACGGTGCAAGGTGGCGCGGTAGAGGGCACTAACGACTGCCACGCTTGATGTGGTGCGGGGCGACGTGGCAAAGGGAACATGGCTCGAGCAATGGAGTGAATGGGGTAGAGGTCCTAGACGTGGCCATCGGTGGTCGTGTCTACCTCGGCTGGTTGCGTGGATCTCAGCTCCTCCGCCGCGCTTCTCGCCTCCTGTCATTCTATTTTACGAGAGAACGAATCGGTATGTTTTGTGGAAGAGTACATCAAGGTAAATTCAGCAGAAACCAGAGCCTTGGGGTCCATGTGAATGTTTCAGCTCAATACCCAAATTTTCGTATATAGACATGAAATGCATGACACCCGTCCAAGATGACGTATCCATTTTACTCAAATGAGAAACAGAGACATGCTTATTTTTCTTTCGGTATAACTAAAATAGATGATGGTATCCATTTTACTCAAATGAGAAGCAGAGGCATGTTTTTAGGACACAATCATAAAAGTTGCACATAACACAAGGCCTACGATAGCTGCTGTTTTGAATATTACAAGACCCAATACTGCAGCCATGGGCACAACCAACAGTTTAGTTGCCTCTTCTAACTTCGTATGTTCAATGTACAAAAGCGTCCATTCTGTAACGTCCTAGCTGGGAGATGGTTTGCGGCATTGAAAATTTTGATAAATGAAAGTTCAAATAAATCCATTCAACTAAATGACCTAAGTAACAAAGATATTTTATCAGTTACTCTATCTTTCTCTAGAAATGTCATCACAGTGGGTTGTAGATATCGAAAAGCAAGCCAGCTAACTCCCAAAGTGTTCAGGCCCAACTTAAGTAATCAGGACCTGACAAAATAAAGCAGAATATGATCTACATGTTTCATCTCCAAGTGCTACAACATGGAACATGGAAAACACAACAAGTATAATAAAGCGCTTATACAATCCAACTTCATACATTTGGCAGCACCTGTTTCGCTAGTAATTAGAAAAAAAAAACAAGCATCAGGTAATAACATGTATCCAGTATGGTAATAACCTGGCAGTGTTTCTTTTTTGAAGGGGGGAATTATGCCGCTTTATTTAAACGAAACTAGGGATCTCGTCTGCAATTACATCCAAAATAAAGTCTGGTGGAGAATCCACCCAAATCTCTGAATGATTATCTCCTACACCTACTCTAGCAAGCTTGTGAGCGGCTACATTCCCAGAACGTCGAACCCACGTCACCTTCGAGTCCTCCAGCGTGTTGAGCATCCTCTTTATATCCTGCACCCAAGGTCTAACCATGACAGATTCCTTTCCGGGCTGTTGAGCATCCGTACTACAGCCTGACAGTCCAGCTCGACATGAGCTCGCTAAACATGAAGCTCTATCGCCACCTGAATTGCTCGTCGGCAAGCCAGCACCTCTGCCATCTCCGGGTCGACAACATTTGGTAAAAGCTGGCACAGCCCAGCCTTGAAAGCCCTGTAGATCCCTCAAGACCGCCTCGGCTCCTCCTTTATCTCCATGTCTCGAGACCGCGCCGTCGGAGTTGATCTTTACCCATCCATCCTTGGGAGGCTCCCAACGTTGGATGATCTTTGGTCCGATAGTGGCGCCCTTGTCTCGTGAGCTAGCTTCCATTCCATGAGCTGCACCTGAACTCAGGCTTACTATTTCATGTGGCTGAGCAATTTTCTTGCCATCTCTTGCATCATTCCTCGCAAGCCATAGTGCATACGCCACTGTAGCATTACTTCCTTTCATCGCCCGCTGCCCCGGCGAACCAGCTCAGCAGCCAAGATGCAAGCTCACGTTAGAGTACGATAAGGTGGCGGGACTCCAACCTGCACTCCCAGCTTTGAGCACAACAACGCCCAAAACTGAACCGAGTGATGACACGCCCAGAATCGATGCATCATTGTTTCCTCACGGCCACACACTACACAAAATACGCCCAGCTTGATTCTGCGGCGATGTAGTTCGGCCCCAACAGCCAGTCCGTTTCGGATCATTCGCCACATGTGGATTTTTATCTTCGCCGGCGCGCTAGTCTCCCATAACGCCAAGTACCCTTTGTGTGTTCTTACAGAGCTGGACGACTCCGGCTGTCCGGAAATCGCTCTGTTCAAAAACATCCTCAAGTGATATGCAGACTTGACTGAGAAAATACCATTCTTTGTAAAATTCCACGCTAGAAAATCATCCGTGTCCAGGCCTCCTATCGCAATTTGCTTCACATCAGCAGCGTCCTCTAGTGTGAACATTTGATGTAGCAGTTCCTCGTTCCATGCCGTTCCGTCCGCTGTCATGAGGTCCGCTACCTTAGTGACTCCCTGTATATAAACCTGGCCGAGAGGACTTGTGCTGCCCCTTCTTGGAATCCAAGCATCATGGTGTATATTGATGTTCGCACCGGAACCCACTCTCCAGATGAGTCCATCCCTCAGCAGGTCCCGTCCATGCAATATGCTTCTAAAAGTATATGAACCAGCCGGTGGACATGTTGCTGATAGAATTGTACCATCCATGAAGTAGCGTGCTTTAAGCACTCTAGCACATAGCGAAGTTGGCACTTGTAGGAGTCGCCAAGCTTGCTTGGCCAACAAAGCTTGGTTAAAAGCTGCTGGTTCTCGAAAGCCCATTCCACCGTCACGCTTGCTCGCACACATCTTCTGCCATGCTACCCAGTGGACCTTCCTTTCACCATTCATTGCACCCCACCAGAATTTAGAGGAGATCGAAGTTAGTTTCTGGCACATCTTCTTCGAGAGGTGAAAACAACTCATGGTGTAAGTCGGAGTCGCTTGGAGAACAAATTTAACTAGAACTTCTCTTGCTGCCTTAGATAATCCTTGGCCCTTCCATCCACTCACTTTCCCTTTACAACATTCCGTGACGTGTTTAAAAGTACCATCCTTTGACCTCCCAACCAGTGTTGGTAAGCCCAAATATCGCTCACTAAGAGCTTCAGAGTGAATACCCACAGTCTGTTTTATTTGGTCCTTCATGTTATTCTGGCACCCCCTCCCAAAGAAAATCGAAGATTTTTGCAAGTTAACCTTTTGTCCTGAAGCTTCTTCATATTGTGAGAGAATCTGTTTGAGAGTCTCCATGTTCTCCTTTGTTCCTCAAGGAACACAATACATCATCAACAAACAAAAGGTGGGTGACATGGGGCCAGTGCTCCCAAATTTCACCCCTTTATTTTCTTATCCATCTGAGCCTCTTAAGGAGCGTTGAAAACCCCTCCACACGTAATGAAATAGGTAAGGTGACAACGGATCGCC
Source organism: Aegilops longissima (assembly GCA_021605205.1). Lineage (NCBI taxonomy): Eukaryota > Viridiplantae > Streptophyta > Magnoliopsida > Poales > Poaceae > Aegilops > Aegilops longissima. The sequence continues at coordinate 678,591,925 of CM038682.1, read as the reverse complement.
TGTCTCGCACCACGGAGGGTAAGAAGCTCCTTGAGAGGCCCCCATTTAACTTTACCGAGAATGTAGCCGATGTCACACACCTCATGATCATGGAGACCCATTGGGGGGCAAAGCCAAACTGAATCATAATCTGCTCCAGAAATATCCACTCAACCCTGTCATATGCCTTCATCATATCCAGCTTGATGGCGCATGCACTCTTCTTCCTTTTCCTCTTCCGAATAGCGCACGCACTCATATGCAACGAGTACATTATCTGTGATCAATCGCCCCGCACAAACGCACTTTGCTCTTGAGAGATCAGAAAAGGTAAGATGCCCTTTAATCGGTTGGCCGAACCTTAGTCACAATCTTGTACGACATTACACAAGCTAATAGGATTTAAACTGTGAAAGTAACTCCGTGAGTTTACTTTGAATCGCTATAACGATCGTTGCATTAAAGGCGTCAGGAGTTTGAGCACCATTACCATTAAGAAAATCCCGAACAGCCCTACAAACATCATCTTTAACCATCGACCAGTGTCTTTGGTAAAAGAGCGCAGGGAGCCCATCCGGACCCGGTGCCTTCGTCGGACCCATTTGGAATAGAGCACCCTCAATCTCATTATCAGTGATCGGGGCTGTTAGCTTACCATTCATTTCATCAGAGACCAAATGCTCAATATTTTGTATCAGAACATTGGCATTAGCTGAGCCTTCGGATGTGAATAGTACTTCATAGTAGCTTGCTGCCATGTTCCTCATCTCCTCATCAACTGTGCATTTTGTCCCATCTTCCCGTCTTAACGCCCGGATAGTGTTCTTTCTCTTGCGGTGTGACACCCGGTTCTGAAAATACTTTGTATTCTGGTCTCCCGCCCGCAACCAATCGACCCTGGAGCGTTGCCTGTACAGTAGCTCCTCTCTTGCATAAATTTCTCTTAACTGCTGCTCTATCTCCTGGACCTCCAGTGAGGATCCAGTAGTAACTGCCTTGAATCGAGCATCAGCTAGCTGGGATTTAAGTTTCACAATTTGTCGCTCGATAGAGCCAAAATTTCATACGCCCACTTTTGCATGCTTCCTTCATCTTACCCAAACGGTTCCAGGTTGCCTCCAACGAATGCTCACCCGACCCAGCCTCCCGCCATGCCTCCCCGACCATGGTCTCGCATCTGCTCGTGCCTCGCCCACGCTTCTTCAAACTGAAAAGGTCTCGCCCTCTCGTCGCCGGGCCGCAGGGCAGTCTCAAATGCCTCGACAAGGATGGCTTGGTGGTCTGATTCTCCGTGACGAGGTGTTCGATATGAGTTTCTGGAAAATCTCTAAAAAACTGTCGGTGCATGTGGCACGGTCAAGCCGGACCTGAATGTTTTCACCTCCATCACGCTTATTATCCCATGTATACGGATACCCAGAGAACCCCAAATCCGCGAGCCCATAGTCAGCCAAACAGTCTCAAAAATCTTCCATCTGATCAAAAGGTCTCGGATTGCCACCAAGCTGATCGGACTGAAACAATGCCTCATTATAGTCTCCAACGCAAATCCAAGGAAGATTATCTTGAGCCCTTAAGTATCGGATCGCATCCCATGATTTTTTCCGCAAATTCGTCTTGGGCTCCCCATAGAAACCAGTGAATCTATAGGCTTTGCCCTCCCACACCATCTCAGTGTCGATGAAATATTGGCACCAAGGCCGCACCTTAACCTGCACACTTTCCCTCCACCACAAAGCCAAACCACCACTTAAGCCCTGGCTGTCCACGGCTACACCACTCCTAAACCCCAACCTCCACATAAGCTTCTCCATTGCTCTCGCCTTCTTCTTCGTTTTCGAAAGAAAAACCACCGCTGGGTTGTAGGACCTAATCAGGTCACGAAGCTCGCCAACTGTCGAGTCCAACCCCAACCCTCGACAGTTCCAGGCCAACATATTCATTGGTCCCGGCGGCCCTGCTCCGCAGGGACCGCCGATGTATCATCAGGTTCTGAGATGCGGTCAAACACCGTAGACGTTTTCCGCCTAGTCTTGCGAATGAACATATTAATGGCAGTGTTTCAATTGTTTGGAACATGACTCCAATTTTATCGACTAAAATTCATTTTCCCTGTAATGTTTATAGCTATATAATCATGGATTCATGGCCACGCCGCTAACATAAAAAAAAACAATGCAATGATACTAATTTGCCACTAGTCAAGCCGTTAAGTCAGCACGGCACGGGATCTGGGTCGCGGCGCCCGTCTCCTCCCGGCGGCTCTCATGAATCGTGATCCATGGAAGGCTGACGGCTTCCTCTCGGCAACGGCCAGCTGGGGCAAGGGCGGCGGCGGGCAGCGCGCCCGCGAGCTCGGACCCGGGCTTCCGGTGCCCGTGCGTGTTGGCACCTTGAGGGGCTCGGCGTCGGCCTCCTGCTGCAGACGCCGTCATGTGCTTGAAGGCTGCAGCGCTACAGGTTGCGAGCGGACCAGAGAAGACGCACCACAAGCCGGTGCGCGTGCTCGGACAAGGCGAGTTAGCATGGAACGGAGAGTTGAGAAACAACGACGACCACCGGGGCTCGGAGCTTGTCGGCGAGGGCGCAGGAGGAGGCGGAGCTTGACGCTGGGATGTCCAGGAGGTCGGCGTTGACGCTGCGGACCAGATGGTGTCTAGGATGAGGACCGAAGGAGTCTGCCGGTGGCTAATTTGATGGTGGTGCGCCATGACCGAGGTTGGAGAACAAGGTCGCTGCCGACGGCTATGGCGTGTCCCTTGTTCAGTTAATGGAGCAGGAGTGAGAGGGAGACAGGGCGAGGCGGATGCACATGATGCTGAAGCTCGTGGTTGTCTCCAGCCACGTCAACGACAAACAATGGCCATGGCGGTGCTCGGTTTGGCCTCGGTGGAGAAAAATATAGAGAAAGGGCCGAGGCCGCTGGAGCGGCTCTTGCGGCCGCAAGCCGCACACCGAGGATCGCGCGCCGCGCGTCGCAGCCAGCCTGGAGCGTGACCGGGATCTCTCGGCCGCGGCCGCGGTGTCTCGCGGGACCAAGAGGGCGGAGCTAGATGCGGAAGCGGACATGGCAGCGGACACGGCAGGGATCCATCGACATAACCCTGGATAGCGGAGAGGATCGCTTAGCGGACATGGCAGCGATGCGGGGATTGTCCCGGAGCTGGCGGAGCTAGATGCGGAAGCGGACATGGCAGCGGCGGCGGCGGCGGCCCGAAGGTCTAGGGCACGGCGGCGGCGGCGGCTGTGGTGGAGGTGGGTTAGGTCCTAGGTTTAGGCTGATACCATATTAGACGTAGGATTTGTGGGAACTGGCTCGACCCTCTAGAGGTGGCCTATCTCATGTATATATAATGATATACAATATACAGGTTACACAATTGGACTACGTTATAAAGTCTAACAGAGGGCATTGCGCAGTTGCACCACCAACAAGACCATTTTGGCGGTAGTGTCTCAGCAGCAGCATCCATAGCAGCCTGAGGCGTCCGCGGCGGCGTGCATGCTACCACAAGAGCACGACGAGGCGACTTATGCGCACGGGCACAGCGTGGCGTGGCCCCGCGCAGCTGGCGGCCGAGCGCGACGGGCAAGGACGTTCGGGGGTCGCATGCGTCTTTGCTGGGCGCTGGGCGGCGCTTGTTGCTGCCAGGCGGCCGGGGATGGGTGGGTGGGCGGGGCGGCGAGCGCGAGCTCTGCGGCGGACACGCGGGCGGATGGGCGGAGCGGGCGTGGCGAGCTCTGCTGCAGCGGCGGCACGGTCCATGGCAAGAGGGAGAGCTTGGGACGGACCGTTTGTGGTCAAGGTGACTCGTGCAGTGTTGGGTGCGAATGCGTCGGCCGACTGTCCGTCCCTGAGCGCCGCCCCAAACGCACCCCGAACGGACAACGGACGTCCGTTTGGGGTTTGCGTTCAAGTTGCCCTTAGCTTCCCCACACGTCGTGGGTGGCCGTAACGTCTGGCTACACGCCGGCGGGCGGCGGCGTTTGTACAGCGGCCAACGTGCACTGTAACCAGCAACTTTTTGAAAAGTTTCGGCCCGAATCGTGCATGGAATCATGAGGTTCACTTTTGTGCATGTGATATTGTAGGGCGCACCATCACTTCCATCAGTTCAGCTCGGCCATCACCGTACGTACCTAGCTATACCATCGGCGGCCATGCATTCAGCGGCCTTTTCCTTACCACGAAGTTGACGCATGACTGTTCATGGGGATTATTGGCACGGTTTTCATCGTTGGCATAGTGACGCATTTCTCTGAGATTTCCGCTTAGACGTGTCACATGCGTGTCGTTCTTGTTTTGAACTTCCAAACAATCTCATCAAAACATTTTTCACAGGGGCAGGGCTGAATTATTTCTCACGAGCTCGCGGGCATCATCACGATTCTGTGGGCGTGCAAGAGGCACATAGCTATAGGATATGGGCACATCGCATCACCCACGTGAGCTGTTTTGCTACGCCGCACGGTGGTGGTACGTGGAATCTAGCTCCTCCCTTTTTTTCTTTGAAAAGGAAATCGCCTTATCCAGTTATCCTAGCATCGTCATCATACCATGCTATATATTGCTATCCTTCACGCGACGACAAGTGTTGGCGTGACTGTAATACAGTAGTAGTTTTTTACTTTCTCCTCCTCCTTTGAAAATGATACAATCTTAGAGCATCTACAACCGGACTTGGTAAATTCGGTCCCCTATACGGGCCCGGCACGTCCGTGGATGCATTAGAACGTGCCCTCATATCTCGCTCCCGGTATCCACATATCTTAAATTCGGACTTTCAAATTCATGCACGTCGATCATGCATGCCAATGTCGCGCGTAAATAACAAATGTTGGGACTGAAAATAAATACTCCCTCAGTTCCATAATATAAGACCTTTTTTACACCAGTTAAAAAACGTCTTATATTATGGGACAGAGGGAGTAGTGTTTACATAAAATTTGGACGACTCAAACATCAGCTCTTTGGTTTCCATTGTGGGCCCACATATGCTCCACAAGATCACTGAGTAGTTGAGCGTGCAGATGATGATCTCGAAGATTCTGATGCATCTGTAGAAAGTTCATAAGCTGAGCTGCATCTTGATCTTCCGTGATTTAAACTTGGTCTCCAGGCGCTTCAAAATCATTGGTTTGGACAACATCATCACTCTCATCCTCGACAATTATATTACGCAAAATAAACAACATGTCATGAGCAGCCACAAAGTTTCTGATTCTCACATTATTGCAGCCCAACGAACAATTCCCCAACGAGTTTGAAGCATTCCGAATGCTTTCTCCACATCCTTCCTAGTTGCTTCCTTCATTGTGGCAAAGTGACTTTGTTTCCTGCCCTGTGGTTCGGATCCCACTGAGGATACATGCCATCGGCAAGATAGTGTCCCATATTGTAGTCACGGTCATTGATGGTGTAGTTGCATGGCAGTGATTCCCCATTGCAAAGTCTCCTGAACACCGGAGATCGTTGAAGCACGTTGATGTCGTTGTGAGAACCCGGTATATCAAAGAAAGCATGCCAAATTCATAAGTCATGTGATGCCACTGCTTCTAGTATGATGGTGGCCTCTTTGGTGTGGCGTTGATACATTCCCCGCGGACCTTTGGGGCAGTTCTTCCATTGCCAATGCATGCAACCAATTGATCCGAGCATTCCTGAAAACCATCTAGCCTCTTCAATCGCCAACCATTTCTCTATGTCTTGCGCATTTGGTTTTCTCAGATACTCTACTTCAAACACCATGACGCGGGAAAACTTGACAGTAGTTTTCAGGCATGTGCTCTCCCCTGTCATGACATCTGTGGCAATACCAAGTGCAAGCATCCTCAAAGAAGCCGTGCACTTCTGCTTAGTAGTGAAAGAAAGTTGACCGCAGCAATCCCTTGTGAGTTTGAAGTAGTCATCATGTGCCTCTCCACTCTTCCACAATGCGCAAAAACAATGATTTTCGCATGTGAAAACGGTGACGAAACCATGGATTATCCGGGATAGTTGGGTCGGAGCAAAGTAGTCGTTCTACAGTAGCCGTGCTCCGAACACCCTATCCCGATTGATCACTTTTTTTCTTTGACTGAGCCCTTGAAGTTGAGAATATGCTCAACTTGCCGGTCTATTTCCCCTTGCATGCTCATGAGCATGATCATATCTACTTCTTCATCTGAATCCGAGGAATCGAAGAACTCATCTTAAATAATTTGATCAAGCTTCGTCGGTCCCCTCCTTTATTTTCTTTGATTGAAAAGGAATCGCCTTATCCAGTTATCCTAGCATCGTCATCATACCATGCTATATATTGCTATCCTTCAAACAACGGCGTGACTGTAGTACAGTAAGTAGTTTTTTTTACTTTCTTCTCCTCCTTTGAAAATGACACAATCTTATCTATCACGAGACAAGGGCCTCGGTGGTGGGCGCGTGCTGCCGTCTCCGCCCCATGCCTCGCCGGTGCGTTCGTACGTCTTCCTCTTTCCCGCCGACGAACGATGCGTCGGCCCTCGACCGCCGCTCCGGTGTTCCCGAGACGATGTGAATGATGGGCCGGGACTCATGGTAAATTCGCCAGTACCGTACGTACCCACGTCGCCGCACGGGCTTCCTCTATCTATTACTACTACGAGGCGATGCATGCCGCGTGCACGCGGCTGTGCACGGCCGGCGTGACTGCGTGTGAGCGCCGCTCCATCGAGATTACATTGGTGTTCCGTGTGGTGTGGGCGAGCGCAACGGCAATAACCGCTGTCGCGTGACGCTCCAGCGAGCCTCACTAGGGGGCCGCTGCGCCGGGCCAATAGCTCCTGTGCGACGTTTTTGCTGTGAATTTGCTTGAGTGTGATGTTGTTCGACTGAATGGCTGTGGTGCGACACACTTGAGCGTGTAAATAGCTCCAATGCGACATGGCTCTGTTTACCCGTGAAATGAAAAACACGAGGGGTTAGCGATTTGAGTTATGACACGCGGGACCCACCAGTTACTCGCATGCGAGTGGGACCCACAACTTATCCACACAAGCATGCCCGTGCTCATCAGCGTGCCCCGACCCGAGCCAGCCACGAGCCCGAGCCAGCTCGCCCCCCTCCATTGCTTGCCCTGCCCCTTTCCTTTCCCACCTTCTTCTTCCTCTGCTCCGCAACGGCTGCGTGCCGCCGCGAAAGTGATGTCTAGCGACTTCGCCACCCGCCAATCATGGACGCAGTATGGTCCACTGCCGTTGACAAGATGCCCGATTGCCCGCGCATGGAGCCTCTGAAGCGTTTGACTTGTGTGAGGGAAGAAATGGCAACCGTGGCTGAAGTTTGTGAAATGTTTGAGCAAGCCACAGCCGGGCAGGTTAGATCTGTGTTCTTGACCAATTCTATGGTCTAATTTCTCCCGATTTCTTTCTTTTCCCTCGAATTAGGGCGGTGGATCTGGGTGGTGGATCTAGGATTCATGCGCGCGCCCCCTTTTTTCAGGTTCTGAAGAAATGTGGGCATTTTGAGTGGCTCGATGAATATGTTGAAAGGTTGAAATTGGAGGGATCAACCCCAACCCAAGAGCTCAATTTTGGGGGGCGGCTTGCCGTGGAACAAGCCCCCAATTTGGCGGACAGAGCCGATCCGATGATGCATAGTGCAGAACTGAAGTGTGAATTGAAGAAAATCGGCAAGCAACTAAAGCATCTGATCGATTTGAAGCAGCAAGCAAATAAGATGGCGGGAGCATTTTATGGTTGTGTCATTGCTATGGGTTTATTTTACTTGATGTTCATCAATCGCTAGAATTGTTATAGTTTCAGTTAGTTAGTCAGCTAGTTTCAGGGGTGCCCAGCAGTTTGAGTTAGCCAGGGATCATTTGTTAGATGAACTTGAATTGTGTGAAGCAAAACTTGCTTGAATTATTGTACTGATATTCTCAGGGCCCTATTCAGTGTTCATGCTCTGTTTCCTCTGTTTTTGTTCTTGAGTTAACAAAGTACACACCCAAATTCAGTTTCTAGTAAAAAACAAAACTGGGCTGCGAATAGATGTTGGGCCGTGAGAAAATGGGCCCTGAGAAAATAACCATGCCCAAAATAAAGACCAGCCCGCCCAGAGGGGCACCAGCCCACCAGCGTAGCAGCACCAGCCCACCTCTAACTTCGCAAATAAAATGTTACTTATTTTTTACCCATCAAAAAAAATGTTACTTATTTTACTTTGGCCTTTTTCTTGCACTAAATTTTCTGATGGATCATTTTTGATGCAATAAAACCAAATGTTAATTGTTTTATGCATGTCTACGGTTCCATGAACTAAATGAGTTGCATGAAGTAAATTAGTTTGCATTTCCTAGTGGCATGTCCATAGTGGGTTTGCATGGGGCTCCTAGTTGCATGTCCATGATTTGGCCAATATTTTGAAGATGGTGTGTGTGTGGTGAGATTGAGGTGTAGCAACCTGGGCTCAGAGCAACCCATAGCAATACACAAATAATAAGCAAGAACAACCCATAGGCACGAAACACACAATATATATAGTAGCAATCCATAGTTCCACGATAACCTTACAACTCCATGATAGCCTTACAACTTAAAATACTAATACAATAACGATTACTACTTAAAAAACTAATACGATAAGCTAGATAGATCGGGGCACCAAACGCGGGTTCTTCTTGGGGCTCTTCTTCTCTCCTCCTCCGGGGAACAACGCCACCTCGCTCCTCCCGGCGCCGCCCTTCACTCCTCCCGTTGTTGATGGGGTACGGGAGCGTGCATAACGCCGTTGTTGGGGAAGATGCTCGAAGTCAGTGAAGATATTGTAGGTGGTGAAAGCTATGAACTCACAACCAACCCAATACGCCGCCGAGGAGATGGAAAGCATCGAAAGGGTTAGTGAGCGTGGCGAGGAGCCCAACCACAACGCCGTTGTGGTTGACCTCCTCAACATGGTACATCCGAGGAGAGCCGCGGGAGAGGTGGCGGAAGCCGCCGCAAGGAAGAACTCCATTAACTCCTTGCGCCTCCACCTCGAGATCGCCCAAACCCTAAGGGTTCTCTCTACATACACTCCGGCCGGTAGAGCCTTTCCGCACGGTTGGGGGAAGCTGTAGGTGGGGCGGTGTACTGCATGGTGGCGGGGTGGCTCGAGTGCTCGGTCGGGTTTGATGGAGAAGGAAGAAGAAGGGCAGAGGAGGCAGAGGATGGGGTATGATGGATGAGGAGGGAGAGAACGATAGTGCCCGGCTTAAATAGCCCAAGTGCGACGTGGTTTCACCCCGTCGAAACCCTAGAATTAATGGGCGGGCGGCGTTTGGTGGCGCCCCAATGAAAGTGTGTACACGAGTGTGGCCGTGGGAAACGGACTGCGACGCTTCTGTGCCACCGGTCGCGGGTCAAGGGGGACGGGCCCACGCACGTGTCTGTGCCTTCGTGGGTCAAGGGGACACGCCTCCCCCGGGTTATCTGCGTGTGCCGCCCGTGCATGCATGCGGTTGCCCATTAATTTGCTCATCTTGCTAGGGCTTGGCTAGAGGGCAAGGTTCAGTCGATGGGAGACGTGACAATAATGGACGCCTTCTTTTGCCCATCTTGTAACGGGCAGCACGCCATTTGAACTGCATCGATACCCACATCGATACCCCATGCCGATGTGCGCCCTCAAAGAGGAGCACGCCATGCACAGCGGCACACCACGCCATGCAGCGTTGGCTTTTTGGTTGTCTTCATCGGGCTGCTGCATTGTGACCGGTGCATGCTTTGATGCGACGCTGCATCGGTTCTAATGGTAGGCATGCGACAGGTTATCGCGTTGATAGGGGTGGCGGAGCAGGCTACGCCGAGGCATGCATGCAACGACGGGCGCAGTCCTGCGGGTGGGCATGCATGCTGCGGTAGGCACGGCACGCATGCAACGATGGAAAGGGCACCGCGAGGCTTGGTCCATGCACCGCGTCAACTCTTGCCGTTGGATTCAAATGAACGGTCCTGATGCTCCAACGAGAGGCTGATCCAAACCCCACGCGCCAACCAATCAGCGCGTCTCATGCGGATCGCTGCACACTGTAGCTAACCCTAGCGCCTGATCTCAACCGTCCACGCACAACGATCGACGACCAGGTAGTGTGCGGGGTTTTGAGGGGTTTTGAGAGGGGTTTTGAGGGGTTTTGAGAGGTTTTGACTGATTAGGGTTGAGCATAACTAATTCAAAAAAATCAAAAAAATATAAAACTTGCGCACATAGTCTTATTATGTCGTATAGTAACGAGAAAAAAATATAAATATGGTTTACATACATTTTTACGAAAAATCCTTCACAAAATTGTCATTCCTCAAACAATGTAGTATGGAGTTCAAGGAGAGAGTAAAGCACCGAGAGTAGGTGGAGTTTTGAAAATGAAAAGTGTGAAAACCTCACCAAAACTTCATTTTGGATTGACTAAGAAAGATCTGAACTTACTTTTCTCATTTTCATGTTTTAAACTTGTTTTATATATAATTTTCTATTAAACCTTGTTTTTCAAAAGAAAAGAAAAAATAGAAAATTAATTCAATAAATAGTGAGACTTTAGATTTACACTATATAGGTAGAATAGATGTGTAGAAAAATCATTTGGCTGGTTTAGACAAGGTGCCAAAAGAACTTGCTTAAATATGAGGTCGTTTACCCTATCTTTGGAGGTCATTTGAAACACACTTTTCATGACTATGAGTTCAACTTACCAAAAGGGCTCGGAATGATCAGCAAGCAAACATATTTCAGTTGAGGTACTTTAGATAGCACTAAAACATCAATAGCCCAAATTTAAATTTAAATTTGAGTTTTATTTGGCTGGTTTAGACAAACAAGTTCGAATAGAAATATGGGGATACATAGTGACTACCAGTACGCACCAAGTTACAAATATTATTACATGCCCCAAATTTTCAAACTGTTCTCTGTTCTACTTCTTCCTACCACGTCGTGTGCCCTTCTTCGCCTTAGCCCTTCTTATTTTTGGTTCTACTACACACACAAGTTCACTGATCATCTTGGTTTTCTTCACTGGTCTTTTCAACACCTCGCCAATACCCTCGTGATCGTGTCTTCGGCCTCAATGTTGACACCAGTTTCAGTTTCTTTGGTGTGTACCTCAACATGGGTTTCTTCACCGAACCTCGACACGCTCAGGTTCAGTTTCTTCATCTGAACCTCGACACGCTCAAGTTCAGTTTCTTGGTGTGCACCTCCACATCAGTTTCTTCAGTCTGAATGTTGACTGCAGCAGGATTTTCTTCATCTGCTCAGGCTCAGGCACACTTCTCTTCTTTCTACCGCCATTGACTCTTGCTTTTTTTGTTGGCCAACACTGTTCAACAACAAGGGGCTGACTTGCTCGCTTCCTCCTGTGCAGAAAATGTTATAGATATAGTAATTGGAAAAAGCACCAAATCAAGACACGACAAATAAACAAGAACATACTTTGGCTTATCAGAGTGTAACGGCATTTGACAGATCCCACTGTGCCCAAGTTCTGGCACAACTTGCATCTGTTTTGTTACCTTTTGGGCCCTTTTGGCTTTTCATCTTTCTTTCCTTCTTACTACTCCCACCTTTCTCAAACCATGCCTTGAATCTACTCTGTTTAGGCCTGCCAGCCTTTCTTTTCATCAAGGAGGACACATGGAAAATTCAATGTCCACTTCAGGCCACCGAGACTGATCTGTAAGTGCTGGAATTGGAGTGGCATATGCAGCTTTGAATCTTGCTACCGAATAATATTCATGCAGATATGAGTGCATGTTTATCTTGGTTGGGATGCTAAGAAAAGAATGGCATGCTCACATGGTTTACCAGTGTGTTGCCACTCGAGGCAAGTGCAATCATGCAATTCAGTGTTAACAACATGTCTCCTTCCAGTTTTGTTATCTCTAACTTCAGCACCCCAAGGTGATGATTTTTCAACAAACAAATGTGAAAGACTTCTGCTCCTATTGACCACTGTTGTACCATCGCTGGAAGCTTATCACCTTGCGCACAATCACCTATCCTTCTTCTCAATTCCCACAACCGCATGAGCATGATCCTGATTTGGTCAACCATGTCATGCACATGAAAATCTTTTAACTCCTTCACCTTGTTGTTGAAACTCTCGCCAAATTGTTGTTGATGTGGTCACACTTGATGGCAGTGTTGAATGCTGATCTGCACCATAACAAAGAATGGTAGGTGTTCAGCCATGGACCAAACTCATCACATGCTGCCATTATCTTATCAAGATGATATTTGTGTGTCCATCTAGTGTAAGATCTTGCTGCTGGCCACATGCGCCCAAATTCTTCTCCTCTAAATTTTTGATCAAATTCATCCACAAATGACGAAGCACTCCCTCTGCTCAGCATGTGGGAAAACATTTTCACTGAATTTTCAAGCCCCTTACATGCATCTGTGTATAGCCAAAGGTGACACGGCCCTAGGCACCTTTTCAACTGGATCATGAACCATGTCCATGAAGCCTCTGCTTCGACTGAAACAAGCCAACAGCAATAGGAAACATCCAGTTGTGTCCATCTAGAGCATTGCATGCTGCCAACTGACCATTCCACTTGCTGTCAAAAATGACGAGTCTATGCTCAAATATGGACGGCACCTGCTTTGAACCCATCGATGCAAGGCTTCAAAGCCATAAAAACTTGGAGAACTTGACTTCACTGCGGGTGATACCTCTGTATCTATCTCCACAACACTGCCAGTGACCTCTTTTCCACCTCTGCTTTGAAGTTGTAAAGCATCCTAAATGTATTTGCCCAATCACCATATAAATTTTTCATTGCCCTTTGTTTTGCCTTCCACACTGTGGTATATTTCAGTTTAATGGGGTACATCTTTTCCAAGTCTACTTTGAGTTTCTTGGCAGTAGTGTTTGGTGTTTTGGCTAAAATTGGGGTGATCTTTTTCGCAACCCAAAGTTGTGATGTCATGGTTGATACTGTCTGTGAACTTGTAATACAAGTATGTTGATTGGGGATTTGGTTAACCCCGACAAGATTTCCATTAGGTTGCAGTCTAGCAGATATGTACCACTTGCAAGGCTTCACACTACCATCAAATCCTCTGCACCTCGCATAAAACTTCTTCCTATCAGTCCAAACAGTCTTGGCATCAAACTCATGTTTCATCGCATAAGTCTTGAAACACATCCTAAACTCATTCATGCTTGGGAACAACTTGCCTACTTCAATGACAGGGTTTTCTTTGTCATACACATGCACCAACTCATCATCATGTGCATCATCTACTTCATCTGCAGCTTGTTCCATCAATTGTCCATCTACATCTTCATCAACATTAGCAGGCAAACTAGATTCTCCCTCTCCGCTTATCTCGTCATCATTGGAATGCCAAAAGTTTGGCCATCTCAATGTCGTGCATTGGTGCAATGACCAAATCAAGAGGCTCATCTAATTCAACTACATTCCAATCAACAGATTGCTGCAGTTTCATTTTCAGTTCCACCACTGTCCCTCTTCAGCTATTACTGTAAGTTCAGTACACATGGGAATCAATGGCCTCTGTAGCCCACTCATCATCTACCATCTGCGCAGCCAATTGTGATGGCACATATCCAACCTTCAAAAATATTCAGATCAACCAGCTCAGCAAAAAATTAGCTCGCTTGCTTGTCCAGCCGCTTTTGCCGATCGATTTCATCAACAATCTGTTCACCATCTTCCATTCTCACATACTCTCCTTTCCAATCATCAAACCGCAACAGTGATACTTCTTGCTCGACCCCAAACAACTTTCTCCCCAATTTTTCCACCCATTTCTTCACCGCCTTCTCTCCCATGTTCAGAGAACTTGTGGATCAATCTCTGTAAACTCAACCTCCCATTTAACAATTGTGTCTCTCTCAATGTTCTGAATGCTACCATCAACTAATTTTGCCTTTGATGGAAAGAAATTGACCGTCAATTCAAGGTCCGAGCGGCAGCATCCCTCTGTCGATGGCGGACAGTGTGAGCCCGTGAGAAAGAGCAGACTAGGCCCTAATTGCATGCAAAATTGGATCGAGAGAGGAGCATTACCTATTCGAAGTTGAATCTGCGGCTCCATCTCAGTATGCCCACGGGCTCCCCTCACAACCTATCGATTCAACAAGCGAAAACAGAGGAAATGGGGCAGCTGAGATCTACGGGGCCGAGAGAGGAACGGGAGGGGGACTAGTGTTCTCACTCACCATTTTTTGAGGATGAAGGCTCCGCCGCCGAGGGCTCCGCCGCCGCCGTTGAGAACGCAAGATCCGCCGCCACCGGAGAAGAAGGGGGGGGAGGGGGCAGAGTGGCGGGCCCGGCACGGTCCGGACGGCAGGCACGGTCACTGTTTTGAGGAGCAATTGTTGGACCCACATGTCCTAACATAAACGGGCTTGGTTGACGACCAATTAAACCACATTTAACACCCCCTGTGGCCCTGGGCTATTTAACTGCTCAAATGTGTCGCACCACAGCCATTTGCTCGAACAACGTCGCACTCTAGCCAATTCACATAAAAAACGTCGCACAAGAGCTATTGGCCCGGTGAGCGGGGTGCCAAGGAAGGGAGAGCTGGGGGGTGTGGCACTGCGGGCTTGCGGCGGAGCTCCAGCTCGCCGGCCTCACTAATAGGAAAAGGCTAATTAGGGGCGCACTTGTTTTGGCTATTAATGGCGCACTATAGGTGCGCCATTATTACCATGACATTAGTAACAGTGGCGCACCTTGTAGTGCGCCATTACTATTGCTACAGGTGCGCCACTGGTAACTTTTTTTTTGATTTTTTTTGATTTTTTTCTAAATTTTGAAGGCGCGAAAATATTAGTGGTGCACCGTCTAACCCCCACCATGCGCCATTGCTATTTTTAAATTTTGAATTTGAATCTGGATCGTGATTTTTTTGCCCTTTTTTGCTCGTTTTTTTACACGATATTTTTTTCAAATTTTGTTCTCATTTTTGGATCTTGTACATTCTTTTGCCGGAGAGGAGGGCCGAGGTCACCGGAGAGGAGCTCGCCTACATCGCCAGAGAGGAGGAGGAGGTCGCGGGAGAGGAGTTCACCGGAGAGGAGGTAGGAGAAACCGTGAGGGGAGGGGAGGGGAGGAGGGAGGAGGAGCTCAGCGGAGAGGAGGGAGGAGGAGATCACCGGAGAGGAGGGAGGAGGAGATCACCGGAGAGGAGGGAGGAGGAGCTCAATGGAGAGGAGGGAGGAGAAACCGTGAGGGAAGGGGAGGAGAGGAGGGAGGAGGAGGTCGCCGAAGAGGAGGAGGGGAGTATGGTGGAGGAGAGGAGGGGAGATGGAGTGGAGGAGAGGAGGAGATGGAGTGGAGGAGAGGTGGAGTGGAGGAGAACAATGAAGAGGTAAGGAGGAGAGGACCCTGCCCAGCCATATATACGGCATAGTAATGGCGCACCGTGCGCAGGTGCGCCATTACTACTTTTTTATTTATTTTGAATTTTGAAGGCGGGAAGATAGTAATGGCGCACCGTGGGCAGGTGCGCCATTACTAACTTCTTTTGATATAGTTTGAATTTTGAAGGCGGGAAGATAGTAATGGCGCACCATGGGCAGGTGCGCCATTACTGAGTTTTGATTGTTTTTGATTTTTTTTGAATTTTTTTGCCTCTTCAGATCTTGAAAGCCCTGTAACTATTTTGTGTTAGGTTTTTGGGGATTTTGAAAAATGTTCAACAGGGTTCCCCGGTTGAAATCGGATGTAACTTTCGAGTAGATGATTTTTCATATAAAAAACTTTTTCATCGGAGTTCGTATGCAAAAGTTATGCCCATTTTACAAATTCTTGAGAGATTTTGCAAAAAAGTCGAAAATTCATGTTTGTAAATTTTGCTAACAACTAGACCACATATCACATAGGAATCTTATTTTCTTTTATTTTTTTTGACATTTCTATCATTTTCTTTTAATTTTTTTGAAACTAAAAAGGCGGTCGGGGGTGCATTTCGTGAATTTTTTGTAAGGCTCAGACGTGTGAGGTGTAAATGTTAGTACTGACGCAGCAGGGGACAGTGCACCATTACTAGTTAAAACTAGTAATTGCGCACTATCCACTGGTGCGCCATTACTAGTTTTGAAAAAAAAGTAGAAAAAATTGTTAGTAGTGGCGCAAAGAGTATGTGGTGCGCCATTACTAGTTTTTAACTAGTAATGGTGCACTGTCACCTGGTGCGCCATTACTAGTTTTGGAAAAAAAATTGTTAGTAGTGGCGCACCGTGGGTGTGGTGCGCCATTAGTGATATGGATACTAATGACGTACCTACACATGATGCGCCATTTGATGCGTCATTAATGTTCATATTAGCTATAACCCTTTTTCCTAATAGTGCCTAGTGCGAGGTGGGCAGCTGGTATTTTTTTAGATACGTATAAATATGCTGGCAGGTGGGCCTCCTCTGGTCCAATCTAACAATCAACGCTCATAGTGTTAGTGGTTAGTGTTTATAGGTGGGGCGAGCTCTCATAAACATAATTAAATACTAACTATATAGTCAGTAGTGTTTTTTAGAATAGCCAACCAAAATAGTGATAGCATTTTTACAAATTAAAAAAGTGGTAATTTTTCGTAGCCGTAGCCCGTAATGTTGTAGTTTTTTACTATTTACTCCTGTGTAGGTTCCATCTAGATTGGAACCTGTAAACTTTTCCTTCCTTGTTCTTTAGCCAAAAAAGCCCACATGACATGCTACAATCATATAGATTGTTGTAAATATTTTTACTACGAATACTGAATGTGTGGTTTCAAATGTTGTATACAGTACCTGTCTTTTTGTTGTGATATACTTTTGATAACTTGAACTGTCCAAATGTTGATGTCAAAATCCTGCCAAGTATCGACTTTTCGGCAACCATGCCGATTAGCTACTTCCATATGGAGTTGCATGCCTTTAAGCTATAATAATAACCAAGCCTCTATTCCAGGCAAGTTTTTTGCCTTCACGTTTAGCCACTTGGATGAAAGCAACTTATGGGCATTTGACTTTTTGACGCGTGTATTTCTTTGGTACCTGGTTGGGTACGAATACGCTGTGACTTTGTTTGCCGTTTCAAATTTTTTGAACTGCCATACGACTTATTTAGGTAGATTTAGCGTATGTTTAGCGTTTCTTCCTGTGCTTGCGTTCAGTCCACGGCGGCGCCGTCTCGATCGCTTCTTCTGGTTGTTGATGTCGCCGTCAGTTTGGCCGCTGTTGGGTTTGCATGTTTCTTCCAATCGGTGGCGCTTTTCCCGTGTCCTCTTGAGATTTCCTTGCCTGCGCGTCGTTCGTTCCAGAGCTTGCCGCTGTTTTCCATCGATGCTGAATTTCTTGTGTTTTCGGGAGGCATCCTGTGAGCTGCGGGGCTATAAATAGGCTGTCCCTCTCCTTGTGTCATGGCGTGTGGTTTCATTGTTGCTCGATGGTTTCTTCTTCATCTAGCCGTAATGAACCGGTGGTAGGCGGCTGCGTCGTCGTTTAGGGCAGCTACGGCCTGCTGCAACTCAAGGACTCGGCGAGCTTCAGCACGATCAGGCCGGAGAGCAGCGTCGTGTAGATGGCCAACTTGTCCACGTTCTTAAGTCCGCCGAGCTCGCCGGGAGAGGGCCAGAGATGCTGGTTGATTCTATGGTTGCTCCTTCTTCGGTCATAATGGTCCTCGGCGCCCCCGCTGCTGCTCATGAGCACCGCCGTTGCCACCGGCAGCCACCATGGAGGAGGTGGTTGCGCCGTTCTGGCTACTCCATCGAGTAAGGTCGTCGCCAGTTGCTGCTTCGCGCCATCGTCGATGGCATGGTGGCAACTGGGAGTGTGGTGGAGGGCAGCGAAGCACGCCGATGCCACCGGCGTGGTGGTTTGGGCCGTTCTGCTGCGTCGGCCGTTTTGTCGGCTCGGCCCGTATGTATGGAGCATGCTCCGGCATCTGATGATCGGCCGTTGTATCGCGGTGGCCTTCTGCACGCTAGCAAGATCGTCCCATGAGCGGCGCTCAAATTCTGTCAAGGTGGACTACGTCCGTGAGGCCCTGTCCCCTTCTTTCTCTTGAGTGTGTTTTCTCTTCTGTTGATCCGACGCGGGACAGGAGGTACGAAACCAGCATGGCACGACGGCTACGGCTACGGGAGGCCTCCAGCCAGTGGTGATGCCGGTGTTCGGCGAGGTCCTGCCGGCGCGCGGTGTGGGTAGCTGCTTACAGCTGAGCTTGCGCTCTTGGCCGTGAGCAGCGACCCACGGATCCCCAGATCCATGGCAGCAAACCTACATCTGCTACTCCAGCATCCACCATGTCTCATTTACTTTTTCAACGAAACCAACATCTAGCTAGCTAGCTAAAGATTCCACGGTTGATCCTTCTTGCGGCAAGGAAGAGGCCCGCGCATTGGCGGGCGAATGGTGGTGGGCTGCTTCACTTATGGGTGTGCGACGAAGGCGTCAGCGACGACGAGCGAGACGTGTTGATGGTCAGTTCATAGAAAGGGCACGACATGGTGTTCCGTGTTCCCCAAGGGCCAGTTGCGCCTGACGAGTCCATGGACAACGCGGTCCAGCGCAAGGCCCTCGAGGAGGCCGGCGACTGCGCTGACACAGGCAAGGTGCTCCGCTGCTGGCACTACGAGAGGCCTCGATCTCAAGTGCTGCTCTCCTCTCCTTTGCTTTCTGAAATTAATTGATCACTGTTTCGTTTTGCATATACTATTTCGTTTTCAGGCAGGGGAGCACCAGCAAACCAATCTGAAGTATTTATCATAATGACACCATCTTTAGCAAAAAGCTTCTTTTGAGAGTACCATGTCAGGTCTATGTGGTGTGGTCGTTCGTGTGTGACACCACAGGTACGCTGAGATACTGGGCTCACATAACTAATTAATAATTCATAACGTTGAGTTGCAAATTAACTGCATGTCATGTTCAGTTGATCATGCTGCAACGTGCAATCCATGGGCTACAGCTTAGGGCACTGCATATGATTTCACATGATGTTCTGTATAGGGGGTTGCATGTGGATTAATTAGTTCCTCCGCTCCCATCATGGTCAATGTGCTAATTATTCCCTCATTCGCTGTGATGGATAACATATTGAGACAACTAGGCGCGGCTCTTCTCTCCTCTGCTCTCTGGAATCTACCCGATCAGTGTTTCATAATGCCATGTTACGTACTACTCCATCTCTACGTACTATTACTCGCCACCATGAGCTTTTGTTTATTGATCTCACGTGTCATCACTGTCGTACAGAGCGTAAATCATTTAAGTTTATTGATCTTCTAGATGAGCTGTTGTGAAACCATGTACTATCTGTTTGTAGAAAAAATAGTCCAACATGAAGATAATATTTAGGAACAGAGGGAGTACATCTCTATGATGAAATCTACTGACCAGTATTTATGTACTACTCCATCTCTAAGTACGCAATTGAAAAAATAGCTGCGAGAGAATGATGGTGTACTTAGTAGAGTAGAACTTTTTGTGATGGAGAATGCTTGAGACTGCTATAATCCTAGCACCTAAGCATTCAAGCGTAAAAATTAATAAAGAAGGAAAACCACCATGCTAAGCAGCCGGAGAAAAGATCTCTCCATAGCTACGTATGCAAACGAAAATGAAAGAAACCAAAAGTACGTGTACGCTTAAACCACATGATCTATTGATCAGTATGCATGGAAAGGAAAAAAACCGTTGATGTTATAACCATGTGGCTACCCCCATACAAAACTCACTCATTCACGTAGCCACCTCGCCTCCCAATCCCATGCACAGGCACGTAGTCACATCACTTTGAAATTTACGCCCAATCAAAGCATGCACCCACCAGCGGCAAAACGAAAGCAATGGAACGTAGTTTGACAAAACAAACTGCAGAAGAAAATGCTACGGCCACACATCGTGTACCAGCACTTGGGCATCCAGTTCATGGAAAAACTGTTTTTTTTTAAGTTTTTTTAGGAGATTTCAAAAGGAAAATATACACCTTTATCTTTTTTTAGTGGACCTTTACCTTTTATAATTTGTGACAAGACATGAAGATCTAGTACCAGGTTTTGAACATGAACGGCGACAAATAGAAGTTCACACAAAATAGAAAAACTAACACACGAATGCACCAGCGAAGTGCCACAACCCAAATAACTAAAATAGGAAAAAAAATGTACATAAAAATTTATATACTACATAGATGGTTCACCGAGATCCACCAAACTCAAATTTAGCATGCGACATAAAAAAGTACTTCCCTTGTGTAATATGTATCTGTATCAATTACTTAATGCAATAAAACTTTCCCTTTTTAAAGCACCTTAGCATCCACAATGCCTTTATGTTCATAAAAAAATCATTCAAAATTTATGTTACTTAATAGACATGCAAAAAATTAAATGAATAAGTAATAACCAACCAAAGCAACATGGCGCATACATGATTTTAACATAGTATTGCGTGCACACCTCTATTAGACCACTTAAGACAGATTATTACCAACTAAATTAAATTTCACCCTAAGTGAAGACTAATAAGTAAAAAGATAATTTTTTTCAAATATATACTATAGTATACACTATTAACTATAACAAGGCGCGGTGTGCCGCCGCGGGGTATATGCTAGTTAAGAAGTGTAAGATATATAATATGAATATTAAGGGCGAAGATATGGGTCATACTTGCATATGGTATTATTATCTGGACCGCTGGGTGGGCTAGATCTGCAGGTGGGAAGCGCATTGAATGAAAAATGTATGACCGGTGGAAATTGCCGTATATCAGGTGGCAACTGTATGCATGCCGTATGTACAGCCGCGCGGCAGGGCGTGGCAGGCCCACCTTCCGGGAAATGGCGTTCTGACAGAAGCAGCGAATTATTTATTAAATGTATTGTACACCATGAACTATGAATGCTAGTACAGTGCAGTATTTCAAGTGTGCAATTTGAGTTAGTATCAGACTAGCCACAATGGATAGTAACATAGAGTAGTAACATAAACATGTTACTAGTCTATGTTACTACCTCTATAGTGGGGAGTATCATATGTGTGGTAACATGCAATACTTCATTTATTAGGCTATAGACACATCTTGCCTTTATATATGTGATGTTACTCATACTAGTAGTAACTAGCTATGTTACCACCTTACTCTTTTTCTTCATTTATTGCTTGCCACATCATCTATTTTATCTAAATATGTGCGATGTTACTAGGAGTATCTATGTTACTCCCATTGTGGGTAGTCTCAGGGATGATGTTTCATGTCCTAACCTGGTTTAATGTTGAGGAGTTGTATCCTCCATTATTTGTTTTATTGAGTCTTACACTGGCGCAGACGTGTAGTACAGTTTTTACAGTAATAAAAAAAAATTCAAAATTCAGACAGATTACATCAGTGCATCAACCACATAATTAAAAAACAAAGAACACCAGCATCAATAGAACCTCACTTCCTAGTAAAAGAAAACATGAATGTATAACACTGAAAACTGCAAAGGGCTTACCTATTTATTATTTAGTACTTCGAAAGTTCATTTGCAAAAGGCTAAAAGTTGCTAAAACTGCTACATTTCTTCATAAGCAGAAAAGGACAAAGGAAAAAATTCCTTTAACTGAGAACAAGGGTCTAGGTTTCCTGCCACGGCAGTTTGTGTTTACTGTTCAGACATCCAAATTTCCTTGGTAATTAATTTTCCGATTCAGGGCCTCGGTCATTACTACAGTCCAAAGCAGCAAGTGATGACGTACTAAATGAGAGCGTTGGCTTGTAAGAAACGACTTGTTACATCATCTATTAATTGAGTGATGGACGTCCAACTGCTAATCATCTTATGGTGGAGAAAATGCTTCCTATGCCGTCCAGGACCAGACCTCTATTGCCGCATTAATTGAGTGACAGATGTGGGCCATGTGAACTGTTAAATAGAATCAATACTATGACTATAAGGCTGGTCATAGTGGGGAGTAACATATACTAGTTTTATTGCCATGCATGACACAAAGTAGCATCATATTTATTATGTTACGGTATCTACCTATGTTACTATAATTATCTCTCTCCTCTTTAATTGCCTGCCACATAAGCATGTTTACGAGTCCCAAGTGCATGTTACTACTTATGTTACCCTCACTATGGCTAGCCTAAAGAGATATACGGGAAGCTATACATCAAGGGGCTCGGATCCCAAAACACATCATCAATTCGGATAGTAAGGCTAGTCATAGTGGGAAGTAACTTAGACTAGTAACATACATATGTTACTAGTCTATGTTACTACACCCATAGTGGGTAGTGTCATAGATGTGGTAACATAGAGGGCTTCATTTATTATTTTATAGACTCATTTTACTTTGGAAACCGCTATGTGATGGTAACATATTATGTTACTCCATTTACATCTCTCCTCATTAATTACTTGCCACATCATATTTCTTGCCTATGTGGCATGCATGTTACTACCTATGTTACTCCCACTATGAGCAGCCTAAGAGCAGATGCTCATATGAGCCATATCGAATTTCCGGAATATTAACTCTCTATATATGTATGTACTAAGCATAAAAAAGTACCATGTTTTCTATTTCCGGGTGAGCTTTCTTAAACTATATTGTTGTTAATGGCATCGAATCCAGAACTTGCACTGCCCTTTTTTGGCATTGACAACCGCCACACATCAATGCATATTATTCATATTCACAGGAAGAGAAACCTGCATTTTAGACACAATTAGTTTTATACCATTTAGAAATTGACTTAGACTAGTGTGACTTACCATATCTTGGGAAAGATACTTTTCGCCATGAATACTAGCATATATTTTGTTCTGTAGATCACGGGTACAAGTTGGAACGCTTCCTTTTTTGACTAGCACACCACTAAGTGATGCTCTCTCTAGGTAGATCTTCCCGTTGGCCTGTACATCTGGATTGGGGTGCATGTGACATACCCATGTTATGGGTGCATCCAAGATCAAAATTGCAAAGTAGTAAGGAATCTAAATAGAAAATAATTTTCTTTTAATTATTTAAGAAGTTAGCACATATCTTGCATTGCAGCCATCATTCGGTACTACTTTTAAAGTTTGGAGCTGTCAAGCATTTAAATATCTGCGCGATAGAGATGAATTTCATCAATTTCTACCAACACTTTCGATGACGGGGATGTATTGACATAGTCAATGACCTCTTTAATTATCTTCTCATCTGGAGCATCATTCATTCCCGTTCTGGGAGTACTCACGTCTTTTGGAGTTATCTTGCCTCATTTAGTTCTCTTGGGTTCATCAAAATAAACAAAATCCTTATTATTTGCAAAAGTGGATTTCCTTTTTCTCTTCTTCTGTCCCGCTGTATACCCTCATGTTGTCTACGTGTCCGAGGGAGGAGTTGTTTTTTAACTAGCGACTCACATAACTAATGTACTTAGTTACATCTAATTTTCGGGCAACGTCTCTGTCAAACTCCTTTTGCTCACTAGTGGTGTCATCCGGAGCAGCCTGCAAGTCGTAGAGAGGAGCTTGTAAAATGAGAAAAATAACTCACGTAATTAACATAGTTACTAAATTAGATCAACGTATGAGGTCAAGTCACGCCCATGAAGTGGCGAGGTAACAAATTTGTCACTGTTGTTGTGCTCATATTTTGGTCAGCTCCAATAGTAGGTGCCTGGTTGTCATTATTTTATACATAGGAAGGAAAGAGTGATTAAGTGCGTGTTTGGATGGTAGGGTACTTACATTGGCGTTCAGGTTGGCGTATAGCCAGTTTCCTCGTATTTGCATTTTCCTTCTCTAGGTGCCTGAATTTGCGCAACATTTGTACGCGAATCTGTACACCTAGAGAAGGAAAATGTTTGCGCGCACAAATTCAGGCACCTAGAGAAGGAAAATGCAGATATGATGAAACTGGCTATACACCAACTTGAACGCCAATGTAAGTACCCTACCATCCAAACACGCACTTAATCACTCTTTCCTTCCTATGTATAAAGTAATAACAACCAGACACCTATGCAGGACTATTGGAGCCGACCAGAATATGAGTACAACAACAGCGACAAATTTGTTACCTTGCCCCTTCGTGGGCGTCACCTGGCCTCAGACTTTGATGTAATTTAGTAACTATGTTAATTATGTGATTTATTTTTCTCATTTTACAAGCTCCTCCCTATGACTTGCAGGGTGCTCAGGATGGCACCACTAGTGAGCAAAAGGAGTTTGATAGAGACAATGCCCGAAAATCAAACGTAAGTAAGTACATTAATTATGTGAGTCACTATTAAAAAAACTCCTCCCTCGGACACGCAGGCAACAGGAGGGTCTACAGTGACGGGAGAGAAGAAGAGAAAAAGGAAATCCACTTTTGCAGATAACAAGGATTATGTTTTTTTTGATAAACCCAAGAGACTAATGAGGCAAGATAACTCCAAAAGACGTGAGTACTCCCAGAATGGGAACGGATGATGCTCCAGATGAGAAGATAGTTGAAGAGGTAATTGACTATGTCAATACATCCCCGTCTTCAAAAGTGTTGGTAGAAATGGATGAAATTCATCTCTATCGCGCTGATCTTAGATGCTTGACAGCTTCAAGCTTTAAAACTAGTACGAACGGATGACTGTAATGCAAGATATGTGCTAACTTCTTAAATAATTAAAAAAATGTTATTTTCTATTTTGATTCCTTGCTGCTTTGCGATTCAAATCTTAGATGCGGACATAACATATGGGTATGTCACATGCGCCCCAATCCAGATGTCGGGGCGACGGGATGATCTATCTAGAGAGAGCATCAGTTAGTGGTGTGCTAGTCAGAGAAGGAAGCTTTCCAAGTTGTACCCGTGATCTACAGAACAAAACATATGGTAGTATTCATGGCGAAAAGTACCTTTCCCATGATATGGTAAGTCACACTAGTCTAAGTCAATTTCTAAATTGTACAAAACTAATTATGTCTTAAATGCAGGTTTCTCTTCTCTATGAATATGAAGAAATGCATAGGTACATGGTGATTGTCAATGCCAAAAAAAGGCAGTGCAAGTTGTATATTTGATGCCATCAACAACAAAACAGTTTAAGAAAGCCCACCCGGAACTAGAAAACATGATAAGTTTTTTCAATGCTTAGTACATACATACCGAGAGTTAATTTTCATATTAATGTCTTATACTTCTTAACTTATTACAACTCAAAGGCATGCAACTCCATATGGAAGTAGCATATCGGCATGGTTGCCGAAAAGTCGATACTTGGCCGGATTTCGGCATCAATACTTGGACAGTTCAAGTTATGAAAATATAACACAACAAAAAGATAGGTACTGTACACAACATTTAAAACCACAAATTTAGTATTCTTAGTAAAAATATTTATAAGAATCCATATGATTGCAACATGTCATGTGAGCTTTTTCGGTAAAGAACATGGAAAAGTTCACATGTGACAACCTAGATGGAGCCTACACAGCAGTACGATGTCCACACTTATTTTAACCACAACATTCACATTGTCAACTGTGAGACCAAGTCAACCTATTACGCAGGACGACATCCCCGGGTTCAGGAAACAACTCACTGTCCTCCTAGTGGAATCTCCACTGAACATGAAAGGATGGCAAAACGACGAGGACTAGAAGATAATCAAAGTCACAAATGAAGGATGAAGAGAGTTGAAAGTTGTCAGAATTTGCTAGTTTTTCTAGAACAAAATTTGGATTAAGATTTGTTTAAAATTTACGCTCATATTTTTTAAGTTGTGATTGGAATTTAGAAAGTTTTAAAATTTATTTTGTGTTTATTATGATAATCAATTAAAACGAATACATGTGTAATTGCATGGTGGAGCAGCTGAAAACTATGCTTTGCAAAATTGCAAAGAGAGAACATAAGAGGAATCTATGAGTTAATTTCAGCAATTAAATTGCAGCTTGCCGCTTGGAAAAAGAAGGAAGATGAGGAATTTATGCCTCTGTATTTTAGGAGTTTATTTTAACCAGGTGGTACTAAAACTCTTTTTGAAAATATGTGAGTTTTATAACATGCTAAACACCATATATAACAAACTTTTTGCCTTTTATAGCGGCCAGCTCGCCTAGTTTTTACATGAAGGGTGCGAGTTTGAGGCATCCCTAACGCACCTCCCCTATTTTCTATAAGTATTGCATAACGCATAAAAAAATGTTCAGTTTTTGAAAACAGGGGAATCAAAAAGGATAATCGAGGTGATAGTTGTTATGTGAAAACGCAGGCATACGAGCTCAGTTTGACAATATATGGCCTTTCAAATTTTTAACAAATGTTTTTATGAATGATACAAAGAACATTCGGGGCTCACCGAAACTTCAGGTAAACCAGGAAAAAATAAACGCCGTGCAAAGCATTCAAATCAAGTTTCCTAACGAAATATGTAAATTACAGAATACGTTTTATCTGTACTATTAGCAGGAACTTTGTATTAATGCGGTTGCTTGCGCCTGGACGGCTTTACTTCGGTTCCGTGTAAGTGCACTGTACTTTTATGTTTGTATTTTCTTCCTTTGCCACAGACAAGACCCACATGCAGACATGGAGCATGGACCAGCCGGCGTGCAAAGTTTAACAGAGAGTTAACGGCAAATGAAGGAATGCACTCAAACAAACATACCCGAAACACAAGTTGTATGGCTGATTCGTGTCAATTTTCAAATTTATGTATGAATCTGTACGTCTAGTGAAAGTTTATGTATTAAATGTGTAATTAACATCTAGTATGAATCTATCAGGGTCATGTGCATCCTGCTATAATACAGTAGTTTAGAGACAAATTTAGGCAATCTCCCATAATAATCTACACTCCTCCAAGTTGAGATGGTTCAAAGTGGCAACAGACCATTTCCCCTCCAAGCAGAGATTTTCATCATATAGGAAGAAACACAAGATAGCAAAAAAAAAGAAAAAAGAACCATTTACCTTATCCTACACATCCAGTAGCAAAAGTGTGCCATGAAGTCTTGAATTTCGGAGGCAAATGGAACATTACAGTGAATACCTAGGTACTTTCTTCTTAGATACTGTAAGTCAAACAAAAGCACAAACACTTAATCACAATGTACTCACTGTATCAAACTTTCCATTTACCTAATTTTACATCTACCAAATTGGCTCAAGCATATAAGAAGCATGAAATTCTCATATAGAACAACAACCAGAGAGAGTAATTTCCTATTTCAACAATGCTCTGCTAGTTCTCAAAATCGTAGTCATTTAACTTTGAGCCAATACACAAGTCACAAACATACTGACATGGAAAATCAAGATGCCTTGCATGTCGGCAGCGGCTGGAATCCTAGAGAGTGGGCAGGGCGCGGCCAGCCGCCATGGCCTCGCCTGCCCAGCATGACCAGCCTCTGTAGCAGACGAGCAGTAGGCGTCGGTTCCGAGGCCCTGCACCTAGCCAGCCCAGCTGTCCTCGCCGGGGGTGGCGGCGACGGTCTAGTTCCCGGTGAGCGAGAAGCGCTGCTTTAAATCGGCGATGCGGCCAAGCCGGGTTCAAAAGACGCGTGCTGCCGGAGTGGAGGTCGACGCACACAGCTCCGGCCTGGGGCGCAGGCAGGGACCTCCGTGGAGAAGACATGGTGAGGGCACTGGCGGGTGAGCGTCGGCCGGTCCCGGAGCACGACAGCGTCCAAGGGATCAGTGGCGTCGGGTCCTCCTCGAGCGCCTCGTGCCTGGAGGAAGAGGAGGGAGGGCAGTGCAGCGTAGGTGGAGTGGAAGAGGGTCCTAGCTCGGCAGCCTCCTGATCCACCATAGATGGCAGGCGCACGCCGGCCATGGCTGGAACCCTAGTTTTTTTTTCCCTACTGAACGCGGTGGGGAAGGTAATGGTAGGGCAAGGACGGGGTGGGCTAGTTCGACACGACAGAAACCTGCGCATGCTATACCCAACCGTTCACTGTAACGATTTGACGGCCCATATGTAACACAGGGTATCATAAAAGAGCTAGTACATATCTCCGATCATGGGATCTATGAACTATTTTCAGCCGATCCAAAATACGCACATCTGTTGAACGAAAGCTCAAAATCGGAAAGGAAAAGAAGCTAAACAGGCACGAGAAGCAATTGAGCGCACCTTCCTTACGTAGTCCATTGGTTCCGCGGCCGAACGACCATCATTAGCCATCAAAATCTTGCCGATAGGCGATAGCGCTGAGGTCGTAGTTGAACGTAGCCCTGATAACAGAACGCGGGATCAGCATGAGCGTTCTGGGATAGTTGAAGGCCATGACCTCCTTGTTGCTTGGTGTTGGCGGCTGCCATCGGCGGAGGTGGAGGCAGAGGAGGAGGCGGAGAAGATGGGAAAATAAATTCTGAGATCGGGTCCATCCCAACTCCAATCTTAAAGCACGCAACCCCACGGCCGCTCTGTTTCCGATCCCTCCCAGCTGCTCAATCCCGCTCCTTCTCTTTACGTTTCCATCTCCACGATCAGATACGTATAACAGCTTACTCGAAAAAAAAGAGATACGTATAACAGCTTATTCGCAAAAAATAAATACGTATAACAGCTGCAAAGAAAAAAAAATCAGATACGTAACTCCTACCTCCTGGTGCCCTCTGTCATGGCGGCCGCGACGAAGGAGGACTTCGGCGGTGGCGGCCATGCGGCAGCCGAGACAACGACCTCTCGTCCATACCGGCCACGCGGAAGGATCTCGACTTCTCGTCCATACCGGCCACGCGGAAGAATCTCGACTTCTCGTCCATAGCGACCGCGTTGAAGGATGTGAAGAACTCCTCCGTCCACCTTGCGGCGGGTGTTCACGAAGATGACGCTCTGGGTGATATGAGACCAGACAGGTTCTCGGTTCTATTCTTCCTTTTTAAATCATCATTTATTCTCATTATTGATAGTCCTTTCTTTTTGGTTTGCATATGAAATTTGTTTAAGGTCAAACTTCATCAAATTTCACCAAGTTTATACGAAAAGATATCAATGTTTACAATACCAAATGCATATGTTTATTAGATGAAAAATAATTTCATTAGATCCATCATGAAATTCATTTTCATAATACCTTAAGTATTGTAGACCATGTTGATTTTTTTAATGTAGTATAAATTTAGTCAAACTTTGTATATAAGACCAAGTACATGCCTAGAATGATAGTAAAGTATATTCTGAGAATCATTTTGTTACCGGACCGTCAAAACAGGATGGCAACCTTGTAATACATGAACATGGTACCTTTATGACAGAGATTGTCAAAAACTATGTGAAGCATGACATAGAAACATCCATATACGTAATTTTCATGACTTGTGTTTCATACATTTTTATTCATAATTTTACTGATTATCTTGATTATAGATTAAACTTCCAATAAATATGAAAAACACACATTGGTATTTAGCTGTTGAGAATGCAAAAGTGGTGTGAGATTCAAGTACTTGACTCATTGTGTTGTGAGTTTGACTCAGATGATCTCATTATTATGGTTAGTTACTACATCATTTATTATACTTTATGTAGTAACCAACTGTACTGAGATCATCTCGGTCAAACGCCCAACACAATGAGTCAAGTACTGTAATCTCACAATTTTTCACGTTCCCAACAGTTAAATAGCAATGTGTGTTGTTCATATTTATTGGAAGTTCATTCTATAATCAAGATAACTGGTAAAATTATCAATAAATATGTATTAAACCCAGAACATGAAAATTAAGGATATGGATGTTACCATGTCATGCTTCACATAGTTTTTGACAATCTTTTTTCACAAAGGTACCGTCTTCATGTATTCCAAGATTGACATCCCGTATTAACGATGCAGTAAGTAAGGGTACTTACATCATTATTTAGCCTCCCTTTTTCATCTAGCAGGCACACCAGTTGATGTTGTTTGGCAGATATTTCATCTATCTTCACCTGTAATTGTTTTTTCAAAAGATGTTTCTATT
This sequence comes from Aegilops longissima, assembly GCA_021605205.1. Classification (NCBI taxonomy): domain Eukaryota; kingdom Viridiplantae; phylum Streptophyta; class Magnoliopsida; order Poales; family Poaceae; genus Aegilops; species Aegilops longissima. Next base: position 678,562,059 of record CM038682.1, on the reverse strand, counting down.
GCTATATGAGCACATACATCACGGTTGGTCAATGCATAATCTGCAAAAAGTAAAATAATTTGAAAATATATTGAATAAATCCATGTGTAAATATGGATTAACCGTGCACATACACAAATATTAATAATAAATAATAAAATGGCATTTAAGATGCTAGATACAAAAGTACACATCATAAATCAAACAATTACCTAGTGGGAGGTAGTTGTATGTTTCATCAACTTTTATTTCTTCATATTCCTCTGGTTGCTTATCATCGTCGATTAAACTTTTCTTTCATTCATACATTCAGAAACTGGAGGTAGTGTCGAGCTAGTTGGTGACGGAGGTCATGTCAATGGATCAATGTCTATTTGATTCCAGAACAATCGGTTCAAAACATTCAGAAAGCAAAGGTAATGTTGAGATGGTTAGTGACATAGGTGATGGCTCCAAAAAAATCTGATTCAGAAAATTTGGCTTTTTTTGAAGGTCGGTTATCAAAATCCACAGCAATGGTCAAGTCAGCGTTGTCATTCATTTTCTGCAATAACAACCAAAATAAAAGTTAAACATCCCACAGTCAGATTGCTCAAACAATATTTTATATTGTGTGAAGGTGTAATCAACATTGAGTTCAATCAAACAAGGAGAAAATTATAATAATATTGTAAATAGTGGGTGTCCATCTATTCACTTTGACAGAAATCAGCGACTAATCTGTAGAAGCTAATTATAGGCTGCATAAGCTACTTGATTTTTGGATTTCAACAGAGGGGGCTTGAAGTTGGCAGACTGCCTAAATATTTACTCTGACCTTGAATGACACCTAGAAAAAATCTGGAACTAATTGCAAGAAAATAAAATTGCATGGAATAGAAGCACCACAGTTTGAGCCGAAACCTGGTCAGGTAATAGTAAACATGACATATATTATTCTCTCTCGTTATGCCAGATTGGTCTTCCAGCAACCAGTGCCCTAGCTAGCTTTGGAAAAGTGAACTCAAGCAAACAAGCTTTCAGAGTTATTTAGAGTGTAGAGTGCAGACACACATGAAAGGCCGTGACTTCTCCGAATCGACAGGACAGAATTTAGCTTGGCATGAGATCAGGCGTACCTCAGGTGGAGCACAGCGGTCCGGCGATGTAGTAGGACAGTGTCTGGAGCACGGGGCGGCCGGCGGAGTTGGTAGAACGGCGAGATTGCAGACCTCGAGATTGGATGCTTCCGTAGAGGGCTCGAGGCCTATTTATATGTGGTAAAAGGAGGGCGGTTCATGTGGAGTCCGTGTCCGGCAAGGCCGTGTATCGGAGCAAGTCTCCTCCACGGACTCTAGATCCGATCCGATCACCTTCCCGGCCTCCAACACGCACGGATCCGGCCGGGATACATCGCTACAGCCGCCTCTGATGATGAGAGCCGGTAAGAGGAGGCAGAGGATGAATTCTACTGCAAGATCCGTGAGTATTTTTGTATAGATCCATAGTAGAAAACACCTGCAGGCTTATGCCGCCATCTTAGTATAGTTTGTCTTCTTTGTATGTAAAGTAGGATTCGTCACCTCAATTTTGATCAGGTGCACGGCCAATTTTTTTATTATCAAATGTGACTAACCTATACGAGCGTTCTTGTGGGTACTGGCCAAATCAGAACACGCCTTTCTCCAGTTGCAACACATGTGCTCCTTTCCTAGTAGTATTCTAAAGAGATGTACTCCATCTATTATAATTCCTATAAGACCAAATGTAGAGCTGTCTATTATTTGGAACACTCAATTCACAGAGGAAGAAATCAATATAAAGGTTTTTTTTGCTACCCGAGAGTTGATTTGTTAGAGTGGGATATGGAGACTGTGAGCACGAGCTCACATGCACCATTGAACAATAAGAAAAAAATGTAAAAAAATAATAAAATATTCTGATTTTTTTGGCAACAAACATTGATGTATATTGTAGAAAGCTATAGGGTGCAACTTAATTGTATTCATCGGAGTTTGTTACAATATTTACAAGAGATGTCTTGCGTGACAAGCCAACCCCCCCCCCCCCCCGGTCGAAGTGTCGGCGATGCAAAGACTGGAACGGAACTCCTGGAATGCAGCGGTTGGCAACCCTTTGATCATAATGTCGGTGAACTGTTGGGTACTCGGTACGTGAAGAACACGTAACTGACCCAACCGTACCTTCTCGCGCACAAAATGAACATCTAGCTCGATGTGTTTGGTGCGCTTATGCTGCACCAGATTGGTTGTGAGGTAGGTAGCCGAAACATTATCACAAAGCACCACCGTGGCCTTCGGAAGTAGAACCCGAAGTTCACCCAGAAGGTGACGCAACCAACAAGTCTCGGCAACAACGTTGGCCATAGCACGGTACTCAGCCTCAGCACTCGAACGGGAGACGGCGGGCTGCCGCATGGAGGACCAGGAGGCGAGTGAGTCACCGAAGAAGACACCATGACCAGACGTGCAGTGTCGTGTGTTAGGATAGCCGGCCCAATCCACACCCCTGTAGGCAAGAAGCTCGGTGGAGGCAGAGGCACGAAGGCGTAGACCATAAGTTGGTGTGCTGGGAATGTAACGAATAATGCGCTTGACCAGAGACCAGTGAGCATCACGAGGCGAGTGCATGTGCAAGCAGCCTTGCTGCACCGCGAATTAAATGTCTGGTCTGGTGAACGTGAGATACTGAAGAGCACCAACAATGTTGCAATATAGAGCGGCGTCTGTAGCAGGTTCTCCAGCTGTGGTAGAGAGCTTTGGCTTAGCCTCGGCTGGTGTAGCAGCCGTCTTACAGTTGGTCATGCCAGCACGGTCCAACAAGTCTAGAGCGTACTGCCCCTGATGGAGAAAAAACCGGAGGTATCATGGCACACATTATGCCGAGGAAGAAGTGCAAGGCGCCCATGTCCTTAAGCTGAAATTCGGAGCCAAGTCGACCAATGATGTTGCGAAGAAAGTCCTCTTGGGATGTCGTGATGACGTTGTCATCAACATACAGAAGTAGCATGGCGACATGATCGTCCCGGTGGAGCACGAAGAGCGACGTGTCAGAGGTGGTGCTACGGAAGCCGAGAGTGGCGAAAAACACCGCGATGCGATGGTACCACGCTCGAGGAGCCTGTTTAAGGCCGTAGAGGGACCTCGACAACAAGAAGACATCATCTGGTCACTATGGGTCGACGAAACCGGGTGGCTGCTGACAGAGAACACGCTCCTGGAGATGGTCGTACAACAAAGCGTTGTTGATGTCGAGCTGATGTACGGGGCACGCCGAGAAGCGGCCAGTTGTAAGAAGACTCAGATCATAGCAGGCTTGATGATGGGAGAGAAGGTCTCTGAGAAGTCAACACTGGCACACTGTGAAAATCCACAAACAACCCAGCGAGCCTTGTACCTGTCAAGCGAGCCATCCGGGAGAAGCTTGTGCCAAAAAACCCATTTGTAAGAGATGACATTCACGCCAGGGGGACGAGGGACAAGAGTCAAAGTCTGCTGGCGATGAGGGCATCGTACTCGGCGTGCATAGCAGCTGTCCAATGCAGGTCGCTCAATCTAGAACGCACCGAGCACGGGACCGGAGAGATGGTCATGACGCTGAGGTTGTGATAGCGTGGGTTCGGCTGATGTATCCCTTCATTGGCACGCGTCATCATGGGATGATGAGGCGGTTGAGGACCGCAATGCCGAGGAGCCGCAGCTGGTGGCGCAGGAGGAGGTGTTGGGAAACATAGTAGAAAACAAAAATATTCCCCTACAAACAACCAGGAACAATATGAAGATGCATATCGGGTTTGGATCAACGATCGTTACCGACTTTAAAGTGCGGCGGAAGTAGATGAGTCGGTGTAGATTGTACTTGGAGTCCCTTGAACGTCGATGATGATCCTGCGGACCGCCCTCGAATGGAAGACTGAAAGTACGGCCTCTCTACTTGGTTGGAAGTGTACGGTCTTCACGATCCGGCAGCGCTTCACCGTCTAGAGCTAATCGTCGCTGGAGAATTAGAGGGAGTAGATTAGAACCACATAGGGCTTCTAATTATGAGGATTAGAGGTGGCTAGTGCTAGCTCTAATTAGTCAACTAGGACCAACTAGAACTAGAACTAGATCAACTAGAGAAGGCTCCAAAACTTGTATCTCAAAAGGGTTCGACCGAGCTAGCGGAGGGCACCGAGGGCTCGGCCGAAATAGCTGAGGGTGGTGATGGAGGCGCTGATGGTTCGGCCAAGCCAGCCAAAGACTCGGCCGATGTAGCGGGGAGGCCGGCCGCGGTGGCGACGGGGGCGCCGAGGGCTTGGCCGAGGTAGTCGAACACCCGGCCGAGGTAGCCGATAGGCCACCTGAGGCTGCTCAGAGCGGCAACGTGGTTGTCGAGGAATTGGCCGAGGTCCGCACGGAGGCGAGCAATGGGACCATGTCGGAGGATGCAGCCAAGGCATCCGAGACGGCCGGCCCTGAAGAGGAGGCCAAAGCAGCCAAGTGGGCTGCCGGTGGCGCAACACAGGTGAAAGTGCAACTAATCCCCGGCTGGTTTTGGTAATTCATAACAAGATATAGCTCATTGAATTAATATCCATTTGAGTTGATTATTTCATAAAGTTGAATGATTGCCAATGGCATGGACTAGAGATGTGGACCCCTCAAACTATTAAGGACAAATATTAGCAAAAGCTCAAGACTCTTCATTTCTGTTTTAGTGATCCAAGATCACATTGCGTCCATAGGAAAAGCCAATACTATTAAAAGGGGATGAGTTGTTGCTTAATGGTCTACTTGCTTAAAATGCTTATTGATATGCTCCAAAGCCCTCAACTACTTTCTCAAATCCAAATATGTCCTAAACCTAAAGTCAAACTCGGCCCCACCAATTTGATTCATCCAACGCCACCGAGTTATTTTGACACAGCAATAGCCAGAAACCATAATCAATTCAGTCTCACCGATAGGGATTTCGGTCTCACCGAGATGGATTGCAAACTCTCTGTTTCCCTTTGTAACGTTTCGGTATCACCGAAATGAGCGATCGGTTCCACCGAATTTGCAATGCAAACTCTCTATTTCCCCTTCGTAACGTTTCGGTATCACCGAAAGGAGCGATCGTCCTACTGAGTTTGCCTGACCAACTCTCTGTTTGCTCATTGTTGAAATCGATCTCACCGAGTACTTGCAATCGGTCACACCGAGTTGAGGTTTTGCCCTAACCCTAGCGCATCGGTCCCACCGAGTTGATCATGTCAGTCCCATCGAGAATCCTAACATTCACATTTTGAACTGAATTGGTCTCACCGAGTTCACCTATTCGGTCTGACCGAGTTGGGTCAAATGTGTAACGGTTAGATTTTGTGTGGAGGCTATATTGAAGGAAATATGCCCTAGAGGCAATAATAAAGTTGTTATTTATATTTCCACTAGTAGAAAAACGGCCTAATGTGAAGCACATTAGTACCTGTTTCTAACAAAACCGGCACTAATGTGCCCATTAGTGCCGGCACGAACCAGTACTAAAGAGGATGTGGCACGCCATGGTCCGGCTGGGGCCCCACCAGCGCCTTTAGTACCGGTTCGTACCACAAACCGATACTAGAGGTTTTGCAGTTGCAGCTGTTTTTTAGTCCCACCTCGCTCGGCTAACAGGGTTTTTACCACCTTAAATATGTTACTTCTCAAACTATCACAAGCACTTGGTCTTCATTGAACTCTATGTGTAGAATTTGTGGCCGCAATATGAGTCTTCACCGGTTTCTAAACCGTTGAGGACTCATATTGACAATTCAAATTGTACACAAAAAGATCAATGATGATCAATGTATTCTTTTATGTATATTTTTACATGTTTACACCCTCACTCTGTCCTCTCAAACTCCGGACTTTTTTTGCGTTCAGCAGGCGCCATTCAAAGCCACGTCATCAATTTTCAACCCTTTGTGACATAATTTGCTATTTTTAAAGCATTTACTTATTTGTTTTGAGCTAAATGGCCCTGAAATTGAAAAGCACTACAAATGAATTCTGAAAAGGTTGAAACTTGGCAGGGTATCATCATTTCACCCGCATAGCATGTGCAAAAAGTAGAGAGGGTCACGACAAAAACTGGATGCACTTCATGTACAAACTGGACAATCTCTTTCAAAGTATCAGGGTTTCGGACGAGAACTCATCTGTTACGCTGACAATTCAAAAATTTAATAACTTATTACAACTCCGGACTTTTTTTGCGTTTAGCAGGCGCCATTCAAAGTCATGTCATCAGCTTTCAACCCTTTTTGACATAATTTGCTATTTTTAATGCATTTACTGATTTGTTTTGAGCTAAATGGCCCTGAAATTGAAAAGCACTACAAATGAACTCTGAAAAGGTTGAAACTTGGCATGGTATCATCTTTTCACCCGCATAGCACGTGCAAAAAAGTAGAGAGGGTCACGACAAAAACTGGATGCACTTCGTGTACAAACTGGACAATCTCTTTCAAAGTATCAGGGTTTCGGACGAAAACTCATCCGTTACACCAGCAATTTAAAATTTTAATAACTTATTACAACTCCGAACTTTTTTGCGTTCATCAGGCACCATTCAAAGCCACGCCATCAAATTTCAACCCTTTCTGACATAATTTGCTATTTTTAATGCATTTACTGATTTGTTTTGAGCTAAATGGCCCTAAAATTGAAAAGCACTACAAATGAACTCTGAAAAGGTTCAAACTTGGCATGGTGTCATCATTTCACCCGCATAGCATGTGCAAAAAAGTAGTGAGAGTCACGACAAAAAATGGATGCACTTCGTGTACAAACTGGACAATCTCTTTCGAAGTATTAGGGTTTTGGATGAAAACTCATCTGTTACACCGGCAATTCAAAATTTTAATAACTTATTACAACTCCAGACTTTTTTTGCGTTCAGCAGGCGCCATTCAAAGCCACGTCATCAACTTTCAACCCTTTCTGACATAATTTGCTATTTTCAATGCATTTACTGATTTTTTGAGCTAAATGGCCCTGAAATTGAAAAGCACTACAAATGAACTCTAAAAAGCACTACAAATAGAAGAAAATAAATAAAGAGAAAATAAAAAAACTATATAAAAGCTACCTAGAAAGAAATACAAGAAAATAAATAAAGCAGAAAAGAAAAAAAAATATATAAAAAACTACTCAGAAGTAAATAGAAGAAAATAAATAAAGCAGAAAAGAAAAAACTATATAAAAAATTACTCAGAAATAAATAAAAGAAAATAAATAATGCAGAAAAGAAAAAACTATATAAATAATTGTTGGGGCACTGCCGAGTGGGCCTGCCAGACCTCGGGTGTGCAAATTCAGGCCTAGAAGGGCCAGCAGGCTCACAGGGCAGCGCGCCATAGTTAGACCCAGAAGCCTGCTATATAGAGGAGTTCGAAGGAGCAGGCGCGACTGAGTTTATAAAACAGTGCGGCTGCCCTTCGCCCGGCGAGGTGGGACTAAACTTTGCGCCCCTCGCCTGGCAGCGCACCCCCTTTAGTACCGGGTCGTGGCTCCACCCGGTACTAAAGGTGGGGTCTTTAGTACCGGTTGGGGCCACCACCCGGTACTAAAGGTCTGCCCTTCCCGCCGCTTGGCCTGGCCAAAATTGACCTTTAGTACCGGTTGGTGGCTCCAACCGGTACTAAAGGCCCATCCTATATAAGCGGCACTTACAAATTTCGTCAGTTTTCATCTACTTCTTCTCCTCTGCACCTCGCCCGCCGCCTCCGTCGCCATCCCTCGTCGTCGACGCCCCCGCCTCCGCCCCGGCCGTCGTCCGTGCCCTGTCCTCGGCCGTCGCCACCCCACATCGATGCCCGTCGCCGCCCGCCCGTCCCGTCGTCGCCGCCGCCCGGCCGTCCCGTCGTCGTGCCGCCCGCCCGTCCTGTCGTCCGTCGTCCCGCCCGCCCCCGTCGTCCCGTCGTCCGGTCCCGTTGCCGCCGCCGTCGTCGTCCCGTCGCCGTCTGCCCTGTCGCCGGTGAGGTCCCTGCCCCGGCCGCCATGCATGCATGTCCACACACACACACACAATTAATTAGTTGTAATATTGTTACTATTTTTTAATTTTTTTAGTTCCAGAAATATTTATAGAAATGTTAGAAATTTTATTGTTTTTTAGTTACAGAAATATTTATAGAAATGTTAGAAATTTTTATATTTTTAGTTATAGAAATATTAGAAATGTTATAGAAATGTTCTTTATATAGAAATGTTAGAAATTTTAGAAATGTTAGTTCTAGCTAGATGAATTAGATTAATATCAAATTGTTAGACAATGATCGATGTTTTTTTAGTTTCTTATAATTTTAGTTACAGAAAATTTAGAATTTGCATATAGAATTTTAGTTATCACAATTCAATCATTTAAAAAATGTTACTTTTTGCGGGCATATAGTATTTATTGGCGACGATGTCCGGACCGCATGCTCGTCGTCGACCCATTCGCGACGACGTCCTGATTCACAGGACCCATGTCCGGGACTGGGCTCCGCCGGGCTGGCACTGGTAGGTGCTACCTTTAGGGGCACGCCGCTTGGTGAGGAACCCGGCCCCGGGTCCCGTCGTCGACCCTGATCTCCTTTGGTGGCGTTCGGGTGGGCCACATTCGGTGCAGAGGGAGCCGGCCCCGCCGGAGGTGGCGCGTCACCGTGTCAGGGAGGAGGACGAGCATGTCCGTCGCTACATGGCTGCTATGGACGTCGGGTTCTCCAATACCTGGCAGGTTGTTTGGGCAGATGACCGGAGATATGATCCTGTGATGGTTCCTTCTCTTTGGGTGTCCACCGCCCGCGCCTTAGGAACCGCGAGTGGCCTAGATTCTTCTGTAGTATTCGATCTTTATTAGCTACCTAGCTAGTGATGTATTCGATATATAATATTCCAGACGATGTATTCGAGATTATATATATTATTAGAGACGATGTATTCGAGATTATATATTATTCCAGACGATGTATTCAAGATTATATATTATCCGAGACGATGCATATCATGTACTATGATTCAGTTTTTCCTTATTGATTGCATCCATGCATTGTAATTTGAATACTAAATTGTTTTATATTTCTTCTGGATCAGTTAAATAAAAGCTATGGCGGACAATACCGGCAGAGAGGGAGAAGAGGCCCTGTTCGAGATCATATGCAGCCCTCGCAGGCCAGATGATCTGAATGAAGAAGATGACGGCTCCCAATATCTAAACAATACCGGGGAGGGTGATGATAAGATATTCGATCTCGATGACCGAATGGATGAAGTCATGAACTATGATTATGATTATGATGATGCAGGCAATGTTGATCTCGAAATAACAAAGACCGGCGAGGTATATTTATATAAGCAGGCATCTGGTGATCATCACATGTTTTTTTATTTGAAGATATATTAACGAATCGATCTTTCTTCTTTCAGCCCTCCGGATCGAGCAAATCTGCTTCTACAGACCGCAGGACAAAGCGAGGCCCGGGCAAAAAGTTGAAGGAGGGTGTAAAGTACAACATCGATTCCATCAAAGTTAATGGCGAACCCCTCATGCCTAAGAACATTGCGAACAAGTTCGTTTGTCACTGCGGAGTTCTTGTGAAGGACCAACTCCTGATCTCCATTCAAGAATGGAAAGAGCCAAAAAATAAACGTCCAGATGTTACTTGGGTCGAGACAGAGCAAAAAAACGCTTTAGGAATCTCTCATGGAACATTTCACCCTACCAGATCATTTCACTGATGCAGATGTGCAGAAAGTCAAGGAGGCTGCTCTTAGGAAGATGGCAATTGCATTCAACACCCACAAGAAAACTGTATGGGCCGACTACGTCGAAGGAGAAAAGAAGACTCCAGAATTCAAGGGAACACTTGAGAAGCAAAGAGAACACTGGCCCGCTTTCGTGAAATTCAAGGAATCTGAATTAGCTAAGGAACGGTTGAGAAAAAACAAGGCCAATGCGGCAAAAAATACGCAGTTCCATAGGCTAGGGCCAGGTGGATACGTGGTGGCAATGCCTAAGTGGGATAAGTCTGAGGAAGAGATCTTTGGATGCAGGGTCACTCCGATTATTAGAGCTGGCCCCCAGTGCGAACTTGGTTCTATGCGCATGGGGGAGCGTTGGACCCGAAAACAGGCCTGGTTTCCAAGAAGGCAAGTGTAAAAGGAGCCGAAGAGAAGTTACTTCAAGCAATAGAAGATGCTCGAACGGGGGTGTTCACGCCCAACAAAGAGAACGACGAGCTTACGCGCGCCCTGGGAAATCCTGAACACCCGGGAAGAACACGAGGCAAGGGCGTTATTCCCTGGTATGAGGGCTTTTCGGAATGGAACGTCGACTACAGGACCCGTGCAAGAAGGAAGATGGAGGAGGAGAAGAAGAGGAAGATGGAGGAGGTGCAGAGGAAGCAGGAAGCAGAAAGCCTTCAAGGCTTAGAATCAGCGCACGCGGACTTGGCACTCAAATTCCAGAGGTAGCAGCAGCAGATCGACTAACTTAGCCAGGAAAGGTTGTCTCAGCAGCGACAACAGCTAGCGGATGATCCAACATTGGATAGCACCGTCCCATCCATGCCGAGAAGCAGCGTTGGTTCCACCCTGGGGGAGGTACTGCTGGATAGATACGCTGTGGATGAGAACTGTGGGCTACACTTCAAAATGAAGAACATATCCATGAAGGTGGCGGATGCCGTTGCTTATACAAATCCCCCCGAAGCAACCTTCCATTGCAACCCGATTCCAGCCGGCTATGCCCCTGTCATGGTTGATGTGGTGGTGGACCAATATTCGGGGCTAGAGCTTGACATTCCTGGACAGCACGAGGAGCACACACTGGGAGAGGCCATACATCGTATCATCCTATGGAGAAAGGATTGCATCATCTTTCAAAGGCCATTGACACCGCGTCGTCATCCGACTCCTCCTTGATGTGAGGCCACTCCTCCTCCTCCAAGTCCGGCACAGCAGCAGGCCACTCCTCCTGCTTCAAGTCCGGCACAACGTGAGGCCACTCCTCCTGCTTCAAGTCCGACACCGCGTGAGGCCACCCCCCCTGCTTCAAGTCCGGCACAGCGTCAGGCCACTCCTCCTGCTCCAACTCAGCCACGTCAGCCGTCTCCGCCGCCTCAGCAATCGGGGAAGAGAGCCGCCGCAGCTATAGTGCGTAGCGCTACGAGTCGAGGTAGTACGGGAGGTACAGGCAGAGGCAAGCGATATAAATATGGTCCAAGCCTGGCTCTGATACGTCTCCAACGTATCTATAATTTTTGATTGCTCCATGCTACTTTATCTATTGTTTTGGACTATAATGGGCTTTATTTTCCACTTTTATATTACTTTTGGGACTAACCTATTAACCGGAGGCCCAATGTAACGCCCCAGATTCGATGCGCCAGGTGTCTGCCAGTTATTCGCCGTCGTTGCCATGTCATGTGCTTGCATGTTGCACTTTGCCATGTCATCATCTGCATTTTATCATGTCATCATGTGCATTTCATTTTGCATACGTGTTCGTCTCATGCATCCGAGCATTTTCCCCGTTGTCCGTTTTGCAATCCGGCACTCCTATGTCTCCGGCGCCCCTTTTACCTCTTTTTCGTGCGGGTATTAAACGGTCTCGGAATGGACCTAGGTTTGTCAAGCGGCCTCGGTATAGCACCGGTAGACCGCCTGTCAAGTTCTGGATCATTTGGAGGTCGTTTGGTACTCCAACGGTTAACCGGGTAACCGCAAAAGCCTCTTTTGTTGCAGCGCAACACCCCTTTCTAAGTTGCCCAAAACCCACCAAACTCCTCTCCATGCTCTCGGTCGTTCGAGAACGATCGCGTGGCCGAAAACCGCACCTCATTTGGACTCTCCTAGCTCCCTCTACCTATAAACTAGATCCCCCAAAATTCGCGGATGATTCCCCTAACCCTAGCCTCTTCTTCCTCCGGCCACGGACGTGTCCACCCGCGCCGGACACGCCCAGCGCCGCCGCGCACCCAATCCGGAGCCGCCACATGGCACTGCCACCCCGCCGCCGCCTCGCTGGAGCCCATCGCGGCCGCGCGCCCCGCCGCTGAGCCGCCGCCTCCCGCCAGCTCGGCCGCCGCCGCCGTTGTTCCCGTGGCGCGCGGCGGACCGCCCGCGTCTTCGCGGCCTCGCCGCCGCCCGTGAACGCCGCCGCCCTCGCCTTCCGCCGCGCTGGCTTAGCTCCGCCCGCGCCGTCGCCGCCGCCCGCCACCTCCTCTCGCCTTGCGGCTCGAAGCGCCGCCGCCGCCTCGCTTCGCGATCCTCCGCTGAGCGCGCCTCGTGCCGCCCCTCGTCGCCGGTTGCCTCGCCTCTCGCCGGGATCCGCGTCCCCGCGCCCTCCCCGACCTCCTCCGTCATCTCGCGCCCCTCGCCGGCCTTCCCCTCGCCGGAGAGCTCGCCGGAGACCTCACCGGCGCCGGATCCGGCGGGTGGGATCAGATCCACCCGCACGACGATCCAAACGCCCCCGCTCGTCCCGTACCACTTCGTCCCGGAACCCCTCCGTCCACTTTTTCCCGGAGGTGAAATTCCACTAAGTCTCGAGCATTTTGATATTTTGTGCCATTTTCATTGCATCATATCTCTGTCATTGTTGCTCCGTTTCGTGCGTGTAATATGTCAAAATGTTCATCTCGAAGAGTAGATCATTTCATCTCATTGCATCATTTTCATTTGAGCTCATCTTGGTGCCCTAAATGCTGTTGGAAGAGTGCTATGTGATGTTAGTTTCTGATTCTTATCAGAACTTGCACTTTTGTCATTTTTGCCATGATTGATGTGTGCACCCTATGATCTTGAGTCCTACATGTGTTTTGTAATATGCCATGCCATCTTTCCAGGGGTATATGCCATGTATTTTTGTGATCTATGTGGTGACTAGCACAAGCATGCAAACTAGGTGTGCTGATGTTGTTGTTTTCAGCCCTGTTTTGCTGATATTTTGATGCCATGTTAACTTGATGCTACCGAGAGATCCATGCATATTTTGAGATACTTCAGTAAGGATGTTTTGTAAAGCATGTCTTGCTCTATCCATCCATGCCCTTGTTTGCAATTATGGAGTGCAATAGCTTGAGTCAATCGAGCTCTACTTTTGCTATCAAATGTTTCCTGGCAGATTGTATACATGTTATTCAATTTTGCCAAGGTTGTTGTGGTTGATCCATGTATGCTATGTTATTGTTCTTGCCATGTATGTCTTCTATGCCATGTCTTCTTGATGTATGTATGCTTAGTTTATCATTTAAGGCTCTGTAGTGAGTGCATTGAGCTTGTAAACATGCCTACTTGTTATCAGTTTTTGACATGCCATGTTGCTGAATCTGTTAACGAAACTTTCGATATTGACATGGGTGTTACTATATTTTCTGATCCTTTTTGGCTTATGGTCACTAAAGGACATTTGTTCTATGCATTTAGTAGATTCATGCCATGCCTTTGTTTTCCATGATAAGTCCCTGTAACATGTTGTTTGATAGCTCTAAACATTGCAACCTGATGTTATTTCTGCCAATGCCTGAAACTGTTATTACTTGCAATCTTGCCATGTGTTTTTGAGCATGTTCTAGTTGTTTCTGGAGATAGCTCAGTGCTCATGTTTTGTAATGCTTTACCTGTACATCATGCCCATGCCTTTTTTTTTCATATTGAGGTGCTGTAGCATATTGTTTTGATGCTTGCAATATGCCTAGTTGCTGTTTTGGACAGCTTGTCCTTTAAACTTGTATAGGGTGTATGTGTTGATCCGTTGCTCCGTTTTGAGTGTGCTCTATATGAAACTTGCTTGATTTTGCATGTAGTTTCATATTATCATGTTGGATCCTTGTTTTGAGGTGTTTTGCTTGATGTTTGTGTGCATTTTGCATCCATGCCATGCTTATATTGTTTTGCTCATATCTTCTAGGCCGTAGCTCCGAATCTAATGAACTTTATATGTAACTTGACTAGAATTTCGCGTAGATCATCGTGGTGCATCTTAACTTGCTGTTTAACAACTTGAACATAAGGTTTATCCAGATCTGGACCAATTTCGAAATTTGCATATGAGGACTTACCGGAATTGTTATATGTTGTCCCGGCCTCATTTAAACTTGCTTTGATGTGTTGCTCTTGTTTGCATCATCTCTTGCCATGAGTAGCTTCATGTAGTTTTGTCATGCATCATGCTTGTTGTGCATCATGTCTTGTTCATGTGTGGTGTGTTTACCAATGTTGTGTGCTTCTTCTTGTTAGTTCCTGTTTCGTTGCGATCGTGAGGATTCGTTCGTCTACGCTTGGTTCGGCTTCATCCGTTCCTCTTCTTCATGGACTCGTTCTTCTTCCTTGCGGGATTTCAGGCAAGATGACCGCTACCCTGGATCTCACTACTATCATTGCTATGCTAGTTGCTTCGTTCTTTCGCTTTGCTGCGCTACCCATTACCTGTTTATCAAGCCATCCCAAATTGCCATGTCAGCCTCTAACCTTTTGCACCCTTCCTAGCAAACCGTTGTTTGGCTATGTTACCGCTTTGCTCAGCCCCTCTTATAGCGTTGTTAGTTGCAGGTGAAGATGAAGTTTGTTCCTTGTTGGAACTTGGAGATGTTGTTCCTTGTTGGAACATGTTTACTTGTTGGGATATCACAATATATCTTATTTAATTAATGCATCTATATACTTGGTAAAGGGTGGAAGGCTCGGCCTTATGCCTGGTGTTTTGTTCCACTCTTGCCGCCTAGTTTCCGTCATATCGGTATTATGTTCCCGGATTTTGCGTCCCTAACGTGGTCGGGTGATTTATGGGACCCCTTGACAGTTCGCTTTGAATAAGACTTTTCAAAGAAGGCCCAACATTGGTTTTACCATTTGCCTCACCTATGCCATTTTTCCCTTGGGTTTCGGAGCCGAGGGTCATCTTTATTTTAGCCCCGGGCCAGTTCTCCTTCGAGTGCTGGTCCAAACCGAAGCGATGTCCGCGCCCCTGGGCAATCAGGGTTTATGCCAACCCGACGTCTGCTCATCCGGTGTGCCCCGAGACCGAGATATGTGCAGCTCCTATCAGGATTTGTCGGCACATCCGGCGGCTTTGCTGGTCTTGTTTTATTATTGTCGAAATGTCTTGTAGCCGGATTCCGAGACTGATCGGGCTTCCGGGAGAAGGTCTATTCTTCGTTGATCGCGAGAGCTTATCATGGGCTAAGTTGGGACACCCTGCAGGGTTTGAACTTTCAAAGCCGTGCCCGCGGTTATGTGGCGATGGGAATTTGTTAATGTCCGTTGTAGAAAACCCGAAGTTGATCTTAATTAAAATACACCAACCGTAGCGTAACCGTGAGTGTCTCTTTTCGGGGTTGATCGAGAGGAGAACACGGTTTCTGGGTTATATCTGACGTAAGTAGGAGTTCAGGATCACTTCTTGATCATTACTAGTTGACGATCGTCCCTTTGATTCTCTTCTCGCTCTCATTTGCGTTGGTTAGCCACCATATATGCTTAGCCGCTGCTGCAACCTCACCACTTTATCCCTTCCTTTCCTACTTAAGCTTTGCTAGTCTTGATACCCATGGTAATGGGATTGCTGAGTCCTCGTGGCTCACAGATTACTACACCACCAGTTGCAGGTACAGGTTGTGCGATGATCATGACGCGAGAGCGATGTTTGCTTGTGTTGGAGTTCTTCTTCTGCTTCTTCTTCAATCAGGGATAGGTTCCGGTCGGCAGCCTTTGGCTAGGTGGTGGATGTCGTTTGAGTTTTTGTTTATGTTTCATCCGTAGTCGGATGTTGATCTCTTGTATATGATGTTGATGTATTCTTGTGGCATTCATGCCTTATGTATGTATCCCTATGTATTATGTAATGTTGATGTAATGATATCCACCTTGCAAAAGCGTTTCAATATGCGGGTCTATCCTTGGTGGGACCATCGAGTTCCTTTTGGATAGGGTCGCATATTGGGTGTGACAAGTTGGTATCAGAGCCTCGACCGACCTTAGGAGCCCCCTTGATTGATCGTGTAGTTTGGCCGTTGTGGAGTCTAGAAGAAAACTATTTTCGGAGTCAGTTATTTCGGAGAGTAGGAATTCTTTTTACTTCTCAGCCCCTTCGTCGCTCTGGTGAGGAATCTTGACGTAGGTGTTTTGAATTACTTCTCTTCCCCTTCAAATTTTCTTTAGGATCACGCAGTTGGTTTTCCGATCGTTGTTCCTCAGCTCTTTGCATCCGGTGCATTTCTCGTCAAGTTGATTCGACCCTCTTTGTCTTTTGAGAGATCTATCATCAGCTCTTTTCTATCAACGTTGTTTCCCTGTCTGAAGTTGTCCTTGTTTTTCCCACCCGCCCTCCCTATTCTTCTTCTCGGAACCGGAGTTCGTAATCGAGTATCCATCCTACTCGTGCGAAGTTTTTGCTCTCTTTCCTCAATGATTTCAACCGGTGTTTTCTCTTCAAGATATTCATCGTTTTTCCCCTTCCAAGTTGCCTTTGTTTTTCCCGCCCTCCCACCCTTTTTCTTCCCGGAGTTTGAGTCTGTTTCGACCATCAATTTCATTCGTGCGGAGCCTCTTCAGTCTTTCATCAATTGTTTCAACCGGTGAATTCTCGTCTCGTTTGAAATTCATCACCTCTTTTCTTCCCCGGTGGATTCAATTCAAGTTTTTCGTTGTCAATCGTATTCTTTCCCTCAGCTCAAATATTCCCTTCGCTCGTTCGCCTCTCGCCAGTTTATCATTCCGGAGTTCCGAAGACATCTCAGGAGATTCGACTGTGTTCCAACTAATTCGAGGGGGTCACCTCAGTCAAATATTTCAATTGTTCCGGTGCATCATCTATCTGTTCAACAATCCTTTCCAACGGTGTTATCTCTTGATGGGCCCTAACCCACGTGTCTTTTCGAGGATCTTACGACTCTTCTAATTCCCGGAGTTATTCTCAATTCTTTTCAAGTGTGACGTAAGAATGAATTTCGTCAGTCAGATGCTTTTCCAAGATCGATTTCAAATCATTTCATTATTGGCTCAACCTCTTTTGCTTTTCATTCTCCCGGAGTATCTCAGTAATGTTGGTGGTGTTTCCCGTCGTTTTTCTTGAAGACCGAAGAAGAGTTTCTTCTAAATCTTGTCCGTTCTCTCGAAGTTTCGTGGTTCTAGCTTCATGTTATCCTCACAAATTATTCCGTTTGTCAGAGATTCTTTTCTTACCCATCCGGAGTATTTCAGGAGTTGCTTTTCTGTTCCGATCATCCGGAGGCCATCTTTTTGGAATATTTCTTCGTTCCAAGTTTTCAGCTTCGTTCATCTCAATATTATTCCGGTGCTTCGTTCAAGTATTCTTCTATCAGTTCGCGATCTCTTCGATCTCTTTTCTCTAAATTCCCTCAAGTATCTCCGTGCTTCTCTAATCCTTCCCGGTGATTCATTCTCTTTCATCAGTCATTTTTGAATTCTACGGTGGTTCGTTCAAGATTATTTTCTTTGTTTATCATATTAATTCATTCGTTCTTTCCAGTCCTACCGGTGATTCATGAAGACCTTCTCAAGTTTGCGATATGTCACTTCTCAATTCCTTTTCAAGAAGAATAAGTAGTATGCAAATCCACTGCTTGTCATCAATTTAATTTGATGAAGGATAAGTATACAATAAATCTTATTCTTATTTCATCCAAGTGTTTAATCCTTTCCTTCGGAGTTTGTTCTTGAGGAATAAATTCTAGTTCCAAGTGTTTTCATCTTTTCTTTTCCGGAGTTCAATTTCCTCGGCCATTTCGTCGGAACCTCCATCTAAATCATCGCAAGACTTAATCCTTATTATTTCTTCCTTCATTCTATCTCATCATCCTTTTGTTAACGGAGTTCTTCACGGTGGTTCTTCATGATTTAATCTTTTCTTCAAGAGTTCATCAAGATTTTGTTGGTGGAGTTCAATTATCTTTTCTTCTCACGTCTCGAAGTGCAATTAATTCTCCGTATTCTTTAGAAGTGGAGTTTTGCATTTCTTCGTTCTTCTAAGCTATTTAATCTTTTCTGATTGTGGTTGGTTATCACCTCATAATTTTCTGAGATGTTTTCCATAAGTCCACAACAATCTTATTCTTTCGTTGTTGATCTTCTCAACAACTCCAGTCAACCCTTCCTTCTAAGTCCTTTTCATTTCATTCTTTTAATTCTTCCGGAGGCATTGCGTTCTGCATCTCATCAACCGCCATCCCATCTCGTGGAGTTCTTGTTCAATTCTTTCCTTGTTCAACCGGTGTGCTGCCTAAATCCTTTCAGTCTTATTCGTTTCTTTTCTCATTCTAACCACTCCGGTTAGAACGAGTGGTTTCATAGTCTATCTGATTCCGTGAGTTTTCGATTCTCGTCATTCTCGTCGTTCCTCTCTTATTCTCGAGTGCTCTCGATTCTTTGCTTCTTCTCTTGAGTTTTTGTTTCACCTCATCTTTTTCCCTTCCGTCTCGGTCCTAAGATCTCGGGACGAGATCTCTTGTTAGTGGAGGAGTGTTGTAACGCCCCGGATTCAATGCGCCAGGTGTCTGCCAGTTATTTGCCGTCTTTTCCATGTCATGTGCTTGCGTGTCTCTCTTTGCCATGTCATCATCTGCATTTCATGTCATGTCATCATGTGCATTTCATTTTGCATACGTGTTCGTCTCATGCATCCGAGCATTTTCCCCGTTGTCCGTTTTGCAATCCGGCACTCCTATGTCTCCCGGCGCCCCCTTTTACCTCTTTTTGTGTGAGGGTGTTAAACGGTCTCGGAATGGACCGAGGTTTGTCAAGCGGCCTTGGTATAGCACCGGTAGACCGCCTGTCAAGTTTCGGATCATTTGGAGTTCGTTTGGTACTCCAACGGTTAACCGGGTAACCGCAAAAGCCTCTTTTGTTGCAGCCCAACTCCCCTTTCAAAGTGGCCCAAAACCCTCCAAACTCTCCTCCATGCTCTCGGTCGTTCGATCATGATCGCGTGGCCAAAAACCGCACCTCATTTGGAGTCTCCTAGCTCCCTCTACCTATAAATCAGTCTCCTCCCCCGAAATTCGCGGATGATTTCGCCCCTAACCCTAGTCTACTCCTCCTCTCGCCCGGCGGACATGTCCGCGCCCGCCGGACACCCCGCGCCGCCGCGTCCGCACCAATCCCGCCCTGCCACGTGGCGCGCCGCCGCCTCCCGCGCCGCTGGCTGCCCGCCCGGCCCGTGGCTGCCCCCATGGCCCATCTCGCCGCCGCATGGCGCCAGCCCGCGCGAAGGCGCCGCCCGCACTGCCCGCCCGCCTCGCGACCTCGTCGCGCGCGCCGGACCCGCCGCCTTCTCCGCCGGTCCGCGCGTCCGCCGGCCGCCGCCTCCCTCCGCCGCCGAGCCGCCGCCCGCCCGCCGCCTCGCCCCATGGGATCAGCGCCGCCCGGCCTCCCCTCCACTCCGCGAGCTCTCCCTCCTCTCCTGCCTCAACTCCGGCGCCCACTCCAGCGAACCTCGTCGTTCGGGCCCGGCCCCGCCTCGATCCGATCCAGATCCGGTCAACTAGGTTGACTTCTCCCCCCCCCTCTAAAATTTGTCTAAATCCTATTTCTGTTAACTTTTGTTGCATTTTCTTCATGCTATATCTCTGTCATCGTTGCTCCGTTTCGTGCGTGTAATATGTCAAAATGTTCGCCTCGAAGAGTAGATCATTTCATCTCATTGCATCATTTTCATTTGAGCTCATCTTGATGCCCGAAATGATGTTAGAAGAGTGCTACGTGATGTTGGTTTCTGATTTTTATCAGAACATGCACTTTTGTCATTTTTGCCATGATTGATGTGTGCATCCTATGGACTTGAGTCCTACATGTGTTTTGTAACATGCCATGTCTTCTTTCCAGTGGTGCTTGCCATGTATTTTTGTGATCTATGTGGTGACTAGCACAAGCATGCAAACTAGGTGTCTTGTTGTTGCTGATTTCAGCCCTGTTTTGCTGATATTTTGATGCCATGTTAACTTGATGCTACAGAGAGTTCCATGCATATTTTGAGATACTTCAGTAAGGATGTTTTGTAAAGCATGTCTTGCTCTATCCATCCATGCCCTTGTTTGCAATTATGGAGTGCCATAGCTTGAGCCAATCGAGCTCTACTTTTGCTATAAAATGTTTCCTGGCAGATTGTTTACATGTTATTCAATTTTGCCAAGGTTGTTGTGGTTGATCCTTGCATGCTATGTTGTTGTTCTTGCCATGTATAGCTTATATAATATGTCTTCTTACTGTTGGTTGCCTTTTCAAGCCATGTATTGCTCTGTGGTGAGTGGTTCAAGCTCATCAACATGCCTACTTATCGTTGTTCCTGCCATGTTTAAATCTGTAATATAACTTGCCATGTTTACATGGGTGCCATCATATCTTCTGATCCTTTTTGGCTTATGGTCACTAAAGGGCTTTTGTTCTATGAAATTAGTAGATTCATGCCATGCCTTTGTTTGCCTTGATAAGTTCCTGTAGCCTGTTGTTTTATAGCTCTAAACATTGCAACCTGATGTTATTTCCTGATAAGTCTGAAACTGTTATTACTTGCAATCTTGCCATGTGTTTTTGAGCATGTTCTAGTTGTTTCTGGAGATAGCCTAGTGTTCATGTTTTGTAATGCTTTACCTGTACATCATGCCCATGTCTTTTGTTATTATGTTGGGATGCTGTAGCTTGTTGTTTTGATGCTTGCAATATGCCTAGTTGCTGTTTTGGACAGCTTGTCCTTTAAACTTGTATAGGGTGTATGTGTTGAACCGTTGCTCCGTTTTGAGTGTTCTCTATAGGAAACTTGCTTGATTTTGCATGTAGTTTCATATTATCATCTTGCATCCATGTTTTGAGGTGTTTGCTTGATGTTTGTATGCATTTTGCATCAATGCCATGTTTAACTTGTTTTGCTCATATCTTCTAGGCCGTAGCTCCGAATCTAATGAACTTTATATGTAACTTGACTAGAATTTCGTTTAGATCATCGTGGTGCATTTTAACTTGCTGTTTAACAACTTGAACATAAGGTTTATTCAGATCTGGACCAATTTCGAAATTGGCATATGAAGACTTACCGGAATTGTTATATGTTGTTCCCGGCCTCATTTAAACTTGCTTTGGTGTGTTGTTCTTGTTTGCATCATCTCTTGCCATGAGTAGCTTCATGTAGTCTTGTCATGCATCATGCTTGTTTGTGCATCATGCCTTGTTCATGTGTGGTGTGTTTACCATGTTGTGTGCTTCTTCTTGTTAGTTCCCGTTTCGTTGCGATCGTGAGGATTCGTTCGTCTACGTTTGGTTCGGCTTCATCCGTTCGTCTTCTTCATGGATTCGTTCTTCTTCCTTGCGGGATTTCAGGCAAGATGACCGCTACCCTGGATCTCACTACTATCATTGCTATGCTAGTTGCTTCGTTCTATCGCTATGCTGCGCTACCTATTACCTGTTTATCAAGCCATCCCATATTGCCATGTCAGCCTCTAACCTTTAGCACCCTTCCTAGCAAACCATTGTTTGGCTATGTTACCGCTTTGCTCAGCCCCTCTTATAGCGTTGTTAGTTGCAGGTGAAGATGAAGTTTGTTCCTTGTTGGAACTTGGAGATGTTGTTCCTTGTTGGAACATGTTTACTTGTTGGGATATCACAATATATCTTATTTAATTAATGCATCTATATACTTGGTAAAGGGTGGAAGGCTCGGCCTTATGCTGGTGTTTTGTTCCACTCTTGCCGCCCTAGTTTCCGTCATATCGGTATTATGTTCCCGGATTTTGCGTCCCTAACGTGGTCGGGTGATTTATGGGACCCCTTGACAGTTCGCTTTGAATAAGACTTTTCAGAAGGCCCAACATTGGTTTTACCATTTGCCTCACCTATGCCCTTTTTCCCTTGGGTTTCGGAGCTCGAGGGTCATCTTTATTTTAGCCCCGGGCCAGTTCTCCTTCGAGTGCTGGTCCAAACCGAAGCGATGTCCGCGCGCCTGGGCAATCAGGGTTTATGCCAACCCGACGTCTGGCTCATCCGGTGTGCCACGAGACCGAGATATGTGCAGCTCCTATCAGGATTTGTCGGCACATCCGGGCGGCTTTGCTGGTCTTGTTTTATTGCTGTCGAAATGTCTTGTAGCCGGATTCCGAGACTGATCGGGCTTCCGGGAGAAGGTCTATTCTTCGTTGATCGCGAGAGCTTATCATGGGCTAAGTTGGGACACCCTGCAGGGTTTGAACTTTCGAAAGCCGTGCCCGCGGTTATGTCGCAGATGGGAATTTGTTAATGTCGGTTGTAGAAAACCCGAAGTTGATCTTAATTAAAATACACCAACCGTAAAGCGTAACCGTGAGTGTCTCTTTTCGGGGTTGATCGAGAGGAGAACACGGTTTCTGGGTTATGTCTGACGTAAGTAGGAGTTCAGGATCACTTCTTGATCATTACTAGTTGACGATCGTTCCTTTGATTCTCTTCTCGCTCTCATTTGCGTTGGTTAGCCACCATATATGCTTAGCCACTGCTGCAACCTCACCACTTTATCCCTTCCTTTCCTACTTAAGCTTTGCTAGTCTTGATACCCATGGTAATGGGATTGCTGAGTCCTCGTGGCTCACAGATTACTACACCACCAGTTGCAGGTACAGGTTGTGCGATGATCATGAAGCGAGAGCGATGTTTGCTTGTGTTGGAGTTCTTCTTCTGCTTCTTCTTCGATCGGGGATAGGTTCCGGTCGGCAGCCTGGGCTAGCGTGGTGGATGTCGTTTGAGTTTTGTTTATGTTTCATCCGTAGTCGGATGTTGATCTCTTGTATTTGATGTTGATGTATTCTTGTGGCATTCATGCCTTATGTATGTATCCCTATGTATTATGTAATGTTGATGTAATGATATCCACCTTGCAAAAGCGTTTCAATATGCGGGTCTATCCTTGGTGGGACCGTCGAGTTCCTTTTGGATAGGGTCGCATATTGGGCGTGACACTTGCATCTTGCGGATTCCACTATTAAAAATCCTATGGGAAGAATTAATGATGTTCTTATTGTTGAAAATAGGAATTATGTGCCCGTAGATTCTATCATTCTTGATATAGATTGCAATCCTTCATGTCCTATTATTCTTGGTAGACCTTTCCTTAGAACGATTGGTGCAATTATTGATATGAAGGAAGGAAATATTAGATTCCAATTTCCATTAAAGAAAGGCATGGAACACTTTCCTAGAAATAAAATAAAATTACCATATGAATCTATCATGAGAGCCACTTATGGATTGCCTACCAAAGATGGCAATACCTAGATCTATCCTCGCTTTTATGCCTAGCTAGGGGCGTTAAACGATAGCGCTTGTTGGGAGGCAACCCAATTTTATTTTTAGTTTTTTAGTTTTTGCTTCTGTTTAGGAATAATAAATCCATCTAGCCACTGTTTAGATGTGGTTTTATCTTTTAATTAGTGTTTGTGCCAAGTTAAACCTATTGGATCTTCTTGGATGATAGTTATTTGATCTTGTTGTAATTTCCAGAAACTTTGCGCTCAGTGACCGAATTGTTAAAACTCACCAGAACGTGATAAAATATTGATTCCAATTGCTGCTGATCAATAAACAAATTTTACAGGTCTTCTAATTTTGGTAGAATTTTTTCAGTTCTAGAAGTTTGCGTTAGTTACATATTACTACAGACTGTTCTGTTTTTGACAGATTCTGTTTTGCACGTGTTGTTTGCTTATTTTGATGAATCTATGGCTAGTAAAATAGTTTATGATCCATAGAGAAGTTGGAATACAGTAGGTTTAACACCAATATAAATAAAGAATGAGTTCATTACAGTACCTTAAAGTAGTCTTTTATTTTCTTTCTCTAACGGAGCTCACGAGATTTCTATTGAGTTTTGTGTTGTGAAGTTTTCATGTCTTGGGTGAATTCTTTTGATGGATTATGGAACAAGGAGTGGCAAGAGCCTAAGCTTGGGGATGCCCATGGCACCCCCAAGATAATCCAAGGACACCAAAAAGTCAAAGCTTGGGGATACCCCGGAAGGCATCCCCTCTTTCGTCCACTTCCATCGGTAATTTACTTGGAGCTATATTTTTATTCACCACATGATATGTGTTTTGCTTGGAGCGTCTTGTATTATTTGCGTCTTTGCTTGTTAGTTTACCACAATCATCCTTGCTGCACACACCTTTTGAGAGAGCCATACATGAATTGGAATTTGATAGAATACTCTATGTGCTTCACTTATATCTTTTGAGCTTGATAGTTTTGCTCATAGTGCTTCACTTATATCTTTTGAGCATGATAATTTTTGCTCTAGTGCTTCACTTAGATATTTTAGAACACGGTGGTGGATTTGTTTTAAAGAAACTTGATCTCTCATGCTTCACTTAGATTATTTTGAGAGTCATTAATAGCATGGTAATTTGCCTAATGTTAATATACTTGGTATTCAAGATATGTGAAACTTTCTTTTGAGTGCGTTGAATACTAAGATAAGTTTGATGCTTGATAATTGTTTTGAGATATGAAGATGGTGATATTAGATTCATGCTAGTTGAGTAGTTGTGAATTTAAAGAATACTTGTGTTGAAGTTTGTGATTCCCGTATCATGCACGTATGGTGAACCGTTATGTGATGAACTCGGAGCATGATTTATTTATTGATTGTCTTCCTTATGAGTGGCGGTCGGGGACGAGCGATGGTCTTTTCCTACCAATCTATCCCCCTAGGGGCATGTGCGTAATACTTTGCTTTGATAACTTCTAGATTTTTGCAATAAGTATATGAGTTCTTTATGACTAATGTTGAGTCCATGGATTATACGCACTTTTTCCCATCCTTCCACCGTTGCTAGCCTCTCTAATACCGCACAACTTTCGCCGGTATCATACACCCACCATATACCTTCCTCAAAACAGCCACCATACCTACCTATCATGGCATTTCCATAGCCATTCCGAGATATATTGCCATGCAACTTTCCCCCGTTCTGTTTATTATGACACGCTCCATCATTGTCATATTGCTAGCATGATCATGTAGTTGACATCGTATTTGTGGCAAAGCCACCTTTCATAATTCTTTCATACATGTCACTCATGTTTCATTGCATATCCCGGTACACCGCCGGAGGCATTCATATAGAGTCATACTTTGTTCTAAGTATCGAGTTGTAATTGTTGAGTTGTAAGAAAAATAAAAGTGTGATGATCATCATTATTAGAGCATTGTCAAAAGTGAGGAAAGGATGATGGAGACTATGATTCCCCCACAAGTCGGGATGAGACTCCGGACGAAAAATAAAAAATAAATTAAAAAAGAGGCCATAAAAAAGAGAAAAGGCCCAAATAAAAAAAATTAAAAAAATGAGAGAAAAAGAGAGAAGGGACAATGTTACTATCCTTTTACCACACTTGTGCTTCAAGTAGCACCATGATCTTCATGATAGAGAGTCTCTCATTTTGTCACTTTCATATACTAGTGGGAATTTTTCATTATAGAACTTGGCTTGTATATTCCTATGATGGGCTTCCTCAAATGCCCTAGGTCTTCGTGAGCAAGCGAGTTGGATGCACACCCACTTAGTTTCTTTTGTTGAGCTTTCATATACTTATAGCTCTAGTGCATCCGTTGAATGGCAATCCCTACTCCCTCACATTGATATCTATTGATGGGCATCTCCATAGCCCGTTGATACGCCTAGTTGATGTGAGACTATCTTCCCTCTTTTTGTCTTCTCCACAACCACCATTCTGTTCCACCTATAGTGCTATATCCATGGCTCACGCTCATGTATTGCGTGAATATTGAAAAAGTTTTGAAAATGTTAAAGTATGAAACAATTGCTTGGCTTGTCATCGGGGTTGTGCATGATTTAAATAATTTGTGTGGGGAAGATGGAGCATAGCCAGACTATATGATTTTGTAGGGATAACTTTCTTTGGCCATGTTATTTTGAGAAGACATAATTGCTTAGTTAGTATGCTTGAAGTATCATTATTTTTTTATGTCAATATGAACTTTTGTCTTGAATCTTTCGGATCTGAATATTCATACCATGATTAAGAAGATTTACATTGAAATTATGCCAAAGTATCACTCCGCATCAAAATTCTCTTTTATCATTTACCTACCGAGGACGAGCAGGAATTAAGCATGGGGATGCACGATACGTCTCCAACGTATCTATAATTTTTGATTGCTCCATGCTACTTTATCTATTGTTTTGGACTATAATGGGCTTTATTTTCCACTTTTATATTACTTTTGGGACTAACCTATAAACCGGAGGCCCAGCCCGAATTGCTGTTTTTTTGCCTTTTTCAGTATTTTGAAGAAACAGAATATCAAACGGAGTCCAAACGGAATGAAACCTTGAAGCGTGATTTTCTCACCGAACGTGATCCAGAGACTTGGACCCTACTCCAAGAAGTAACAGAGGCGGTCACGAGGTGGGGGATAGCCCCCCTAGGCGCGCCCGCCTCGTGGGCCCCTGTTGCTCCATCGACGTACTCCTTCCTCCTATATATACCTCACGCCCCCAAACGATCGAACAGGAGCCAAAACCTAATTCCACCGCCGCAACTTCCTGTATCCATGAGATCCCATCTTGAGGCCTGTTAGGAGCTCACGGGAGGGGCATCCACCACGGAGGGCTTCTACATCAACACCATGGCCTCTCCGATGAAGTGTGAGTAGTTTACTTCAGACCTTGGGTCCATAGCTAGTAGCTATATGGCTTCTTCTCTCTTTTGGATCTCAATACAATGTTCTCCCCCTCTCTCGTGGAGATCTATTCGATGTAATCTTCTTTTTGCGGTGTGTTTGTTGAGACCGATGAATTGTGGGTTTATGATCCAGCTTATCTATGAATAACATTTGAATCTTCTCTGAATTCTTTTATGTATGATTGAGTTATCTTTGCAAGTCTCTTTGAATTATCCGTTTGGTTTGGCCAACTAGATTGGTAGTTCTTGCAATGGGAGAAGTGCATGGCTTTGGGTTCAATCTTGCGGTGTCCTTACCAAATGATGTAAAGGGTTGCAAGGCACATATTGTATTGTTGCCATCGAGGATAACAAGATGGGGTATTTATCATATTGCATGAATTTATTCCTCTACATCATGTCATCTTGCTTAGGCGTTACTCTGTTTTTAACTTAATACTCTAGATGCATCTTTGGATAGCGGTCGATGAGTGGAGTAATAGTAGTAGATGCAGAATCGTTTTGATCTACTTGTCTCGGACGTGTTGCCTATATAGATGATCATACCTAGATATACTCATAACTATGTTCAATTCTGTCAATTGCTCAACAGTAATTTGTTCACCCACCGTAGAATACTTATGCTCTTGAGAGAAGCCACTAGTGAAACCTATGGCCCCCTGGTCTATTCTCATCATATCAATCTCCATCACTTTTATACTTGCTTTGTTTTTTACTTTGCTTTTTACTTTTCGCTTTGCATCTCTATACCAAAAATACCAAAAATATTATCTCTATCAGATCTCACTCTCGTAAGTGACTGTGAAGGGATTGACAACCCCTAATCTCGTTGGTTGCGAGTAGCTATCATTTTGTGCAGGTACGAGGGACTTGTGCGTGGCCTCCTACTGGATTGATACCTTGGTTCTCAAAAACTGAGGGAAATACTTACGCTATTCTGCTGCATCATCCTCTCCTCTTCGGGGAAAACCAACGCAAGCTCAGGACGTAGCAGGCTCCTCTTCCTCAGAGGCCTTACGACATGACCGAGGAGCAAAACACAGCTATAGTGAAGGCCCAAGTGGACGCCCATTTTGGACCGAAACCGGCACCGCCGCCACTAGTAGAAAACAGGGCTTTCGTTCGGGTCAGATAATCCCATTAGTCCCGGTTCTTATACGAACCGGGACTAATGTGAGCATTGGTCCCGGTTCGTGCAACTAGAGGCATTAGTCTCGGTTTGAGACACGAACCTGGACTAAAGGGTGAGATGCCCTTTAATCCCGGTTCGTGTCCCAAACCAGGACTAACGATTAGACCTTTAGTCCCGGTTTGAGACACGAACCGGGACTAAATGTGCAATGCCCTTTAGTCCCGGTTCGTGTCTCAAACCGGGACTAAAGGTCCCATTTTCAAACTCTACCCCCCCTGTGGATCGCCTTTCCAGTTTTGTAAAAAGCAAAAGAAAATGATAAAAACTTCAAAAATTAAAATCCTTCGAGATGTAGTTATGTTACTACATCTACTAGTTAGGAAAATTTAAAAACTTAAATTTGGACATGTTTTGCAAAAAGTGTAGGGAGAATGTAAAACGGCTATAACTTTTGCATACGATGTCAGAAAAAAATGTATAATATATCAAAATGTTCAGCACAAAAATCAGAAAGAACTACGGCCTGTTTGCAAATCTTTAGAATCCTCAAATTCCAAAAGGAAAAAAAGATATGCTCAAATTTCAGTTTTTTTGAATTTTGGTTAAATCTGGTCAAACTATGGTCAAACTACTTATTCAAGAAGTATTAGTGTTACTACATAATTATTCAAGAATATTAGTATTACTAAATAATTTTTTTAATTTTTTTGAATTTTGGTCAAATCTGGTCAAACTATGGTCAAAATGTGGTCAAACTATGTTCAAACTACTTACTCAAGAAATATTAGTGTTACTATATAATTATTATTCTTTAGAATAATAGTTTCAAACTCAAACAGTGAAACGTGTGACTTCATGCTCAAGCTAAACTCCTGAAGGGTTAATAGGATTGACATCTTACTATTGTCAGGAAAACAACAAGGACAGACTTGAAAATCAGAGAGAATAGAACCCGGAAGTTAAGCGTGCTCAGGCTGGAGTAGTGAGAGGATGGTGGCTGGCAGGGAAGTTAGTGAATTTGGAATGATGAGAGGTGATTAGAGATTAGTGGTTAAATAGAGCAGTGATGAGGGATGATTAGAGATTAAATTGAAAATAATTCAAAAATTTAAAAA
Organism: Aegilops longissima; assembly: GCA_021605205.1. NCBI lineage: Eukaryota > Viridiplantae > Streptophyta > Magnoliopsida > Poales > Poaceae > Aegilops > Aegilops longissima. The sequence continues at coordinate 678,533,161 of CM038682.1, read as the reverse complement.
TTGGAAAAAAATTCAAAAAAATTCAAAAAAAAAATCTCCTTTAGTCCCGGGGACTAAAGGCCCGTATGAACCGAGACTAATGGACCTTTTTCTACTAGTGCACCAAGGGAGAAAGTGCGTGAGGAAACGATTGACCACTTTATTCGTATGGCTAGACCACCAGCTCCCAAGCCTGTTGACTCAGACTATGAGCGCCAAATCAGGAAGGCACATCGAGCATGAGTACAGAAGGAGTTGAGCTCGAGCTCGAGCCAAGCAGCTGGCAAAAAATGGGGGAAAACCGTTCCCCAGCTGGGAGAACAGGCGACGCAATCGATCCCCCGCTTGTTGTGCCAACAACACATAAGAGTACCGGCGCCCTATATATATGTGGGCAAACCGTTAACGTTCCCCAGCTGGGCAATCTGGTAATAACCGAGAAGCATATAATGCAGGCTAAAATGCTCGGTATGACTGTTGGACAATTCCTCGAGATCGAGCCCATGTCTCCGCTTAGAGAGGAGGAAATAAAACAGAAATATGTCCGCGGCGAACCTTTGGTCAAGCTCGAGGAGGTCAAGAACCTCCCAACGAGAATGTATGAATTGCATCAATGGTACATGGAAATTTGCAAGACCCACAATCTATAGTCCCTCATGGTGAAAGTCAAGGAAGAGGATTACTTCCATAAGCTAGATCTGTCTATTGAGTATACAGAACTATTTCAGTTATTCAATTATGACGCACTTGACAAATCTATCATCAGTTGCTATTGTCTGTAAGTGATTTCTTTCTGTAATTTAAGTCTCAAGCTAGCTGTAGTGCTCTCGTTGATCATTACCTTTAATTATCCTCATTGTATTCTTTTCTGTGGTATTATGCAGGATGAAGATGTCTGAAATGAGAAAAGCTGGACGCCATGGCATTGGGTTCATTGACCCAAATACCATTAATGAGGAGACATGGTCATATGAACATTATATATAAGAAGTAGAGAATAACATGCTAGAGTTCTTGAAGCGCCTCAATACAATGCAGATATACTACTTCCTTACAACTTCCAGTGAGTCCACATTGTCTTGTACTACAAATTCTGCTTTTGTTACTAGCTAGATAACACTGGATCTTGGTAGACATTAAAATGCGCATGCAGGTTCCACTGGATCTTGGTAGACATTAAAGTTAAACAAGAAAAAGTTGAAGTACTGGACTCACTGCTTAAAAAACCTAAAGAGTACTCAATCGTGAAGGGGATAGTGAACAGGTAATTTCAATCTCATTATATATATGTCCTGATATCAACTAATTAATAACTCCTTTATTCATTTTCTTTGCCGGCGGGCCGACAGGGCTTGGCAAAAGTTCATCGAAGACGTTCCAGGCCCGTTCAGAGAAAAACTGTATTGGTATCGACCCATGGTAATTAATTAAGTAGTACTAGCTAGCTAGCTACCATGCAATCTCTTTAATTCTATAGTTTCAATAACATTAATTATCTGATTGAACTCTATTCTTGTACAGGCCATGAAGCAGGAGCCAGGGAATGATTTATGTGCATACTACGTTGGCGAGAATATTCGCATGATGACGTCCGAAAGGAGCACATCTGATAGACAGATATGGGTACGTTTGCCAGAACACTATACACAATTTTTACATCATTATCGATATCTAGTCACACAACTAATGCATGCTTATTGATCTCCTTAACAGTTCAATGAGGTGCGGCAGAAGCTCCTACCAATGCATCGCGTACGAGCAATTGCAGAGGAAATAGCGATAGTTTTGCTCGACCAGGTCATAGATCCTAGAGGAGAATTCCATTACCCGCTACCGCAGTAATGCCTCCATGTAGGAGAAATTGTATATACCAAATTGTACATATATACGTACATGCATGTGTTTGTGTGAATATGGTGGTGCGAGACATTCGATGATATATATATATATATATATATATATATATATATATATATATATATATATATATATATATATATATATATATATATATATATGCATAACGTGTACAATATGTAGTATCGTTAAATACTAGCAAACGAAAAAGAAGTAAATGGAGAACACAAAATTAAAGGTAAAAGAAACCCTGAACCCAAAACCCTGCTAGCCTTTTAGTACCGGTTGATGTTACCAACCGGTACTAAAGGACTCCCCGTTCCCGGCGCCGGCTTGTGCCATGTGGTGGACCTTTAGCGGCGGTTCGTGCATAACCGGTACTAAGGGGGGCTTTAGTCCCCACCCTTTAGTGCCGGTTGCAGAACCGACACTAAAAGCCCTTACGAATCGGTGCTGTAGCCCGGTTCTGCACTAGTGTTCCTTATATCATGATAAATGTTTATTATTCATGCTAGAATTGTATTAACCAGAAACTTAGTACATGTGTGAATACATAGACAAAGAAAGTGTCACTAGTATGCCTCTACTTGACTAGCTCGTTGAATCAAAGATGGTTAAGTTTCCTAGCCATAGACATGAGTTGTCATTTGATTAACGGGATCACATCATTAGAGAATGATGTGATTGACTTGACCTATTCTGTTAGCTTAACATTTGATCGTTTAGTATATTGCTATTGTTTTCTTCATGACTTATACATGTTCCTATGACTATGAGATTATGCAACTCCCAAATACCGGAGGAACACTTTGTGTGCTACCAAACGTCACAACGTAACTAGGTGATTATAAAGGTGCTCTACAGGTGTCACCGATGGTACTTGTTGAGTTGGCATAGATCAAGATTAGGATTTGTCACTCTGATTGTCGGAGAGGTATCTCTGGGCCCTCTCGGTAATGCACATCACTATAAGCCTTGCAAGCAATACAACTAATGAGTTAGTTGCGGGATGATGTATTATGGAATGAGTAAAGAGACTTGCCGGTAACGAGATTGAACTAGGTATTGAGATACCGATGATCGAATCTCGGGCAAGTAACATACCGATGACAAAGGGAACAACGTATGTTGTTGTGCGGTATGACCGATAAATATCTCCGTAGAATATGTAGGAGCCAATATGAGCATCCAGGTTCCGCTATTGGTTATTTACCGGAGACGTGTCTCGGTCATGTCTACATAGTTCTCGAACCCGTAGGGTCCGCATGCCTAATGTTCGGTGACGATCGGTAATATGAGTTTATGTGTTTTGATGAACCGAAGGTAGTTCTGATTCCCGGACATGATCATAGACATGACGAGGAGTCTCGAAATGCCCGAGACATAAAGATCGATATATTGGAAGCCTATATTTGGACATCGGAATAGTTCCGGGTGAAATCGGGATTTTACCGGAGTGCCGGGGGGGGGGGGGGTTACCGGAACCCCCAGGGGGCTAATGGGCCCTAGTGGAGAGAGAGAGGAGCCGGAAAGGGCAGGCCACGCGCCCCCGTCCCCTTGAGTCTGAATAGGACAAGGAAGGGGGGCGCCCCCTCCCTTGCCTTTCCCCTCTCCCACTCCTTCCATCCCCCTCCTAGTGGGACTAGGAAAGGGGAGTCCTACTCCCACTAGTAGGAGGACTCCTCCTATTGGCGCGCCCTCCTAGGGTCGGACGGCCTCCCCCCTTTCTCCTTTATATACGGGGGCAGGGGGGCACTGTCGGTGTCAAAACCGGCGGATCTCGGGTAAGGGGTCCCGAACTGTGCGTCTAAGATCGATGGTAAGAGGAGACAGGGGACACAATGTTTACCCAGGTTCGGGCCCTCTCTATGGAGGTAATACCCTACTTCCTGCTTGATTGATCTTGATGAATATGAGTATTACAAGAGTTTATCTACCACAAGATCGTAATGGCTAAACCCTAGAAGTCTAGCCTGTATGACTATGGTCATGAGTCTCTCCCCTCCGGACTAAGTCCTCCGGTTTATATAGACACCGGGAGGATCTAGGGTTACACAAGGTCGGTTACAGAGAAAGGAATCTACATATTTGATTATCAAGCTTGCCTTCCACGCCAAGGAGAGTCCCATCCAGACACGGGTAGAGTCTTCGGTCTTTGTATCTTCACAGCCCATCAGTCCGGCCCACGACTAACAGGCCGGACGTCCGAGGACCCCTTAGTCCAGGACTCCCTCAGTAGCCCCTGAACCAGGCTTCACTGACGAGGTGTCCGCCGTGTAGATTGTCTTCGGCATTGCAAGGTGGGTTCCTCCTTCTGAATACTCCAAGATAGTCTTCGGATGCAACGAACGTGTCCGGATCTGCAACACAAGTACCACATACATAGCCGCAGAGAGTATAATATTTCACGAGTCCCATCCGCTGAAAACTTTTTTGCAAGATGACATCACATCTGCTTGGTCATTATTTTGAACCGTTTTCGTCTGTCGTTCCGTGTTTCGAGATGTGGTTTCCCTTGGCACGTCTTGTCAAAGCAGAGATCGTGTCCCCTTATTGCGGGATTCTCATCAATACAGGTGTGGGTAATCCGACCGTGCCGTTTACACAACCCTTGGGAATATGCGAGTTTTAAGGCGAGTGGGGAGGCGTTCAATATTTACTGCCTTTATAAGGGGATAATGATTTCCTCTTCTTCACCCATGCCTTCTTTCTTCCTCTGCCCTTCCATTCTCGAGCTTCAGCGCCCAAGTTCTCGTCTTTTCCATTGCGAGCAAACACCCAACCATGTCCGGATCCAGAGGTCAGGGCAAGTGGATGGCCTCCTCCATCAAGTAGAAGGACATCGCCAAGCTTCGGGAGGCCGGATATCTGGCAAAAGAGATCACCCACCGGCTCCCGGCCAAGGGACAAGTCGTCCCCACACCAAAACCCAACGAGAGGGTGGTTTTCCTCCGTCATTTCATCCACGGGCTAGGGTTTCCACTCCACCCTTTCGTCTGCGGGATGATGTTCTATTACGGGCTAGATTTCCATGATCTAGCCCCGAACTCCTTCCTCAACATCTCGGCATTCATTGTCGTGTGCGAGGCTTTCCTCCGCATCCAGCCCCACTTTGGACTGTGGCTCAAAATCTTCAACGTGAAGCCGAAGGTGGTGGATGGCCAACACGCGGAGTGCGGGGGAGCCATGGTGAGCAAGATGCCCAACGTCACATGGCCCCAAGGCACGTTCGTGGAGACTGTCAAGGAGTGGCAGAAGCTGTGGTTTTATATCACATAGCCACACGGTGCCACTTGGGCTGCCGCCCCCGGATTTAAGTCCGGGGCTCCAATGCGGCTGACCTCCTGGATGGAGAAGGGCCCAAATTGGTCTTCGTCGGATGAGTTGATGGTGCTGCAAACACGCATCCAAAGCATGGTGAACAAGAACATCAAGCTCGTCGACGTGATCCAGGTTATGCTGGTTCGCCAGATCCTCCCCTGCCAAAGCCGAACATCCCCTCTATGGGAGTTCGATCTGAAGAAGCACCAGACCTTGGTGAGGCTCTTCAGCAGCACTCACTAGGACGCCTGGAAGCTGCTCTTCAAAGGCGATGAGAAGCCGCCGGCCATAGACTCGGATCGTAGGCACGATCTTGCCCACCCCGCCAGCGCGGTAAGTCCCTTAAATCTCAAGGCGTACCCTCTACCTATTTTTCCAAGGAGGGTAACTGAACTTTGCTAATTTATCATTTCAGGAATGGTCTGAGAAAGCGGAGCGAACTCACAGTTCGGCTCCACTGCCCGAAGAACCAGTCATCCCACTCCTGAAGAAGATGCTGGTCCCGGCGCCCTATCAGCCGCCGGAGAAGAAGGCCAAGAAGAAGGCCAAGGGGGGCAGGGGTGGCCTCCGCCGCAAAGGTACTTCAGACATGATATCCAATAACAAGACTCACTCCTCTGCCGCCGAAGATGACGACAAGGAGGAGGAGGAGGAAAGAAACCCTCCCCCTGATGGGGGAAGGAAGAAGAGGGCGGCCTCCACAAATCTGGAGGCGGAGGCGCCCAAGAAGGGGAAAGGCTCCCTCGCGGATAAAACCGTGTGGGACGTCGACAACAGTCCGGAGCGACCCTCGCGGAGCAAGCCCCTGGCTGCGTCGTAAGTCCTGACAGACTCGTGCTCACCCGTGTATTCGGCCTTTCCTCCTTATTGTATTAACATGGTTAGTTATGCTATTGCAGTCCGGCCCACGACAACTCCCTGCGAACCTCGTGGGGAGGTTCGTTGGATTCGAAGGCGATGGCCAGCGAGTCACCGCCCGTCGCTCACTCTCCCCCGGCCAAGGGCGACTGCTACGTCTTGAGCTTGCGTTGGTTTTCCTCGAAGAGGAGAGGGTGATGCAGCAAGTGTAGCGTAAGTATTTCCCTCAGTTTTGAGAACCAAGGTATCAATCCAGTAGGAGGCTCCTCAAAAGTCCCATGCACCTACAAAAAAACCTGAGAACTTGCAACCAACGCAATAAAGGGGTTGCCTATCCCTTCACGGCCACTTGCGAAAGTGAGATCTAATAAAGATAGTATGATAAGATAAATATATTTTTGGTATTTTATAATATAGATGCAAAAAGTAAAGATGCAAATAAAAGTAGATTGGGAGCAAATATGATAAGAGATAGACCCGGGGGTCATATGTTTCACTAGTGGCTTATCTCAAGATAGCATAAGTATTACGGTGGGTGAACAAATTACTGTCGAGCAATTGATAGAAAAGTGCATAGTTATGAGATTATCTAGGCATGATCATGTATATAGGCATCACGTCCATAACAAGTAGACCGACTCCTGCCTGCATCTACTACTATTACTCCACACATCGACCGCTATCCAGCATGCATCTAGAGTATTAAGTTCATAAGAACAGAGTAACGCATTAAGCAAGATGACATGATGTAGAGGGATAAACTCATGCAATATGATATAAACCCCATATTGTTATCCTCGATGGCAAAAATACAATACGTGCCTTGCAACCCTTTCTGTCACTGGGTAAGGACACCGCAAGATTGAACCCAAAGCTAAACACTTCTCCCATGGCAAGAAAGATCAATCTAGTAGGCCAAACCAAACTTATAATTCGAAGAGACTTGCAAAGATAACTTAATCATACATAAAAGAATTCAGATAAGATTCAAATATTATTCATAGATAAACTTGATCATAAACCCACAATCCATCAGATCTCGACAAACACACCGTAAAAAGAGTTTACATCGAATAGATCTCCACAAGAGAGGGGTAGAACATTGTATTGAGATCCAAAAAGAGAGAAGAAGCCATCTAGCTAATAACTATGGACCCGTAGGTCTGTGGTAAACTACTCACAACTCATCGGAGGGGCAAGGATGTTGATGTAGAGGCCCTCCGTGGTTGATTCCCCTCAGCAGAGAGTCGTGAAGGCTCCAAGATGGGATCTCGCGGATCTGTAGGTTCTGGCGGTGGAAATTGTGTTTCGTGGTGCCCCCGGATGTTTTCGGGGTACGTAGGTATATATAGGAAGAAGAAGTACGTCGGTGGCCGCCCGAGGGGCCCACAAGACAGGGGGGCGCGCCCTCCTATCTCATGGAGGCCTCGCCCGCTTCTTGACTTGCACTCCAAGTCCTCTGGATCACGTTTGTTCCAAAAATCATGCTCCCGAAGGTTTCATTCCGTTTGGACTCCGTTTGATATTCCTTTTCTTCGAAATACTGAAATAGGCAAAAAACCAGCAATATGGGTTGGGCCTCCGGTTAGTAGGTAGTCCCAAAAATGATATAAATGTGTAAAATAAAGCCCAAAAACATCCAAAAGGGGTAATATAATAGCATGGAACAATAAAAAATTATTGATACATTGGAGACGTATCAGCGACGTCGAGGTGTCGTCCCGAAGGACCCTTCCTGGCCGGGGAGAGGTTCCGGAGGTCGCCAGGGCGGCGCCAGAGAGCGAGACTTCGGCTGCCGGACACATGGGGGAACAGATCCCCATGGGGACTGATGATGGGACCAGGTTCAATTCGGCCCCCAACTGAATACGGTTCCGGAGACCCACAAGTCTCCACAATCCGGCAAGCAGCCTCCCTCGAAAGAAGGAGGCGCGCCCGTCCCGTCGGTGAGCTCTGTCCAAAGCGGACTGACCGAAGCCTGCAGCGGCCTGCTGGCAGGTTTTGAGGTGAGCGACGCAAAAGAGAAAATGTCCCAATATAGACAGTAGCCCCTGAGACACTGTCCGGTGTTCAAAAAGAAAAGCTAGACAGAGAATCAATTAATTTACGCAGGGAACTAACTAAATGTGTCTTTGTATCAATAAGCACGCGTTGTTGCTAGCCGCGACCTCACACACCGCCGAAGTCTCCGGACTGAATCAGAAGCTGGAGCGGGCCGAGGGAGAGCTCGGCCAAGCGAAGAAGCAGCTGGAAGAGCATCAAGGTATGCAATGACTTGCTATATATTCAGAAAGAATAAATGATGTGTATCGACTATGATGTCATGATTTGTGTAGGAGCGATGTCCGAGGTCGAGGCCCTGAAAAAGGCCCTGGCCGAAGCCGAGGAGAAAGCTGCCAAGGAGCAAGCCGCTCGTAAAAAGCTCAAGGCCAGGCTCCACGAGGTTCAGCAAGAGTTCCAGGACGCGGTGAAAAAGTGCGATGCCTTGGAGGGTGATGTTTGGGCTAGAGAGATCGAACTCGCCAAGGATCACCAAAGTGCGGAAGAGGCCCGGGTTGAAGCCCAGGGCGCCCTGCAGGAGATCCAGGAGGCCAAGAAGATCGCAGCGGGTAATCCGTTTAGTATGCAAAGCAAGTATGTGAAGAAGAAGTATTTCTTACTAACCCGAATTCGGAGTTCCCCAGGGGCGTTTGCGGACCTGCCACGCAGCGTGTCAGACGCTGCGGGGTTCTTCCGGGCCGAAGAAGGGAGCTCGACGGAGAAGCTGTTCTGGTCGCAGTACCTTGCGCCAGAACATCCAGTGCTCTTCACCGATCAGCTGAAACAGCTGGTCGAGCTGCATAGGGTGGCCGAACTGGCCATGAAGGATTTGATAATCCGGTTGTGGCCTGCCGAAGCTATACCCAACAGTTACTTCAGCCTCGTGAAGCGGCTGGTGAAGCTTGTCCTTTGCTGGACGTCGTCAAGCACTCGGTTTGCATCGAGGGCGCGCGCCTGGCCTTCGCCTATGTCAAGGTGTGGTGGGTGAAGATGGACGCCGTCAAGTTAGCGACCGAGGGGCTGCCTGAGGGCAAGGAGCACCGCACTCCCGAGCGATACTTTGGAGATGTCCTGGAGGGGTCTCGCATTGTGGCGACGCAATGTGCGAAAGACATTATTTTTCAATGAATACATTCATGTTGTCTCGGCCTTGTGAACCATCAACTTGTAGGATTGTAGCTTATTATGGGAGATAGCCTAAATTTGTCTCTGAACTATTGTATTATAGCAGGAGGCAGAGGACCTTGATACATTTATACTATGAGTTAATTAAACATTTTATACATAAACTTTCACTCCACATACAGATTCATACACAAACTTGAAAACTGACACAAATCAGCCCTACAACTTGTGATGTTTGAGTTCATTTCCTTCATTTGCCGTTAACTCTCGATTAAACTTTGCACGCCAGCTGGTCCACGCTTCATGCCTGCATGTGGGTCTCACCTGTCTGTGGCAAAGGAAGAAAATACAAACATAAACTTAGATGGAACCGAACTGAAGTCGTCCGGGCGCAAGCAACTGCATTAACACAAAGTTTCTGTTAATAGCACAGATAAAACATATTCTGTAATTTATATATTTTGTTAGGAAAATTGATTTGAATGCTTTGCACAACGTTTAGAAGTTTCAGTGAGCCCCAAATGTTTTTGTATCGTTCAAAAAACATTTGCTAAAAATTTAAAAGGTCATATATTGTCAAACTGAGCTCGTATGCCTACATCTTCACATAACAACTATCGTCAAGTGTTACGGCGCAAGAACTATCACCTCGATGATCTGCCATTGAGTCCCTTGTTTCCAAAACTGGACATTTTTTGACACATTATAAATGCTTATAAAAAATAGAGGAGGTGCTTTAGGGATGCTTATAAAAAGTAGGCGAGCTGGCTTCTATAACAAGGCACAAAGTTTGTTATATATGGTGTTTAGTATGTTATAAAACTCACGTATCTTCCTAAAAGAGTATTAGTACCACCTGGTTAAAATAAACTCCTAAAATATAGAGCCATTGATTCCCCATGTTCCTTCTTCTTTCCAAACGGCAAGTTGCAATTAAATTGCTGAAATTAACTCGTAGATTCCTCTTATCTTCTCTCTTTGCAATTTTGCAAAGCATACTTTTCTGCTGCTCCACCATGCAATTACACACATATTTGTTCAATTGATTCTCATAAGAAACACAAAATACATTGTAAAACTTTCTAAAGTTCAATCACAACTTAAAAAAGTATGAGCGTAAAGTTTGGACAAAATCTTAATTCAAGTTTTATTCTAGAAAAACTAGCAAATTCTGACAACTTTCAACTCTCTTCATCCTTCATTCATGACTTTGACTATCTTCTAGTCCTCGTCATTTCGCCGTCCTTTCATGTTCAATGGAGACTCCACTAGGAGGGCAGTGAGTTGTTTCCTAAACCAGGGGTTGTTGTCCTGCGTAATAGGTTGAGTTAGTCTCACAGTTGTAAAAATGGGAATGGTGTGATTAAAATAAGTGTGGTCCTGTGTAGGTTTCATCTAGATTGTCGCCTGTAAACTTTACCATGTTCTTTACCCAAAAGGCCCAGTTGACATGCTGCAACCATATGGATTGTTGTAAATATTTTTTTACTACGAATACTAAATGTGTGGTTTTAAATGTTGTGTACAGTACCTGCCTTTTTGTTGTGGTATATTTTTGATAACTTGAGCTGTCTAGGTGTTGATGTCGAAATCCTGCCAAGCATCGACTTTTCGGCAAGCATGGCGATATGCTACTTCCTTATGGAGTTGCATGCCTTTTAGGTATAATAATTCAAGAAGTATAAAACATATAATATGAAAATTAACTCTTGGTATGTATGTACTAAGCATTCAAAAATACCATGTTTTCTAGTTCCGGGTGGGCTTTCTTGAACTGTTTTGTTGTTGATGACATCAAATCCAGAACTTGCACTGCCCTTTTTTGGCATTGACAACCATCTACGTATAAATGCATATTCTTCATATTCATAGGAAGAGAAACTTACATTTTAGACATAATTAGTTTATACCATTTAGAAATTGACTTAGACTATCTGACTTACCATATCATGGGAAAGGTACTTTTCGCCATGAATACTAGCATATGTTTTCTTCTATATATATCACGGGTACAAGTTGGAACACTTCCTTCTCTGATTAGCACACCGCTAACTGATGCTCTCTGTAGGTAGATCTTCCTGTCGGCACGTACATCTGGATTGGGGCGCATGTGACGTATCCATGTTATGGCTGAATCCAAGATCGGAATCGCAAAGCAGTAAGGAATAGAAATAGAAAATAACGATTTGTTAATTATTTAAGAAGTTAGCACATATCTTGCATTGCAGCCATCCGTCCGTACTACTTTTAATTATTTGTTAATTGGAGCTCTCAAGCATCTAAGATCCGCGCGATAGAGATGAATTTTATCAATTTCTACCAACACTTTTGAAGATGGGGATGTATTGACATTGTCAATGACCTCTACAATTATCTTCTCATCTGGAGCATCATCTGTTCCCGTTTTGGGAGTACTCACGTCTTTTGAAGTTATCTTGCCTCTTTTAGTTCTCTTCGGTTCATCAAAATAAACAAAATTCTTGTTATTTGCAAAAGTGGATTTCCTTTTTCTCTTCTTCTATCCCATCATGGTAGACCCTCATGTTGCTTGCGTGTTCGAAGGAGGATTTTTTATAGCGACTCGCATAATTAATGTACTTATTACTTACATCTGATTTTCGGGCATCGTCTATGTCAAACTCCCTTTGCTCACTAGTGATGTCATTGGAAGCACCCTGCAAGTCGTAGGGAGGAGCTTGTAAAATGAAAAAAGCACTCACATAATTAACATAGTTACTAAATTACATCAAAATCTGAGGTCAAGTCACCCCCACGAAGGGGCGAAAAATTTGTCGCTATCGTTGTACTCATATTCTAGTCGGCTCCAATAGTCCTGCATAGGTGCCTCGTTGTCATTATTTTCCTTCTTTCTCATCCAAACACACACTTAATCATTCTTTCCTTCCTATGTATAAAATAATGACAACTACGCACCTATGCAGGTCTATTGGAGCCGACCAAAATATGAGTACAACTACAGCGAAAAATTTGTTACCTCGCCCCTTCATGGGCGTGACACTACAAAAAAAAGACACATCCGTGATATTTTGGGCCGAACAAATTTTTTTTCTGTCATACATATGACACTTCTATGACGATAATTGTGACAAAACCCGCTATCATCATAGATGTGGTGGGCTCCTACATCAATGACAAAAAATCATGACAGAAAATGGGCTTTTCGTCACAGGCGGGCGGAGGCGCAGCTGCATGACATTCTTTGGGCCGTCCATGACGGAAAAAATCATGGTAGAAGCGAGGGAGGAAAATTTTGGGGAGTTGCCGATTCACGGTGGGAGGTCGGTGGCGGCGATGCACGTTCTCTCATACATACTGCAGCGTGTGTGCGGCGTTAGCTCTAGCGAAGCCCGGCGGCGTTGGGCTCTAATCGAACCCGGCGATTGCCTGCGAGCTACGCGTTCTTGAACCCGGCGATCGATCGATGGCTGTTAAGCGAACCCGATGGGCGATTCGCCGCTATTGCTGCTAAGCTGAAGCCGATCGATGCTGCCTCTCGGATGAGCAGTGGCGTTGCGGGGGGTTGAGCGATGGCGATGGCGTTGCCTGCGGATGAACAGGAACCCGTGGTGTGGAGGGCTGGATGAGCGATAGCCGTGGAGGGGTGGTTGAACAGGACCCGTGGTGGGGAGGGTAGGATGAACAGATGAGCGGTGGAGGGTGCCCGTGGAGGGTGGTTGAACGATGGCCGGTGGAGTAGCGCGGTGGAGGCTGGATGAGCAGGAGCCCGTGGAGGCCGGAGGATGTCGGCGGTGGAGATGAGCGGTATCCGTGGAGTCCTGTTTTGCGATGCGCCACACCCTCTCCCCGTTTCGACCGTGGCGCCCAACACAAGTCCGTTTAAATCCGTTTTGCGATCGCCACACCCTCCCGATCAACATGACCCCGTTTCGACCGTAGGAGGTCCGTTTCCTCCGTTTTGCGGTACGCCACACCCCTCCCGATAAACAGGACCCCCGTTTCGACCGTAGGAGATCCGTTTCCTCCGTTTTGCGGTACGCCAGGCCCCTCCCGATCAACAGGACCCCGTTTCGAACGTGGCCGGTCGAACACTAGGCCGTTTCCTCCGTTGTGCGGTACGCCAGGCCTCGTTTCCATCGCCTATTCCGTCCAAGCCCTCCCGATGAACACGACCACGCATTCCGTTCCGACCCAGCCGGTTGACTCCCCATGAATACGACGACGACGCTGTTTATCTGTTCTGACCCAACCATGTACGTATGCACGATAGGCGTTAGAGACCCTGCCCGTATGTACGTACGTGGCCGTATTTTCTTTCTTGCACCCTCGCCGCTGTATGTACGTGTACATGCTACGTGCGCGCCTCTACTACGACACGTGCGCGCCTCTACATCCACCAGTATATATGTACGTACACATTCGCGACCAGAATGACAACACTACGTACGCTTCGACCAGGTGGGTCCCGATTGTCAGGCACTTCCTTGCGTGCGAAGATGTAGCTGGTGGGTCCCAACTGTCAGGGGGGCGAATCGTTTTGTCTTCTTTTTGCCCGGACGCACTTCCTTGCGTGCGAAGATGTAGCTGGTGGGTCCTAGCAGTCAGGGGGCGAATCTTTTTTTGCCCGGACGCACTTCCTTGCGTGCGAAGGTGTAGTTGCTGGGTCCCAGCAGTCAGGGGGGAAACATTTTTTTCGCGAAATATGGTGGCCCGTCCGGTGGGTCCCCGCTGTCAGGTGGAGGAATAATTATTTTGCGTGTAATAAGGAGGCACTTCTTTGCTGCGGCCGTGGACCCAGCTGTCAGCCTCTCCACGTACAGTCCACCACTACTAGAAAAAGGCCTACTAATGGCGCATCGGTTTTGCCTACTAATGGCGCACTACCGGTGCGCCATTAGAATAGCCCACGGTGCACCATTAGTATCTGGTATACTAATGGCGCACCACATAGAAGTGCGCCATTAGTAACAATATTTTTTCAAATTTTTTCAAATTCTTTTTCAATTTTTTTTCGTTTTTTCTTAATCTCAGTTCACTATGGCTTAATCTCGGGTCAATATGCTTAATCTCAGGTCAAATCGCACTCCGTGGTCAAACTTCCCGAAAGGTCACCCATCCTCACACTACTCCGGCCCAAGCATGCTTAACTTCAGAGTTCTATCCAACCTCCAGCAACAGCTCACTTCACAGGCACTTGTTGATATATCTAGCATATCAATCCTATTATACCTTGTTGATGTCTAGGACTTTGTTCATGTTCATGACTATGATGAAATTTCAAAAAATATTTCAAACTTCCCAGTCATATTACGTATCATTTTTTGAAAAAATATTCAAAAAAAATTCAAAACCAATTTTTTTCTGTTACTAGTGGTGCACCATGGATATTAAAAAAAGTAAGTTTGAATTTTTTTTTGAATTTTTTGCCTCTAGATCTTGAAAGCCCCGTAACTTTTTTTCTGTTAGGTTTTTGGGGATTTTGAAAAAGTTTAACGGGGTAACCCTAGTAAATTTGGATGTAACTTTTCGGGTAGATGATTTTTCATATAAAAAACTTTTTCATCCGAGTTCGTATGCAAAAGTTATGCCCATTTTACAAATTTCCAGAGAGATTTTGCAAATAAAGTCGAAATTCATATTTGTAAATTTTCCCAACAACTAGACCACATATCACATGGGAAACTTATTTTCTTTTATTTTTTTGACATTTCCATCATTTTCTTTTATTTTTTTTAAACTGAAAAGGCGATCCACGGGCGGGGGGTGCATTGGTGTTGGGGCAAGTTAGTAATGGCGCACCAGTGGATAGTGCGCACCGAGACATGGTGCACCATTAGTAACAAATTTTTTTTATTTTTTTTACTTTTTTTTCAAAACTACTAATGGCGCACGGCGGATGTGGTGCGCCATTACTATGTCAACTAGTAATGGCGCACTATACAGCAGTGCGCCATTAGTAACAATTTTTTTTATGTTTTTTTCAAAACTACTAATGGCGCACCAGGCACCAGGTGCGCCATTAGTAATATATTACTAATGGCGCACCAAGACATGGTGCGCCATTAGAATATAGTAATGGCGCACCACATGACAGGTGCGCCATTAGTGGCCATTCCATCTATAGCCCTTTTTGTAGTAGTGACGTCCGATGGAAGCCGTTCCTTGACCACATTGACCACGCCGCGCCGAGAGCACTAGGGCGGTGGACGACAGTGAGGCCTAGGAAGGGGCGACGCAGAGCGGGAAGACGCGGCGGTGGATGCCCACGCGTGAGGAATACGAGGTTCACCTGGTTCGGCTGCGGTGAGGCTGTCGTCGCCGCAGAATAACGAGGGGTGTGGGTGAGTAGAGGATGGCCTGGCCAGTGGTGGGAGTAGTAAGGCGGTGAGGCCTCCGCCGATCGCAGCAGAAGCCACGGGAGGCAGGAGCACGAGGCACGACCGCCGCTGGTTTGGGCGGTGGAGCAAGAAGACCAGAGGTTTAAAAGCACTACGGCCGTTGGATGGACATCGTCACGGTCACTTGAGCTAGAATCGTGCATATTGACTAAGTTGACAAAGCCCTCCGTCCCGTCAACTTAGTAGGCCCTAAGTCAACCTGCCACTATCTTTGGGTCTCAGCTAACGGGGAGTATTCATTTTTTGTGCGTAATAAGGAGGCACTTCCTTGCGTGCGAAGATATAGCTAGTGGGTCCGAGCTGTCGTCGCAAGTGATAACGTTTTTTCGCGAAATCTGAGGCCCTTCGGTGGGTCCCGATGTCGGTGGGCGAATCATTATTTTGCGAGTAATAAGGAGGCATTTCCTTGCGTGCGGCCGTGGACCCAGTGTCGGCCTCTCCACGTACAGTCCACTTCAGATGCATGTCGATTCGTTGACCACGTTGACCAGCAGCGCCGAGAGCACCAAGGCGGTGGGCGACGGCGAGGCCTAGGAAGGAATGACACGGAGGCGAGGAAGACTCAGCGATTGTTTCCCACGGACGGATGGGAGTGAGCGATGGTTTCTTGGTGGTTCGCTGCCGTCACCGGAGAATAATAGCAGGTGTGGGTGAGTAGAGGATGGCTAGGCCAGCGATGGGAATGCGGTGGGGCCGTGAGGCTCTTGGCGGCAACACAACCCGCCACGGGAGGAGGAGGAGGCAGTCGCCGCGGCGCTTGTTTGGCGGCTGGAGCAGGAAGAGAAGAGATTGAAGAAACACGACGGCCGTTGGATGGACATCCAACCGTCCTTTGCTGTCGTCAACCTTTTTAGGAAAGCCTGAAATCTGTGGAAAACAGCATACAACCTATCTGCCATTATTTCTAATAATTTACAGCCCATTTGCTAATTCTTAAGGTGTTTTTGGAGCCCATATTCTTTTTGTTAGCATTACAGCCCATATTGTGGCCATGGTTAAAAAATTATACGAAATTTGGCATATTTCGGTGCGGTCCGAACTGTTTTTAATCCCGAAAGTTCGACTCACATTCAAACTGATTTTAAAAATAAATGTATATCAATATAAAATCCAACAAATTCTCCACGCATAAAAATTAATGTAATTTAAAATCTTGAAATGAAAAAATTATATTTGAAACTAATTGCCGGTTTGATGTGTTTTAAAAATGTACATCCCATTTCTCATTACTGATGGGCCATTTTCTCGGCCAGCCGAATGAAAAGCTCTCCTTGTCTTGAAAGATTTGCAGCCCAACAGGCCTGACAAAGCGACTTAATTGGCAAATCACAAAAAAACTGGGCTGTGGCCGTGGACCCAGCTGTCAGCCTCTCCACGTACAGTACTCTTCCGATGGAAGTCGTTCCTTGACCACGTTGACCACGCCGCGTGGAGAGCACCACGGCGGTGGGCGCACGACGAGGCCTAGGAAGGGGCGGCGGAGCCGGGAAGACGCGGCAGCGAAGCCCGGCGGAGAGGAGTATGAGGTTCACTGGTTCGGCTGCGGTGTGAGGCTGCCGTCGCGCGAGAACTGCCAGCAGTGGGAATAGTAAGGCGGTTAGGCCTCCGCGGCAGCATAGCCGGTCCACGGGAGGCAGGAGCATGCGGCACGACCGGCAAGCACTGCTTTGGGCGGTGGAGCAAGAAGACCAGAGGTTGAAGAAGCAATCGGCCGTTGGATGGACATCATCACGGTCCTTTGGAGCTAGAATCGTTCATATTGACTAAGTTAACAAAGCCCTTGGCCCGTCAACTTAGTAGGCCCATTAAGACAGCCTCCCACCAAGGTGGGTCCCAGCTAGCCGGGAGTATTCATTTTTGTGCGTAATAAGGAGGCACTTCCGGTGGGTCGAGTGACAATGGGGAACGTTTTTTGCGAAATCGGTGGCCCGTCCGGTGGGTCCCAGCGATCGTGGGAAGCGATTTATTTCACAAAATACTGGTGGCCCGTCCGGTGGGTCCCGCTGTCGGTGGAGGAATAATTATTTTCCACGTAATAAGGAGGCACTTCCTTGCGGCTGCCGTGGACCCGGTGTCACCTCTCCACGTCTGATACTCTTCCGATGGAAGTCGATCGTTGACCACATTGACCACGCCGTGCGAGAGCACCACGGCGGTGGACGACGGCGAGGCCTAGGAAGGGACGACGCAACCCGAGACCCACGGGAGGCGAGGCGGCGGTAGCATAGCCGCCACGGGAGGCGAGGAGCGGTGACGATCGGGCGCTGCTTTGGGCGGTGGAGCAAGAAGACCAGAGGTTGAAGAAGCCGTATGGCCGTTGGATGGACATCATACGGTCCTTTGGAGTATTGTGAAGTTAACAAAGCCCTCTGTCCCTGTCAACTTAGTAGGCCCACAAGTCAGCCTAACAATATGGTGGGTCCCAGCTAGCAGGGGGATATTCATTTTTTTGGGCGTAATAAGGAGGCACTTCCTTGTGGGCGAAGATATAGCTGGTGGGTCCGACACATCGGGGGGAGCGTTTTTTAAGTGAAATCTGAGGCCCTTCTGTGGGTCCTAGCTGTCGGTGGAGGAATCATTATTTTGCGGCGTAATAAGGAGGCATTTCCTTGCGTGCAGCCGTGGACCCAACTGTCAGCCTCTCCACGTACAGTCCACTTCCGATGTAAGTCGTTCATTGACTACGTTGACCAGGTCGCGCCGAGAGCACCAGGCGGTGTGGCGGACGGCGAGGCCTAGGAAGGAACGACACGGAGCCAGGGAATACTCGGCAGATTGTTTCCCACACGG
This sequence comes from Aegilops longissima, assembly GCA_021605205.1. NCBI lineage: Eukaryota > Viridiplantae > Streptophyta > Magnoliopsida > Poales > Poaceae > Aegilops > Aegilops longissima. The sequence continues at coordinate 678,514,814 of CM038682.1, read as the reverse complement.
AGGAGTCTGAGGTTTCTTGGTTTGTGTGCGTCGCCGGAGAATAACAGCGGTGTGGGTGAGTAGAGGATGGCTAGGCCAGCGATGGGAATACGGTGGGGCCGTGAGGCTCTTGGCGGCAACATAGCCGGCCTTGGGAGGAGGGAGCGAGCAGTCCGCCGGGCGCTTGTTTGAGCGGTGGAGCATGAAGAGCAGAGATTGAAGAAGCACGACAGCCGTTGGATGGATATCCAACAGTCACTGCTCTCGTGTGTTGACTAAGTTGACAGGGAGTTGTGTGTGCGTGAACCTTTTCTTATGAAAGCATACGCGTCAACCTGTAGTAGGCACACAAGTCAGCCTCAAATCTGTGGAAAACAACATACAACCCATCTGCCATTATTTCTAATAATGTACAACCCATTTGCTAATTCTTAAGATTTTTTTGAGCCCATATTGTGGCCACGGTTAAAAAGTATACGAAATTTTGCATATTTCGGTGCGGTCAACTGTTTTTAATCCAGAAATATCGATTCACATTCAAACTATTTTGAAAAATAATTTATATAAATATAAAATCAAAATAGTTGTCCACGCATAAAATCTATGGAATTTAAGATCTTGTAATGAAAAAATGAAACTAATTCCGGTTTGATGTCTTTTAAAAATGTACGAGGCCATTTCGGGCAAACCGAATGAAACTCTCCTCGTCTTGAAACATTTGCAGCCCAATAGGCCGATAAAACAAGTAGGCCTTGTTTGGGTATTTCTTAAAAAATAGAACTTGGCTAGCCATTTTCAGCAAGAAAAAAACACAACTGGGCTCATGATGTGGTAAACATAAATAAAACCCTGGCTAGACGGGCCACAGCCCCGTTGTTACCCTGATCCGTCGCTAAAACTAGTATAAATAACAACTGCTTGTTCCTCGTTGTCTAAAAAAAAACTGCTTGTTCCTAAAAAAAAACTGCGCGACTTGCTGGGTCCCTGGTGTCAGCCGCTCGTAGTGTAATTCTCTCGTTATAAATAAATTGACTACGTTGACGATGGAGTGAGCCCCAGATGTCCAATCATTAGGAGGAACCATATTTTTGGGCTTGTACTATAGAGGCACTTGCTTGCGTACTGCCATGACGCTGGTGGGTCCCTACTGTCATCCTCTCCACGTACAGTCATCTCCTTGTTCCTCTCGGTTGTTGACGACGTTGACAACGCAAGAGTGTGGCGCACCGCGCACGGCGAACGAACCAAGGCCGCAAGCCGGAGGACGACGGCGAGGCCTCGGACGGAACGAACAGGAGCCGTTGAAGATGCGCCGGTCTAGTCGCAGGCGGAGGGGAGTACAAGGGTTGACTGGTGGGGGTGGTGGGGCCTAGTCACGTGGCTTCTGTAATGCACAATGAGCTCAAGCAGCCGGCGTGAGTGATGTTATTTCCCTTGGTTGTGATTTGTTACAATATTTCACTATAAATTAAACGAATGGCAAGCCATTTGCCTTGTTTCAAAGAAAATATGACAGTCACAGCCGAGTTGAAAAGGGCAGGAACATATAACTCCAGCTTACAAACTGTACAAAAGCACGAGAGTTGGTTTTTCATCAGGTTTACAAAAAAACCCAGATTGAAAAGGGCAACAACATCTAACTCCAGCACTGTTTTCGGCAGTCACAGTCAAATGGATCGGTCAGGTCCATAGAATGAACATCCTGGATCGTAAAATCTACTGGATTATGACCACAATATGTTGTAAATTGAAGCCCGACACATTCAGAAGCTCTTTTGCCCACCCGAAACTCCTTTTTTTCTCTTCGACATACCCATCCGTCAAAACCATGCTGTTGATAAACTTAAGCACGATGGACAATAGTAACCTCGCATTCAGCGGGAAGAATGTGACAAATCTTGTGTTTGCACGGTTGGCTACATATCGTTCTAGCATTATTGTCTTCAATCGAATATCATGAGAAGTGAGAAAATCCTGATGCTTACGAATCCACCGATGTGTTATAACTTTCTTACCCCATCCTGTTGCCTAAATAGACATGAAAATTGAAAACAGTTAAGGTCTAAAAGAAGAGTGTCGAAAGAGCAACAGCTGAATGGTTAATTCTAGTACACTATATGCAGGCTTCCAATGTGCGTGAAATTATCACCTTTATATACAACTTCTCCAGACATGGAAAGCATTGCAGCAAGCCAATAATCTTGTTCAGATCAAAACTATTCATTTGGATATATAAGATCTTGACAGAATCCAGCACCATTGATAGGCCATCCATGGAGAAACTCTTCATTGAGCATAGAACATAATATTAGTACAAAATGTGTACTCCAAGATGATATATAAAGTATGCGCAGAAATTTAAAATGCAGCATATGGTTACAAGAGTAGATGATAATATAAAGTACCTGAAGAACTGTGGAGCCAAACACCATATTGAAATGAGCACATAGATCATTTATTACACCCAAGGTCTCCAGTTTAGGCGCAGAGAGGACGGTTATTTGCAACAGTGAATAACTAGAATCAAGGATCAACCTTTGAAGTGAAGGGGCATCTTGGATGATGAGCTGCCTTCCGTCAAAATAAATTCCAATTCTTACAAGGTTAGGCGACTTTATTTGGAGACAACCGATTCTAACTGTGAAAACAAGCACCAAGCACTCTAGCGCAGGGAAACTGGAGTGGATGATGCTGTGCAATGAGGCCTCCGATATACGAACCCACACAAGTGAAAGTTTCTTAAGAAATGGGAGTCGAAGGTTTAGTACCAGATTGTCTGGAAGGTAGCACAGCGCAAAGGTGGCGGTGCGGAGAGAGGAGGAAAACCGCGAGATGGACATCGGTGCTGAGGGCACAAGTTCATGGCGTTTTGTATGTGGTATGTGATTTCCAGGGGAATAGTAGAACTCAAGCAGCTGTAGTTCTGTGAATTCAGGGCATTTCAGCCAGGCGTCCACCGTGCAGGGCATGGTATGCTTGCTCAGGTAGCATGACGGGATGCAGAGGCTTTGAACGGAGCCCTGGTGGGAGGAGATGATGGCTCTGGGGATTTCAAAATCATTGAAGAGAGATAGGTGACGACGATCGAGATTAAGGGCATGGCGCGCCATAGAGGGCGCCACCGAATTGAGAGGACTTGGGTGCGGCAGCAATCCTTGTGGGGAGAAGCGAGATGATCTCCCCAAGGATGGCGTCTGGAGATCGCTCATGCGGTCCACCGAGATTCTCTGGGTTCTTGGGATCCAGTGGGGCGGGATCGCCGCTTCTCCCAGCTGCCAAAAGGGATCTGTGGCGTCGCTGTGGCGGGAGCCTCATCTTCTTGGCGCTGGGGTCAGCCGACTCCATTTTCCTCGAGGGCGTCGCGTCGCGCTCACGGATTTGAGCAGAGTAATGAATGACGAGCCTAGTTGTAGTGCGAGCGAAGAAGAAGGGGAGTTGGGGGTTTTCTGTAGGAGTGAGGAAGATGGGGAGCTGGGGTTTTCTGTAGGAGTGAGGTGAGGAATTTGGGGGTACGAGTGGAGCGAGCTGACGTGAGGTGGGTGGGAGCGAGGAGGAAGAAGAGCACCTGTGTTTTTTTGTGGGGAGGGGGGTGCTGGGTGTGGGTAGCGCCTTTTGAATTGATTTTACTATTTACTAGTGTGGATTGGCTGTTTTGTCTTGGGCCCAGAGAAACAATTACTACTAGTACAGTGGAGACACTCTACAACTACCCAGAAAAACAATTACTACTAGTACAGTGGAGACACTCTACCGCTTCTGACTCCTCCTAGGTCATTGAAACGTCTCCCTCTACTGAATGCCGTTATACTTCTGTTCACCGACATGCGGGCCATGCAGCACGCGGGCCCAAATGCCATCCACCAAATTAGCAGGCAGTATGCAAGCGGAGAGTCACCCCGGTCGTAGCGCGGCAGTAATGAGCCATCGTATCACAAAACCCCACCTCCCCGCAGTCTAAGTTTGACGGACGAAGCAACCATCATTTCGAAATCTCATGCGTTCAATACATGTGTACCTTACTAGTTTTGAGTAGAGTAGAAAATTTCACGCGGCCTCGGGTATATGAAAATGCAGGGCCCATGCATCATTGCCTTTCGGTCGAACCTACGTCCACAATTTTTTGTACGTGCTATATCTCGAGTGGTCCCCGAACCCAAAATGCTGCCTCGTTCCCGTAAAACCAAGCGGCCCACACATATTTAAGGCGTCGACTCGAACCCATTTACTACGACGTGGCCCCGCACGCCGTAGTACTCCTACAAACCCTACCGCCGCACTCATCATCGGTTTTCTTCAAGAGGACGAGGGAGAAGCCGATTTGTAGTGGAGGCGCTTTCAAAAAAAAGGATCTGTAGTGGAGACCCCTACCCTAGGTAGCTGCCACACGCATCATTGTTTTCTCTTTTCTTTATGCTCTTGCGCGCTAGAGTAAATGATGGTTGCTTCGTCCGTCCAGCTTAATGCGGAAAGGTGGGGCTTTGTGATTTGACCCCTCGGTGCTCATTTTCTACTATTTGCGGCGCTTACGACCGGGTGCCTCCAATTCCAACTGGTGCTCGAACTGTAATTTGGTGCATCGACGTGGAACAAGACGGTGGATGAGCCACATGTCCGCCAAAGGGGTCTGTTAAGTGTGTCGCCATTTCATGTGCGGACTGACCCGCTTGAGTTGTTACGCCAACACGGCAGGAGCAGCCTACCACTTGGTTTTGCTCCTTGGTGAATCCCGACTATATTGATCTAAAAGATACGTGCTGAACTACCCTCTCCGTCTCGGTTTTTATTTGTAGGTGTCTCGGTTTATAGGGCCTGCACGTAGTTCTAGGTCATCCATTTGACTAACTAAATATGAGTTACTATGTCACAAAAAGTATATCATTGGATTCTTATTGGTTGATATGTGAAGAAACAAGAAACGAGGTAGAAGTTAATGCACCGCGCCTTAGTATTGTGGGATTATTTGGTTTTTGTAAGATGACGTGCGTTTGGTTGCAAGGGTGGTCATGAATGGGTTGGGATCGTTCAGAAAATAGACATGTTTGGTTATAAAGCACATGAATGGTTCGAGTCAAAAAAAGAGAATATGCCTTGAAGATGTTGAACCATTCCACCCAACCAAATCGGTCGAATCAAATGGCCACCCTTTGCATGCATGACTATGTGAGCATGACTGGTGGTCCCGTCTTAAATAATTAGCTCATCTCTTATATTCAGCCAAACACATGAATTGAATGGTTCAATCCCAAAAAAATTGAATGGTTCAATCCCCAAAAAATTGAATGGTCCCAATCCATTCATACGATACCTTCGACCAAACGCATCCGACGGAGGGAGTAGTTGTATTTAAAAGTCGAGGGCGGGGCTTTTCCTACGCGGTAGGCGGGGCAGTTCCGCCTAGTCAGTTTGACAAAGACGCGAGAAGACGAGGGAGTAGGCTGCTGCAAACGTAGGGCTGTGTGATTTGACAGCGAGGTACTGCTGGACAGGTGGGGCCCCGTGATTTGACTTGCCATTATCATTTTAACTGCGGCGCTACGACCGGCGTGAGTCTCCCGATTCCTGATCACCTCCATACAGGTGCCTCTCCCAATGCTCCACCATGTAGTAGTAGAGGCTGGCTCTTGCATGAGAGCCCACTTCTCCACTTTTTCCTTGCCTCTCTTTCCTCCACATATGCAAAAATGCCATGTAATGCGAACTATTGTACTTACTTGCTCCTACAGGTGCTTAAGCTTGCCACATAGGCATAAAGTCTGATGTGGCAAGTTAATCAAGAAGAGAGAGACTAGTTTGGTGACCCAAGGAAGAAACGGTGCTAAGCGCGTGTACCTAGGTGAACAGACAATTTTGAGTCTATAGCTAATTAAATGAAGCAAACTTAGCAACACCATTTCATTGGAAGAGGTCACTCCTTGGCAAATGCAATAAATACTAGTACTCCCTGTGTCCCATTATATAAGAACGTTTTTTGACACTACACTAGCTAGTGTCAAAAGCGTTCTTATATTATGGGACGAGGGAGTAATCTGAAAGAGATATAGAGGAGTAAAAAATACACTTATAGCCAACCTTGTTGTAGTATGAGTGACTAAGTGATGACTATGTATGATATGCCAACATCGAGATAGCCCAACACACCGTGTTAAATCTCAAGAAGCGCGACCACGCGAGCGATGCGACGGTCGTGGTAGTAGCGCGACCATGATACGGCTCTTGGCAGCCCTTGGATCTGAGATCAAACGGTCGCATGCTAAGTTGCTGAAAATTTTAAGAATAATCCTCCAGGATAGGATATTCACCCATAGGTCTAGAATCATGCCATGCAACCGTTCGATCTCAGATCCAAGGGCTCTCGGAAGCCCGTATCATGGGAGAATGGAAAGCCACTACCCTGCCGTTCGCATGCTGGCAGTTCGCTCCTACTCTTTCCCGCACGTCCTTTAATACTACGGCGGTTCGCTCCTAGTCGTCCCGTCCATTCACATTACGGCAGTTCCACTAATCCTAACCCTCCTCCCAAATCCATGGCGTCCCAAATCTCCCCGGTCGGCGGTGAGTACAAGGTTAGAACCATCACCGACGATGAGTTTGACGTCATCTACACTCGTACTTCCGCGACGGTGAAAGGATGCCTTTCTCGCTTCGGACACATGTTCGAAAACTCACATGATGAGTGGGTCGCTAGGCTAGATGTTGAGTACACCACAGTCGTGGGACAAGAGAAGGATCTAAAGGACGAAGAGAGGAAGAAGCCTGCCATGATCCAGGTTTGTGTACATAACGTTTGCTTGGTCTACCACATATGCCATGCCGACGTTGAGTGCCAGGATTTTAAGAACTTCCTCGAGGACAAAACAGTCAAATTCACATGTAGACTTTAAGAACGACAAAGAAGTCCTGCGTCGGATAGGCCTCGTTGTAGGCAACCCTTCGACCTCCGGAAGAATCGGTGGTGCCTCTCGTCAGCCCTTAACGCTGACCTGGCAGGAGCCATGGTTCATCCTTCGTACCGCAAACTGGAGAAACCTCATTACACGTTTCATCGTCATGCATGGCAGCGGAATGTACTAGATACAGACCACATCCACTATGCTGCAATGGATGGCTACCTTTGTTTCAATATCAACAAGGGTTGGATGAAGAGCAACAGCCAAGTTGGCGGTTCAAGCAAAGAAGTATCGACCAAGAGGAAGAGGGACAAGGACGAAGTCGAGGACGTGGACGAGGACTTCGAGTAAGGTGGAAGTGTCGTTGCTCATGGCGGTTCTAAACTTCTAATGAGTGTCTACCGGATTAGTTGCATAGTTTAATTTCAGGTGTGGTTAGTTTAATTTGGGGTGTGTGTTGTGCTGAGCCCCCAGCAGAACTATGTTATGTTTCTTCTCGTTACTTTAACTCTTTAGTATGTACATACTAGTACTAATATTTCTTTAATAGAATTTAGCACCCCAATTAAGCACGTACTAGCTTTTTTAATAGTACTATATGCATAATTTGGCGACGAGCACTCTCTATATGTACCACCTTTTTTAAAAAATATCAATTTTTGCTCCATGGCGCAATCCATCGATAGTGGAGTACTACTGTACAAAAGTATACATTTTTTAAAAGGCTAGTGTATTGTTCATCACATATATATATATATAGCCAGTTAAATTCTCAACCTAGAACGATGTGCATGCCATGTAGTAAACCGATCCGGAGGAAGTATAGTAAAAATGAGGTGATTTTACCTAGCGATCGGCGGGGGAGCATGGCCTGTCATGCGGTCCCACGTGTCATGATGTACCAAGGCGATGCGCGTGTCCCTCTTGAGGCAGAAGAAATACTAGTACGTGGTTTGAGATGATGTCGAACGAAGTGTGAAATAATGGTTGCTTCGTCCGTGCAGGAAGGTGCGACATTGTGATTTGACGTCTCATTGCTCATTACTAACTTTGGGCGGTACGAGTGGGGTGCCCCTGCTGTTCTGCAGACTGTTATTTGGTGCTTGACACGTCGACCTGGTTGCTATATGTCCCACATGTCGGTGACAGGAAGTACATAATTCATGAAAGGGAGCGTCGACGGAGGAGTATACTACAGAATTCATGAAAGGGAGCGACTTAGTTTTGGAAAAATCTGTTTTTACGGAGTACATACCCACTAGGGTTTATAGGGCTCATCTAAAAAAAATTCGGTTTTCCATTTGATAAGTCTCAATTCTAGTACTATACTAGTAGTAGTACCGTTACATGTTGGATTTCGAGGTGCGTTAGATCACCCGACGCAAGCAGTGTCAAGAGGAAACTAACCAATGCATGGACAAGTTCATAGAAATTTAGTGGTCATTCATGCATTCGTTATAATTAATGCCTCGGTAAACATAACTTCTTGAGAAAAACGAGCGTACTGTGCAAACTACGAAATTAATTCGACCACTCACCGTCTACCTTGGTTGGAGAGATTTTGAAATTGAGCCATAAACTGGAAAGGAGGGAGTAGTAACTTTTGTCTCGATTACTATTTGTGGCCTTGTATAGATGCAAAATGTATTTTTATAGTGGCCTTTTATAAGTAAATAGAGGGAGTACTAACCAAAGTACGTAGTAGGGACGAGGAGTAAACGGAGGGTGTAGTAAAATTTTCTCCTCGTGCTGCAAGCCACCGCGCGCGTGGGCGAGGGAGCGGGCGTAAATGCGTATAGTAGTACTCCAGCTTCACCTCATCCTGCGAGCCACCGCGCCCGTGGATGGGGAGACGGCGTACTAAGCAAGTTTCTCCTCGTTCTGCGAGTTGACGGGACACATCAAAAGTACTCCAGTGTATAGAGCCTTGCCTCTAAGGTAGGCCCCACATGGTTTGCCTCTTTTTTTAATTTAACTTAATGCGTCAAGTCGCAATTTGTTTGTTCACCCGTGGTAGACGATCCTCCCTCCACCAAGTGGACAACCAGTACACGTGCCAAATTACCACGTGGGCTGCCTTTTTCGTATAGAAATGAGCTCCACCGTGTAACCGCGCGGGTGTGGTTGGGAAAGAGACGGGAGTACGTGCGCCGTGCGTGCACCTCTTCTCTTCGTGCATGTCCCCCACCTACGTGGGTGTGTGTGAGAGAGATACAAACCTAGACATAATGCGTCGTCCATCCCCATGCCTCCGCCCAGTCCGACCACTAGTCACCACCACGGCACCACGCCCCACTCCTCCTCACCTTATCTCTCATATTTCTCCCTCCATTTTTATATACAAGGGGAAACTATCAAAATTACAATTTGCAGATATACAAGGCCACTAACACTAATCGATGCAATATTAATGGTGTTTGCCTCATGGTACTAGCAAAGGAGGACATTAATTATCCCTTGCATGCATGCGGGAGTTTGTAAAAAAATGTATCTTGATGTTCCGTGCAATGCACGGGCATCTTGCTAGTCCATGAAAACAACACATGGCAAAATTCCACGGCGAACGAGGGATTTGAATCTGTTGGGAGGGGCTGTTTGGATCTTGCCCGGGGTAGCCAAAATATTGGTGACCCTTTTGTCCACTGGTGCCTTTGCCACCGATGAACGAGGAACGGCTCGGGTGCTCATGCTGTCATGCATCCTCTAGCGCGCACGTTGGAGACGAGCTCGCACGAGCTGTGTTTTTTGTCCCTAGCGCCGCCCGAGCCGCCCATGAGACCGACCGGCGACCCGCAAATTATGCCATCCAACCGTAGCCGCACACATTATGACAGCAACTCAACCAACCGGACGAAATTCACGCAAACACGTAGACAAACTGATACTCATTCACGCAACCACCGGAGTATTTAATGTAAACAACGACGGAAATCATATAAAATACAGGACTTTCACAGAAACATGACGGATTTCATTACATTCAAATGAACTACGCGGTGCTAGTTCTGGACAGCACAGGAATATAATACATGGCCTAAATGGTCGCCCGCCGATCGATTTGTGTTCCTCATGTCCGGGAGCACGATCACCGGACTGCCGGGAGCCCCGGAGGTATATGCTTCAGCGCAAAGGACGACTTGCTTCCCCTCTGCCCAACTGATATCATTGGCTGGTGCCGAAGATGATGGTGGCCGGCACCGGTTCGAGTTCATCACCGGCCACTACTTAGCCATGGCCGGCACCGGCTCGAGTTCATCATAACATTGACCTCTTCCGTGGAGCCCATGCGGGGTTGACGAAGGTCCTCGCAACAAAAGGATCCGACAAGACACCTGCTGTGTACGCCGGCGTCGCCTCCGCGGTGGCCTTCATGGGACCCAAGCGGCGGCGGCTTCCCGTGTTCTACTTCTCCTCGATGATGGTGGCGGACGCGGAGGCGCTGGCCACCGACTCGTCGCTCTCCGTGCACCCGGCTTCTGTCGCTGCTTGCATGGCACGCCTGTCGGCATGGGAGTCTCAGCCACAGAAACGGGAGACGCGGTACAAGGCGGCGGCGTGGACGGCAGCAACGACGCCCGTGCGCCGCTCCTCGTCGCGCCGGCTTGGGGCGGCAACTGGCTCCGTCGGGCGAGGGGAGGGAGGTGGTTCAGCGAGCTGCATAGCTCGTATCCGGCGGGCTACCCAGCCGGCTTGGATGCGGAATAACTACTCTTCGTAAGCCATTGTAAGAGTAGACAAAATGGTGGAGGAGATAGGGGAGCGGCGGAGGTGTGCGATTCTTGGCCGGCGTTTGGCCTCGTTTAAGTAGGAGATTAAATAGACGGCGGACAGGAGGAGCTCGGCCGGCGTTGCGTTTAACGCCGGCCCGGTCATGAACGGACGTGTGTCCAGAGTGGGTTTCTCGGCTTCCACACGGGCAGGTTTCATGGAGGCGTTTGAATGCGGCACGGAGGCGTGTTCAGCCGGGCGTGCCGCGAGTGGCGCCCTCGAATCTGACCTAGGACACCGCGCCGTTCTTCCATTGACATGTGGGCTCTTTGGGAGCATGGCCTGCATGTCAGTGACCCAACGCAGGCAAGTCACAGCAGAGGAACCTTTGGTGGGCCAGGGCGGTCAGAAGCGGGCATTTCATAAACCGATGATTGTTCATTGAGTGTGACGTCATCTTTTTCATGTAGTTAAGCGTGTGTCTTGCGTCGTGTGCTGTGTGCATGCAGGCTGTGAGTGTTGCGTGCGTGAAAGGGTGCGTTTTAGTGTTGCATGCATGGGTGCGTACGTGCAAGGGTGCGTTTCAGTGTTGCATGCATGGGTGCGTACGTGCGTGTGTTCGTGAGTGCATGTGTACGTGTCAGTGTTGCACGCCAGCATGCGTGCGTGTGTACGTGTCAGTGTTGCACGCCTACATGCGTGCGTGTCTTGCGTGCGTGCATGTGTACGTGCGGGGTGAGGCTACACATCAGTCGACTGACTTTTTCATCTCTGGTCATTAGATTTTCTAGCCGTTGGATATGAAATCAAGGGCCTCCAGTTTATCATCAAACTCCATCCCCCCGAGCCGCCAACCACCACCAGCCGAACCGCCCGCCCCCGCCGCCCGCGGCCGGCCCGCCCTCCCCGAAACCACTCCCCACCGACGGTCCGCCGCGTGGGCCAGCATATATGATCTTGAGATTTTACGAAGTCACCATAGGTGCCTCGTAGTCGACTGGAACGTCTCCTCCCACTGAACGTACATCGCCGAAAAATACTGAAATTAACACAAGATAAATGCGAGCACCGGGACTTTAACCTTCGTGGGCTCGAGAAACCACTGTCCTCTAACCATCCAACCACATGTTGGTTAGCATGACAAAATGTATGTGGTGACCGTGATGAGCTTATTCTGAAGTCCAGTGACCATATCGTGCTTTCGCTTCAAATACAATGACCGTAAGTGTAAATCAACAAAATACGGAGCACGCATCAAATGCAAAGTCCGTCGGTGTCATCAACAGAACATGGAGACGACGTGAGCTAGATACCGTTGTACTATCGTGATATGCTTATTTTCTTAGTGGCCGATTGCGTGTGTGGTGTGGTGGGCACATCATTTCTAGTTGTGGTGGGTCAACATGAAGACTCATGGGTCGGTTCCATCCTGCGCCACATATAGGTTGGACCGAGGCATGTTATACGGAGACCCATGTGGAGGACTCGGCGTACAACACGAAGCTACCAGAGTCACGGAGGACTCTATCCCCACTAGTGATAAGCCGACTATATATGATTTGTAACCCTAGGCCCTTAGTATGTTATACAAGCTTGGGGGATAGTTCGTCGATAGTATATATACACACACGCACAATGCCTGGTATTCACGTGTACTTCGTACACACCCCTAACACTAATATACAGTACCAGGAGTAGGCTCTTTCTTCAACTGCAAGGGTCCGATCCGAACTAGGGTAAAACTTTTCCTCGTATTACCATCCAGCCTAACAGCCAGGGATATCCTACCGAATGATATGATGAAATAATATCTGCCAACTAATATTAGAGAGGTGTGTAGGGGGGAATGTGTGCGAGAGAGGCCTAAAGATAATGTGCATGCGGGAGACACGAGGCACATATATGTCGATATAGAGGGCTAGTAGATACCGTGCATGTGTATATATGCATGTGAGAGAAATAGTGTTTTCCAACTGAGATTAGTGAAAAGAGTGGTATATAGTAGTCGAGAAGAGAGATAGAGAAGCAGAGAGAGCATGTCGTGAGACACCCCGACACCCGAGAGAGATTGTGAGCATGTGTGAAAGAGAAATGCCGATGCATATAAAGTGTGTGCACTTATGCGTTAGATCTGAGAGATATCTACGTGTAAAAGGCGGTTCTCGCATTAAATTAAAATATAAATGGCTTTATTATTTTGGATGAGATCATGAATTCTGCAAAATTGCGTATGGACCAAAATCGGTCTATCGACACCCATACTCTATTGAATTCTAGCATGTGCATGTGTTTATTTCATATTATCGATCCATAGAGTGAGAGCGGTTTGAAATACAGGCAATGGATGCTTTTGCAATTCATATATAAACATTAATTAGTGCACTCCATGTTGTTAGTGTGAAGCACTTTATACATTTGTCACTTGCATGGATACATTCCAAATTGCTAGCTACTAAGTAAAATACATGTCGAATTCAACATAAAGGGGTTTCAAGATTCAATTCATAGGAAGTGCATTCATCTATTTGAACCGAGATAATGGCATTTGTAAATCAGATGTAAAGGGGCATCAATCTTTGTTGTGCGTTTGAACATGATATATATATATATATATATATATATATATATATATATATATATATATATATATATATATTCATACGCATGTCTAACTTTTTTGCAAACAAGGAGATTATACCGAACCATGCATGAACTGAGGTAAGTTCCATATTTTTAATATATACGTGTACAATGTATATTAAAATGTACCCCTCCATTCCAAAATAATCGTAGCTTTAGGATTTTCAAGAGTAAAGATTTGTGAAGTTTGACAAATCCTGAAAGTTCAATTCAAGAGAACCGAAAGCGTTAATGCTTCGCTCCCAAATATTGAACAAGCGCCAAATAGGTGTAACACCCGAAGTAACTTTCCATATTTGTAACTCCAACTCTTGCCATTTTCGCATTGATATATGATGTTCCCTCCGTGGTTGGGTTTTCTCCTTTTGCATTTTGTCCATGTCATGCATTTTATATTATGTCATCATGTGCATCGCATTTGCATACGTGTTCGTCTCATGATTCGAGCATTTTTCCCGTTGTCCTTTTGCAATCCGCACTCCTATCTCCCCCGGCGGTCCCTTTTACGTTTTTCCGTGTGCGGGTATTAAACCTTCTCGAAATGGACCGAGGTTTGTCTAGTGGCCTTGGTATACCAACCGTAGACCACCGGTCAAGTTTCGGGTCATTTGGAGCTCGTTTGGTACTCCAACGGTTAACCGCTCTCTCGCAAAGGCCTCTTTTAAGTTGCAGCCCAGCACCCCTTCAAAACAGCCCAATAACCCATCTAAGTCACTTCCATGCTCTCCGTCATTCGATCACGATCGTGTGGGCGAAAACTACACCTCATTTGGACTCTCCTAGCTCCCTCTATGCCTATTTAAACACCTTCCCCGAAAATCCCGGATCATTCCCCCGAAACCCTAGCAATTTTCCTCGCGCGCCGGACACGTCCGGCGAGCGGACGCGTCCGCCCGTCGCCGCCGGCCAATCGCAGGGCGCCACGCCGCCACCCGGCGCCCCGCCGCCGCCCTCGCGCCCGGCCATGGGGCCAGAGCAGGGCCCATGAGCCCGCCCCGCCGCCTCGCTCCGCCTCCGACCAGCGCCGCCGCCCCGCCGCCGAGCGCCGCCTCCCGCCGCCGGCCGCGGCCCCAGCGCCGCCGCCGGCCTCGCTGCGGGCGCCTCGCCGCCGGCCCGGCACGCCGGCCGGCGCGGCCGCCTGCCGCCGCCGCCTTCGCCGCCGGCTGCCTGCCCCCTCTCGGCTCCCCTCGCGGCCGCCTTCAGCGAGCTCATGAGCAGCAACCCAGCGCTGGCGCCCGATCCGATCCGATCCGGCCGGCCTCGGGAATCGCGCCGTTGACCTCTTCTCCCCCTCACTTTTCTTCTAAGTCCTTAATCTGTTGTTATTTTGTTCCGTTTTCAAAGTGGTATATCTTTGCATCTGTAGGTCCATTTTGCGCTTATAATATGTCAAAATGTTCGTCTCGAAGAGTAGATCATTTCATCTCGCTGCATCATTTTCATTTGAGCTCATCTTGATGCCCGAAATGCTGTTGGAAGAGTGCTATGTGATGTTAGTTTCTGATTTTTTTATCAGAACTTGCACTTTTGTTATTTTTGCCATGATTAATGTGTGCACCCTATGAATTTGAGTCCTACATGTGTTTTTAAATATGCCATGCCATCTTTCCAGGGGTATATGCCATGTATTTTGTGATCTATGTGGTGACTAGCACAAGCATGCAAAGTAGGTGTCCTGATGTTGCTGATTTCAGCCCTGTTTTAGCTGATTTTGATGCCATGTTTACTTGATGATACCAAGAGATCTATGCATATTTTGAGATACTTCAGTAAGGGTGTTTTGTAAAGCATGTCTTGATCTATCCATCCATGCCTTTGTTTGCAATTATGGGATGCCATAGCTTGAGTCAATCGAGCTCTACTTTTGCTATCAAATGTTTCCTGGCAGATTGTATACATGTTATTCAATTTTGCCAAGCTTGTTGTGGTTGATCACATTTATGCTATGTCATTGTTCTTGCCATGTATGTCTTCTATGTCATGTCTTCTTGGTGTATGTATGCTTATTTTATCATATAAGGCTCTGTAGTGAGTGCATTGAGCTTGTAAACATGCCTACTCGTTATCAGTTTTTCACATGTCGTGTTGCTGAATCTGTTAACGAAACTTTCAATATTGACATGGGTGTTACTATATTTTCTAGTCCTTTTTGGCTTATGGTCAGTAAGGGACTTTTGTTCTAGGCTTTGAGTAGATTCATGCTATGCCATGTTTTGCTATTTTAAGGTCCTGTAGCATGTAGTTTTGCTGCTCTGAACATTGCAACCTGATGCTGTTTCTGCCATGTCCAGCCTGATATTTTGTGCTCTTTTGCCATGCTTGTTTGAACATGTTATGATGTGAACTAGCCGTAGCTCAGTGCTCATCTTTTGTCGAGCATCTTGTGTAGATCACTGCCATGTGCTTTGTTGTTATGTTTGGGTGCAGTAGCTTAATTAATTGTTGCTTGCTAAGTGGCATCATGCTGTTAATGGCAGATTTGCGCCAATCTTGTTTTGCTTGCCATTTGCAAACCGTGCATCCGATTCCGGTGATCTTTATATCGATTTCAACCGAAATCATCTCATATTTCCAGTGGCATTCTTGGTTTGCCAAGTTGATGCCTGGTTCATCATTTACCTTCCGGAGCGCACATACGCATTGCATATCGCATCCCGCATATCATGTCATGTTTTGCATCATGTTGATTGTGCATTGCACCGTGATTTATTGTGGTTCCTTTGTTTGTGTTGTTGCTTTGGGTAGAGTCGGGAGACGAGTACGTGAACGAGGAGCCTGTTGAGAACGCTTACGAGGATCAAGCTTTCGACAACTCGAGAACATTGCGAGCAAGATGACCATACCCTCGAAATCACTTCTATCTTTGCTATGCTAGTTGCTCGCTCTTTTGCTATGCCTATGCTGCGATGCCTACCACTTGCTATATCATGCCACCCATGTTGCCATGTCAGCCCCTAACCATCCTTTTCCTAGCAAACCGTTGATTGGCTATGTTACCGCTTTGCTCAGCCCTCTTATAGCGTTGCTAGTTGCGGTGAAGATGAAGTTTGTTCCTTGTTGAACATGGAGATGTTGTTCCTTGTTGGAACATGTTTACTTGTTGGGGATATCACAATATCTATTATCTGCTATTATTAATACATCTATATACTTGGTAAAGGGTGGAAGGCTCGGCCTTATGCCAGTGTTTTGTTCCACTCTTACCACCCTAGTTTCCGTCATACGGTGTTATGTTCCTTGATTTTGCGTTCCTTACACGGTTGGGTGATTTATGGGACCCCTTGACAGTTCGCTTTGAATAAGACTCGCCCAGCAAGGCCCAACTTTGGTTTTACCATTTGCCACCTAAGCCTTTTCCCCGGGTTTTCGCGAGCCGAGGGTCATCTTATTTTAAACCCCGGGCCAGTGCTCCTTGACGTTGGTCCAAACTAGAGCACCGTGCGGGACCATTCCTTGGCAACATGGATTACGTCGGTTCCAGTACGCTTCGCTTATCCGGTGTGCCCTGAGAACGAGATATGTGCAGCTCCTATCGGGATTTGTCGGCACATTCGGGTGGCTTTGCTGGTCTTGTTTTATTGCTGTCGAAATGTCTTGTAGTCCGGGATTCCGAGATTGATCGGGTCTTCCCGTAGAAGGAATATCCTTCGTTGACCGTGAGAGCTTATAATGGGCTAAGTTGGGACACCCTGCAGGTAATATCTTTCAAAGCCGTGCCCATGGTTATGAGGCAGATGGGAATTTGTTAATGTCGGTTGTAGAAAACCCAAAGTTGACCTCAAATAAAATACACATCAACGCGTGAGTAACCGTGATGGTCTCTTCTCGCGGAGTCCGGGAAGTGAACACGGTGTTGGAGTTATGTCGACGTAAGTAGTTCAGATCACTTCTTGATCGCTACTAGCTTCACGACCGTGCTTTGCTCCTCTTCTCGCTCTCTTTTGCGATGTAGCCACCATATATGCTAGTCGCTTGCAGCAGCTCCACTTTACTACTCTGTCCTTCCTATTAGCTTAAATAGTCTTCATCTCGCGGGTGTGAGATTGCTGAGTCCCCGTGACTCATAGATACTTCCAAAACAGTTGCAGGTTCCGGCGATGCCAGCAGGTGACTCAACCGAGCTCAAGTGGGAGTTCGACGAGGAACGTGGTCGTTACTATGTGTCTTTTCACGATGATCGAGTAGTGGTGCCCAGTTGGGACGATCGGGGATCTGTGTAGCTTTGGGGTATCTTCTTTTATTTTGGTTCCGTAGTCGGACCTTGAGTGTACTGAATGATGGATGTTTATTTATGTATTGTGTGAAGTGGCATTGTAAGCCAACTATGTATCTCTTTCCTTATTTATTACATGGGTTGTGTGAAGATTACCTCACTTGCGACATTGCTTTCAATGCGGTTATGCCTCTAAGTCGTGCCTCGACACGTGGGAGATATAGCCGCATCGGGCGTTAAGTTGGTAATCGAGCCTTCCCGACTTAGGAGCCGCCTACTTGATTGTTTGGCGTTGTTGAGTCTAGAATGGAAAATGTTTTGAGTCTTAGGATTATATATATCGAGAGTAGGATTCTTTTTACTCCCCAGTCCCTTCGTCCGCTCTGTGAGGTCTCCCGACGAGAGTTTTGACTCTTCTCTTCTCAAATTTCACTAAATTTTTTTAGGATCACGTGGGTATCTTGGAATCGTCCGATGGTTTTGTGACGAGAACATTGTTCTTGGTGCCTCGACATTTAGGGGTTGTGGCGGTGTCCCGGGAGTTGAGCTCCGAGGTGTTGTCGTCACAATTTTATCGTTGCAGATTTCGAATACGAGTTTTACCGACATCGAAATCTCTTTTGTGCAGTTGTTGGTGAGATAACCCCGATAGCCCAAAGATCTTGTGGCGAAAAGGGATTATTGCCATGACTTGTATAACGGATGTTTTTGAAGGTCGAGGTACACGATTTTCGAGGATTTCTTGGTTATGTGTTGACGGATGGATACAAATGGATCTAGGTATTGTTAGTTTGGGTGATATATTTTGTGTCCCTGTATCCCCAACACCAGATTGCATAACCGAAAGTTTCGGAGTTTATAGGTGGGAATTCTAGTAGCTTACGGGATATTCTTTCCGACGGATGTATGATTTGAGATTGGGGTTCAACGTCTAGTGGTCCGCCCATTCACGGTCGATTACAAAGTGGTCGCGAGACGCCTTAAAGAATCCTTGGCTATGCTGATTCGGGACGCCTTGTTAGTCATTCGTGACGTCCGCTATACGTCGTGTCCGTGTGGGCCCCACCACGAACACTTTGGGCGAAATCTCTATCATGTGTTTGTTCCGGCTCATTTTAGAAGCCAATCTTTTGTTTTCAATTGTGATATTCGATTTGTTTCTAAGACAGATGTTGTTTCCATATCTTTATCTAAGTGGCTTCTCACCTTAATGGACGTGTGATGATTAACTTTGGAATTCATTCGTTCAGTCTTGTTCGAATGTTTATTGTGAAGACTATATGTTGCAATTTCTATCCGTTGATTCTACTTATCAATTTGTCTATCAAAGGACTAACGGATGTCACCCTCTTCAGATGGCTCCGCCAACGCGTCTCGAATCCGGATCGCAATGATGGGGATCACCGAACCTCCACCTCCACCTCCGCCTCCGGAGGCCCGGCAAGCTATCATGGCAGCCACCAATGCCAATGCTCGATGATTTTGCAGCTCTTGCAAGAACGCACTCGGGGCAAGGCAATCAAGGAAATCAAGGTCAAGGCAACTATCAGCCACACTTTGCTACTCTCGATCGGTTCCTCGCTAATCAGCCAAGTCTTTCGGTTTACGTGTTGAGGCTACGATCTTGACGATTGGTTAGTGGACATCTGCAAGCATTTTGATTGTAGCAATGTCGACCGAGGACTTTGTCAAGTTTGCATCGTTTCAACTCAAGGATCAAGCTGCTGAGTGGTACCGACAATACAAAGATTCCAAAGGAGGTCGTGTCATTACAGGATGAGTTCCGCCGTGATTTCAGAGCTCATCACATTCCGAAAAGTGTTGTTGAGAGCAAGCGTGAGGAGTTCCGCAATCTCAAGCAGGGCAACATGTCTGTCTATCAATACAATATCCAGTTCCAGAAGCTCGCTCGTTTTGCTAAGCAAGACGTACCTGATGAGAAGAGTATGATCTATCAATTCAGAGGTGGTCTGAGAGAAGATCTGCAATTACCTCTTGTGCTTTTTGAGCCAGATAAGTATGATGATTTCTACAACATGGCTCTGAAGCAAGAAGCTGCCCAGCTCAAATGTGAGGCTTCTAAGAAGAGAATCAGGGATGCAGTTCAGTCCTCTTCTTCCTCTCAAGTGGCAGCTAAGCAGCAGAAGTTCTACCTTCCTCCTCCTCCGTTCCGTCAGCCTTATCAGCAGAAGAACTCAGGTGGCCGTGGATCTTCCCACCCACCCAACCCAAGCTATCAGAACAAGTCTAATTCTCAAGCTCCAAGGTCAAGTGCTCCTTACCACCGTCCGCTCTCTGAGGTCACTTGCAACAAGTGTCAGCAGAAGGGTCACTATGCGAACAAGTGCTTCAACCAGAGGCGTCTTCCGCCTCCCCCTCCTGTGAAATCTTCCAGCAATGCAGTGGTCAAGCATAATCCCAAGTCTGCAAAGGTCAATATGATGAATGCAGCTCAGGCAGAGGATTCTTCAGATGTGATCATGGGTAATCTCTCAGTTAACGATATTCCTGCAAAAGTCTTATTTGATACTGGTGCATCGCATTGTTTCATGTCCAGATCGTTCTTTGCAAAGAATGATTTTTCTTGGTCTTACCTGGATAAACCTTTGGGTGTTATTTCTCCGGCAAAGTCAATGAGAGCCAACTCAATAGTTCATGATGTTTCTATCAAGATGGGCGATTATAGATTTCTTTCCAAACCAATGGTTCTTGGTGACTCGGATATTGATCTTATTCTCGGAATGGACTGGCTTTATCAGCACAAAGCTCAGCTTGATTGTGCTGCCAGGGAAATTCAATTGACTCACTCTTCTAATGATGTGATCATCTATGCCGCTCGTGATGAAACTATTCGGTTGTTTTCTCTAAATGAGAAGGGCGAACTGAATGCCATCTCTCAGATTCCAGTCGTTTGTGAGTACCAAGATGTCTTTCCAGAAGAGCTTCCGGGTATGCCTCCTCATCGGCCAGTTGAGTTCGTTATCGATCTTGAGCCTGGCACTGAACCCGTTTGCAAGCGTCCATACAAGCTTGGACCTGATGAGCTGAAGGAATTGAAGAAGCAGCTCGATGAACAAGAGCGTCTGGGTTTGATCAGACCGAGTTCATCTCCTTGGGGTTGTGGTGTTCTTTTGTCCGAAGAAGGATGGCACGGACCGACTTTGTGTCGATTACCGTCCATTGAATAAGAAGACAATCAAGAACAAGTATCCACTTCCCAACATCAATGAGCTTTTCGAGCAACTCAAAGGTGCTACTGTGTTCTCCAAGCTTGACCTTCAGATGGGGTATCATCAGATTCGCATTCGTGAACAAGATATTCCCAAGACAGCATTCGAACAAGCTTTGGTTCTTATGAATATCTTGTCATGTCTTTCGCCTTGTCAATGCTCCTCCAACATTCTCTCGGATGATGAACTTCATATTCAACCCCTACACCAATGAATTCGTCTTGGTCTATCTTGGCGATATTTTGGTCTTCTCCAAGAATAAGAAGGATCATGCCAAACATTTGCGATTGGTGCTAGACAAGCTCGAGAGTATCAATTCTATGCTAAGTTCTCCAAATGTGAATTCTGGCTTGATGAAGTGCTTTATCTTGGTCATATCATCTCCGCCAAGGGCATCGCTGTTAATCCCGAGAAGGTGTCCGCAATTGTGAATTGGGAACCTCCTCAGAATGTCAAGCAGCTCCATGATTTTCTTGGTCTTGCAAGCTATTGCCGAAGATTCGTTGAGAACTTCTCCAAGATTGCAAAGCCTCTTTCCAACCTCCTCCAGAAGCATGTGAAGTATGTCTGGTCTCCCGAGTGTGACGTTGCTTTCAATACTCTCAAAGAGAAACTCGTCACAGCTCCTGTCTTGACTCCTCTGATGAATCCAAGCCATTTGAAGTTTTCGTGATGCTTCTCTTCAAGGTCTCGGTGCTGTGTTAATGCAAGAGAAGAGAGTTGTGGCTTATACCTCTCGCTTGATTGAAGCCCAACGAGAAGAACTACCCCACTCACGATCTTGAGTTGGCGGCAGTTGTCCATGCATTGATTACGTGGAGACATCTCTTGTTGGGAGGAAAGTGGACATTTTCACCGATCACAAGAGTCTCAAGTACATCTTCACTCAGCCCAACCTCAACCTCAGCAGACTCGTTGGGTCGAAATGATTCAAGAGTACAACCCAAGTATTGAATATACTCGGGCAAAGCCAATGTTATTGCAGATGCTTTGAGCAGGAAAGCTATCGCTGCAGTCTAATCCTCAAGCCCTTTCACCGGATCTCTATGAAGCTTTCCGCAAGCTGAATCTTCAAGTTGTTCCTCAAGGCTTTCTTGCCAACCTCATAGTCTCTCCTACTTTGGAAGATCAGATTCGTGAGGCTCAACTTCGGATACCATGGTGAAAAAGGTGAAACGTGGTATCGACAAGGGCATTTCCAAGTACAAGTGCTTCAATGTTGATGACAAAGACACTCTGTTCTTTGAGGACCGGATTGTGGTTCCTAAGGGTGATCTGAGAAAAGTCATTATGAACGAGGCTCACAATTCGCTTCTATCCATTCATCCTGGAAGTACGAAGATGTACCATGACCTAAAGCAGTCATATTGGTGGACTCGAATGAAGCGAGAAATTGCTCAATTCGTGAATGAGTGTGATGTCTGCAGAAGAGTGAAAGCAGAACACCAACGACCAGCTGGTCTCCTCCAACCTCTTGCTATTCCTGAATGGAAGTTTGATCATATTGAAATGGACTTCGTGACTGGCTTTCCAAAGTCCAAGCGTGGAAATGATGCTATATTCGTTGTCATTGACAAGCTTACTAAAGTGGCTCATTTTCTTCCTATCAAAGAATCCATCACAGCAGCTCAGTTGGCAGAGCTATACACCTCCAGGATTGTCTCCTTGCACGGCATTCCACAAGTGATCTCTTCAGACCGTGGCAGCATCTTTACCTCCAAGTTCTGGGATTCTTTTCAGAAGGCCATGGGCACCAACATTCGTTTCAGCACAGCTTTCCATCCTCAAACAAGTGGCCAAGTTGAGCGAGTAAATCAAATCCTTGAAGATATGCTCAGAGCTTGTGTCATTTCTTTCGGTATGAAGTGGGAAGATTGTCTTCCATATGCCGAGTTCTCTTACAATAACAGCTTCCAAGCGAGTTCGGGCAAGGCCCCATTCGAAATTCTCTATGGCAGAAAGTGCCGTACTCCTCTCAATTGGTGCTCGAGATGTGAACGCCAACTTCTTGGCAATGACTTGATCACGAAGCAGAACAAATGTGCCAAGTCATTCGTGAGAATCTCAAAGCGCGCAATCGCGCGGAAAGAGCTATTATGATGATAAGCACCGTGATGTGACTTTTCAAATCGGAGACCATGTCTACCTCGCGTCTCTCAATGAAAGGCACTCGTCGCTTCGGTATCAAAGGGAAGCTTGCCCCTAGATACGTGGGTCCTTTCAAGATCATTGGGAAAAGAGGCGATCTCGCCTATCAACGAGCTTCCATCCAACTTTGCAAACGCGCACGATGTGTTTCACGTGTCACAGCTTCGCAAGTGCTTCAAGACTCTGAACGCACTATCAACTTCAAGAGATTGACCTTCAAGAAGATCTGTCTTATCATGAGCACCCGTTGCTATTCTTGAAGAAACCGAGCGCAAGACTCGCAACAAGTCAATCAAATTCCTCAAAGTGAAGTGGTCACACCATTCGACCGAGAAGCTACACGGGGCGCGAGGATCACCTCCGTTCGAATATCCGGAGTTCTTTCAGTCCTAGATCTGGGGCGAGATCCTTTGTAGTGGTGGAGTGTTGTAACACCCCGAAGTAACTTTCCATATTTGTAACTCCAACTCTTGCCATTTTCGGCATTGATATATGATGTTCCCTCCGTGGTTGGGTTTTCTCCTTTTTGCATTTTGTCCATGTCATGCATTTTATATTATGTCATCATGTGCATCGCATTTGCATACGTGTTCGTCTCATGATTCCGAGCATTTTTCCCGTTGTCCGTTTTGCAATCCGGCACCCCTATCTCCCCCGGCGGTCCCTTTTACATTTTTCCGTGTGCGGGTATTAAACCTTCTCGAAATGGACCGAGGTTTGTCTAGTGGCCTTGGTATACCAACCGTAGACCACCGGTCAAGTTTCGGGTCATTTGGAGCTCGTTTGGTACTCCAACGGTTAACCGCTCTCTCGCAAAGGCCTCTTTTAAGTTGCAGCCCAACACCCCTTCAAAACAGCCCAATAACCCATCTAAGTCACTTCCATGCTCTCCGTCGTTCGATCACGATCGTGTGGCGAAAACTACACCTCATTTGGACTCTCCTAGCTCCTCTATGCCTATTTAAACACCTTCCCGAAAATCCGGATCGGTCCCCGAAACCCTAGCAATTTTCCCCTCGCGCCGCCGGACACGTCCCGGCGAGCGGACGCGTCCGCCCGTCGCCGCCCGGCCAATCGCAGGGCGCCACGTCGCCACCCGGGCGCCCCGCCGCCGCCCTCGCGCCCGGCCCATGAGGCCCAGGCGGGCCAGCGAGCTGCCGCCGCCGCCTCGGCTCCCGCCTCCCGGCCGGCGCCGCCGCGCCCGCCGCCGAGGCGCCGCCTCCCGCCGCCCGCCGCTGCTCCCCGGCGGACGCGCGCGCCTCCGCCGCCGGCGCCTCCGCCGGCCCATACCGCCCATGCCGCCGGCTGCCGCCGCCGCCGACCCGTCGCCGCCCGGCTGCCTCGCTCTCGCTCCCTCGCCGGCCGCCTTCCCAGCGAGCTCATGGCAACCCAGCGCGGCGCCCGATCCGATCCGATCCGGCCGGCCTCGGGAATCGCGCGTTGACCTCTTCTCCCCTCACTTTTCTTCTAAGTCCTTAATCTGTTGTTATTTTGTTCCGTTTTCAAAGTGGTATATCTTTGCATCTGTAGGTCCATTTTGCGCGTATAATATGTCAAAATGTTCGTCTCGAAGAGTAGATCATTTCATCTCATTGCATCATATTCATTTGAGCTCATCTTGATGCCCGAAATGCTGTTGGAAGAGTGCTATGTGATGTTAGTTTTTGATTTTTTTATCAGAACTTACACTTTTGTTATTTTTGCCATGATTAATGTGTGCACCCTATGAATTTGAGTCCTACATGTGTTTTTAAATATGCCATGCCATCTTTCCAGGGGTATATGCCATGTATTTTGTGATCTATGTGGTGACTAGCACAAGCATGCAAAGTAGGTGTCCTGATGTTGCTGATTTCAGCCCTGTTTTAGCTGATTTTGATGCCATGTTTACTTGATGATACCAAGAGATCTATGCATATTTTGAGATACTTCAGTAAGGGTGTTTTGTAAAGCATGTCTTGATCTATCCATCCATGCCTTTGCTTGCAATTATGGGATGCCATAGCTTGAGTCAATCGAGCTCTACTTTTGCTATCAAATGTTTCCTGGCAGATTGTATACATGTTATTCAATTTTGCCAAGCTTGTTGTGGTTGATCACATTTATGCTATGTCATTGTTCTTGCCATGTATGTCTTCTATGTCATGTCTTCTTGGTGTATGTATGCTTAGTTTATCATATAAGGCTCTGTAGTGAGTGCATTGAGCTTGTAAACATGCCTACTCGTTATCAGTTTTTCACATGTCGTGTTGCTGAATCTGTTAACGGAACTTTCAATATTGACATGGGTGTTACTATATTTTCTAGTCCTTTTTGGCTTATGGTCAGTAAGGGACTTTTGTTCTAGGCTTTGAGTAGATTCATGCTATGCCATGTTTTGCTATTTTAAGGTCCTGTAGCATGTAGTTTTGCTGCTCTGAACATTGCAACCTGATGCTGTTTCTGCCATGTCCAGCCTGATATTTTGTGCTCTTTTGCCATGCTTGTTTGAACATGTTATGATGTGAACTAGCCGTAGCTCAGTGCTCATCTTTTGTCGAGCATCATGTGTAGATCACTGCCATGTGCTTTGTTTTTATGTTTGGGTGCAGTAGCTTAATTAATTGTTGCTTGCTAAGTGGCATCATGCTGTTAATGGCAGATTTGCGCCAATCTTGTTTTGCTTGCCATTTGCAAACCGTGCATCCGATTCCGGTGATCTTTATATCGATTTCAACCGAAATCATCTCCTATTTCCAGTGGCATTCTTGGTTTGCCAAGTTGATGCCTGGTTCATCATTTACCTTCCGGAGCGCACATACACATTGCATATCGCATCCCGCATATCATGTCATGTTTTGCATCATGTTGATTGTGCATTGCACCGTGATTTATTGTGGTTCCTTTGTTTGTGTTGTTGCTTTGGGTAGAGTCGGAGGCGAGTACGTGAACGAGGAGCCTGTTGAGAACGCTTACGAGGATCAAGCTTTCGACAACTCTGAGAACATTGCAGGCAAGATGACCATACCCTCGAAATCACTTCTATCTTTGCTATGCTAGTTGCTCGCTCTTTTGCTATGCCTATGCTGCGATGCCTACCACTTGCTATATCATGCCACCCATGTTGCCATGTCAGCCCCTAACCATCCTTTTCCTAGCAAACCGTTGATTGGCTATGTTACCGCTTTGCTCAGCCCTCTTATAGCGTTGCTAGTTGCAGGTGAAGATGAAGTTTGTTCCTTGTTGGAACATGGAGATGTTGTTCCTTGTTGGAACATGTTTACTTGTTGGGGATATCACAATATCTATTATCTGCTATTATTAATACATCTATATACTTGGTAAAGGGTGGAAGGCTCGGCCTTATGCCTGGTGTTTTGTTCCACTCTTGCCACCCTAGTTTCCGTCATATCGGTGTTATGTTCCTTGATTTTGCGTTCCTTACACGGTTGGGTGATTTATGGGACCCCCTTGACAGTTCGCTTTGAATAAGACTCGTCCAGAGAGGCCCAACTTTGGTTTTACCATTTGCCACCTAAGCCTTTTCCCCCGGGTTTTCGCGAGCCCGAGGGTCATCTTATTTTAAACCCCGGGCGGTGCTCCTTGAGCGTTGGTCCAAACTAGAGCACCGTCGGGACCATTCCTTGGCAACATGGATTACGTCGGTTCTGACGCTTCGCTTATCCGGTGTGCCCGAGAACGAGATATGTGCAGCTCCTATCGGGATTTGTCGGCACATTCGGGTGGCTTTGCTGGTCTTGTTTTATTGCTGTCGAAATGTCTTGTAGTCCGGGATTCCGAGATTGATCGGGTCTTCCGGTAGAAGGAATATCCTTCGTTGACCGTGAGAGCTTATAATGGGCTAAGTTGGGACACCCTGCAGGTAATATCTTTCAAAGCCGTGCCGCATGTTATGAGGCAGATGGGAATTTGTTAATGTCGGTTGTAGAAAACCCAAAGTTGACCTCAAATAAAATACACATCAACGCGTGAGTAACCGTGATGGTCTCTTCTCGGCTGAGTCCGGAAGTGAACACGTGTTGGAGTTATGTCGACGTAAGTAGTTCAGATCACTTCTTGATCGCTACTAGCTTCACGACCGTGCTTTGCTCCTCTTCTCGCTCTCTTTTGCGATGTAGCCACCATATATGCTAGTCGCTTGCAGCAGCTCCACTTTACTACTCTGTCCTTCCTATTAGCTTAAATAGTCTTGATCTCGCGGGTGTGAGATTGCCGAGTCCCCGTGACTCACAGATACTTCCAAAACAGTTGCAGGTTCCGACGATGCCAGTGCAGGTGACTCAACCGAGCTCAAGTGGGAGTTCGACGAGGAACGTGGTCGTTACTATGTGTCTTTTCCTGATGATCAGTAGTGGTGCCCAGTTGGGACGATCGGGGATCTGTGTAGCTTTTGGGGTATCTTCTTTTATTTTGGTTCCGTAGTCGGACCTTGAGTGTACTCTGAATGATGGATGTTTATTTATGTATTGTGTGAAGTGGCGACTGTAAGCCAACTATGTATCTCTTTCCCTTATTTATTACATGGGTTGTGTGAAGATTACCTCACTTGCGACATTGCTTTCAATGCGGTTATGCCTCTAAGTCGTGCCTCGACACGTGGGAGATATAGCCGCATCGGGGGCGTTACAATAGGCCTCTGGTCACCCGAAACCGCGCGAGACTAATGTTTTGGTGGTAGGAAATTACTGTCCTGACTCTAGCCCGTGTAGCCTATCGGCCCGATGTCCAAAGGTCTAAACCGGGGTGGGTTTGTAACTTCACAAAGACGCCAGTCTCAACCGCCTCCGAGAAGCATTCATACGCCATGGGCGCCTAAACACCCATGCGCTCGGCCGAAATCTATCCCGCCCACATTTGGGACACCTGACATGACTTTCCTACCCCCAACCCGCAATATGTCCGAAATTTTAGATGGGGGCAAATTTTGTAACTTTCCCCAAATTTCAAACAAGCGCGTCTCAAACCAAAACATTGTTTCCCCTTAGTTCTCCACCAGCCCGCCTCCCTCCGTTTCCCCATTCATACTCCGTGGGCGCGAAAACGCCCTCTCCACCAGCCGCGAAACCCCAACCTCCTCCGTCCTCCACCCCATAGCGGCCAATCCACCGCCGCCCTCCTCCATCACGCCGGAGCCGGTACACTGACGTCGTCGTCTAATGCAACCGCAACTGCAACGCCGTCAAGGACTTAGCAGCTGAAGCCGAGGCAGAGCTGCCTCCACGACGCCGACGCCGACGTCGCGCGCATCGAACCACTCCGACCACGCCGTCCTGCGCCTCACTCATTGCGTCTCCACTGCCGCAACCGTCCACCGCACCGGAGCTGTTCCCTTCGCCGTCGTTCGCCGCCTTGGATCTGCTTCCCCGCCGCCGGCTGACGGCCACCGCACCACACTCAACAACTTGGCCATGGGTTCGTCCAAGGCTGCACCGTCCTCCACAACTTCGGTTTCCGGCGAACAACAAGATCGTCGGAAAAACAGAAGGAGGACACAAGATCGCCAGAAGAAGTACTCCTCTTCCCTTATTTGTGCAAATCTTACGTCTCCGTTCACACCGTATTCATCCCACGGAAGAAACTAGTTGAGCGCTTCTTACTGCATCTTCTTCGTGATGCTAAATGCACAAGGTTTCCTCCCTTTTACTATTTCACCTTTGCTAGAGTCAGTAGCCCGCCTAGATTTCAATTCAGGGTCAGTCGAACCGCAATTAAAAGAAGCAGCACCCGCTTAGGGCGCGGAGCACCTAGTCCGCCTGTTCCCCGGGAAGCGGCGATCGGTGTCTATCATAGGGGTGTGGGCGCAGGAGCTGCTTGCGCCGATCCGAGGTTGGCGGGCTTGAATGGATGGCGGGGCGGTGCCAAGCACGGCGGTGCGGTGTGGTCGAGGGAGGGCGCGGGGGGAGGAATCTTGGGCGGTGGTCGCTGGCGTTACGAGGAAGATCGTCAACACTGACTGGCTGGAGGTAGATGAAGGCGATCTCCCCGTTCTTTGTACATCGGACGGTACAGAAAAAAATGGACTGACCTATTTGCTTTCAGTCGACTGTTATTTTCATAGAATCCTGTAGTAATTGAGTGTGCCATGCATGTTGTAGAGCTATCATATGTCTCCCGTCATTTATTTCTCACTGACCTGCTATCAGCTACCTTTACACTGTACTAATTGTGCACACACTTCACCCATATTCACACTATTGTTTTTTTATGCATGGGTATTTCAGACTCTGACGCAGTGTTGATGAATGCAGAAAAGAAAAGACAGAAGTCGCTCGATGTAATTCAAGATAAGCGATAAGCGTTTCAATGCTCTAATGGCTGCGATGTCGACAATTGGAGACGATAAAAGTAGCTCTGCAGTTGATGATCTCAATTGCCACACACAACCATCCTGTGTGCTTGCTTTAACTTCGGCGCTGTCAAATGTGGTTGCATGTTGCATATGGTGTCTAGCTTGTATTGCTTCCTTGGTTAAATTGCTTCTGCTTACTTTACACATTATACCTTTGATAATGACATGCCTTCCTATTTTTGATACATACTACATATGTCTATTAACCATGTTCGTACATCAAAGTAATGCTCTTTTGTATCCCTCGTCAATCACTTATGATGAGACAGTCACCCGGGTGGGTTACTGTGAGACGCCCTACTCGTTTAAAGAGTGAGTGTCATCCTCCCCACATGATTCTCAAGAAACAACAAGGCTAAATGAAGATAGTCAACGTAGCTCTCTAGTTGATCTCCGCAATTTCCCCACACCACCATCGCAGGTGCTTGCTCTTACTTGGCAGTGTGATATGTGGTTGCATGTTGCATATGGTGTCTACCTTGTAATGCTTCTAATTAGGGTAAATTGCATCTGCTTAGTTAACACATTATACCTGTGAATATTACATGCCTTCCTGTTTTTGATACATACTACGTCTTTCTATTAACCATGTTCTTACATCAAACTACTTCTCTTATGTATCCCTCATCAATGCTCCTAATTTGTTAAATTGCATCTCCTTAGCTTACACATTATACATGTGAATATGACACGCCTTCCTGTTTTTGGTACATACTACATCTGCCTATCACACCATGTTCTTACATCAAACTACTGTTCTTGTGTATCCTGCGTCTATCGCTTATGATGAGACAGTCCCGCGCGTGGGTTAATATGAGACGCAATACTCTTATAAAGAATGCAATTTCATCCTCTCCACATGATTCTCAAGAAACAACAAGCCTAAATGAAGATATTGAACGTTATACTGCACGAAGACAGCACTTCCCCTACACCACCATCACAGTGCTTGCTCCAACTTCAGCAGTGTGATATGTGGTTGCATGTTGCATACGGTGTCTAGCTTGTAATGCTTCTAATTAGGGTAAATTGCATCTGCTTAGTTTACACACTATACCTGTGAATATGACATGCCTTCCTATTTTTGGTACACACTACATCTATGTGTTAACCTTGTTCTTACATGAAACTACCTCTCTTCTGTATCCTGCATCAATTACTTACGATGAGTCACCTTTATTCGTTGCATATTGCATATTATTTCTAGCTTGTTGCCATGTATTGCTTCTAATTTGGTCAAATACATTTGTTAGGGCACCCTTTTAATTTGGCGGAGTGATATTGGTTTCATCTTTCATATGGTTTCTAGCTTGCATCGATTCTAACAAGTTCAAGCACCTTGTGCTTAGTTTACACTTTACACTTTATACATCATACATGTCAATATATCACGCCGTCCTGTTTTTCATACATATTCCATCCTCCTATCATGCGGCTGCCTTACATGAAAGTAGTGTTCGTCAGTATCATGCATCAATAAGTTCTGAAGAGAAAATTTTATTCCTTTTTCTTGTGGGTTTGACTTGACAAGGCAAAACCAAGAAAGAGGAAGGAAAAGAGTAAGGAAGGCGATGATGGTGGTCCTCTGCAGCAACGTAAACGGAGAATCTGTACTGATTCTCCTTGTACTGATAGTGCATTACATGGTCCAAGTCTCCGCTCCCCTACTCCACCATCCAAGGTGCTTGCTCTAACTTGGCAGTGTGATATCTGGTTGCATGTTGCATATGGTGTCTAGCTCGTATTGCTCCTAATTAGTGTAAACTGCATCTGCTTAGCTTACACATGATACATGTGAATATGACACGCTTTCCTGTTTTTGGTACATACTATATCTGTCTATCACACCATGTTCTTACATGAAACTACTCTTCTTGTGTATCCTGCATCAGTCACTTATGATGGGACACCTTTAAGTTGGCGGTGTGATATTGGTTTGCGTCTTGAATATGATTTCTAGCATGTATTGCTTCTAGTTTGATGAACGCCACCTATGATGAGACAATTTTAACTTGGCAGACTGATATTGATTGCACCTTCCATTTGGTGTCTTGCAGTGTTTCTAATTTGTTGAAGTGCCTTCTTCTTAGTTACCACATCATAGGTGTGAATATGTCAAGCCGTCCATTTTTTCGTACATATTCCATCCTCGTGACTTTGCCTTTCATTATAGTAGTATTCGTCAGTATCATGCATGAATGAGTTCTGAAGAGCGAATGATATTCCTTTTTCTTGTCGGTATGACCTCACAATGCAAAATCAATAAAGCTGAAGGAAATTGGCAAGGCATTGGATGATGGTGGTCCTTCCGAGCAACTGAAACGGAGGTTCTCTACATATTCTACTCCGCCATCCTCCCAACAAGATTCGCAAGACAACGCAAGGCTAGACAGTCAACGTAGCTGTGTAGATGATGAGCACATCTCCCCTACTCCACCATCACAGGTGCTTGCTCTAACTTGGCACTATTATATGTGGTTCCATGTTGCGTATGATGTCTAGCTTGTATTGCATCTGCGTAGCTTACAACTTATACCTGCAAGGATCACTTACCCATAAGACACATTTAACTTGGGACTGTGATGTAGGTTGCATCTTGCATTGTCTTCTAGCTTGTACTGCTTCTAATTTCTTGAAATGGCACTTACAACGAGACACTTTTTACCTGATAGAGTGATATTGGTTGCATGTTCATATGGTGCCTAGCTTTCATTTCTTCTAATTTTGTTGAAATGCCTTCCGCTTACTGTTTTTTCATACATATTCCATCCTCCTATCGTACGTGTGAATATGAAACACTGTCTTTTTTTGTATATATTCCATCCTCCTGTGCTTGCCTTACATCAAAGTAGTGTTCTTCTGTATCATGCATCAACCAGTTATGCAGAGCTAATTTTATTCATCCTCTTGTGGTTTTGACTTCATAAGGCAATATCAGAAAATAGGAAGGAAAAGAGTAAGTTAGGGCATGTTGGTGGTACTCCGCACCGATGCAAACAGAGACTCTCTAGATTTGCCACTGCTACTGCTAATGAAGTTGAAGTCCCAAGTCTACATGATGAGTTCATCTCCCGCACTCCACCATCGCAGGTGCTTGCTCTAAGTTGACAATGTGATAATTGGTTTCATGTTGCATATGTTGTCTAGCCTGTAGTTCTTCTATTTTGATTAAATTGCACCTGCTGAGTTTATACGTTATACATGTGCATATGACATGGCTTTCTATGTCTAGAATACACTGCATCTCTCTATCATACCATGTTCTTACATCAAAGTACTGCTGTTGTGTATCCCGCATCAGTAACTCATGATTGGACGCTTTTAACATGGCAGTTTGATAGTGGTTGCATCTTGCATTGATTTCTACGTTGTACTGCTTCTAATTTTTTGAATTGCCACTTATGACAAGACACTTTTAACTTGGCAGAGTAATAATGGTTGCATCTTTCATATGGTGTCTAGCTTGCATTACTTCTATTTTCTTGAAAATCCTTCTGCTTAGTTTGCACATCGTAGCTGTGAATATGTCATGCCGTCCTGTTTTTCTTACATATTCCAACCTCATACGGTTGTCTTACATCTAAGTATTGCTTGTCTGTATCATGCATCAATGAGCTCCGAAGAGTGATTTTATTCTTTTGTGTTGTGGGTACAGCTTGACATGGCAAAGTCAAAAAAGAGCAAGGAAAATAATATAGTAGGGAGTGTTGTTACTCGTCGGGTGAAACGGAAAAGGCTCTGCCGTCGAGATTCTGCTGGTACTTATAGTGCAGTAGAAGGTCCAAGTCCACCGGCTAAATCTACAAACACAGTATCACCTGCTCCACCAGCTGCAGCATCCGCTTCAACTGTACCAACATCTCAACCAGTTACTCGTTTGTTTGCTCGAATTGGCGGTTCCCAAGCTGCCTTCACACCTAACACTACTTCCGAAGCTAATTGTTGACACAACAGACTTGGCAAGATCAGATGAACCTCATGAGCATCAACACCAAGGCGGTACTGACCGAGTCAAGTTGCGTTGCATGCTCCTTTATATGTACTCTCACAGTTTGATGTACACTAACACTTTCCATATTCATTGTTGAACTAGCACCACGGCGCAAGCGAAAGCAGACATCGGGATAATGCTTGATGATTAACAAAATCTAAAGGAGGAAGAATGGAGATCCATTTTGAGGCAGGTTTAAAAAGGCCACGTGATGCTACAGAGTCAGCCAAGTTAGTATCAGAGGCAGCCGTTGCCGTTAGGTGTTATGCGCGTATCCTCCCAACGTGGATCCAGTACATGAATGAGAAAGACAATACCCAGTTTAACACCTTCCTTGACCATTTATCTGTAAGTAATGTTATTCATCGCAATTAGTAATATTGTCTTGCTCTGTCCCATACTTTCTAGCTTCCTC
Organism: Aegilops longissima; assembly: GCA_021605205.1. Classification (NCBI taxonomy): domain Eukaryota; kingdom Viridiplantae; phylum Streptophyta; class Magnoliopsida; order Poales; family Poaceae; genus Aegilops; species Aegilops longissima. Next base: position 678,481,254 of record CM038682.1, on the reverse strand, counting down.
CTAATAAGACTCACATTCTTTTTTCAACATATGAGGTTCAAGTTGGATCCGAAAGATGATGCAACTAAACAAGCATGCACTCATGTTTTTCAGTCTGCTCTGCGACAGTATCGGTACCACCTTAGAAAATCTCACTTTGTGTAGCGACCCGACCAGAATGGATCAAGTCTCTATGCTTAAGTGTCATCCCTGGATCGGTATGCTGACACACACAGTACTCGAGGATTTATAATAGAGGTAAATCACATGTATAAATAATGTAAATACTATTACCTCAATCCAAATAGCGGAAGTAACAAGGTTGTGGATTCCCATCAACACCAACGGCAAAGTTGAGTGTAGAAATAGTAACTCTAACGTATCACTTACTCGTCGTAAGATCCTGCAACATGAGACGTTGCAGCCACAAAGGGTCAGTACATTGAATGTACTGGCAAATTCACACCATAGGATAATGATGAATAAGGCTATCACTACATGCATATTTGGCTGGTGGAAAAGCTCTATGGTTATAATGTTTTTGCGAAAAGCCAATTTTTCCCTACTGCAAAGGAATAAATTTATTTAAATATCATGGTGGTGGTTAAACATTGAGAATGGTTGGCAGCATTCTCAATCCCAATTAAAAATATCATCATTAACCCAACAAAATTATTTAAAGTAACATGATGAGATTCACATGATAATCCAAGTACTAGATACTCAAGATGTCCATAACCGGGGACACGGCTAATCATGATTAGTTTATACACTCTGCAGAGGTTTGTGCACTTTTCCCACAAGACTCGATCTCCTCCGTTTGATTTCTCGCACTACATGGTGTTTGAGAAACGGATGACCGAGACATAGTCTTTCAGAAGCGCTAGCACCTTACGAATGGGTAGACCGTACCAACCTACAACCCCTACATCAGCTAGTCTACCACTGTAAGAGTTCGCATGACTTAATCAACTATGCTAGAGCCCATAGTAGCATGTGGCTGCACACGGAAATTTCTAGCATGAATAATCTTATGATCCCTTTGAGCCTGGGTGGCGGTCCATAAAAAAAAACTGGAAATCCTGGTCTACCCAGGTGCCTAGACAGGCAATCCTGGAATAACCAGGTACCTCAATCCACCCAACTGTGTGTTTAAGTTGCCACCTTAGATAAACCATTTATTAACAATCTCACATCTGTCACGGATATTCACTCAAACCCAATCCACGTCTACGAGCATAGCATGGCATAATAGGCAAACGTAGAAGTAACTCCCAAGGGTTTGATAATAAATCAGGTAATAGGTACTACCTCAAACTACTTCCCAAAACCCACAATTTAATTAGATCCTAATCATGCAATGTTTGAGGATTGATCTAATGCATAAAAACTGGGTATGAAAAGTATATGATCAAAGTGTTACTTGCCTGCAATGTTGATCAAAACTCTTGATAGTTCTACTCGTCACACTCCGGTCAATCTATCATAAGCAAGCAATAGTAACCACACATAAGCAATCACTCAAAAGATCGGAGAGAACGAACAAAACATTTCAAAAAAATCAAAAGCAAGCAAATAACTCTTGCAACAGAAAACAATTTCTAACAGTACCAAAATTAAGTGAATTCGGCCTTATCAGAAAGTTTAGGTCAAGAGCTTCGATTTGCAAAAAGAATCAACTCAAACGGAGTTATAAAACTCAAGTTACGATCAAACGAAGTTCAAATTCAGATCTGGTCTAATTCAAATTTTAAAATTTCAAAAACATGTTTGAGTTGGATTACTGGATAGAGGGGATCATAACGAAGAAGTGGGCGTTGGTTTCGTTGGATTTGGACTAACGAGCAAAAAGTAATGATCGTTTGAAAACCAGGGGCTAATCTGTGAAATAAAACCTAGCGAATAGGTCCCTGGCAGAGAACTAAAATAAAATAAAAAGACTAAATAGTGAACGTTCGTTACCGATCGCTAACGAACGAAAATCGCTCGCTACCGAAGAGGTAAACAGCGAGCGTTCGCTATTTAACAAGTACCGGTTCAGAATAAAAAAAAACGACTAGATCTAATCCTAGCCATCTATCCTAGATCCAACGGACGAGGGCGGCCGGTGGCTTACCGCGGCGGCGGGTCGTCGGCGGCGAGGAAGAACGCCAGTGGCGGCGGCGGGTCCGAACAGCGAGGCGACTCCGATGGTCCTCGAGGCCGGCAAAGGGGTCGGGATGAGGCGGCGCAGCGCGGCGGAGTCGATGGTGGCCACGGCGGTGGTCGTCGGCGCCGAGAGTGGCGGCTTCGGGCGGCGGAGCTTGGCGGATCTCGCCGGCAACGGGGAGGCGCGAGATGCGGGAGGAGAGGGGAGAGAGGGGTCCGGGCGGCGGCTTTATAGGGGGAGGGGTGAACTCGGGAGGCGTGGGGAAGGGGTCACGGGAGGCATGCCCGGCCGAGACGGCGGCGGCGGCGCACTCCCGAGCGGAGTCCCGCTCGGGGACGGTGGCGACGGGCGACGTGGGCTGGGCTGCGGCCTGGCCTGGGAGCTGGGCTGGCCCAGTCTGCGAGAGGAGAAGTTTTTTTTTAACATTTATTTCTACAGAAGAAAAACAAAAAAACTAAATGATTTGAAATATACTATAGGCTTATAATATACCAAAATTTTCAGAAAAAGATTTCCTACAAGATGAACATTATTCTAGATTCAAATAAAATACACACAAATTCAAATAAAACAAAGAGTGCTTCTGCTCTAGAAAAAACCAGTAAAAATCAATTTAAAAATACCAAAATTATTCAAATTTATTTCTCTCCAATTTTCGATGTAGGAATCATGTTACCCTATTTTCCTTATATTTTATTTTTTGGAGAAAATAATTTGAATAAAACTCAAATAACTCCAAATTGAAAATAAATTCAAAAGAACTTTGAATTTAATTCTTTGAAACTCCCAACTCATATTTCATATGTTTTGAAGAAGTCATTCTATCTTCGCTCGTGAAAATCATTGAGTTGCATAAAGTTCCTGGGTTGGAAATATTTTCCAAATGAAATTCAAATATTTTCAACACCACTCGTCATTTAAATAAATGGAAGAAGTCATGTCATCTTCTCTCCACGGTTTTGTGGTGAAAAGAATTTGAATTCACGGAGATCATAAAAGCAAATGAAAGTTTGGGAAAGTCCTTTTATTCCCTCTCATTTAACTTTCAAAAAGTTTCGAATTTCACTCAATTTCACACAATCAATTAAACAATCAATCAAATCTATCTATTTATTATAAAATTCCAAAATTTAGAATTTTGGGATGTTACACTTTGAAGGCAAGGCTAATAATGAAATCGCCCAAACATCTCCACTGGAATATATTACAAATGAAGAGATTGAAGAAGCACGACAGCCGTTGGATGGACATGGAACAATCACTGCTCTCGTGTGCATTATTTCTAATAATGTATAGCCCATTTGCTAATTCTTAAGAATTTTTTTGGAGCCCATCTTTTTGTTAGCATTACACCCCATATTGTGGCCACGGTTAAAAAGTATAGGAATTTTTGCATATTTCGGTGCGGTCAACTATTTTTAATCCTGAAATATCGATTCACATTCAAAATATTTTGAAAAATAATTTATATGAATATTAAATCCAAATAATTGTCCACGCATAAAAATCAATGGAATTTTAAATCTTGTAATGAAAGAAAATTGAAACTAATTCCTGGTTTGATGTGTTTTTAAAATGTACAACCCATCTCTGGGCAAATCGAATGAAACTCTCCTCGTCTTGAAAGATTTGCAGCCCAGCAGAGCTGATAAAGCAAGTAGGCCTCGTTTGAGTATTTATTTTTTAAAAATAGAACTGGGCTAGCCATTTTCTCAAGAAAAAAACACAACTGGGCTCATGATGTGGTAAACATAAATAAAACCCTGGCTTGACGGGCCATATCCCCCGCACAACCCCGTTGTTACCCTGATCCATCGCTAAAACTAGTATAAATAACGACTGCTTGTTCCTCAAAAACAATAAAAATAAACTGCGCGACCTGCTGGGTCCCTGGTGTCAGCCGCTCGTAGTGTAATTCTCTCGTTTATTGACTATGTTGACAATGGCGTGAGCCCCAGAAGTCCAATCATTAGGAGGAACCATATTTTTGGGCTTGTAATATAGAGGCACTAGCTTGCGTACTTCCATGACGCTGGTGGGTCCCTACTGTCATCCTCTCCACGTACAGTCATCTCCTTGTTCCTCTCGGTTTTTGACGACGTTGACAACGCAAGAGGGCGGCGCACCGCGCACGGCGAGCGAACCAAGGCCGCAAGGCGGAGGACAATGGTGAGGCCTCGGACGGAATGAACAGGAGCCGTGGAAGATGCACCGGTCCAGTCGCAGGCGTAGGGGAGTACGAGGGTTGACCGGTTCGGGTGCGGGTGCATGTTGGGGCTGACGTCGCCGGAGAATAATAGGACGTGTGGGGGAATAGAGGGAGGGACTGGCCAATGTTGGAGGGTACGTACGGTAGGGCGGCGGAGGCGTAGCCTGCCATGGGAGGCGGGAGCAGGCGGAGCCGACGGGGTGGTTTGGTTTGGGTGGCTGGAGGAAGAAGAAGATAAGAGATAGAAGATACACGACAGATGTTGGATGTCAATCCAACGGCTGGTAGGGAGAATCGTTTGTTGACCGGCTAGTAAGTCGACACCACCTTGGATAGGCTGTTTTCTCGCGGGTCCCAAATGTCAGAATGCAAATCTATCACGGTCAAGCAGCCTTTTCTATGAAAATTTACAACCCATTTGATGTGCTAGTTGGAAATAAGTTTGTGGGTGCTGGTGGGGGCTAATCACTTGGCTTCTGTAATGCACAGTGAGCTCAAGCAGCCGGCAAGAGTGATGTTATTTCCCTTGGTTGGGATTTGTTAGTTGTTACAATATTTCACTCTAAATTAAACAGCTGGCAAGCCATTTGCCTTGCTTCAAAGAAAATATGACAGTCACAGCCGAGTTGAAAATGGCAAGAACATCTAACTCTAGCTTACAAACTATACAAAAGCACAAGGGTTAATTGTTCATCAGGTTTACAAAAAAATCCAGGTTGAAAAGGGCAACAACATCTAAATCCAGCACTGTTTTCGGCAATCACAGTCAAATGGATCGGTCAGGTCCATAGAATGAACATCCTGGGTCGTAAAATTTACTGGATTATGACCACAATATGTTGTAAATAGAAGCCCGACACGTTCAGAAGGTCTTTTGCCCACCTGAAACTCCTTTTTTTGCTCTTCCACATACCCATCTGTCAAAACCATGCTGCTGATAAACTTAAGCCTGATGGACAATAGTAACCTTGCATTCAGCAGGAAGAATGTGACAAATATAGTGTTTGCACGGTTGGCTAAATATCGTTCTAGCGTTATTGTCTTCAATCGAATCTCATGAGAAGTGAGAAAATCCCGATGCTTACGAATCCACCGGTTGGTTATAACTTTCTTACCCCGTCCTGTTGCCTAAATAGACATGAAGATTAAAAATAGTTAAGGTCTAATAAAAGAGTGTCGAAAGAGCAACAAATGAACGGTTAATTCTAGTACACTATATGCGGGCTTCCAATGTGCGTGAAATTATCACCTTTATATACAACTTCTCCAGACATGGAAAGCATTGCAACAAGCCAATAATCTTGTTCAGATCAAAACTATTTATTTGGATATATAAGATCTTGACAGAATCCAGCACCATTGATAGGCCATCCATGGAGAAACTCTTCATTGAGCATAGAACATAATATTAGTACAAAATGTGTACTCCAAGATGACATATGACTTATGCGCAGAAATTTAAAATGCAGCTTATGGTTACAAGTGTCGATGATAATGTAAAGTACCTAAAGAACCGTGGAGCCAAACACCATATTGAAACGAGCACAGAGATCATGTATTACACCCAAGGTCTCCAGTTTAGGTGCAGAGAGGACGGTTATTTGCAACGGAGAATAACTAGAATCAAGGATCAATCTTTGAAGTGAAGGGACATCTTAGATGATGAGCTGCCTTCCGTCAAAACAAATTCCAATTCTTACAAGGTTAGGCGACTTTATTTGGATACAACCGATTCTAACTGTGAAAACAAGCACCAAGCACTCCAGGGCAGGGCAACTGGAGTGGATGATGTTGTGCAATGAGGCCTCCGATATACGGACCAACACAAGTTAAAGTTTCTTGAGAAATGGGAGTCGAAGGTTTAGTACTAGATTGTCTGGTAGGTCGCACAACGCAAAGGTGGCGGTGTGGAGAGAGGAGGAAAATCGCGAGATGGACATCGGTGCTGAGGGCATAGGTAGATGGCGTTCGGTATCTGGTAGGTGATTTCCAGGAGAATAGTAGAACTCAAGCAGCTGTAGTTTTGTGAATTCAGGGGATTTCAGCCAGGCGTCCACTGATACGTCTCCAACGTATCTATAATTTTTGATTGTTCCATGCTATATTATATTCTGTTTTGGACATTATTGGGCTTTATTATACACTTTTATATTATTTTTGGGACTACACTGTTAGCCGGAGGCCCAGCCCAGAATTGCTGTCTTTTGCCTATTTAAGAGTTTCGCAGAAAAAGAATATCAAACGGAGTCCAAACGGAATGAAACCTTCGGGAACGTGATTTTTGGAACGAACATGATCCAGAGGACTTGGACCCTACGTCAAGAAAGCTACCAGGAAGCCACGAGGTAGGGGGCGTGCCAACCCCCCTGGGCGCGCCCTCCACCTTCGTGGGCCCCACGTTGCTCCACCGACTTACTCCTTCCTCCTATATATACCTACGTACCCCCCAAACTACCAGATACGGAGCCAAAAACCTAATTCCGCCGCCGCAACCTTCTGTACCCGTGAGATCCCATCTTGGGGCCTTTTCTGGAGCTCCGTCGGAGGGGGCATCGATCACGGAGGGCTTCTACATCAACATCATAGCCTCTCCGATGATGTTGATACGTCTCCAACGTATCTATAATTTTTGATTGCTCCATGCTGTATTATCTACTGTTTTGGACCATATTGGGCTTTATTTTCCAATTTTATATTAATTTTGGGACTAACCTATTAACCGGAGGCCCAGCCCAGAATTGCTGTTTTTTTTTGCCTATTTCAGTGTTTCAAATAAACGGAATATCAAACGGAATCCAAACGGAATAAAACCTTCGGGAACGTGATTTGCTCATCAGATATGATCCAGGAGACTTGGACCCTCCGTCAAGAAAGGAGGGAGGTGGCCAAGAGGGTGGAGGGCGCACCCCCTGCCTCGTGGGCCCCCCGAAGCTCCACCGATGTACTCCTTCCTCATATATATACCTACGTACCCCCAAACGATCAGATACGGAGCCAAAAACCTAATTCCACCGCCGCAACCTTCTGTACCCACGAGATTCCATCTTGGGGCCTGTTCCGGAGCTCCGCCGGAAGGGGAATCCACCACGGAGGGCTTCTACATCATCACCATAGCCCCTCCGATGAAGTGTGAGTAGTTTACCTCAGACCTTCGTGTCCATAGTTAGTAGCTAGATGGCTTCTTCTCTCTTTTTGGATCTCAATACAATGTTCTCCCCTCTCTCATGGAGATCTATTCGATGTAATCTTCTTTTTGCGGTGTGTTTGTTGAGATCGATGAATTGTGTGTTTATGATCAAGTTTATCTATGAACAATATTTGAATCTTCTCTGAATTCTTTTATGTATGATTGGTTATCTTTGCAAGTCTCTTCGAATTATCAGTTTGGTTTGGCCTACTAGATTGGTTTTTCTTGCAATGGGAGAAGTCCTTAGCTTTGGGTTCAATCTTGCGATGTCCTTTCCCAGTGACAGAAGGGGCAGCAAGGCACATATTGTATTGTTGCCATCGAGGATAACAAGTTGGGGTTTTTATCATATTGCATGAATTTATCCCTCTACATCATGTCATCTTGCTTAAGGCGTTACTCTGTTTTCTTGAACTTAATACTCTAGATGCATGCTGGATAGCGGTCGATGAGTGGAGTAATAGTAGTAGATGTAGGCAGGAGTTGGTCTACTTGTCTCAGACGTGATGCCTATATACATGATCATACCTAGATATTCTCATAACTATGCTCAGTTCTTTCAATTGCTCAACAGTAATTTGTTCACCCACCATAGAAATATTTACGCTATTGAGAGAAGCCACTAGTGAAATCTATGGCCCCCGGGTCTATTCTCATCAATCTTCAATCACTTTATTATTTCTTTGCTTTTTACTTTACCTTTTATTTTACCTTTCATCTTTATATCAAAAATACCAAAAATATTATCTATCATCTCTATCAGATCTCACTCTCGTAAGTGACCGTGAAGGGATTGACAACCCCTAATCGCATTGGTTGCGTTGAGCTATTTGTTTTGTGTAGGTACGAGGGACTCGCACGTGGCCTCCTACTGTATTGATACCTTGGTTCTCAAAAACTGAGGGAAATACTTACGCTACTTTGCTGCATCATCCTCTCCTCTTCGGGGAAATCCAACACAGTGCTCAAGAGGTAGCAAGAAGAATTTCTGGCGCCGTTGCCCGGGAGTCTACGCAAAAGTCGACATACCAAGTACCCATCACAATCCCTTATCTCTCGCATTACTTTATTTGCCATTTCCCTGTCGTTTTCCTCTCCCCCTCTTCACCCTTGCCGTTTTATTCGCCCTCTCTTTTCCGTTTGCCTTTTTTTCGCTTGCTTTTTGTTTGCTCGTGTGTTGAGTTGCTTGCTTGTCACGATGGCACTACCTAGATTTGGTGACCTTCACCTTAAAAGGTTGAGAGAGATCGAAATCAACGTCAGGAGTTTTATGGTTTTGCAATTTGAGCATAATAATTTCTTTAGAAACGAGCTTAAGGAACAAAAAAAATTTATGAGTTATATGAATAAAGAGCTCGATGATATGTCTAAAGAATTTCATGGTTTGAGATCCCAAATTTCTCGTCTTGAGAAGTTAACTACTGAAATATCGGATCAGCAAGTGATACGTCTCCAACGTATCTATAATTTTTGATTGCTCCATGCTACTTTATCTACTGTTTTGGACTATATTGGGCTTTATTTTCCACTTCTATATTATTTTTGGGACTAACCTATTAACCGGAGGCCCAACCCAGAATTGCTGTTTTTTTGCCTATTTCAGTGTTTCGAAGAAACAGAATATCAAACAGAGTCCAAACGGAATGAAACTTTCGGGAACGTGATATTCTCACCGAACGTGATCCAGGAGAGTTGGACCCTACTCCAAGAAGTAACAGAGGCAGTCACGAGGGTGGGGGGCGCCCCCCTAGGGCGCACCCCCTGCCTCGTGGGCCCCCTGTTGCTCCACTGACGTACTCCTTCCTCCTATATATACCTACATACCCCCAAACAATCAGAACAGGAGCCAAAAACCTAATTCCACCGCTTCAACTTCCTGTATCCACGAGATCCCATCTTGGGGCCTGTTCCGGAGCTCCGCCGGAGAGGGCATCCACCACGGAGGGCTTCTACATCAACACCATAGCCCCTCCGATGAAGTGTGAGCCCTGTTCAAGAATTCATCCGATTAAACAGTTAACTTGCCGATTAATCCCTACTCGTAGGGTCACCGAGTAGCCGATTAACTGATTAATCGCCCGAGTAATTGATTAAATGGCTGATTAACTTGCCGATTAGCCTATTAATCCCCTACTCGCCAGCCAACCGAGCAACTACCAGTTAATGATTTCCTCAACAATGAGTGTGAGTAGTTTACTTCAGACCTTCGGTTCCATAGCTAGTAGCTAGATGGCTTCTTCTCTCTTTTTGGATCTCAATACAATGTTCTCCCCCTCTCTCGTGGAGATCTATTCGATGTAATCTTTTTTTTGCGGTGTGTTTGTTGAGACCGATGAATTGTGGGTTTATGATCCACATTATCTATGAATAATATTTGAATCTTCTTTGAATTTTTTATGTATGATTGGTTATCTTTGCAAGTCTCTTCGAATTATCCGTTTGGTTTGGCCAACTAGATTGGTAGTTCTTGCAATGGGAGAAGTGCTTAGCTTTGGGTTCAATCTTGCGGTGTCCTTACCTAGTGACAGAAAGGGTTGCAAGGCACGTATTGTATTGTTGCCATCGAGGATAACAAGATGGTGTATTTATCATATTGCATGAATTTATTCCTCTACATCATGTCATCTTGCTTAAGGCGTTACTCTGTTTTTAACTTAATACTCTAGATGCATGTTGGATAGCGGTCGATGAGTGGAGTAATGGTAGTAGATGCAGGCAGGAGTCAGTCTACTTGTCTTGGACGTGATGCCTATATACATGATCATACCTAGATATACTCATAACTATGCTCAATTCTGTCAATTGCTCAACAGTAATTTGTTCACCCACCGTAGAATACTTATGCTCTTGAGAGAAGCCACTAGTGAAACCTATGGCCCCCGGGTCTATTCTCATCATATCAATCTCCATCACTTTAATACTTGCTTTGTTTTTACTTTGTCTTTTATTTTTCACTTTGCATCTCTATACCAAAAATACCAAAAATATTATTTATCATCTCTATCAGATCTCACTCTCGTAAGTGACCGTGAAGGGATTGACAACCCCTAATCGCGTTGGTTGCGAGGAGCTATTGTTTTGTGCAGGTACGAGGGACATTTGCGTGGCCTCCTACTGGATTGATACCTTGGTTCTCAAAAACTGAGGGAAATACTTACGCTACTTTGCTGCATCATCCTCTCCTCTTCGGGGAAATCCAACGCAGTGCTCAAGAGGTAGCAAGAAGAATTTTTGGCGCCGTTGCCGGGGAGGCTCACGCAAGAGCAAGTCAAGCACCATACCAAGTACCCATCACAATCCCTATCTCCCGCATTACATTATTTGCCATTTGCCTCTCGTTTTCCTCTCCCCCACTTCACCCTTGCCGTTTTATTCGCCCTCTCTTTCCCAATCTCCTCCTCTTTTTCCCGTTGCCTTTTCTCGCTTGCCTTTTATTTGCTCGTGTGTTTGATTGCTTGTTTGTCGCGATGACCCAAGATGCTACCAAATTGTGTGACTTTACCAATACCAATAATAATGATTTCCTTAGCACTCTGTTTGCTCCTCTTGCCAATACTAAATCTTGTGAAATCAATACTGCTTTGTTGAATCTTTTTATGAAAGATCAATTCGCCGGCCTTCCTAGTGAAGATGCCGCTACTCATCTGAATAGCTTCGTTGATTTATGTGGTATGCAAAAGAAAAAAGATGTCGATAATGATGTCGTTAAGTTGAAGCTATTTCCTTTTTCGCTTAGAGATCGTGCTAAAGCGTGGTTTTCATCTCTGCCTAAAAATAGTATTGATTCTTGGAACAAGTGCAAAGATGCTTTTATCTCTAAGTATTTTCCTCCTGCTAAGATTATCTCTCTTAGGAACGATATTATGAATTTTAAGCAACTTGATCATGAACATGTTGCACAAGATTGGGAGAGAATGAAATTAATGATACGTAATTGTCCTACTCATGGTTTGAACTTGTGGATGATTATACAAAACTTTTATGCCGGATTGAATTTTGCTTCTAGAAATATTTTAGATTCGACGCATGGAGGCACTTTTATGGAAATCACTCTAGGAGATGCTACTAAACTTCTAGATAATATTATGGTTAATTATTCTCAATGGCATACCGAAAGATCTACTAATAAAAAAGTGCATGCGATAGAAGAAATTAATGTTTTGAGTGGAAAGATGGATGAACTTATGAAATTATTTGGTACTAAGAGTGTTTCTTCTGATCCTAATGATATGCCTATGTCTACCTTGATTGAGAATAATAATGAATCTATGGATGTGAATTTTGTTGGTAGGAATAATTTTGGTAACAACGCGTATAGAGGGAATTTTAATCCTAGGCCTTATCCTAGTAATCCTTCTAATAATTATGGAAATTCCTACAACAACTCTTATGGAAATTTTAATAAGATGCCCTCTGAATTTGAGAGTAGTGTTAAAGAGTTTATGAATTCACAAAAGAATTTTAATGCTTTGCTTGAGGAGAAATTGCTTAAAGTTGATGATTTGGCTAGGAACGTTGATAGAATTTCTCTTGTGGTTGATTCTTTAAAGCTTAGATCTATTCCTCCTAAGCATGATATCAATGAGTCTCTCAAAGCTATGAGAATTTCCATTGATGAGTGCAAGGAAAGAACCGCTAGGATGCGTGCTTCCAAAGATGCCTTTATTAAAGCGTGTTCTTCGAATTCTTATCAAAATCAAGATGAAGATCTAAAAGTTATTGATGTGTCCCCCATTAAATCTTTGATTTGCAATATGAATCTTGATGAAACTGAATATGATCTTCCTTTACCTAGAAGGCGTTCTAAGAATTCGGAGTTTTTTTGATCTTGATGATGAAATTGATAATTGTGGGATTGAAAGAAATAAAAACCTAGATGTTGCTAAACCCACTATTTTGGATTTCAAGGAATTTAATTATGAAAATTGCTCTTTAATTGATTTTATTTCCTTGTTGCAATCCGTGCTAAATTCTCCTCATGCTTATAGTCAAAATAAGGCCTTTACCGAACACATTGTTGATGCCTTGATGCAATCTTATGAAGAAAAACTTGAGTTGAAAGTTTCTATCCCTAGAAAACTCTATGATGAGTAGGAACCAACTATTAAAATTAAAATTAAAATTATGAGTTTAGTGCCTTGTGTGATTTGGGTGCTAGTGTCTCCACTATTCCCAAAACTCTGTGTGGTTTGCTAGATTTCCGTGACTTTGATGATTGCTCTCTAAACTTGCATCTTGCGGATTCCACTATTAAAAGCCTATGGGAAGAATTAATGATGTTCTTATTGTTGCAAATACGAATTATGTGTCCGTAGATTTTATCGTTCTTGATATAAATTGCAATCCTTCATGTCCTATTATTCTTGGTAGACCTTTCCTTAGAACGATTGGTGCAATTATTGATATGAAGGAAGGGAATATTAGATTCCAATTTCCATTAAAGAAAGGCATGGAACACTTTCCTAGAAAAGAAAATAAAATTACCATATGAATCTATCATGAGAGCCACTTATGGATTGCCTACCAAAGATGGCAATACCTAGATCTATCCTTGCTTTTATGCCTAGCTACCTCAGTAGCCCCCGAACCAGGCTTCAATGACGGTGAGTCCGGCGTGCAGATTGTCTTCGGCATTGCAAGGCGGGTTCTTCTCCAAACTCTGAGTACCCGTTAAATAGTGTCCGGCTTCTCGTAAATGTTGTGCTTCTTGGCCTCTGCGTCCAGTAATGGCCATCTTCCACGTGTCAAGCGAATGTGAGGAGCCAGGGTGTTTTTACATTTACCACCCCATCTATGCAAATGAACTGTCTATTAAAGAGACGAGGATTCTCAGATCCAAACCACACCATCCTCCCTCAGCGAACATTCATCGGAGCGCGCCCGAAAAAATCCATCCCAACATGGCCGGCCAGCGCAACTCCTCCTCTCGCTCCCGCAGCCCCAAGCCCGAAGATTGGAGAAGTGTTCCGTCCCGCACAGCCAATTAGTGAAATTAGAGACCCAGGGATTCCACCCTCCAGCGTATATGGTCCCGGTTCGAGCCGGGCTCGCCACCTATAATGGCGGGGAGCAAGTGGAGAGCTTTCCCAACCCCTCTAAGGGAGAGAGGGTATGCCTTGTCCCTTATTTGTTAAGGGGACTCAGATTTCCAATTCATCCATTTCTCCGAGGGCTCCTGGAGTTCTATGGCCTCCAGTTGCACAACATCACCCCTGCCTCCATGCTGCACATTGCTGGTTACGTAGCCCTTTGCGAGCTGTTTCTGGACTGCGAAGCTCATTTCGCGCTATGGAAGAAGTTGTTCTGCCTTGTGCCCCGTACACAGGGGGGGATAAATATATCAAGTGGGCGGAGCCGAAGTATGGCGCATCGCCGGGACCGGATACCTATCCGGTACCCCGAAGAAGACGTCTGAAGACTGGCCTTCAGAGTGGTTTTATATGGAGGACGGCCCCCTCTCGGATCCTATTCGGATCGGCCTTCCCGAGTTTGATAGTGCTCCTTTGAAGAAGCGCCTGAGCTGGCGACCACAGAGCCCTCAGGAGGAAGATGATAGAGACGTTCTTTACCTGATGGGCCGGTTAAAGGTATTGGCTCAATCAGGACTGACCATCACCAAGGTTATGTCAATATGCGTTATGCGGGGGGTGTAGCCACTTCAATATCGAGGCCAGCCTATGTGAGAATTCAACGGGGAAGATGATGCCTCCCGCTGCGGCCGTAAGGGGCTGGACTCAATTGCTACCTTAGCAAAAATCCAGTCTGGTTTGTACAAGGGAGAGGAAGAGGAGTTCCTCCGCATCAAGCCACGGGATGGATTTTCCATGTACAACCCTCCGAGCTGGGTAAGCTGCCACTTTTTATACCCACCCCTTCCGCATTTTTACAGCAAATATTTTATATTGTCATTTCATCGCAGGAGCTGCGTAAGGCTGTAAGGGAGTGTCGGTGTCAAAACCGGTGGATCTCGGGTAGGGGGTCCCGAACTGTGCGTCTAGGCGGATGGTAACAGGAGACAAGGGACACGATGTTTTACCCAGGTTCGGGCCCTCTTGATGGAGGTAAAACCCTACGTCCTGCTAGATTAATATTGATGATGTGTGTTACAAGAGTGGATCTACCACGAGATCAAAGAGGCTAAACCTAGAAGCTAGCCTATGGTATGATTGTTGTTAGTCCCACGGACTAAAACCCTCCGGTTTATATAGACACCGGATAGGGTTAGGGTTACAGAGTCGGTTACAATGGTAGGAGATCTACATATCCGTATCGCCAAGCTTGCCTTCCACGCCAAGGAAAGTCCCATCCGGACACGGGACGAAGTCTTCAATCTTCTATCTTCATAGTCTTGGAGTCCGGCCGATGATGATAGTTCGGCTATCCGGACACCCCCTAGTCCGGAACTCCCTCAGTAGCCCCTGAACCAGGCTTCAATGACGACGGGTCCGACGCGCATATTGTCTTCGGCATTGCAAGGCGGGTTCTTCCTCCGAATAATTTATAGAAGATTGTGAACACCAGGATAGTGTCCGGCTCTGCAAAAATAAATTCCACATACCACCGTAGCGAGAATAATATTACACAAGATCAATCTGCTGACATATTTGGTGGTGTGACGTCGCACCACTACCAAGCTTTTATTCAAATAGTTTTTACTGTTCCACCTCAGCACGTTTAGCGAAGTGGTTTCCTTGGCACGTCTTGTCGAGGCAGAGATCGTGTTCCCCTTATTCCGGGATTCCCATCAATACGGACATGGGTAACCCAATCATGCCATTGATTGTGGCGCTTGGGAGATAAGCGAGTTTTACCAGGCCGGTGGGGACACATGTTTTTGTCCGCCCATATAAGGGGATAAGGATCCAGCCCCTTTTACCTGCGCCTTCTTCCTCCTTGGCTTATCCATCTCCGCAAACTCGAGCTCCAGCGCCCAAGTCCGCACTTCTCACCTCAACCTTCTCCAACTATTTTGGAGCGGGAGGCAAGTGGATGGCCTCCTCCGTCACGGAGGGGCAGATCCAGAATCTGCGCGACACCGGATATCTGTCCAGCAACATCGCGCATCGGCTCCCCGACGAGGGAGAGCTCGTTCCCAACCCCAGGCCCCATGAGAGGGTAGTATTTCTTCCCCATTTCCTCCGCGGACTTGGCTTCCCGCTTCATCCCTTTGTCCAGGGGCTCATGTTCTACTACGGCCTAGATTTCATTGATCTGGCCCCGAATTTCATCCTCAACATCTCGGCGTTTATCGTCGTGTGCGAGGCATTCCTCTGCATCCAGCCCCACTTCGGCTTGTGGCTCAAGACCTTGATGTCAAGCGAAGGTTGTGAAGGGCTGCCAAGCGGAGTCTTGAGGCGCCATGGTGGGCAGGATGTCCCACGTTACGTGGCTGGAGGGTACTTTCGTGGAAACCATCAAGGGGTGGCAATCGGGGTGGTTCTACATCATCGAGCCGCGTGACCCTGATTGGGCAGCGCCCCGAATTTAGATCTGGTATTCCCACGGCTCTCCTCCTAGAAAGAGAGTGGCCGAATTTGGGGATTCGGAGGAGCTGACGGACTCAAGCCTGTATCCGAAGCTGGTGGACAAGAAGCTCAAGCTTGTCAACGTAGTCAGGTCATGCTCATCCGCCGGATTCTCCCGTGCCAACAACGGGGCTTTAATATGTGGGAGTTTGATCCGGCGAAGCACCAGACCCTGGCGGGCTCTTGACACTACGCACGAAGATGTCCGGAAGGTGCTGTTCAAGGCGCCAAGCTCCGCATCCGCTATCAAGATCGCAGATTCTGCTCGCAGTGTCCAGCTGACGAGGTAAGTGATTTCACCACTTGTTTTCCATAGTTTGGCTCTATGCGGGATCTAAACTCCCCTTGCCTTTGATAGGAATGGCTGGCGAAGGCCAAACAGATTACCTGTCCGGCCCCATTGCCAGAGGACCCAGCGGACGCCCGCCTAACGGGGCTGCTGGCTCCGGCACCCCACGTGGTGCCGGAGAAGAAGGCCAAGAAGACGGCCACGGGGACTCGGAAGAGTTCCCATTTTCAGGTGCTATCGGATGATGAATCCGAGGCCGACTCCTCCCACCAAGGTGAGGGGGAGAAGAAGAAAGCCTCTCCCCCAGCGGGGGGGAGGAAAGAAAAGGAAGGCCTCCCCAACAAGGGAGGCCGAAGGGTCCAGGAAGGGAAAAACACTTCCTCCGGACTGCTTCACCGGCGCCAGTGACGACGACGAAGACTGGCATCCAAGGGCCAAGCCCCTGGCGAGATCGTAAGTATCCGGACTCCCCAATAACCTCAAGGTTTTTGTTTTCGCCACATAACGTCTTTCTAATGCCGCATACAACCCTGCAGTCTGCCCAAGGATGATCTTCCCGTTTGTCGGCGGGTCCTTGGGTGCGTCGGATATGGATTCCTTCCGACTGCCTCCACCCCGTGCCGCGGACGACACCGAGTGGGATCCTAAAAGGACCCACCAGGAGGGGAGGCCCCGGAGGTGTCGCAGACACCCTCCCGGACTATGCACGGACTCAGCCCGGAGGCGCGGTGGCTCGGAGTCCGGTGAGCGACCCTTCGTAAGAAGGGCAAGACGAGACGCCGGCTGCCTCCGTCCAACCGGAGGTGCGGATAATTTCTTGGGCGCTCAATGGCGCCTCCATCGAAGAGAACACCACCTTTGTTATGAGTGCGGTGATTCGGAAGGTTCAGCTCACCAAGAGTGGGCTGACCGGCTCGCAATAGCCTTCTAACGGGCTTTGAGGTAAGAATTTCAATATATGTAAAATGGTACCGCATAGGCGGTAGCCCCCGATGCTCGGTTACGTGTTCGGAAAGAAAAGCCGGCGAGGATCTTTAGAAAGATAAACGCAGGAGTCATAAAAATATGTCAATATGGGATTGCAGGCTGTCTTCTTGACCTCCGCCGCAGACCGGCTGCGGAGGTCAATAATTTGAAGAAAAACCTCGGCGGTCCGAGAACAGGCTCGGTCATGCCAAGCAGCTCGAGGAAAAAGAAGGTGAGTAATACCTTATGAAAATTGTACCTTCTGAGAAAAGGATTTGGTTGCAAGAAAAATGATAAGGATAGCGTGGGTACTGTAGGGGCCACTATCGAGGTGGCGACCACGAAGGAGGCGGTGGCCACGGCCGAGCGTAATCTTGACATGGAATGCCGAGCGAGAGAAGCAGGAGGTGCGGGTGGCGGAGGTACAACAAGAGCTCCAGGATCTCGTGAAAAACATGAGAACTTGGGCGTGACTCAAAACAGCGAGTGCGAGCTTGCAGCGGCTCTTGAGAGTGCCAAAGCCGCTAAGGCGAAGCCTACAAGGCCCTCCGGAGATTGAGGCGGTGAAGAAAATGGCAGCGGTAAGGCATTTTTCATGCGAGTAAGCATGTGAGTGTTAATTACCTGTTGCTTACCCGAATCGGAGCTCTCGGGGTGTTCGCAGATCTTCCTGCATGGCGTGTCCGATCTGCCGCATTCTACCGGGCGGAGGAGGGAGCTCGGCGGAGAAGGTCTTCGGTCTCGGTATCTTTGAGGCGGACATCCAGTGCCCTTAGCGACCAGCTGAAGCAGCTGGTCGAGCTCCTAAAGGCGGCGAACAGGCCATGAAGGGCCTCATAGTTCAGCTGTGGCCTAAGGAGGCCATGCACAGGAGCTACCTCGGCCTGGTGCGGCGGCTGGTGGATGCGTGCCGTGGGTTGAAGTTATCAAGCATTCCGCTTGTATCGAGGTGCCGTCGGGCCTTGCCAGCGCAAAGGTGCTTTGGGGCAAGATGGATGCCGAAGCTTCAGCGGACCCGCCACGGAGGGCAAGGAGCATCGCGCCGAGATGTATTATAAGAGTGTCTTTGAAGGCGCGCACTATTGCGGGTGAGTGCTCCAAAGATGTAATATTTGAGTAGACTCGCATTTTGTTATCTGTCGCTGAAAACTTAGTTCATGTGCGCTAAGAAGCGCTTTTAATTTAAAATATTACCTTACGTGTGGCTGTTTATCAAATCGAGAGATGGCAAGTCGTCGGCTTCAGCCCCCATGCCACAGTCTTTGGGGTGTTCGGGATAAACTTGGCGCTCTTGTTCCCATTTTGGGTCCATCTAGGGAGGTGCCCAACACAGCGAACCATGCAACCGGACTTATAATGCTTGAACACTCTCACTTAGCCATAGAATTCTATAATTTTAAATTTCTGCGAAGCCCCTAGTCTTGAAGGCGAATTTGGGCGCTATCCACGCCTTAGTCGGACGATGTCGGCTCCTCGCTCTAAGCGGCATAAGTCTTTAAGGACTGCAAAAACCTCTCGAACAGCGACGGTCTCTCGCCTCATCATGACAGTCAGTTTTAGCTTTCTCCTTGAGGCGTTAAACCAGCCCAGGCTGAGGCGGAATCGCGGTGGTTCTCCCGGTGCTACCTTAGCCGATATAACGGACCGTAAGGTACCAAAACACGGGAGCCGGGCAAACCCAACTATTGACCCAAGACATGATTCGGAGCCGATGCATATAGTGCTATAAGTTCGGGGTGCCGCACTTGTGAAAGTGTTCGGACTCATCACACCATAACGCGGGAAACATAAGCCCCTGGTGTATATTAGCCATACCAAAGTGTACGCATGCAACATGTCGTGAATGAACATATGTATGAAAAAGAAATGCAATTATAAAAAAAGGTGCTGCATTGTTTTATTCAACAAGTGCTGCTACAAATGCAGAACGACACAAATAGTGCGATAAGCAAGGTATGAGACTGTTAAACATGTCCCCCTCCAGGGGTAGGATGCAGATTGGTGTATGAAAATGCTCGTAATGGAGACCACCTGTATATTCGTTGTAGCCTTTATCCTTCCCTGGTTGTTGCATCGTGAGTTTGGCAGGTCTGCTGCGGGACGGGACTTCGACAAGCGAGTCCTGTGTTTAAAAAGTAAAGGTAAAAGAAAAGAAAAAGAGCGACACACTTGAGAGCCCCTTGTGTGGTTGAGCCATGATGCAGGTGTATTGTGGCCGTGCCCCCTCCCCATGCCCATGGTATCTTGAGGCGTAATGGTGTCTGCGAAGGACCTGCTGACGTTCGCGGGAGCTGGGGTTGGGGCCGCTGCTCTGGCGTGCTCGGGCGTGCCGGTGGTCTTGTTGTAAGGTACTCGGGGGCGCTTGGCTGTGTCCGGCCGCTTAACGGCGGATTCGATAATTTCCTTAAGAGGCTGCATTGCACTTCGCGCGAGAGCTGTATGTTCCTCCGTGCGGAAGAGCGTTCAGTGTTTCCGTTGACCGTAATGACTCCTCGAGGGCCTGGAATCTTGAGCTTGAGGTATGCGTAGTGCGGCACGCGTTGAACTTTGCAAGCGCGATGCGTCCGAGCAAGGCATGATAGCCGCTGCGGAGCGGGACTATGTCGAAGATTAACTCCTCGCCCGGAAGTTATCCGGGATTGAAGACCACTTCGGTGTAATTGAGCCTGTACAATTGGCTTCTACACCTGGTATGGCGCCTTTAAAGGTCGTTTT